>CM055975.1:7192500-8392500 GCA_029531755.1 Holothuria leucospilota
TATCTTCCTCTTTTTGACAAAGGGGGATGACCTACACCATAGGCGGCTCTAAGAAATTTTGTTTGGGGTGGCAAAATCAGGTCCGTATTCAGAGAGGTTCAGAAGACCCCCTCCCCCTTCGGCAATATCAATGGTCCGCTTTGGAAAGTATTATAGGAGTATGGTTATCATTTTGTATTTTAGTGAAGTCCCATATATCTTTCAAAAGCTCTTCAGAAACTATCTCAGACAGTTAGTCACGGGCTTTTCCGTCTTTAAAAATAAGTATAATCATAACAGACAATCGCTATTTCTGCCATAGGCGTAAGAAGCAGGGGATACAGGCAACTTCTTGATCAGTTTGGATAAAATGAGACAGTCTTAATTATACATATTGCCAAGGTTAATGGTTAACATTCCATGATCAGGACACTTTAGCTCGTAGAGGACCCTGCACCAATTCGATCGTGGATGAACCCCAGGAAAAATCGACAAGAGCTTAGAGGGTAACAAGGCAAGAGTTTACTAATCTCTACCAGTTCTGATCCCGCAAACCCATTTAACGTCCCCATGCAACAGGCGGAATGTATACCCAACCGTGAGCAACTTTCTCAAAGGATGGGAGGAACGGAGAACCTACTCAACACCACTGATTGACAGCTGAATCATATAAGTGAAGGACTGAATAGGATAACTTAGGCTGTGCCCCACAACCTGAAACCGTATAACTGCAAACAACCAAGACAAGTTTTTGCCCCCCCCCCCCGAAAATTTCCAGGAGGTACCACCGGGTTTGATCCGAGGACCTTTCGAATTTATAGCATTACACGCAACTACCAAGTCAGCTTCACCCTTGAAAATTTTGTTGTTTCTTTCGTTGTGTCACACACAATACGTTTCACCTTTGCCAAGGAGCCATAACAATGTTGGTTTTTGTGGAAGTTTTTCTTAAAATAACGAAAATTTAGATCATAAAGACACTTGAAAACTCTGAAATGATAACACTGTTTTGGGTCTCAGCATTTTCGAAAACAATTATTTCATTGGGAAAGAGAAATGCCTGTAACTCATAATGACAATATACCACCCCTTCAAATAGGTCCAACTTACAACTTACGTTTCCTGCAGTGTACTTAGGACACATTTTGGCATACTAAATGCCTTAGCACTATATGCCCAAACTAATAATGACTATCTTATTAGAAAGTGTAGCATTTTATCATTTTTGTTACTTAACCTAGAACCTTCCGCACTGAAGGATATACGTGCCTGAAAATAAACTGAAACCACGACGCCTGAATGATACTATCAATTCACATGACCAGTGGCCGAATGACCCAGTCAACCTGGGTTAGATCTTGAAATTATCACGAAATACATACCGTACGGTACGTGACAAATGCAGAAAAATTTGCAATAGTTTAAAAAGACGACTTCATAAATAATAAGACATTTGTGAGATGGAAGGAATGATTTCGTCCAAATGTTGAAATACTTTTTCCAAACCACCTCGTATAACATGTTAGTTTTTGCAATATTGAAGACCATGCTTTGCAAACTTTGGGGGCACTTGTCCCCCGTGCCACTATGGCGAGCCGCTAATGGCCTACACAAACATCCTCCCCCTCCCCAGATTTTCAAAAGGTTTCACAATAATATGCTTTATATTATTTTTCTTGATTATGAAATTGATCACTTTTGAAGAGTGCGAAATAAACTAAGCCATTAATGAACTTAAATGACTTCAAAAGTGTTCCTAATCAGCGCGCTTATAGCGCGCATACTTCCTTCAGTGTTGTCTATTACATGTCTGTCTGAGCATCCATCGTGCGTATTCCACGCATCCATCGTAGATAGTTGCGCCGTTGCCAATTCCTGAGCAAAGTTATTTTTTCAATGCCCCATACAACTCCTACCACCACCTATCTGCCTATAACCTCAAACTACAAGCGATAGCGTATCTACCGGGAAAGCCACGTATTTGAACCTGGTTTGTCACGTGTTCATCGGAAAATAAAACTGTTTTCCCCCTGATAAGTGCATTAATATATGCCACTGCTCACAAGTCCTTTGAATCATCAAATTGACTGGCTTAGGCCAAACTTAGGCCAGACTGGTTAAAGTATCATGTTTGTGGTCTATTTACTTCGCATCCAATTTCCTTTGGAATTATTTAAACCTTTTATGCTTATTCTCGGATCTTTGTAAATACCCCAGGGCTTCCGAGGACTTTGACCTCTGGTCCTCTTCCTGTGAGTTGCCTCTCGATAGTTCGACACCACTCAAATTAGATATTGTCGAATTATCATGTCTGTGCATGGTCTGTTTAGTGCGCATCCATTTTTTTAGAAGTATAGTTAAATGCTTTACTTTAATGCTCCCAATTTTGTAAATATACCCCAGAGCTTCCGGGGGTTGATTCCGGACCCAACTAGGGGCCCTAAGGCGGGTCCTAGACCCCACGCCGTCGGGGTGGGGCGTGTCCCGCTTAATTGTTCATTCACTCCAGGTTTCAGAATAAATCTCCGCCAATACATGTAATCCGTGATTTTTAGACGTCAAGTTGAAAATGGTAAGCAGTTTGAGGTTTCAACTTAAGAGTCATATCTTCGATCAAAAAATATATAAAAACATGCTCTTCGATCATCTACAACCTAATTTAATCTAAATTGGTGAAATGTACTCTATATGATTGATTAGTATGTACTTTGAACAGGTCATTCGTCAGTTCAAAGGAAACATGGCAGCTAGCCTAATGACAACCTGTTAACAGTGGAATTGAGTGATAAATAATAACCACTAACTTTGATAAAGTAGGCCTACTAGAAATTTTGACTTTCGCTTCAGGCACACTAGTTTTTTCGAGTTTGTGTATGTTACGGAAATTCATGTTTTTCATTACCAGGGGTCTCTAATCGCTTGTATGAGGTTTACTAAATTTGTTTAGGACCTGCAGGTTTTAACATACTCCGCTGAGACATACATTTAACCTTAAAATAACCTTAAAATATTCCATAACAAAATTATTTGCATCTATAACAGAGCAGGAAAAGAAGAAACGTATTAAAATGTAGCAATCGGTCAATTCAGATCGTCACAGTAAGCAGATTAAATGACAGGTATATTAAGGGAGCCTATCGGCTACTTGGTTGAAATTTTACATAACAGTGATTAACGAGGCTTATGATGCATGAAAATATCACTCTCCCCGAGGCATTACAGCAACCGTCCAAAATCACTTCCTCTTTTCAAAAACCCGTTCAAACTCAAGTTCAGTCTATTTGGTGATTTGCTTGATTAATGCTCCAGGTTTATTACTAAAGCTCGCCCTAGCATGCATAAATTATTTCATCGGAAGCCCTTAAATCCTACTTGTTGAACATTCCCCCAAGTCTATTAATCGTTCAAGTTTGTGTAGTATCTGTTCTTTTCAGCCAGTCTACAACGGAGCCACGCAGCCCCATGATGTATAGAGGCCTGAAGGTCAAGAGGTTGGTCATGTTCAGTGTTGTTGTCCTTTCAGGGACGTAGCTCCTTTGAGGAGCAAAAATATTTCGGCAGTAACGCCCTTCGACTCTTCGCCAGAGAGTCCATGGTCTGACCTACGGAAGCCGAGAATATCGCGGTGGTATGAAATCTGACATGCCAGTTTTTCCCACCCCTTTCTTCGGTAAACATGGGAAGGAGAAAACAAAGAACTAACCAGACCAAAATCTATACATGCACGGATGAAGTGGACATAGGGATGACGTCATCAGTCTAATAGACAGATCACATGAGTTAAAAATGAAAAATGTTGATCTCTTGATACCTCTTGTAGTTCTAATTGAAGTAGTGTCCGCTTGATATCCCCTTCGCTTTCATCTTTTAACAAGCTTTATAAAATAATTATCCGGTGGAATATTGATGTTCCTCTTATTAATAAAAACCCTGAAGTGAGTCGATACGTATAGGGAACATTGCAAATTATATAGGAATCATTTCTAGTTCACTAATCATTGAATATTTAAGAAGGATGACAAGTCGATGTTTCCGGGTACGAAATGCAGGATGTTAACACCTTCCATGCTTGCATGCTTATTACACTCTGTCCTTACAATAATCATCATCATGCACACTGTCGCATGGGGCGTATGCGAGGGATAACCCCCTACCCCTAACCTGACCTTTTCAGGCAAAGGTTCAGCTTAAATCTGACAGAGGTCCGCAACATTTGGGCACAGAATAGGTAAGGGAATATTGTCACCGAATGCCCGACTTTTTTGTCCGAATGCCTCACGCGCATCACGTTTTTGTCTACTACAGGTTTTAATGAAAGTAAAATCAATTCGGTGAAGATTTGCATGAAAATTCATGAACTTTTTTCTGCTCACTCTGAAAGATCTGGAAGGATACCGGACGCATAAAACCATATATATGATGTTCCTCGTCAGCACACCAAGTGGTGTACTGATCATGCATGGACAGCCATGATATGGGGCAAGAATCTTTGTGTATAGGGTAATTTTGTACAATTGCAATGCAATTGCTTCATTATATATATATATATATATATATATATATATATATATATATATATATATATATATATATATATATATATATATATATAATGAAAGCAACACGCAGACGAGTATACAGACGTATTACTGCGTGAGGGAAATAGCTGAAATACGATACTGGTCTCCAACCCTGACTGGCAAAATCATTAATGTTTAATTCTCAACAAGAAAAATAACAAACCAGGGGTTGCACTGCCAGAAATTCTGAAAGCAATTTATGACATATCCTCAGAAAGGGCCACAAAAAAACAAAAATTTTGTTAAATTGTACAGAAATTACCTACTTTTGAACACTATTGATATATGGTAACCATGGATATGATAAATGACAAGTCCGTCCACAGGTTGCCAAAGGAATACTTTTCCTGAAATTGGGACAAATTTAGCAGTATAAATCATGCCTGGCATGTGACATTTTTAACTTGACAGTGAAAGATTATTTGAACTATTTACCGTATATCTCGTGTGAAATCAGGCATTTAGTCAACCTGGGAACTAACCACACTAGCCTACTACTTTTAGGACTTTTCTTGAATTTTGGAGAGAAGTATCTCATTTTGGAAATATTTTCCCAAGGATTCGATAGCACCCCAGTGTAGGTACTTTGCCCCCAGCCTACTTCAACCCCAAACTTTGGCAAATCGAGTGGCACATAAAAAAACATTACTGGATACAAAAGTTAACCCTGTCGATGCCTCCCCCTCCTAGGAGTACCGGAATCTCTGGGGTCCTGAGGACAAGTCGGCGTTGACAACCCTTAAATTGACCGTTACATTCGTTAACGTCGCTACGGAGAGGAAGAGGGGGTTGGCACCACATTACTCATTAAACAGGTCAAAACAATGCAGCATCCCGTATGCAATGCCGGCGAGTCCAGCATGGTTTGAACAGGGAGTGGGAGCTTCCTGGTTTGGGCAAGAGCCCATTGTTACAAACAGAGGTTTCTTGTGTCATATAAGAAATTTGTGAATACTAACCGCTCGTATGTCGGTAGGAACGTTGCCCTCATAGTAGATTGTACTTTCGGCATATGCCTTATTCTGTTGTCCAGTCAGAATTTGCTTGGGAAGCGTTAAACGGACTTAACAGTGTACGCTCCAGTGTAGGATCGGACGAGTCGATATATGTAGTTCATTTACGTAATGAGACTAATGAATATTTGGGGTAATTTTCATGAAACCAAGATATCAAAGTATAGTAGTCCTACGTTACATTTCTGTTTCGATGGATGAATTTCATAGGCGCCCATGTGGAAACCAGCAATAACCCACCTTATTAGGGAGGGTTACATTCCGGCGAAATGTGGGCTTGTTGTGGGCTTTGTGGCGGCATATACGGAAGGGCCACCACAGTACAGAAGTATGCGGACCAATGATCGGTCATCCCAAATCGGCATCATATAGGATCATCTCAATTTTTCAATTTAAATCAGGTATCTGGCCCGTATCGGCAGGAACCGGCTTAGGGTGATAGTTGGAATCGACAGATCGGAGTCCACAATATGCGTAGTATTATCAACCAACTTCGCATTGTTTGAACGGCTTCAACAATTTTTACCATTAGTAGTACATGTAGTAAGGTTGAATTGCAGAACGTCTTCATCAAATTCAACAGTGAACAAAGAAAAGAGATTGTGAGCAGATAATGATTTAAAGAACCTAACTTTATGTGAAAATATTGCTCTGCGGTCCTACTTAAACTTATGAGCATATTTGGCTATTAACGTTGCCCGCTCGTGTATTACGTGTATTACTCCTGTACCTATATTGGCTGCTCTCGTAACATTTAGGTCATTTGAAAAAGAGGTCCATATTCGACTGCTGCTGAGAAGGTTACCGTAAATTTTGCCTACTATTTATTGAATATTTCATTTTTAACTGCCAAGAAATGAAGAATAACAATGGTTTTAAATAATGACCCCGCCTACATGTACTGCAAATAGACCAGCCCACATCGTGTCCATCTTATGTCCAAGCAACACACAATTAACCCACACAGGCTGCATATTGAGTAGACCATCACATGTCCATCAACATACATCCATTTTGAACATCCCACTAACCCATGTCTGCCTTATAATAGTCAGCATTTCATCGGTACATGAACATTGGCCCAAATGCAACGCCTATTCAACACACGCGGCCCATATTGGGTAGCCAGTCACATGCCAATGGAGATGTGCCCATATTAAATGCACCATAAGATATATGGGTGTATAATGGTCATTCCATCATTTTCTCATGAATATACGCCCATTGAAAGTACACTATAGTTTAACCAAGTTGTAGCCATAATGTTCAGCCTATTAAGTGTCCATGGGCAAAACCCCATTTACAGCTCACCCTTGAGCCCTGATTAGCCCTTTAACGGTCAGCTTATCATGTGTCCATGCATATTAAACCCCGCTAACAAGGCATCATCAGCATACATTGGTTCAAACTGACCAGACCAGACCCAATGACATCTGTCCACATAGTACCCATATGGGCCCAAAAACTGCCCAAACTTAGACTATGTCAATGAAAAGCCCATAGTACCTCCCAGTTAATCATGTGGACCTAAATGTGGACTTCCTGATTGCTAGCTGTAAACAAACAAACTTTTATTGTCAATTCAAAATAATAAATGCTTCCCTTAACTTTGCTTACGATACACGAGATTTTGTAGAATTGGGGTACCATCGGTAGGGAATTGGGGTACCATCGGTAGGAGATGACAACTGCATGTTATACCATGGCAGTCCGAGGTACTAGTACTTACACAGTTATATGCACGGCTTTGCAATCAGGCTGTGATAGCATCGTGAAAATTTTTATGTACTCCTACGTACCACACGCTTTGGGACGCTTGTACTCGTACTCGGGGAATGGATACGTACCTGTACACACACAGCTATGCATTGATGCTAATGCAAAATATTGTATTCGTACTCATAAAAAGTGGTACGTACTCAAACTAGTAATCACAACTAGAGATACTTTACTTTTATTCATGAAAAGATTTCGTAACTGTACTCACAACCAGAGGCAATGCAACTTGTACTCGTACTTATGACATTGTACCAATATTGTAAGTGTGGTCTGGCGTTTGCATAAATCCATCAAAATCGCTGTGTGGTCAGTTAAACATGAGAAGATAAGCAAACGGTCATCGGAAACGATTCAGAACAAATAATGACAAATGACCTAAACAATTGTAAACCTTGTCACCAACCGGTCATTTAATGTACGTGGTTATTACCAGATTGGTTGCGCCAGTTCTAAAATTTGGCCGATCTGTCCAAGTGATGAAACACCGTGTTTATTTTCAGAATCTCTCGGCGTGTGCCACTCGCTTTATAACTGAAAGAGGGCGCATACGGATGACCGCATTTATCAGTTGTAGTAATAGCATACACTTCTGCTAAATAAGCAATGTTACCGTTGGTAAGGGATATTGGAGAATATGTCAATTCATTATTTTGATTGAAACGCAATCTATAATAATACGAGACTATAACTATGGCAAATATTTTGCGACATCCTTTGAACAGAAACACCAACTAGTGTGGATTACATACAGACAAGCATGCTGGTTGGGCATGCGTTTTTGTTTGTGTAATAGGCAATATTGGCTGCTCCAGAGATCTGTGATTGAACTTCTGTTAATGTTCTTTTATGGATTCGTGATTATTACGTGCTTTCGTTGTAGCCTACGTTGTTCAGCAAAGAAGGCTCAGAGTGCGAACATAAATTTGTGCGTGCGAAATACGAGCACGAGAGACTCGTAATACGAGTACGAGAGACTCGTTTGCAAATTCTTTGAGTAATACTACACTGCCAAGAATACAAGGATATGAGTACAAAAAGCCATGCCAGTCAGCCAGAGCAGAAAATATACCAAAATTCGAGAGGTATACGAGCACAGCAATATGTACTTGAGTTGAGTACAAATGCGAGTATGACAACAGAATATACATTTGAAAGCGAGTACGACTCGGATCCAGTGCCGTAGCTAGAGGGGGGCAGGGGGCGCTCGCCCCCCCCCCCACAAAGCCTCCGAAGGCCTCTGTCGGAAATAAATAAAAACAATCCATTTGAACCACTTTCAACACTTGTTACCTTTCTGAGCAGAATTACACATCGAAATGTCAACGTGAAAATCAAAAGTCGGTCTCAAATTGCCCGAAAAGCAAAAAAAAAAAAAAAGTCTCCACAATTTCGAATCGTACAACTGCCAGGTGATGATACCATTAGGCCTACTTCAAGGTAATAATCTGTCGGAAATTTTTTGTTTCGCTCTTGCCCCCCGACAAAAAATGTCTAGCTACGCCACTGCTCGGATCCATGATACAAGACTATACGAGATGTAAAATGGATTTCTTGTGATCTGCTGGGCTTTTAGAACTTTACTAAGTGATAAGCATTTGGGCTCATTCTTTAGGAACAATTAGGTAAAACCCCATAAGGACAACTTCTGCATTTGACAACTCACATCTTAAAATGATCTTGCACTACTACCCTTCCATGATCTGACGCCCTTGTACCATTCTTCCATGCCCTATCGGGGAAACTGGATGGACATACCATGGAGTTCCTACCACTCCAATGCGTATACAAACATAAAAAATTATGGCAGCCTACCATTATCACATTTAGTGACCTTATTCAAGGGAATTCTTCGCTTAAGGTATTACCCTACGAATTTAACAACCTATTTGGGGGAGGGGGAGTAAAGTGTTCAATGTGTGGTAGCTAAGCAATTGAAGTGCCTATCATGGGAAAATAAAGAAACTTGAATGTATTTCCGGTACTTTTTGTATTTGATCGTTGAGATGCAAAATGACATTTTGAATGAAGTGAAAAGGCTGGAACCACCGCCTTATAATACAAGCTCTCTCATCTCAAAATCTCAAATGGGATGGTTCACAAATTTGAAATTAATCCAAAAGGCCTACTTGTGAACTGTCGTATGAGGAGTAGTTTGTACATGTTGAAAACTTTAACAAGAGATCCAGAGGCCACGAAACGAACCAGAATTAGTGTGCACTGAACTCAACGAAGGTATAACTAGCAGCGCGCTACCAACTGTGACACAAAAGGGGGAGGGGTAACGAAGCTTCTGCATTCATGGATTCCGGTACTGGGCTTTTCTGTTTCTTCAGCAGATATAACAAATGGTGTTGCTATAGGTGTAGAAATTCCATGTTCCTGAATCTCAAAGCAACGGTATTCCTGGTGTGATTGCAGCCCCTAACACGTACAAATTTCTGCTCAAGCTAACGCAGTAAACAGTTTTAAGCGAACCATCCCTAAAAACCATGTCGCTGGTGGCAAGAATAATGTCGAACGAATTTAATAAATACACCTTTAACAGACCAGAAAGCCCAAAGGCTTCGCATTCCTTGCCGAATGGTGATACTTTGTTGCACTGAGGTTTATCCCTCAAAATTACAAGTATTAGGATACAAGTATCCAACACCCCTGTCTTGAAAAATCGTGTTTTTCAATGCATTTGGTCTGATGACCTCAAATGACCTCTTACCTCCAATGGATCTTGGATCTTGGAAATTCTTGAAAAATTTTGCTTTTGACCTCTGGTGACCCCAGATAACGATCCTGGGAATTCTTGGGAAATTTTGCTGTTTGACCTCTGGTGACCCTGATAACGATCTTGGAAATTCTTGGGAAATTTTGCTTTTTGACCTCTGGTGACCCCATATAACAATCTTGGGAATTCTTGGAATTTTGCTTTCTGACCTCTGGTGACCCCATATGGCGATCTTATGAATTGTTGGGAAATTTTGCTTTTAGACCTCCGGTGACCTCAGATGACCTTTGACCTCTACCAAAACAATGGGGTTCTTTCTCTCAACATGACAAAGCTATATACCATGTATGAAAGTGTCCTTCATTCCTACCTTGAGATATCGTGATTACAAGGTTTTCAGTCTTTGACCTCCAGACACCTCAAATGACCTTTGATCTTCACCAAAAACAACAGGGGTCTTCCTCTCCACATGACAAATCTACTGTACATACCAAATATGAAAATGGTCTATCATTGCTATCTTGAGATATCATGATTACTAGCGATTTACAAGGTTTTTGCAGTTTTTCAGTGTTTGACCTCCAATGACATCTGATGACCTGTGACCTCCACCAGAACAATACAGTCCATCCTATTGACAACATGTATTCACACACTAAGTATGAAGAGTATCCATGATCCCTGTCTTGAGGTATCGTATTAACATATTTTCAGAGGGTGAACTCCAATGACCCCTGATGGCCTTTGACCTCCACCAAGAACAATGCAGTCCTTCCTTTTGACAAAATACATCCACACACTAAGAAAGAAGTTTCCATGCTTTCTGTCTGGAGATAGAGTGTTAACAAGGATTTCGAAATTTGACCTCTGGTGACCCCTGATGACCTTAGACTCTACCACGTGGCAAACGATACACTTTTTCCTCTTGATGTAGGCCTGTTGCATGTACATACTAAGTATGGTGAGTATCCATGCTTCTTATCTGGAGAAAGCCTGTCGTGTTAACGAAGTTTTCAAAACGTTACATCTGGTGACCTCAGATGACCTTTGACCTCCACCAAAAAATAGGGTTCTTTCTCTATATAAAATGCATCTACATGTTAAGTATGAAGAATTTCCATGCTTCTTTTCTGGAGATACTGTGTTAATAAGGTTTTCAGAGTTCGCAAATTTCTGAGTTCTCGGTTCCGACCCGCGTTCCCCTTGCCTACTTAGCAGGCTGTACGGCATATTCCTTGTTCAGCATGGGAAGCTGAGGAGCTGAGCAAACGGAGTCCGCTCCGCGGGGTAGCGTCCCCCTCCCTCCATGTCCAACACAAATCGTCGCCCTTGCTATCTCACCATACGTGATATAAAAACCTTAGGGAGCCCTATCCATACTTTTTGTTCTGATAGGCTACCTCCATGTATTCAATTTCAGGTCTTCAGTCCCCCGATGGCCCCACTAAGATGTACCTTATAGGCGCACCATGAGGCCGGGGCTGGGGATTCTGAGCCGCGCTCCGTCTAACACAGTAGGTAAGAAAATTGGCATTTACGGGTGAATACTCACTTTTTTAACAAACTTGTGATAACGAAATTATTCAAATTACGCACAGAAGGGCCGCCACTCACCCCTAAAAACAATGCTGTGCTCTTTCTCTAAGAACATGTATTGAGAGGACCAACTTAAGGATTTCCCGTAACTCCGCTTGCATATATAAAGTACTGAGCGCCTACTTAAACAACGATATATAGACAGAGATACTGACAAAGCAAGGATTTCTATAACCTCTTTTATACATTGAACAACGGACGTTGCGCTAGACAAACTATCTGGGCTATCTATTAATATTCTGTTCCCTTGAGTGGTCATTTGTCAGAATGAGTTCACAATACTAACGTATTGACTGTAAGTGCAACGAACGTATGTCGATATGGATCAGTACTATTTCCTCTTAAAAATGGTTGCCTCTTCCTAAAGAGCACCGGAATTATTTTATCTTCGTACACTTTTCTATCTACATCGGTCTCGAGGGATCATTAAAGGGAATAAGCAGTCTCCCCATATTTATTTTGAAACGTCAGCTAAGTCTTACAAATCACCTCTTCTTTCTTTTACAAGTATACCCTTGCATGATGTGTCTGAATAAAAACATTGAATATTAATGGCAAGCAAAGTAGCTGTTCAGAAACAAAAATGTTGTCAAGTGATTTAATAGAACTACTGATGAATTAGGATACCAGACTGTATACTAATTCATATTGAGATGTCTACATTTTCCCTTTAAACGACTTCATGGCCAAGATTTTAGAATGTGACGTTAGGAATTCCGATGGCATAATCAGGGCAAGGACAGGATAAATAAAAAAGCTCGTGAAAGGCCCAACGACTATCTGGATTCTGTTTGAATGCTGAGTTCAGAAATAACAAGCCTGTGAGGGCAAATCCTTTCTTTACATTGCACAAACAGACAATAGCTAGATAAAAGAAACATCCAGTTTCATCACCTTAGCGCCGGCTTAAGCCTTTCTTCCCAAAACATTACGCGTTACAGGAGTGGTGGATGTTGCATCATTTGAAATTATTATGCACTCTGGGTGGACATTCATGAGTTGCAATGCAGTTAATTTCTTTCCGTGTGAACTTTCTTTCTTCATATTTAAGTTAACCAGCTAACGTTTCGAATTGCCGATCACTCTGTCTCCAATGATAAATCATGGTATTAATGGTATGATCATTTTTCTATACTGCAACGTAATATTTCTCAGATAGGAAGATTAGAAAGTTCTTCCATATACACAAATGATGCTTCAAAGGTGTCTCTCATTGTTACAGACTATATTCACATACATAATAACAACTCTTAGTGACACCAGGGAGCTGGCAACTCCCTGGTGACACAGACTAAACTCAGAAAACCCAGTAAAGTCTGGGGTATTTTACAAATATTATGGCCATTAAAATGAAACTTTTAATTGTTGGTAAATGGCACTGGCAGTGAACAGGCAACATAGATCAATCACCTTTTAGCATTAAGTAAAAACTCATTCACGTTAGATTGAGTTGATAAGGGGGATGCAGAAATCAAGAGAGTAGATTACACTTGATTGCAATGGTTTCGAAGCAACAATTCCACTCAGATTATCGCACAAAAAGGAATAATTAGCCAATTTCACTCAAGTTGTCTAACAGCAATCGGTAATAATGACACCCTATTTATACTGGATGCGCGATAGCGCGTCGAAAATTCTTGATTGGATATTTGGATTGCTTATTCGGTGTGATTTTTGATTTGCGTATGCAAGGAATATGGTGTGTTTCAATAATTTCATATTCATTGACCACCATGCGTGGCAAGAAATTCAAGATGGTAAAACTTTCAGACAGAGACTTTGGAGGCTTTGTAGGGGGAAATCGTGACCCTCCCTTAACTTGCCTTTAACTACGCCATTCCGTTCCATGAATTTCCCTCCATCAAAAGACAAACTAAACCAAAGAGTCGGTAGCTTATTGCTATCATATCGACACCTTCAAAGTGTTAATGTGATCCATCATGACAATTTATCGTGTAGTTATCGCAGTTACGGAATATGACATTCGCGCCCCAAGCCAAAATCCTACATCTGTATCTGCCAAATTTTGTGCGCAATTTCAAATGGAATCAAAATTATTACCGTCGCCGCCATATATTTCAAGAAAGGTTGAATGGTTGTGAAACATATAATGAAAGAAGTTTGGAAATGATCCATTAAGCTGTCAGACGAATGTAATTTATGTGGGAAATGTAATGATATAACTCAACACTTAATCTCCAATGAAAACTGGTGAACTATCTCAAAGAACTAGATTTCTGCTAGTCCGCATTAACACTGCACCTAGAGAGTTATGTGAAATTGTCAAAACACAAGTCACATCTTAAAGTAAACCTGTCAAAATGAAGCATTGCTTGTTTTTTGCATTCTGAAAGAGGTGCTTTCCGATGCAATTGGCTTTATATTACATCGCAAATGCAGTAAATTTGAATCTAAATTGTATTTGCATATATGTCTAGGCGCTTGCCAGAAAGAAGGGGTGATGTTGTCTACCTACATAATATTTTTTGTCAATATTTTGTTCAGTAACAACTTCCTTCTTTACCTGTGGAATACAATATTATTTGTTTTGTAAAGACGTCATGGGAAATAATTGTGACTAATTTGTGAGGGCACTAAGGAGAATTGATAGAACTAATGTTTCACCTGCAGCCCCTACATATGTCTTTTACAATAATACACTTCCGTGGGAACCCATTTTCTGAAAGTAATTGGTAAATTGAGGAAATTGAAATTTCTGATACATCACGACGTTCGTTTAGCAATTACCATCTTAGATTGATGTATGTGTGATGATACTGTCAGGTTGCCTAAACAAAGTTAATGCACTCTGAAGAAATCAAAGCTGATATCGTTCCAGCTCTGTATCAAGAATCTCTCCTGGGAGAGGCCCTGGGATGATAGCAAACTTTTTGAGGATAAATGAAAAACGTCATTGTAAGAGCCAACAAAAGTCAATTCCACTTGGATCACTTGAACCGTAACCGGAAAAATCCCCCGGACAATTTCCACCCGTGACAACTGCCCATGGCCCCTGAACGAATCGCCCGAACAATTTTCTTTCGGACAATTTCCCCCAGACAATTCCCACCAGTGACAATTACCCCTCAAAAACTCCTAACTAGGAAATTCGGAATTGCCCTGGATGGGAATGTTCGCGGAATTTGTCCGGGAACCTATTTTATAAGCAACGCGTTGCGTACATCCAACTGTGAGGGAAGCTGGTACTAGACCTCCCTGGTACATCCATCCATGTCCATTTTAACGGATTGATTAAGAGTTTCAAGAGCTGGTAAAGCTTTAGCATTTTAACATATCGCTGCCGGTTACAAAATTTCCAAGTCAGGTGATGATTGAAATCACAAATTTGGTTTAGAGTTTACACCACAAAGTCGGCAACATCGCTTACATAAGGATTATGAACAGCGGCGCACCCAGGATTTGGATTATCAACACAAGGGCAGCACTTACTTGAATTGATCAATGAAACAACCCAAGGTATGCTCACTAGGATCGATGATTTAACCAAATACAGTGAGTCATATTTCCAGATCTACGGTATGACAGGTTACACATCAGTAACATTGGAAGCAGATGACCCTACCCTCCCCACATCCGGAAAAACTCTGCAAACTGCCAAAGACCATCAAACCTATTCATGTCGCACTGGCTGAATTAGGAGAAAAACCTTGCAACAGGATCACAATTAAAAGGTTACACTGCATATAAAGTTAAAGAAATGAACCCGATTGTCCCGCGTACCGTTATGTTCAAGCTCATTATACTGGCATACTTGCCCATGGCAACCCCCTGGTATCAGACAACAAACTCCCGCCCCCTAGACAATTAACCCTGGACGATTCCCACTGGACAATTTCGCAGTGAAAATCCCCACCCTGGATCCACCAATACACGTCAGTCAACTCTGCCCCCACCAACAAATTTTGAAATGTCCTGGAGTGGGATTTGCCCGGGAGATATTGTCCGGGTGCGAGTTGTCCGAGTTGGAAATTGTCCGGTTGGGAGTTGTACCGGGAGGAGTGTCCGCCGGGGAAGATGCTAGAGTGGAGAAAATTGTTGGGGAGGAGGAAGGGGTTGTCCGGAAACCTTCGCGGGCTAGCGCATGTTTGCAAGACAGCACCCTTCAGTGATACCACGGTCATTACATGTTCACCTGTTCACCTATAGATATTCCAGATTATATAACACCTCATTAATTTCTCTACATCTGATTGGAAGATTGGTGGTCACATGCCATGAGTGCTTCGGCACTATCTCCACGTTTGTGGTGCTCGACCGCAAGGCAATGACGTCAGCAATCATTGCTGTACGTACGAGCTATGCCGCGACTCAATAAACTACTGCAGTATTGGTGGATCGTACATTGCAAATCCTACGTAATAGGAATAAGCACGCAGCTAGCAGACGATAAACACGAATCCATAGTAACTGCCATTGGCACCAAAGCACAAATTAAAAAAAAATATTGTTCTGTTGGATTTTATTGGATGTACTGTAGATTTATACCACTAAAATTTCGGCACTGGCAGTTCTCGCAGGAGATCAGAGAATATTTGAATGTAAGTATAGCCTAATCCTATTCTTTTCGTGTAGGCTAGGACTGTATTCTAACGCAAGGCCTAAGTTCGGCCCTTTCCTCTCCTTGAATCAAATTTTGACCAGGACCTCTCTATATGTGCAGGAAGTAAGGTGTTATATGAAACAAATAATGAATGTTTTCCATTAGTGCAATAGTATGAATAATTTCATTCGTTCAAAGTTTAACGTTCCATTCAACTCGGCTTCGCCTCACTCGTTGAATAGAACGTTCAATCTTTCAACTCATAAAATTATTCAAACTAGTCTATTGTACTCATAAACATTCATTATTTGTATACTAGCCGGAAATATATTTTTAGATACATTTGATCTGTCAAGTACCTGGAAACATGCAGTTTCTATGTAGATACCTTTCGATCACTACTCAAATTGGAAATTTTACTTTTCAGACAATATGGTACCTGAGCACATAAAGGATTTGACAAGCGGTGGAAATCAGATCAAGAACTGAGGAATGAGGAACAAAACTGAACTCAAACAAAACAAATAGTAATCATACCAGATTGACAAAATAAATAAGAAGTCTACAACAACAAAACACCATTTCACGGATCCATGTCTAGATCGTCAATATTACTATGAAAACGTCCACGCTATACGTCTGCGAAACCAGTGTCAGCAAAGCAAATTGGTTACTGCAATAGGGACGTACGACATAGAATAGCGAAGTGAGCGAGTTCACTGCACCTAAATATCTAAGGCCGGTGTAAAGGAGATACTGCCCCGTTGTCCGGGACAACATCCCTTGAGGAAAAGGGGTCCAGGGCTAGATAACCTAAGAAAATGTCTGTCCGGGAATATTCTGCCTAGGAGAAAACTTCCGGGACATTTTTTGCCTCAAGAATTCTCAGGATCAATTGTCCCGAGACGGTGTGGATACTATCTCCTTTTACATCGGCTCCACGGTGGAAGTTATCCCGGTCCCAATGAAATGGGAAGCTAGGAACATTTGAGGCAGAGTTTGCCTCCACGCTTACGTACGATTTCCAGAGATTTCCATGATTTATTCACACACAAAGGTGTAAAACAGTGGCCTGAATCAAGATAGTGCCCTTTCAATGTTAGCCCTGACCTCCCCACCAAAGATACCTGCGACGTGCTCAAGTTCTTGAATATTTCAATCGTATGGAAGCCTCACAAAATAAGGTCTGCTATAAGCCGATTGATTAAAATTTTCTGGGCTTGTCCGAGTATCATGCCAAATCTGAGGTTGTAGGATGAGCAACGTCATCCATGTTTGCAGAACTATTTATCACGTAATTACTAATGTTGGAAACCCATATGAAGTTGAATTACACAAAGAAATGCACTATATATACGCTCGTTCTGCTTGTATGATCATGGAGCAATCCGTCACATTTACACATACTTGTTTTTTCTCTAAATACTGCGTGATCTGACATTTAACATAGTTCAATCTTTCGTTGCAGTAGGCCTACCGGAGTACAGTAACCGCAAATTAAATATCGTTCATTGTATCATCCCCCGTTCCACATTGTGCTCTGCAGCTATTATACCTTCAAAGGTAATGAATCAAATGTAAGCATTCTCAGTACGGGGAGCTACAGATACCATACCTATTGTCTGCAACTTTTGTAACCATATCAACGGTGATCAATCACTAGTTTTATTTTCGTAATTCCGATTCTCGGTATTATCGTTTGATTACAGTTGATTTTGTTAGTATAAGGGTACTGCATTTAAGGATCTGAAGACTAGCGACCAAGTACTGTTTAGCATAACCATAAACACAAGGATTAAACCTCAGACAGTACAGATGGAAGACCTTTATCTGATAGTAAATCATGTCTTATTTTAGAAATCATGTCGTACAAGATATAAAAGTACATTTTCAAGTACTGCTGCACTATTGACAATGTTAAATATTGCTGATGTCACAACTGCTTGCGTGGATGTTTTCTCATACAGCACATTACATTCTCCGAACTCAATCACCATGAATTCAGAATAGTTTTTATTAATTATTATCTACAGTAGCGCTCTTTTACATCTGATGAGTATCATGGGGACGTTTAAAATAGCACAGACACAAGAGATACTATTTCGATTTTCATCCCAACGAAGCGTGTTGTCGAGACACAAAAATACCAAGAGGCTGGTGGAGAGAAGGTTCAGACTAAGACTTGAGAACAGAAAGCATAATTCTCAACCCCATGAAACCAACCGCTGTATTTCTGTACAAACCTATATATGGTTCTTTAATATAGGCTATATTCTTGTCGATGCATTGGATGTGCAAGAGAGATGCGATATTTTAGGCATGTTGACTTTTGGCATGTCTATTATGATGTCAAAGGCTCACTTCCTATTTGCAGCTGATATTTTATTGTTTACAATTTGTATCCCCTTATCGATGGTGAAAAATTTCACTAAATACCAGAATGCAAAAAGCATTGATATGTACATGTGTAATCCCAAATGTTGCCATGGTGTTCCATTTCTTTCAGTCACTGGTGGAATGTGATCATAATGTGTTGGAAAAATACAGCTTTTTGTTCTTTTTTTTTCTTTTTTTTTACAACTTTATGAACTCTGGGAGTGGTGAGCTCAGATTACCTTTGACCTCCAACAAAACGAGTACAAAATTTTCCCACTGGATTTAATACATAAACATGTGAAGTATGAAACTATCTGTTTCCTGAGTTTATTTGTGTTATCAATTTTCAGATTTTGATCCCCGGTGACCCCAGATGACCTTTGACTTTCACTAAAAGTTACTGGGTTCTTCCTGTTAATATGGAGCATACACATACACAGGATCTCCACTAAAAATCAAAGCCTCCTCCCTCTCATTATGGGTTATCCACATAGTAAGTATGAAATCAATACAAGCTTCCTACCTTGAGATATCGTGTTAAAAAGGTTTTCAGAGTTTGACCTCAGATGACCTTAGGCCTATACCAAAACGACAGGGTTCTTCCTGTTAAGATGGCGCATCCACATACCAAGTATTAAACTGTCGGAGTTTTCCTTTGTGAGATATCATTTTAACGAGCTAAGCGCCACAAACACACACATACCCGTTTACGGCGCCGATCGGGGACATACACAAATAATGTGCAAAGTGGGGACATCCTCTTCCTCCTAGTGAATCGGGGACAATTACAGGTTTACACACCAGGAAACTGGGGATACCGAAAAAACTACACACATTTACACATGAATGAAGACTTAAAACATGCAATTGGGGTATAACCTCAGATCAATCTGTAAAGTTGTAGGCACATATCTGACACCCAACTTTGCATTATTTTAGACATTCTAGAAACGGGGATATCCCCATTTCGCGGCGTATCCCCATTTCACTAGTATTTTTTCCTGTGAGTATCCCCGAATCACGCCCTAAACAGACCTACGCACACCCACACACGTACACACACACAACACATGCACACGTACATACACACAACACATGCACACGTACATACACATGTTATTCCGAATGCGAAGGTTCCTCTTTCATCGAAACCCAAAATTATCTCCGTGCATTCTGTTGCTTTGTATCGGTAAAGTGTAGAGTCTGCTTGCCTCCCTGTTGCTTTTTGACAGACCTACATTAAAAATGCAAAACTACTGTCTTTCCAAGGCACAGAATGTGCTGAACGTAAAAGACGTAGACTATTACAACCCCCCACATGTCATTCTTTCCGATTTGAAAAAAAATTCACTAGTATTTTGTTTATTGAAGTGGTGGAAAAATTAATGACTTAGGCTACGAACTTAACATGCATCCCAATTTCTAGCTAGGTAAGCCTAAAGCATATAGCCCACGATCACGTCTTCAAAGAAAATTGTAATTTATTGTAAGGCTGGAGCTCGAACATATGAAAGGAATTAAACCATGATCAAAATCCGTGATCTTGTCCACTAGTACACAGAAAAATTCCCGTTCAGACTCCTGGCATACTGCACCTCACAGTCTTACGCGCCCATAACCTTTTGCCCCTGTAAGCCACATCTTAACATATTGATTGGCGAAGTTCATGCAAGGCAATGGCAGAGTATTCTGAATTGTAAGGAATTATATAAACGATTGATCTGTGAGTTATAAAGAATCACCTCATTACATAAGTTAAATGCTTAACAGGCTAGGCGAATGAAATCTTGAATAATTTTACAGTTAGTTACATACACAAGTCGGCCCTTCCTCTTTTAAAACGATTCTGATCGGTGATTTTTGCATGAAGACTTACACTAAACAGAATACTATAAATTCATGAATATCTTAGCCAAGCTATGCTTTACATAATGCAAACTGGGAACTGTGTATTTCCCAAACAGTTGAATAGATGAAATAAAAGAGCAATTTTAACTTATCCCTAGGCAAAAATGTATAAGAATTGTAGGTGAAACTCCTTCAAAAGTAGGCTATGTCATCGACAGTTCATTGTTCAAATGAAGCACAAAACTGTTACCCTACTTCCCTAAATATTCTCCACACACAAACGCCATTCCTATTTCAGAAGTTCGCCACTCAAGAAAACAGAAATATCAATATAAAATGCATTATCATTTACTGCTTTCTGCGCACATGCAATCATTCACCCTATCTTACAAAAAAAAAATAAAACAACTTCTGATTTGAGACTATCTCCCACTATATTAATGAATCTTTCCAAAACCAGAATGTATCCAGCACGATAAGACCGCAGCATGCAAACTATGATGACGTCACATTTTTGATGACGTTCATTCTGACAGAGTAAAGCATCCTTCTGTAGCCGTAGAATGTTCCAGTACTTTGACCTCCTTAAAAATTCCACCCATGGACTTAAGATCATAAATGACAGTGATTCACCAAGGCCTGCATGCTTAAAATTTTAATAGGCCTACCAAATAGCAACGATTGACGTTGCGAACAGGCGCTTGGATGATGAAAAATCCGAATATTAAGACCAAGGATATAACAGACTCAACGAAACCGCATTTGAAATACTAGGCTTGGGTGTACTGGACTCTATTATGCATCAAGCATAGAGATATTGACTAATGGACCATATTCTTCGTAAGACCATACATGAGCACAATTGTTGTACTTAACACCAGGGGCGCAAATCTCTGTTTGAGAGTGAGGGTGTGAAAACGAATATGGTGTACGCGTGGATTTGAAACTGTACACGCGTAGCGTGCACCGCGAGCGCGAAGCGCGAAGCCCTCGTGGGTGGGTCCAGAGGCCCGCCTTAGGGCCCCTGGTGGGGTCCAGGGGGCGAAGCCCCCGGAAGATACTGGGTTTTAGTATTTCAGAAGCTGCAGAAAGATTGTTTCGAAGGGAAGTTTTTTAGTTAAAGGCTCTTGGGTTTTAGAACATTTACACTTGCCAAAATGGTTAGTTAGGGCACAAAGTTAATTAATACTACTAATGTGCTTCACGAACCAGGGCACAAAATGCAGAGATAGATCGCTCTGGCCTAGATTAGGAAACGAAGTGAAGGTATAACTAAGACATGCCTTCAGTGTCTTCGACTGAAAATTGATTCGTCTGCGCCGGGTTTCAGCTTCAGATGATATTCCATACGGCGTTGATCAACAGACATTCAAATACTATGTCAGTTATAGCCTATAACTGTATTGTTGTCATGTGTTGTAATCAAAGGGATGTCAAAAGTGACCAAGCAGAGAAAAAAATGAGTATTGCTATTCACATATTGGGTGGCCAAATTAGGGTTTGCCCCCTCACTTTTTCACTTGAGGGGGCAAAGGCCCCCCTTGCCCCCTGGGATTTGCGCCCCTGCTTGACACTTTGTGAAGTCTGTATCGGCAAATTTAGTTATCCCTTTTCATTTCTTTCTTTGTAAACAAGACATAGAATTAGCCCTAACCTTGAGTCTGTTCCAGGAGACTAGAAACTGGAAAGCACATCAACTAGCGGACATTCGGTGACGGGAGTAAATAATTTCATAGAAGAGCATCAAGAACAGATCTCATGACAGAGGGAGTAAAGCTACGACACGCGTCGTCGAGGTTGGCAAAAGGAAATTACATTAGGTCTACCGGAACTATGGTTATTTATACATTTCCGTCAAAAGTGCTAAACTTCTTGAAAAAGTTTTTTTTTAGATTCGTTAAAACTTGTAATCATTTCGCATATTTGTTCCCCACAATATGCTGGCTCATATAATCAAAATAACTTTATAGTGTATTAGAAAAGTCTCCTGATGAAGCACAAATGGATTCATCTAGGAAGTTCCTTGAACAAAAATTAGTTATTAGACAAAGTGATGACGAAGAGGTTGGCCAACTTTGGGATGAAAAAAGGTTTCTGCCTGATTGCGGTCTTTTGAGGTTGATTGGTATTGCTTTCAGGGAGTGGTAAAGAGCAAGGTTCCTCCTACGCTTGTTTCAAGGAAAATATTGCGTTTGTGGTACAGAACATAATCATAACTTAAAAACAATTCAGGGTAGGCGATTCAAAGTAAGGTAGCCAGCTAACTTTAGTTTCAAGAAACAAGGTTCTAACAGAAAGAAACCTCTTGCTTTGTAACTCATGAATAAGTTGTTCCTTCAAACTTTCGAATTCCCATATAATACAACACCAATATCTCTTTTAGTGCATGATACTTTTATTACTTTCGGGATTATAAGTTAGTTTTTTGGTAAAACTGAAGGGTTAAAAAATGATAAAAGCTTTTCTTACTGTGCTGTGTTGATTCAATGAAAAAACAGTATTTTCTTGAAAGCAGTACTAGGAGTGGTTAATATACGCCTGCTCATATACGGTCTGAGCATCAGTCGAAACGTTACCTCGAATTTCAGTGGTGGGTGATCATTCACCACCAACTTGGTATAGGATTCTACATAAACTCAATGACTTCCAGACTATGAATTATACAACATTACACTAAACTATGAAGTAAACTATGAGAGTTAGGCCTATAAAAATTCCCAGGAGTGCACAAATGACTAGTAAACTTACGCTGACATTGTCCGAAAGCATTTCGTTGCCATCCTTTACAGCAACCGTAAGCAAATTGACCATTTTTACAAAAGACCCCAGCTGGTGCAGAATTTTTGTAAGGGTTGTATCTGGAACGGGAATTCGTCCTACCTCGACTCATTGAAGAAGGTCTACCCCTGCTTAGACTCGCTGGAAAAAAGGCACCATAGCTGAAAGAAAATGAAAAAAATATTAGTATAGTACTTAGAGCATAACCATACAACTGGCATCTGATTCTAACAGGACTTAAATTGCATTTGATATGTTCTTACCATGGAAGTACTTCGTATTGAGGTAGTGCTCCCATGTTCTTACTTTCAGGGCGAAACGAACATTTCTCTGAAAAGGTCCAAGAGACAAATAAGGGTAAACTATACTGCCGAACTATCGGCTCATTATTATGAAATGCTGAAACCATTTTCAAATATGGTTTACACAGCAAAACGGGAACTGCTCCAACCCCTGCTCCACCCCCTTCCTTCTCTGTCTGGGAGGTATTTTATGCCTTAAGGTCATAGCCTGTTAGTCTCCAACTGATGTTACTCTTGCCACGTAATTACCTAGATTTAATGGTAAAACCACGTCGACCTTTGACAATAACGACAAACAATGAGACACGTAAGTACAGGTTCCTATTGGGAAAACTTAGAGAAGCTGTATAGGATAGAATAACACAGCCCTTAATTAGAGGGTGAACTTTTAACAAAGTTTTAGGACTGTGTGTTTTACAATAGGGAGCTCGCAGCAAAGGTCAAAACGTCAAGTTCAGTGGACGCGCTAGTACATGAGAAAGCGTCTGCGCGTGTTTGTCCTCCAGAACGTGGTAGCGTTAGTTGACTTTTGCACGCGTGAAACCTCCCTATAACACACTCTCTTTTTGACAACACTCTCTACATGATGTTCTGTACAGTTAGGGCTTAGTTGAGCAGTACGGAAGGTGATTACTTCGTTATGGAAAAAATCGAAATGAAATAGAATACTGTAAATGAAATTGAACACCACGTACCCTGTGAAGCAAACGTTTGGTTGCCCTTGCACTACCTCCCAAACCAACGACGTCTCTAATTGAGGCAGATAGCAAGAGGTAGGCTATGCAGTGCAAAGTTCACACGGTCTACTTAGTCATGGCCAATGTACACTGCAGATTCAACCACCTTTAAAGTATGTGTACTTATTTATAGGTGGGTCTAGATGATGACATCAGTCTTGGTTCACACCAATACATCAAATATCAATTGCTTAGGTAACGTCTTAATGAAGTCCCTGGTTATTTTTAGTCAAAACAAACTTTCATAGGACAGCTTATCCGTTTGAACTATACTCAAACCATCGACACGCATAGTTCAGCATGATTTAATGAGAGTATCCAGTATTTCGTCTTCTTATACAGAACAGCTGTGGCATGTGCATTTGGTGCTAAAGCGTTCCTAGCTAACGCTTTTATAGCACCGCGGTTTCTTCACCCAACTTAATCTACGCTTTAGCCAATAGAAATGGGGATGGCTTAAATATCGACATGACCTGGATGAAGACATGCAGGTCCGAAAGAGCCGGTCCGATGACACAAAAATTTTTAAAAGCTATTAAAGACGTCTTTCTAAGTCTTAAGGGAGGGGTTGTCTGTACAAGGAGATGATCCTCATAACCCCTTTGAACGTCCACACATTGACAGACTTCAAGCTAGCCTAGAACGTCTGTGACTTGAACTGATTATATTCGAGTTAGTTTTCAGATTTCCTGCAGCCTGAATATCAGTGAGTGTGGTTATTCTCAATCTTCAGTTTGTTTCCTTCATTTCTACCTTAAAGCCAGGGCTACGCCCGAGTCCATCCGATTCCAGGCCAATGCCGATTCCAGTAGCCACCATTCCGGACCAATTCCGAGTCCAGTACCCGCCAATTCCGAGCCAATTCCGATCGCAGGTTTCCCACTTCCGGGCCAACTCCGAGTCCGGCCAATAGACGAGTTGGGAAATGTTTCCACGCAATGCAATATGGGAATGGGTCAAAGGTTAAGTGTACCACGCTTACAGTGTCCCAGCGCGGGTGTTGCATGCTGAGCACGCAGAGCTACATACGTTACCGTTGTCATGGTACACTTGACCTTGTGACCTGACCGGAAGTACCGAATTTCCCAACTCGTCTATTGACATTGTAGCATCTTGCACAAATTGCTTTTTGTACTATTTTGCAATAACACTTTCTTTAAACGGGCCTTTTTTCGAGTCAATTCATACTCTGGCTCACGCTGTAATTAGTTGACTGCATGTGACCATTCATTTATTAAACTGTGCACCAATGACTTGTAGCCTTAAGTATTTAGGAAACTTTCACGTTTGTGGACTCGGGTGCAATCAACTCTGAGTCTGAGCTGCAGCCCATTCCGCGGGCAAATTCCAGTTACGTCAGAAAACGGACTCAAATGCTAACTTATTAGGTGAGCCTAACTCTTCATCCGTTGAGCTTCCCCCAATCAAGAAGGCAACGTAGAGTATTAAAATTTTTGTGATAGAATACTTTGTAATTCATTGATAAATAAACCTGGTAAAGGAAAAGAAAATACAATAATCTACTCTCGTGCAGTCTCGAAAATATAAGCTGTTGTAACAGATATACTTACGAAAAATATTATGGCTATAAAGTTGCGTCACTATTGGAAAGTTGCGGTGAACCTGTTATATCATTTACCACAAAGCAGTAAATGTCTGTCTGTGAGAACCCTTAGTTAATGAAAATATAGATATCCAAGTACCTTATTTGATTTTCTATTATTAACTGACACGTCCTTTCAGACTATATATTTTTGAAGAACGTTGGGAAGAAAATTTGAGGAATGAAACTCTCTGTTCCTACTGCTAAATCACTAGTTATAGGTCAAGTAAATAGAAGTCCCAAATGCAATTTAGATCATGAAGTCCAATGAGAAGTACTACCAGCGTATACGGCGCATCACTCGTATAAGCCTTCTTGACGGGTTGTGATAACTTTTGATACCTCAATCGTAGTGAAATAGTCGATTGATGCTTTCTTCGAGAGTGCTTGGAATTATTCATATGAATTTAAATGTTGTTATAAACTAAATATCAGAAGATGTCACACGTTGGTGGTCTAGATATGGCAAACTGACTGCAGGATTTCCAATTTCAGCAAATTAAGACTACCTAAACTGAAAAAGGAAAATAGCTGTGCCCCCGCTTTTAGCAACCACAATCGTTGAGTGTAGGAGGGCAAGAAACTGTCCAACCATTTCCAGTGAGTCATTATCATCACCAGTGAACCTTTCTTTCACCATGGACATCTACAACTCGTCGGAAGTAGGTAAACCAATTAATTGTAATCTCCTGCTCGAGAAACCTACTCCATTCTTGTCTAAGCTTTACTTTTACTCGTTTGCTAAAGTCGGTATTATAAAACAGACTGTGATCGACCGACTCATTGAGCGGACAGTAAGACGGTGTCAGCTTGTCATATTTTACGGAGACAAGTCACTTGGCAGAGTAGTAAAGTTTCGTATCTACGGATATACCGTAGTTGTTTGCAAGTACCCGTGAAAAGGAGTAAAGTCGAGCAAATTATTGAGGTATCTTTTGGGGTTCTGGACCAAGTGCAAATAATAAAAGCAAGACTGAGGTGGTGCGTTTGACAGTTTTACATATTGTTATACATCTATTAACAGACAAACGTAAAAGATGATAAGCAAAAACAAGAAAAACAGACGACGTGTGAAGTACTAGCTATACAGTTGCTAGTGTAAATATTGACAAACTCTACCCTTGGGGAGAAAATATGAAAGGTTACTTTTGGAACTTGTTGGAACTAATTGGTAACCTTTGCTCAAGTGTAACAGTTCTATTCATATACAATCAATTACTGCACAAACTCGCTAACTAACGACCAAACTCTCAATTCAATTTATTAGCACAAGCTGATTATCCGTAAAGGTCGTATACTTCCTCTCACAAAAGGCAAAGCAAACCCCCTCAATTTAGTCATGTATTATGCTGAGGAATAAGTTGAATCCAACTTGCCTTTCATTTAAACTGTAATAGGTTGTTACATTTGCGTCAAAAGATCAAAGACTGTAATGGAATTGTGTTTGCAAAAGTCGAGCAGTATTTAAGAGAGGTGAGCAGTAGGACAGTAAACTATAAACGATACAGTATGACAGTATAACCCGCAATGTACTCAAAGTTAAGTGAAGAGACGTTTGCCGCTCAGTCTGCGTATCCTAGCAACCTTGCAACAACGGCAAAATTGAGTACAGCAACGAATGACGGAACAAACAAATACTTTTAACCTTACAAGGACGATACCTCTTGAAATTCATCGTATTCACTATAAGTAACCCATAGGCTGATCATTATAGACCATGAACAGCAGGTATGCCAGTGATTTTTAAGACAGCAGTGTTACTGGCTAGCAATCCATTATACATTAAGCAGTTTACTCTTACGTAAACTTACACCGTATTTTCTCTGTTCCGTATTATCTCTGTTTGTCCTATGCTTTCATGTAAGAGAAACTTCACTGTAATTTCCCGTTTACGGCCTTTTTCAACTATAAACGCGCTACTAGATCCGTCCAATTTGTCTTTTCATAAATTCCACGCTACAACTGAATCTTATAGCCCATGAAGTTCTTCGAACTTGGTGGAGTTTTTAAGACAAATTAACCACAACGAATTGTAGGAAGGTAGTGCCGTATCTTGAGCAGCGGGGAGATCATCCATCATCTCATTGTAGGTGCAGCAACCAAAAGGGCACAATGAAAGCAGTATGATGACGTTCAGGTTTATCCTAAAAAAAGGGGGCCACATCCCCATACCGGTAGCCCGTTATTTCCAGTTTTACATGCAAAACGCAAAAAAGTGTTTTAAAAGTATGTACTGAAAGGCACTTTCAAGTTTATGTAACGTAATACATGCGGTTCTGATCTTTGAATGTGACCTTCACCTCATGAACATGTTAAGGTACCCATATTGCATGTATGACCCAAGTGTGGTGGTAATTGATAGTTGCACCAAAAAGTTATGGACAACGCATAAGTGATCACTCTAATTTGACACACACCCATACGTACACAAAGGATGCAGCCATAAGGTCTTTCCTGATGGATTACCTAAAAACTCCACATGCAGGGGAGGGTATGCTAGAAAAGGAAACCAGGGAGCTGGAAGCAGCTCCCTGAGGAAACTAAAGGGACAGTGATTATCAACATAAAGAAAAAAGTTACATAATGCATTTTAAAGTAAGACCAGGGAGTTGCAACAGACCCTGGTAAGACCACCGTAACAAGACAACCGTGAAGTAACAATAACATCAAAACCAGGCCAACGCACACCACCTTTAGTCTGAAAATGGAAGTACTTCCATGATTGACTAATGGCTGAACTTCTCGGACACGTTAAACCTCTTGCCCCTTGGGTGTCGTTACTCCATTTGGGAGTCGTTTGGCATGCCCATGGAGATACTGAACACTGAACACCAGTAAACAGGTAAAGTGAAGTAATATTCCCCTTGTTACTTAAAGACAGACAGTCATCACCCCAAAGTATATTTTTAGTGTATGTATATCAAAATTCTCAGTTGGTGACTGCTCTTTGATTGACATCAAAGTTTGAAAATTTGAAAGATGCAGAGTAGCTCACATTCCACACAAGGCAGAGAGAGTACTTTTATTACATTTTATAGCCTTGTATGCTCACCAGGACATGGCCTTAAGCAATAAAACAGGTTTATTCTTGCACAAGGAAGAGCTTCACACAGTTATGGGAGGAGCTAGAAGATGCATAGTTGGGAGAATTGGAACTGTCTGGGATGATGAAAATTCCCCTTTAACTGACACGATCCTGGCAGAGTGTGCTAAGTAAATCTATAACATCTCTTTGAATTATAGACTTACTGGAGGAGATATATTATTTGCGTACTCTTATCCAGCTTAATACTTTGATAGAGACTCCGTCTTACGTCAGTTGCTGTTTCACGCTCCAGCTATAAGAACAGTTAGAGCATGTCCATTTCTTAGGTTCTGTTAACGTATATCAATAGTAATGGATGTTTTGTCTCCGAAAATTTGCAAAAGTGTATAGACTAGTGACGAAACATGGAGTTGTTAACCATCTTGGCAGCACTTTCTTTAAGAAGTCTGGGCGGACATTACGAGCTCACGTACATGCATAGTGTTCGAGCAAAAATCAAGTGAGTGTGCATAAAAACTTAAAGGGGAAATGCAGTCACCCCAACTTGAAGTAGTGTAGTAGACTGCCCTATTTCATGACTGGCTCTTTAGAGTCATGTGACAATATTTTTTCTCCTCAAATGTGAAATTTACTAGAAGTAACTGATTGGTTTACCTTGAATATGAAATACTGAAGTCCTAAAATATTATGAAAGATACTTTGAAGAGAAATAAGAAGAAAATTGTGAGATTTAGCTGCTGCTTCAAATAAGTTTGGGGCGACTGCTTTTGCCCTTTAAGTTTTAGACGCCACCACGTACAAATCTAAGACCCCGTCAGCTATAGAACTAAGACCCCACCAAGTACATGACTTACTACACTGACACGTACTGACTGAATTTGGAAGAAGAATATGATACGTGATGATAGGTCGTGTCAATAAAGCTACGTGTATATCAGCCGATAAATCCGTTAGTCCAAGAGGATGAAAGCTACAGGATTGCGTTCTGGAAATTTTGAAATGCCATGAGCCATTGATCTGCAGAGGAAGTTTCCCTGTTTGCCTTGATTCAACCAAACCATTGGCATGGACCATGAGCAGACAGGGAAGAGAACCTCTTACTTTTGGGGGAAGGGAACACAACAGCTAGGTCTTTGGAGTCTTTGGACCATGAGTTCAGTGGAGTGACTAAAGGGACCCGTACACTCTAAAAACAGTTTGGGTAAAAACTCTCACCAACACTGGGCTCGTATGTGAAAATACTGAAATTGGGTAAAGTTTGCCCAATAATTGATGTTTATTGGGTTACCTGAGAGGCAGGTTACTTAATTAAGTGTTATCTAACCTCTTGATAAATCCCTTAATCAACAGTTATTGGGCAAATTTTACCCAATTTCAGTGTTTTCACATACGTGCCGAATGTTGGTGAGATTTTTACCAAACGTTTTAGACTGTAAAGTCTACCGAACGTCGTCATGTATGGAACCAGTACTTACTTGCGAGTCCGCTTTTCGGCCATGTTTACCACTGCAACTGCAAGGCTGCTGAATTAGGTTGAGCTTTGGTAATTGTAGTTTAATCGCACTACCGCTAGATATGGTTTATACAGTTTTAAAAGAAAGTAATCACACGCTCTGTGTATCCCTGACATCAAAATCATTTTCAACTCCCCTATCATTGGGTCCTGCAGCATCGCAACCCCACCCCCACCAGTTCTTACCGCTCACAACTACTTCAAAAAGCACTGGGGTATGCTGCTCCACAATCTTTGCAGATGGGACCATGTCCTTTCTATAAAACAAAACTTCAAACATTGATGTATAATTTAAAAAAAGATAGAGTTTCAAGATCAAAGTTTTGCAAGTGATCTTCCCATGAACTTTTGTACCTAGTGGGGTCTCACTTGGATCTTAGTGACTGGATTTCAAAGTTTTAGGTTGAGTTTCAGAGTTAAGTTGTATTAACAAGTCCAGCCTAAAATAAACCAGAAAGACAATAACGCTTAGTGACTCTTTGTCTCGTGGATAAAATTTAAGTTAAAACTATTTCATTGTGAAATTACTGCGCTTCAATTTAGGTATCAAAAGTTAAAAATCCATGCGGTAAAACTCAAAAATTGATATCGTAGTAACATGGACATACACCAATTTCTTGCTTTTAAATTTTAGGCATTACATACCAGATATAAGATCCAGACATGTTTCATACTTGACAAATCATGTTTAGGGAGGTGTTCACAGATTGACCTCTGGTGACGCCAAATAATCTATGACCACCTTAAACAGTACAGATTATATCACTCAAAATCGAGCAACCACATGCCAAGTATGAGATTAACACATGTTTGTTTTCCTCTTTCGGATATCATTTTACTAGCTTTTTACAGTTTGACCACAAGGGAGCCGAAAAAGAACTTCGACCTTCACCTAAGAGAAAAGTGGTTATGCATTCAATATGGAGTACCGACATGCCAAGTATGAGATTCATAAACTAAGTTTTGTTCCTTGAAATAATCGTATGAACAATGTTTTTCAGTTTGATACCTGGTCACCACAAATGACATTTAACCTCTACAAAAAGTTACAGAGATCGTCTACGTGATGTGGACACCCAATCGTCATACATGGCATTAACAAAAGTTTCCCTTATTAAGATAGCATGTTTATAAGAGTTTTCAGTTTAACCTTCAATGACTTCAATTAACGTTTGACCTCCGCCAAAATTTATTTGCTATCATCTACTCAATTTTGGGCACCCAAATGTCACATATGACATCAATACAAGTTTCCCTTCTAAACACATCATGATTACTGAATATTGTAGTTGGACCTCCAACGACTTTAAATGAGCTTTGACCCCTGCTCAAACCAGGAGGGAGCATTTCCTCAATATGCATCCACATGCCAAATAATAACAACGACGACGACGACGACGACGGCGACGGCGGCGGCGACGACGACGACGACAACAACAACAACAATAATAATAATACATTGAACTCATAAAGCGCCAAAATCAGGAACTAAAGTGTAGCTGTTCTAAGCGCTTAACAAAAACACAAACAGCCTAATAAGAATCAAAGGAACAAGTATGGATATGGATCGTTACGTAACTCTTAAATGCTCAGAGGTCAGTGCAAAAACGAATATGGTCAGGTAACTGGTTCCACAAATAAAGAGCAGGGTATGCAAAACATCGGTATCCATTAGCATTCCGTTATTTTTATCTTGAAAATATCGTGTTTGCAAGGTACATACCATTTCACCTATGGTGGCTAAAATGACCTTTGACCTCCACCGAAATCAATAGGCTTCTTCACCTTAATATGGAGTACTGAAATAACAAGTATTAGATTCATAAGTTTCCGTTCTTGAGATATTCTGTTTACAGCTTTCACGGTTTGACTTTTAGTGATCCCAAATGACCATTGATCTCCACCAAAAAACAATCAGGACCATCTACTGAATATGTGCCGTCCACCTGCCAAGTATACGCTCCCTAACATTCACCCTTCTTGAGACATCATGCTTACATGATTTGAACTTTTGATCTCTTGTAACCCCAAATAACCTTTGATCTCCACCAAAAGATAGTGGGGACCATCTACTTAGGCAATTTACGTGTTAAGTATGAGATCCCTCACTGTTACCCTTCTCGAGATGTCATGTTTACAAGTTTTTGAACTATTGACCTCTTGTGATCCTAAATTACCATTGACCTTCACCAAAATAATAGGGATCATTAACTGAATATGAGCGATCCACATGCCAAATATGAGTTCCCTAACATTTACCCGTCTCGAGATATCATGCTTACAAGATTTTAACCTATTGACCACTTGTGACCCCAGATGACTTTTAACCTCCACACCAACAATGATAGGGGTCATCTTTAAAATATTGGTCATCCCCCTTATAAGTAGATTCTTCACAGTTACCCTTCTCGAGACACCGTGTTAGGAGCAATTGTCAAGATTTCTACTGTTCATGCTAAGTATGAGATCCCACACATTTACCCTTCTTAATACAACGTGTTTACAAGCAAGTTTCACATACATACACAAACACACACACGACATTGCCATTGCATAGATTCCTTTTACCTCCGGCAAGAAATCAAAAACCTGTAATGATTCAATAAACCACTCTGGGTTGCAAAAATAAAGATGTAAACATACTGGAAAGTTTACAAAGATGAAGCAGGAAAAGGGATGAGATCAAACAAGGACATCTTCATTGCCATTTCCTGCATGACATACATATCACATTAGAATCAGCGTTTGAGGTTTGCAACAGCACAGAGTAATATAGCCTTGCATGAACGAAAACAAACTATAAGGCATTACATACATAAAGCCCAATTTGTTGTTCTGTGGTTCCACTACATCATAACAAATCTACTGCAAGCCACCATTTGGCAAAGGCTGACTCAGTTGCTGCAAACAGGGTATCTCCAAACCAGATAAAATATGATTGTGTACGTTCAAGCATGTTATGTTTTTTTTATCGTGTGCGTCTTCTTATAGAAGTTAAGGGTTGCTTCTCCTACAGTGATTTACACTTGTGTCCAGTTGTAGGTTGTAATGATAGACAACCGTTGAAAAGAACAGGTGAAAGGAAGGGTTAAAGAGAGGATGTTTGCAGACAAAATAGTACAACATATTCACAACGGTATAAACTGATAAGTCCATCAGTCAATTAAAGCCAATAGGATACCTGATATAATACTGTGACACCTGCTATGCCACATACCTTGCGGTGTGATGAGTTCATTAGAAATCGATGGTCAACTCAATCATGTCGGATTGGTGGCATAAATTTGTCACAACTCAGCCAGAACTATTCTAAAGAATCTGTCTGTTGTCACGCAATAAAAGGTGTGGTTTTTAATTTTTTAGTATTATATTGAAAGTTGTTTTTACGTAGCAACTGGCTTCTTGTAATTCGCATCTAATTTTCCAACAAAGAGGGTAATGAGATCCCAGGACACCTGCCCCGGCAGTCAAGACCTAAATAATTAGATTTAGCCACTGGGCAAGTGAAGATGGTAAAACGATGTGTAAGTTTCTATAGTTGTAGTAAGAAAACAACCAACGAATCAAATGTTTGCAGTTACATCAGCCTCTCCAAATTTCCAGAACCATAAATGTCATGATATAGACCTACGTTACGTTTCTAATGTCAACTCGAACACCGTCATGGTCAACATGACAGTGTCTGAGTAGGGAGTTACGAGATGGAGTTGTTGGCGCGCACGAAGTTTGACTGGGGAGGTGATCACCTCCCTGGTTTGACCAACCAAAAACATGCAGACAGCTGTGCAATTGAACTGATGCGCGCACAACCAGGGAGTTTCCTCTTTCAATAAGAGAAGTACCCCCTCGGCTGAGGTAAGAGTGTTGCATTACAACCAAAAAAAAAAAACGCAGTACAGCTAATTTGTGAACCGGTCGGATACGTGCCTGAGTCTACGAGCACGTACATATTATGTTCCCAAATTCATGTACCTTATCTAGCTAGTTTCAATGTCCTCTAAAATAACGTCGGTGACGTGACGTCAATGCATAAGGTCTATAGAGGGTCTTCACGTGACGTCATCGCGTTGCAATCTGGTATGTTGGCCGTCACAGCTCATGCGCAGTATTTTTGTTATCGATACGCGCGCACCACAGGATCCTACATACAATAGATAGTTCTCAGTGACGTCACAACTAGGCATTAGCAACCGCCATGTCTGCGGGCAGGCCTGTGGTTACATATGGGGATTGCCCTCAAACATGGCTGAAATACGCCACGTGAAAAGCTCCTATGACGTCACGTGAGAACTATCTAACCCGTCAAAACACTAACAAACAGAGAGACGCAGTGATGTCGGTGAAAAAAAAAACACCATGGAGGTTCTTCGCGTGACGTCATAATGGGCTCGGTTTTACCTGTACCGCCATTTTGGACGTCAAACTTAGTGCACGCACAAGATCTACACTGTGTACACATAGTATCGGCAAACGCGTGAAAAGTTTTGTTCCTCTTTTGCAAAGAATATTTTCTTAACTAAACTATTAACGATCGACTGTATTTACGTGTACGAGTAGGTCTGCGTTTGGGCTACACGCAGACATGTGTTTGGTTTAAAGGCTTCATAACGATCACAATGGAAAACTCTTATCGTAATATCTTTAGTCGCTCATCGCATATGAAGTGATCCCTATGCAATAAAGTATTAGCCTAGGGTACCTAGGTCTAGTTCTCATGTACACTTTGTTCCCTGAACTAGGCCTAGGCTATCGCTGTACAAATTTTTTTCCCGCGTGCTACTGTGAGAGTAACATCGTCTGCGTGCGTTTCTGCAATGATTGTTGCATACGCGTATGTGCGTGTATCAGCGTAACTATAGCTATGGACTATGTCACAACTGAACAGCAATGCGTGCTATTTAGCATACAATAGTGTGAACGTCCTAGTAACAAGATTTAGCAGTTTCATAGAATGTTAAAAAAACAAAAAAGGATCGTTTGTTTGAATCAAAATTTTTGGTCCCTTTTTGGACACTAAGTGCAAATATTCTTAGAGTGAAGAGTTGCGATTTACAACCAATCACCAAACGAGAATTGGTTCACGTGAATTACAAAATGGCAACCTACATGGAAACCTCGGACGTGCACCTGATGTAGAAAATTTGTTAGCTGAAATGTGCCACGAACAGAATGGCCATGCCTTTTCGTTTTCCCTTCCCCAGAGTCTTCGGAGAAGGCAGTGGAAGAATTGCGAATGTTCTCTCACAAACATGTATTTTCCACGGACTTCAGTCTCACATGATTTGCCAGGGATCCTGACATGGGAGGAGGGGGGACAGGTACATCCCTTCAAGAGGGGAAATGACTATCATTGTTTACTGTTTTCTATATGCCAGCGTTTCTAAACCGGTAGGCCGCTGCTTAACGATTTGCTCAAGAAGGGCGCAAGGTGGATCGCAGGAGTCGGCCTGAAAAAGAGATGTGTTTCTTTCCGTCATTTTCAATAGCTTTTCTTATCCGACACACTGAAAATTTTAGTTGTACCATTGCGTACGTTGCTTTGTGTTGAAACTAATAAGAAGGCAACCTCATTTTTAGTAACTGGTCAAGGGAGGTCCTCCAGCAATATAATCAATGATTTTTTTTCTAATGGGACTCGATGGCTCATACGGAGGTGGCCCGTCCTTCTGATTCCGTAGAGGGAAGTTAGAGCCATACCTATTTCCAGAAATCTGAGGTCACTGCTAGTCTTTTGCTGGAGGGACGCTCCGTCGCAGGTTTGTGAATTCTTCAAATTCCCCGAGCGTTACCCGACAGAAACGGCGGTTCATTTCAGGATCCCCAATACAGTGACCTTGTTAGGTCCCCCCCCCCTCGTCTTTGCCGACGCCTTTACAGTGATCGCACCTACACAGTCCGGCCCTTAGCCAGGAGAGGTTCCGAGCATGGGCGTAGATCCCGGGGGGGATGGGGGGGATATATCCCCCCAACATTTGACTAGGGGGGATGGCTCATGCAATCATCCCCCCCCCAATGTTTCAGTCTACAGATACGTTTATGGCGGAAAGTATATTTTATTCTTCATTTTCGTAAGAATTTTTTTCAATCTCGCTTCACTTTCTATCAAAAATGTTTCTCAAACTATCAGAATTTTAGCAAATCGTTGGCAATCTATCGAAATTTTCGCGCGCTCCGCGCGCTTCCAACCTTACGTCAGTGTCACTTATATTATCAATATCTTCCGATAGCAACATTCGGAAAAGCACAGCAGCAAAACTTGAAAGTTTACGAATTAACAGGTTAAAGACTGGCTTATGGGAGTGGCATGTAGGTTTTTGGGCAATTGAAAGTGTCTCAATGTAGAGTCTGAATGCAGGTTTTGTATGTAATGGGAATATTATTCGTCACTGTTTACACTCCATGTTATGACCATTATTAAGGTAATAATACACGAAACTGTTCTGATCACGGCACTTTCCGAAGAACAGAGATGCATCCCCAAACATCTGTGGGGACCTCGCATCAATATGGGATCTGTCAATCTAATATGTAGCATGATGTAGAAGGTTGAAAGTACGTATCTGCCGTTAAACATTTTCCCAAAAATTTTTACCAGAGCTTCGCCAGTTCGCGCTGAGCCATTATCGGTATAGATGGTGATTGTTAATACACTTATGACGAAAACAGCACTCTGTAACGCTCTTATTAGTCCTTCACCCCTTTTGCTACACCAATCAGGGAGGTCTAATATCACCTCCCTGCACCTATACTCTCCCTCCCTCTCATTTTCAATTGCTGGCAGCTGTTCGCCCGGATTTTAGTTCAAAAGTAGTAAAAATACGATAGTTGTAAAGACTTAGTGTTCGGCGGCGTACTCTATTATCATTTGGATGTCAGGTAGTATACGCATTATGTCATTGCCCGCCCCCTCCCCCCCCCCCCCGCCCCAATTATTATGATTAATGCAGAGCTTCCAGGAGGTCCTATTCAGGTATCTGCTAGCCTTATGTGCCCTTTCATAATGCACAATGAAGGAAAGGACATATTTCGTTATAACTCAAGAATGTTTTTGTGGACTCCACGCACACATTTTTGTGTAAAAACTTTCCCGAAATAGAAGGCAGTAAAATAGACATAAGGGAGGGGGCTTCAGGAGATTTGTTGACAACGTATCTGTCTCTTAATAGACAACATATTCTCTTTTACCTAACCAAAAATTGGCATTCACTAAATTATGGACATTTTCCGGCCATATATGATCAGTTCCAAAACATCCCAAAGATAGCACCATTTTGCATCTAAAAGTCCTTAAATTAATAAAAAAAAAAATCTTAAAGGGGAGGGGGAACCTCTTCCCCAGGACGACACCTTTTTGTAGTGACAAACGAAAGATCAAAACTGTTGCATGCAAATGCAGGAACGCATAAAAAACAAAGGTGTAATTTACGCAGACTTGGGGGAACTGAGCTATTATTACGACATCATCTATGGTGCTCCCAATCACAAAAAAACCTGGCGACGCCACTGATCTCAAGCCAACTTGCAGGTCTTGTAATGATCTCCAAATTCAAAATACAGTTGTCTGGGATGACCCTATATGTTGATCCCTGCCTTTTTGAGCTTAGCAGGACATTGTTGCTCTTGTACAATTCCAATCCGGTGCAGCTAAACGACGAGTGCTCAAAATAGTAGTTCCTAAATGTATGAATATACCAATAGCCTACCAAAGAACATTACCACTGAAATTAACCCCTTAAAACAGTCTTCCTGGCACTTCTGAGACATTAAAACCAAGGAGCTTCCGGGGGCTTCGCCCCCTGGACCCCCACCGGGGCTTTGCCCCTGGACCCCACCAGGGGCCCTAAGGCGGGCCCCTGGACCCCACCCGTCGTGGGCTCGTGCTTCGCGCTCGCCGTGCACGCTTCGCGTGCACATGTTCCACAGTTGCGATGGTTCACCCCATCCCCCCCAAAGTTGAAAAGAAATCTACGCCCCTGGTTCCGAGAGGGCGAGATAGCTTCCAGGGGTTACATTTTTAGGGGGAAAAAATGCATTGAGGCAAATGTATTTTTTTCTTAGAGGGGAGCAACTATAAAGGGTCGCCCCCGTCTCCCTTGGTCACGAGGTTGCAGACAGAAAGGGTTCCCAGTCCTTCGTCGATGCCGATTTCTAAGTAAAAGAAGAACCTTGAGGCAGGGGTGGCGTCAGAAACTTAACCAACAAAGGGCAAAGCTCCTGACGAGGGGGGTTTCAGCTATTCGGAGCTCCTACAATGGGGGCAGGTTGCGGGAGCGATGGAGTAATGAATTTTAATGAAAGTCTTTGCAGCACAATATCATTTCACTTCAGGGTGTAATGATATTGTGCAAAGGCTTTCTTTTAATCCCCCTCCTCACCCCATATCGGTGGATGTACCTCACAACTTGCTTCGCGAAACGCTAAACAGGCAACGCACACGGGAGACCGAAACGCTTGTTTAGCTAAACACTTGCTTCGCGAAATAAGCAGTGCTTGTTTCGCGAAACGCTGTTTTTGTCCTACGCACACGGACGTCAGAAAACACGAAACGTGTTTTCTGTTTCGTGTGTCGCGTTTTCTGTCGTCCGTGTGCGTTCGGCTTTTACGAAACCGAACTTCACCTGATATGTATTTATAACGAATAAAACTTAGGAACTGAGGATGTGCATGTTCATTTTTGCTTGTGCGTTAAAGAAATGCCAATCCACGGTAATCAAAGTCAATCCAGTGTATAGTAATTATTTTTTAAAGAATTTAGTTCCTTTCAGAAGTTGTGTAAGGAAACTTTGCGTCGGATGGAGGTTCTCTTAACTTCGGCATAGAGCTATGAATACTGTAGCTAGGTAACAGTATTGAAAGTCGGCAGGTGTAGCGATTGATTCTATAGCTATCGTACCATTTATAATTGGTAGAATATTCAGAAGTGTTAATCTAATCAGAAGACACATGGTTATAACAACTTATGTTGCCACTTTTTATACTGCTCTAGACCAGGGGCACCAAGTTATCTGTATTAAAGCGACAATTGCGTAGCGCTCGAACTGCTGCTGCGTACAGCACAAACATTTATGTGTTCTGTGAGAGAAAACTATAAGGAGCAGGTAAATAACCTTTGGAATAAGAATCAATTAGAGCCTAATGCTTATTAGTCAACTACACGCATAGGAAATAAGTTGACGGTCGATCGACATAATATTGCTGCAATAAAGATAGATACTACACCATGCCGCGGAAGTGCGAGTGGAATTCAGTGTTGAAAGATTTATTGGGGACAGTCATTTTTACGATGAAAAATAATAATGCGAGAGTTCCTTGGAGAGAGTTAACACCTAAAATTTCATGGCAAAATTTCAGCAGGATTGGATGTCACACCAGGTGGAAAAGTAAGAATGCGGTAGGCTAATATGGACGAAAGCAAAAATGGAACGGTTATCAAATGGTCAGATCGATGGTTGAAAAATGTTTTCACTCATTTCCAATGTCCGTCGAACTGTTAGACCTCGGAGACTGGTTAAGTGATGAGGGGCCTTGCGGTATAGCCTAACTGTCGCGTAATAATCTCCGTTGATAGTAAAACTGTTTGGTCATTGTACCTTGAGACTGACTGAGTGAGCTTTTGACACCTAGTATATAAAACTGTCATTGGTATGTGACCAGAAGTATACTGAAACACTGTACAAGGCATGCAAAGTTTGTTAGAGTATTATCTTTTGACATTTATGGTAAGACCGAAAACTGTAGATCCCATGTGCGAGTGGTGCATTCCAAGTAAACAAGTAAACTGTGTTTGCCAGTATGGTCAGTGGGTTCATAAACCTTCAAGTACAAATTAAACTAACATGTATTGTTATAAAATCAATGGAAGCTTCGAGGAGCTACTAGTATCGACATTAGGTGCCAAATGTCTGCGCTATCTGAAGTCCTTTTTACACCAAACATGTTAATAACATTCATCATAATAACATAAGTGTTTATTGCAACCAGGCTTCGTACAGGTTACTGTGAAACAGCTACAGCCCCTAAACATCATCGGTCTCATCGTTCCCCTGCCTAATCATAGCTTTAATGAGAAAGTAATTCGCGATGCAAACCCTACCGTACTAAACATGCAAGCCTACATGTAAGCCTGATTAATTGCACAATGCTCTTTGTTTACTTAATTTTGTGAAGGAATGAAAGTGACAAGTTGTCACGGATAGCACAAATTTAAAAGAAAGCTAATTATCCGGTGAAAATCCTAAAATTTCAAAGCCTAAATTGCGGTCACACGAACTCCTGTAATGAATAATTGTGTTTAAACCTGAGCAATCTGTTTCATATGGGTTGTTGCCATGGTGATGTCACTTTCAATCTGTAACTTATCTTAGTTCTGTTGCTGTACTTCCGGTTTGTCAAGTCATTTGACAATTGTTCGGTTAAAAGAAGGGTCATTATGCTGAGTCTTTTAGCCCTTTAATCTGCAATTATCACGATATGAGACATCTTTTTACGCGGGATTTCAGAGCCAAAGTGCCAAGTAGACAAGCAAAAACCCCTCATTGGTATACATGCAGTATAGCAGCTGGTGAACAAGTCTGCATAACTGGTACAAAAATCAGATAAATATACATCAGTAAGATAAATCAGTAAGATATACTTAATGACGTCGGCATGAATGAGCAAACACGTAGGTACTGCAGGGCACATGTGAGCTAACTTTTGCATTTCATACGAAATTACTGCAGCAAGGGAGTATACTCGTTGAAGAGCGGATGGGGGGCCGGGGCCATTTCATTGGAGGAAGAAGGTGTTTTACATGAAAGTTTCCCGATTCTGCAATCAGTCTACCATGATACGATTTTGACTCAAAAAATAGTGTTAATAAAGTGAAAATGAAATTTGCTTTGTTTGGTGGAGGGACTGCCGTCCCAGACCCCCACCAAAAGCATACGTACATATGCTATACTATATTGAATATCAGGGACAGACGACTCCACGTTTATACGAGAATTCAGGAACATAAAGAATGATCACACATTCAAAGAACCTGCTTCGAAGACAAAATACTACGGACAGTCGAGTTATGAGCACACCTATTTTAGAAATGATTTGTATGAAAACCAGAAAGCCCATAGGCTTGGTTATTCCTTGCCGAAAGGAAACTTTGTTTTGTTGCACTGAGGTTTATCCCTCAAAGTTATCCTTCTTAAAGATATCATGTTGTACGATATTTTCATAACATGACCTCTGGTGACCTCTCATTATCTTTGATCTTCACTAGAAATTGAATAACGAAAATATAATGAAAAAGAAAGTGGTCTTGGATAGAATTCGAATCCGAACAGTCTGTGTGAAACAGCACTTTCCACTATACCACCAACACACTTGTTATACGTATTGCATTTCTAATTATCTTATAGTCATAAAATCCTTCACATGTGTTCATAATTAGGTAACTAAAGTTACAGTTACCAAATACTGCAACAGTTACCGTATGCTTTTTAACAAATGTATGTAGTTCTCTATAAATTTATCTGTGGAATGTAACAAAACTTTAGCCCTAACCTTTTTGTGGTCATGAAACGACACAATTCGGAGGTACCGCCCCTTTTATGTTTATTTTACGAGGTTTTCACTGTTTCATCTCAGGTGACCACAGATGACCTTTGATCTCCAACAAAACCCACAGGGTTCCCTTTCTCTTAAATCACAAATCTATATACCAAGTGTGAAAAGTATCTATAATATCGTGTTTTTTCAATGTTTTCGGTTTTTGACGTTAGGTGACCTCAAATGACCTCCACTGAAAACAATAGGGTTCTCCCTCTCAATATGAAAATCTATATACCAAGTATTAAAAGCGCCCACGCTTCTTCCCTAGAGATATCGTGTTTACAAGGTTTTTGGCTTATGAATCCTTGTGATCACACGTGACCTTTGATCTCCTTCAAAAACAATAGGGATTTTCCTCTATGGTAAATCCATAGGCCAAGTATGAGAAGTACCCATCATTACTATCTTGAGATAAGGTGTTTACAAGCCAAGTGTGCACACATACATACACTCGCCAGCGTGGTTGTATGGATTCGGCTTGGCAACGAAAGAAAAAGGTAACTTAAGGAACTATTACCTACCGTACTATGACAATAAATCTTAAGTTTAATCAGACTGGTGACAAGGAATTAAGTTAGCTTCACTTGTCTTCCTCCAGCTCTACGAATTCGCGGACGAGTAACTCTCTTTGTTCTTCCATTTGTTTCATATATAACGCTCAAGTCCGCTGGTGAAATAGATATTCAGTTTTAAGCTTCCCAACATAATTTCTGGAGATCGCTAGATTCTGTTACGACGGGAGGTCCTCAGTTATATTAACGGAGCCAAAACATATGGTAATAAGTTGCAGGAACATCATTCCATACAATTAACCTGTGTCGATACAAATCCTGAAAGTGCGGCAGCCAGGGTTAAAACATCACTAAAACACTGATACAACAATTTGGTTGAAATAATTGGCCTGTTGACCAGCTTGTTCAGACAAGTTACTTCCGAAAGCATTTGGTCATCATGTGGTCATTGTTGTCCACCTATATTAAGGACTATTGGATGGCCAATATTTGTTGCAGCTCAGTATTAAGTTTACAATGCTTCTCTTCACGATCTTGGATCAATACAAATTGGATCTATTTTCTTCTTTAAGGAAGAGCTTTCTTGGATAAGGCTTTTTTTTTCTTTTTTTAATGGGGGTAATGTGGGGTACAAGGGCTGTTCATTAGCTGACGTAAGTCGTGCAATGTGGATTGTGGGACTACAAAGTGAAAAAAGTGGAAAGTGTTCGTTCGCCAATTCAGCTATATCGTAGCCCATATACGGAGCTTGACCAAAGGTCACAAGGTAAACTTCAGTACACGCAATAGTTGTTCTGGGGGACACTGACCACTCACCACATTGCTTTAGTACATGGCCTAGCCTTCTCGTGTATTTGTCCTCCCCAAAACGTGGTTGCGTTAGTTCACTTTTGCACGCGTGAAACCTCCCTCTAGTTCTAAGCTGGAAAAATTAGCCACAGCCCACAGTACTAGCTGGAAACGGTAACTTGTATTATTATTTGTAATATGTCTGTGAATTACAACAGAGGAGGAATACCTTTCATGAAACTAGCATTGTAGTTCTATTTCGTTTGAAAAATATTTGCATCTAATTGTATCATCGATGTTTGAAGTTTCTGCGGATACTTTTGCACACTGCACTTTTTGTTAGTTTACGCATTCTTACGGTAAGTTTTTCCTTGAAATAAGAGGGACACTTTTGCAGCTTGTTGCACTTTCGTCCTCTGCAACATCTTTCTAGGGCGCTTATGGCTACTACAGGGGCGAATCACCCGGTACCTCATTTATTTTGTACCCTGTAACTGAGAACGATAAAAGTACGGCCTTCTACGTAGCCTGGGAGGCACATCCTGGAATCTTGCTACCGGGCAACCTGTTATGGTACGTTACTTTCGTAAGTGGTCCGCGTAAGTGCTACTAACTTTGCTTTCATCAATATGCACTGACAGCAGCTGCGCAGGCAATACTTACTCTGCAGGGGTGAATATCACATGTTCCGGAGAACGTTACCGTCGCAGTGGCGTTATCAGCTCTGATGCCAAAACTAGACAAGTCTTAGTCATTTAGTCTCCTCATGGCGGCCATCCTTTCAAAGCAGTAGGGTGTTGGTAACTTTTGACGAGATCGTCTGGACTGGTTAAAATTGTTTCATTTTGGAAAAAAAGTACAATTTTCAACCGCTAAGTGACTGGTGATACTGTTATCTTTAACACAACCGCTGCGCATCCAACTGTGTTCACATTGACCGCTCGTCGAAGAAGAGCAGCAAACCTAAACCGCTGCAAGGTTGGCAAATTCACTTTGACAGCATACTCGGGACCCCGTCAATCGCTTTAGGGCATTTACTTAAGACACGCCGCGAGGACAGAAACGATGGGATAACTTGGTAGATAAACGAAAGAACAGTCCAAGTTTAATGAAGAAGCCGCTGCGCAGGCAGATTTTGTCTATGAAAACATACGACTAGTACGGCCATGCCTGTATGAGCAACTCGCTCCTGGTATAATACTATAATAATGATAGCTACCTCGATGTTGGCAAAGTCTTCATTCTGAGCAGGGAGCTGCCTCTCCGTGGTCTGAAAACCTCTACATCCCGAAAATGACGGATATTCTCCACCTACTGAGTAAACCAAAACGTGGCAACTTCCAGCCTGTCCAACCTTGGCACCAGTACACTTTTCAAATACATAACTGAGGGCATATAGAATTACGGTGCAAATCATTTCATTATAGACGTACACTTTAGAACATAATGGGCAGACATGAAATAGTAGCCTACGTGGTAAATAGATTGACTAAAAAGCCTGGGGACAGGTTAACAAGCAAGTTACGATGGAGACTTCGGGATTAGAATTCTTACTTTTTGTAGCTTTTGAAAGTTTGATAGAACTGGGTCTTAACAACGCCTACCTATGACGCCAAATCAATTAGAAGTGACTTAAAAGTCATGACCTGCCGTAAAACAAGTATTTAACTTTCCGTCTTTAGTTCAGTAGTTGCGTGGTCATAAATAACTTTGAAGTCAAGAGGTGTGATATACATACAGAGGCAATGCTTTGACTGACCTAACAGACGATGATAGAATGTGTACAAGCCAAATCCAGTGACATATATTTTAATTTTGCTAGCTGTTGCAACACGCAAAATCAATAAAATACATAACACCAAGATATGCTACCCATTACTGCATTAATTTTAGAACAGTAGGATGTTACATAAAACTTTCCTAGTCGTGTGGGGATGAGGAAGATATTTTCTACGCAATTTTTTGGAGATGCTGTCATTGATTTTAACATTTTCATTCAGTTAATTTGGCTTGCAAGGGCTCCCCAGTAGCAGTACGGGCTCTTTATCTCCTGTAGAGAGCGCGGTGGCCTATTGGTTAAGGTGTTGGACTTGTGATCTAACTTGATTGCCGTTTCGATTCCCACCTGGGTCATTATGTTGTGTCCTTGAGCAAGATGCTTTATCTCAATTGCTTCTCTCCATCCAGGGGTTAAATGGGTACCTGTGAGGTAACTTGTATAGTGATGCGCTGTTTATGGCTGTTCCTATGGGAAGTCCCCCAGGGGACACGAAGAAGTGGCATTACTGTTCAGTGTGCGAACAGCAAGGGATGTGCTCTATATAGTGTGGGTTTGACAAGCTACCAATGACCAGGGGTAATGATTGTGAAGCGCTTTGAGATGTCACATATAAAGGCGCCATAAAAAAAATCCAAATCAAATCCAAATCACCCCTCTCTCAAAGACACACACAAACCTTTACACGCAAAGCTCTGGCAATCATTATCTGTCTCGTAATCCTATACTTTTAACTACTACAGCGGTCAACGACACTGCAAATCATACAATCAGTGAATGCATATTATCAGTACGACGGAAGGGCTACTGCGTCAGGTAGCGTCCATGAAATGACAAAAAGCTTTACTCAATCATTTCACTCCCAGGCGTACGGAAAGATATATTGCAGATGGCGGAAGGTGTTTGCTTTGAAAATTTACCATCATTGGTAAAATATTCATGACATGGATTTGCCCTGACCTGAAGTACCAGTGTCCTGGACTGAAGTACCAGCACCCTGAAATCGACGTTTTTCGTCGAGGCAACTCCCCAGATCCGTCTCAGTAGATCCTGCACAGTCTCTTCAGAGATTATACTCACTCTATAATTAGATCATTTTTGTTGCTCTTCTATGAAATTGTATACTCCCCTCCAGAGTGTCCTCCTCAAAGACTCTGAGAGCTTTTCTTATTATGCTCTGTACTTTGCACTAACCCTTCGTACTTTGCCACCAAAACCAGTAGAAGCTTATCAAAAAAGTCCTGTTAGTGCGAAGTCAAGTTACCTCTAAGATCACTGGAAGATGAATTGCTTACAGTCACTGAGGTATGGAGTGTAACTTGTACGTCACCACTGCAACAACAACGTTAGAAACAGCGTGCTTATTGTAAATACTACAGAATGGGTGTTGTCTTTTTCTGGGCTGCGTAGCGCCCTCTAATTTGCCGCACCCTCATTTTCACTACCTTTAAAGCCACACCAAATCGATGATTTAAAGGGTCATATTTACTAATATAAATGAGTTTGAACATTCTTTCTGGTAAATGAGGATCTCAGGAACGTCACTGATGGTTAAGTCTAAATCTGGAGGGATGTTGAAGAAGGGAGAGTTGAAAAGGGAGGACTAAATTCGTCAGAGAGACTTTTGCCAACTTGATTGCTGCCTCATCCACCTTTGTAGCCCAAATATCTCATAATACCACTTTGGAGAACAAATATCTCAGTCATTCGATTACTTGATTACAAAGAACTTTGTAGTTATTGTTACAGTGGTAGAAAGCGGGCACTCAGCCTGAGGGCTAAGCAAAATCTGGGTACTAAAGGATACTTCCTGCCCTTTCTACTTTTCAAGTACCAAAACCCTTTACTTGTCCACTCTGTAAAATTTATCAAACTTTTCCAATTACAAAATATCAACCTTTTCAATAAATGTACTTAAAACACAGCACAAAATGTAGCATTAAATCGCATCTAAGAGACCTCAAATATCCAAACAGTTTTCCAAAAGGGAGGGGATACCCCTTCCCTTGAACCCCTTCCTCGAGCTGGGGTCCCTGAGGTTAGCCTCACCCTTCCCTCCCCCTCGCTCTCCCCAGACGAGAACGGCTTCCTACGCCTATAGCAATGGTTGTATTTTGATGACCATGTATACGTAAGATGATACTTTCAAAATCCGTTCATTGGGCAGTGGTCAAACGATGTGTTTTTAGCAACTGTAGTCCCAAGCCCGGCCGTCGTTCAATTAAAACTACAGTATGAAGTGTTTCCCGAAATTCTGTATTACAGAACAGAAACTGGACGAATATAATTTTATTAACTGCGAACTTGCCCTTTTGTCAACGTATTTTGTTTCTGGCCTCAACGTTGAGGTGTACAAGTAAAGCTGGTATAGATTACTACAGGAATGTGGATTGAGAGCGTTGTTCCCTCCATATATCTGCTCAAAACGAACTACCACAAGTTTTCTTTGGAATCAACATTTTTCTCGTGTGACAGTTCTCCTTAATTAATTCAAGAAATTTATCTTCAAGCTAACCTCTTCCTCATTTGACGAAGAACCGTGACGAAAAAGCAACATTCCAAAATTGTTGCGAAATTGACTCGTAATAGCTGGTCCACCCGAAGGTGCTTCAGAAGGCCCGAAGGGCCGGTAAAATAGAGTCGGAGCATACCAATCCCCGACACCATAAGAGCACAAAACCACCAGCCAACAGCAGCACGCCCGCACCAGCCAAATAAAGGAAGGGGACCAAGGGAAGGGAGGCGTCAAGCCATAACCACGGCTCAACGAACAACTCAGCCAGGCCCCTGCGTATGCCTACTCACTTGACAGAAGTATTTACTAGCACTGAAAAGCAGTGCACACTCAATGTGCAGACAAAGCAGTCGGCGATCGACCGTCTGAAAAGTGACACTACCACCGTCTTCACGTTCTACGAATAGACCACACAGTAATTGCAGTAAAACGGCAATCAAGTTGGTAGTCATTTCATACTTTGCAATTTGCATGACATTCGATACCCCTTTAAATTCATTAGCACAATTTGACAGCTCGACGGACATGTAATACTCCTGCACCTTCACTGTCTGACTGTATGTGCTTCTCAGAATGTGTACGTCGGTAGGCCTACTTCTTCCAAAAAGAGGTACATATTCGAAACCTGATGTAAAGGTTATGGTACAACTGCGTCGTTGGCTTTTGTCACAGGAAACGACGTATGGAGCAGTGTTGACTACTGATCGGTGCTGATAGTAGTTGCTAACTTTGTGATCCGTGTGGTGCGGTAGTCATTTCCGACTTTGCAATCTACGGTCCCCCTCAAGTTTTTGCAAGGTCGACAAGAGCGGCTCCGAAGATTTCCCTTTCGGGAAACCGAAAAGGGCACAAAAGCACCTATTAGCCTAATTGACACGATAATCGTTGTCGTATAGCAGTCAGATAGAAGTGTAAGAAGAGTTCAAGCCAAGTTTACGCGACCTTCCTACAACGTGATATCAATTTACAGTCTCTTTCGTTATCTGCTATCAATTTCTGATTAGCCCTCGCGACACGTTCAATAGAGTTTTGATAGGATTTTATCTAAGTTAATTATACAGTGAGTGACTGTGGGCTTGAAATGTTTCACCGATTATACCAGCCTTTAACCTAATTAAAGAGCTCTAACAACTTCCACCCCGATGGCATTTCGCAGAAGTCGAATCTATATAACTTTGGAGGAATAGTAGTTCAGACTAGGGGATTAGACCAAGCAAAACCAGTTCTTTAGTCAGTGCATCCTATCACACATGGTCATATGGCTAATTTTAAAACTAGGACGGGAAGACATAGGGTAATGCGAATAAAGGCCGGCGCAGGCTCTTTTAGGTTCTTCAATGTACATACGAAAAAGAGTTTGGGTAGACTAACCTTTAAACATGGCGGGAATTTAGAGGAACGATGCTTATGGCTTTTGTTCTCCGTGACTAAAGTATAAGCCTCGTTGAAATTATATTTAAGTCTTAAACAGTACTCAAGATATACCGTGCCATTTAAATTGCGACCATCTCTAAGACTTTGTATTAGCTATGAAAAAAACAGTATACAAATAATGAATGATTATCAGTGCGATACTATGCAAATAATGAATGATTTTAATTCAAGCGATAGGATGAATTATCCCATGAGTTGGAAGATTGAACGTTCTATTCAACGAGGCGAAGCGGAGTTGAAAAGAACTTGGAACGAATGAAATTATTCATACTATCACATGATATGGTTCGTGTTTGTCCGTATGGTAGCTCCATGTTTTGTCGTTTGCTAGCTACGCGCTTACGTGCCTATTACGTACGATACCGGTGTGCAATGTGCGATCTCCAAAAATGCATTGATTTATTGAGTTGCGGCATAGTTTATACATACCGCAGTGAAAGCTGACGTAACAGCCGTTTGTTATACTAGAATAACACACGACCATGTGTTACACTAGACTGTTACACGATGGATAGCACACGACCGTGATAACAGTGCCGAATCATCCATGGCATTTGATCACCAGTCCTCCAATCAAATGTAGAGAAATATAGTAAGGTGTTATATAATGACGACAAGTATTGCACTTCGGTCATCGTTATTTCTTTTGATAAATTTCCTGTTACATAACATTTATAGTGCGCAGTTTTGAATGTAAATATGCCGGTACTTGAAGCAGACAAATTTGTATCCACGTCTACGTTTAGTGTAGTGGAACTGAGATGATTGCTGTGTATCAAGAAGTATTCATGATTACATATGATAAACTGCAAAGAGTGATGTGCAAATCACAAATGTTTTTCAAAATGTTGTACACAATATCCTCATGAAAACAACCTGTTGTTGGAATTGGAGAGTTTTCGTAGTCTTTTACGTGCGCATCCCCTCGGTTTACAACTTGATATTCAGAGGGTTCGTTTGTGCAAAAATGCGTTTTATTTTACTCTTTATTAAATAGACGAAGCCATCATATCAGCTACAAAGCAAATTTGCTCTTGCGATGAGATTACAGCTGTACAGCTTACACATCTGACTTCGACGGAGAAAATTTTCAAAACAATTTTGCAATAATATGGATCCAAACAGGTTCCCCTCCAAATGCCACCTCAGAACTGCTCAGGCACTATTTCCGAGCAGCTGGCTAAATCGCCCCGTTTGCAACACCAGTAAGCCAGTCAGCTCCTCTTGACGATACGGCAGAGGGTACCTCCCGGGCCCGACTTTTCTCATAGAAATAGTGATATATATATATATATATCTATATATATATATATATATATATATATATATATATATATATATATATATATATATATATATATCTGTGTAAATAAGATGGTCAACTGTATATGTGTAGGGAGTTGGTTAAGCAGCTCTCCAATAGAGTAACAACTCACTTTATAGGGTAGGAGCTCCATGTTGCAGGGTACAAACTACCACGGGTCTGCTTTAATCGGCGAACTAAAGCGACCGAGTAAAGGCACCTTATATAAAATCTTCGAGATTTGTTTTTACCTTTGCAAGTTGTTTCCTGCATCAGTAAGGCTGCTGAAGGAAACTGTTCCTAAAAGCATTATGTCCATATTTCATCAAAACGGTTGAAACAGAAAACAGCTCTTATCATTACTAAACCATAGTTTCACCAATAAACTCTGGCAATAGCTATTAGTCCCCTAACCCCTATACCACCCACCACCACCCGAAAAAAATATTCCGCAGTGCCGTACAAGAGTTATAAATGTTGCATTATTTAAAAATCTGAAAGTTTCTGTGAAGAACAAATTATTTATGAGCTACAAAGCAGCGACTGTTTTCTGTAAGAACCGTAAACAAAAACTAGTCAGGATGGTGCCTCTACTGACTAATTTGACTGACTAGAGTATAAATTAGTCGGTTGATTGGTCGGTAGTCACAAACTAGTCAGTGGATTAGTCCGTGTGACACCGACGATTCAACTGACTACTTTGTGATCACTGACTAATCCACCAACTGATTTATATTCTAGTCAGTCAAATTAGTAGAGGCACCATCCTGGCCTATTCCTTTAAAGTTACCTACCTATATAGCATATAATTCTATGTCTATAAGAAATGGCTTTAAAGGTATCACTGAAAATTTTCTGTTCCACAAACAGACAAATGCAATATTTCCATTATTTCCATTATTAAACATAAGTGCAATGAATTTAATTAATAGCCTTATGAATTATTCCGTCAGCCCATGCATTGTTGTGCTTGGTTGTTTGAACCTAAGTTTGATTCTGTTTGAAAAACGTGATCGTTCCTCGGCTGCCGCCGGCCGTCTTCAGACAGAACGTCAACCACTCTATAGGATCATCACTAAACGAGCTCGTATGTATTTTGAGGTCGTGTCTGTCACTTTTACTTTACGGTAATTGCCCTTTCGTCCCTTTTATAGCATTAAATCATCAGGTCTTAAGACACTACAATGTCATATAAGCAGAGATACTTGTAATTACGTTATACTACCGTAGTGTACAATTTTCCTCAAACAGACTGAGGAAATGAGATGTCTTCAGGTGCCACGTTTGACTATTGCCAGGGAACCCTGACAACTCCCTGGTTATCCAAGGAGGAGTTTATCAAGAGCCCGATTAGGCTATAGGCTACGCCATCGTTGACTACTTTGTTGTTGTTATAGCAGCAGACCGGGAAGTTCTCCCGTTTGGGTGAAAACCAAAATTCTCCCGAACTGGGGAAACTTATGTAACACAGTATACTGTAACTTTCTAGCCTAATCTAGGCAGGGTTAAGTTAGCAAGAAGGAAGAACACTCAAGAAGTTACGTTTTATTTATTTTTTTTCTTCTCAAAAACAGCGCAATAAACCAGCGATAAGGACTTAGCTTTTCGACAGCTAAGTAGACGCGCTAGTTGTTGTGGAGGACAAATGCACGAAACACCTTAATACCAAGCTCATTGCTTTAGTACATAATCTAGTAGTATTACTCCCTGCGAACAAGAAGTTCGATCACTGGTTATAGTCTACGCATTTTCCTCGACCACGAATCGGTTGTTTACCTACAACTGGCGGAAAAACAATGATTTAGCTTCGTTTTAAGTAAACGAATAGAAAATTATCTGATTATATCGTTCTAAAGAGTGAAAAGCGTAAGCAATACGGTTCAATCACCCTGTCAAGTCAAATAGCGTATTTTAACGTTTGATTTTCTCTTACAAAGCGTATACAATTAAATACAACATGGACCCTAGACTTACGGACGTCTTTTAGAATCTAATGTAAGCATTGCCTTAAATTGGCTCTTCGGGCACTCGGGTTTGCGTTAATTACCCTGCTGATTCTCCTTTACCGATTTTGCAACCATTTACTACATGTTGCGATTCACATTGAAAACGATCCTAGTTATACGAAACGCGATAGGCATGATGGAGTGCAGTTGAGCACCTTTTACACTGCAAGCTACACAACGCGATGAAAATGTCGCCAGACCTATTATACACTCTTAAGAGTACGACCTCCGCGGTAGAACTTCCAATACACTACAGTACACTACTTTTTCTTCATCTCTCGGGGATATTCTAATGGCCTTTAAGTCATGTGATCTAACAAGAGGCAATTCTATCTCATTATTGGTCACACAAAATATCGCTCTGCGACAAGTACCGGTGTAGGAAAAAGCTGAACTTTTTTCAATTCAATTTTATCGCGTTGCGCTGTATCGAGCTACGTTGTTTTTCAACTTTTCCATCGCTTTTGTATCCGTATATAGTTTGCATCGCGTCGCGTCAAGAGCTGTGTGAAGAGTCTTTATATCAAATTCTCCCTTACAGATTGAATGGATCTCTGCCCCAAATTTCCGCGACAATGGCAAAACAGTAAAGAGAACAAGACTGGTCTTTAAAAGCGCCAAAATCATCGCAAGAATCTGTACCTGTAACTTGATCATTGACCATTTTTAAAATAGTGAAGTCCAAGTGCGAACCTTACATAACCACGACAAGACTTAAAAGTTATAACTAGACTATATACACCTTGTAGGTCTCTAATAGGCAACGGTTGATTAACGCCATACACATTCGTAAGTGTAATCTCAATCTTTGCCAGGAATCGGATGTTTACTTAAACCTTTAATCGTCTGCATGTGGTGAATTTAAATCTCATGGATACATTTGAGATAAAATCAAGCAATAGAAGCATCCTGCATTCTTTGTAAACGAAGTCTCGCACATGTTGAAGAACAGCGGCTCAAGATTTAAGACAAGACTAAAATACATTGAATAGAGCTGACATATGTGATGTATTGACGAGAAGATCACTGTCAGCAGACCGAAATAGAACAACTCTTCATCTTGCCGAAAATATCTCTTATTAAACATTGGGACGGGGACAAACGACCCTTGCACAAGAAGTGTCGTTTCAGATTTGTAACGCACATTGTACACTCTTAAATTAGCTGTATGTCCAATTCTCTTTTTACATGAATAAGCTCATCAGAAAAGGCACATAACCCGTACACTGATAAGAGTATAGGGTTGTGTCCACAATGGCGGGCAAAAGGTTCAATCATCGGAGGGACGAGCCGGCGAGACTATATTTGATTTTCGTGTTTGACTACCTTTATAATTAAAATAGTTCTGGAATTACTTTGTAAACAACCTCTTATTTAATAACGTGGTAGAGATGCCTTGTAAATCGTTGGTGTCCGTGGGGGCTTGATCTCAAATATTTGATTTACAAACACAACGGGGATAAGCTAAGTGTCAAAGTTAGCCGGTTGAGTTGAGCCGGTATCTGAAAAGGTCCGCCATTGTTGTCGAGTAGCATCGTGAGCTCGTTTCAAAAGTTCGTTCACCTACCGAGCAGCCAATCAGGAGCCGTTTCCTTTGCGATGTCTCGAGAGCTTGCGAGAAAAGTTGAACAATGTTCAATTCCAAGCGATGACCGTGAATCGAACTGGCCGCAAAGATATTTTGACCATATATGGTTATTGATCGCTTTATCGCGCGAGAAATTTGGAAGTATGAACCGGCCGCGTAGTTTTTTTTTCCCAGCTGGCCAATGGACCAATCAGCTTCTTGGAAATAGGCCACACCTCTAATTCCAAAATGACAGCTTTTCGACCCTTTTTTAGTAATTCTGACGCCGGATTATGAAAGAACGGGCCAAATGACCCCTATCCACGTAACCCTAACCTAAAATCTAACCCTAACTTTCATTTTGAAACAAATTTAAAATTTTTTGAAAACCCGATTTGCCCACGTTCGTCCTGGGAAAAAAATAATGCGAACCGGCTTTTAGTCCATCGGTAGTTGATGTATTATTTCAATAAAACGAAGTACAGACAAAAGGCGAAAATTGTCGATTAGAGTTAAAATTAATAAATTTGATGAATGAAGCACATGCAATATTTGGGCTCATATCAAAATAATTATTTTCGCGATTTCCACAAATATATCCCAAGTTGAAGGGACTTTATACGGAGTCAGATGAGGTCATTATGCTCCCACCAATCAAAATGCAAAGAGGTTACACTGACAAAACGCTTCCAAATGAAAATAGATGGACAGAAATATGTCGCCTAGTAGGATAAGTTTGTGTGGGAATCTTGCCATTTTCAGATGATTTTTGGCATTAATTTCATTTGCATAACATGTACATCATGATTTGTTTCCAAGGGTTGCAATCCCTTCTCATAATTCTTCCACCGTGCGTGCTAATCTCGAAGAAGCGATATACTTCCCTTCAGTTTATCACGTGATGGCATGATCTTAGCTAGACTTGCCTAGGATGAAAACCAGCAGCCCTCTCAGAGTAGGTTGAAAACACATTCATGTCGACTGACGAGGTCTAGACGTGTTTATGTTGCACGGTAAAAAATGCCGACAACTAACATGCTATAAATATAACCTACATGATGAATTACCAAAAGACGCCAAAAAGCAACATTTACAGATCTATTGTCATCTCTATGCTTTCATCAACATAATACATTATATTTGATACTTTTATATCTATTTACGGATTCTTTATGAGGGTCATGGCCTTCTAGCTATGTTACCGTAAGAGAATCGAATTTTCACGAGACACTTACAGGGCAAAGCAATTTTCATCAAGTATCAGTTAAAGAAACGAACCATTGCACTTTCTAAGTTCCTTACCTTGAGAAGAGACTCAGATTTTTGCAGGAACATTTGGAAAACATACTAAGATTGCTTATTTCATTAACTGACCCTACTATGGACCTGAACAGACGTCAGATGCGTCGAGGGACGAGGAACTTCTTTTGAAGCTTCATACAGTAATTAGGGATCGATTGATGCGAAGAAAGTTTGGAGTGGGTCTGTATGTAAACAAATGAGTTGTGAGAAGGCAAGGTTGCTGAACCGCTCTCTTTAAGTACTTTCGCTTAGAGGAGTGGCATCCAATCTAAAAATACAGCCATTTCATTCTAAGATCATGTCCAAGTAATTACTGTTTCTACGTAGAAGATAACATTAAGTATGAAAGGCTTTTCAGATGGACAGATGTTGTCTCCATATTTCAGAGTCATACATTTTCGTTAGGTGTGGACAAACGTTTAGATTCTAGTATTCGTGGACCTGTTGTACGAATTGTTACCGATGGCAGTGTTTCATTATATAGATCACAATCCGCTCATTAAATGATACATTTAAATTTGTCAATGTCACACATTTCGACAGGTAAATCATCACACTATAGATTGACACTCCAATCCATGGCATTACAACAAAGACGGCCGAGAGTTGTTTAATATCATTCTCGTTCTCGTTTGTTTGTGTCTTCATGAGTTATGTTTCTATCAAATTACCTTGCATCAAACATGTGTGCCCCCTTGGGTTCCTCAGAAGTTTATACCCCATGGTAGAAATTATAATAACTTGTCCTTTGATGACGAATAATTTTGACCAAGAAAAAGGCAGAGGATTAGGAATTACTTTATGTGAAAGTAGCATAATTGATGAACATCTACTTTCGAGAGGTCGTTGCGGAAAGAGACAACACGTCCACACTACTTTTTCAAAAGTCGCCTTGACTCTCTGGAGAAGAGCCAAGGGGCGAAACCAAACGTTACTCCCGAAGGAGTTCTGCAACCAAAAGGAGCTACGTTCCCAAGGGACAACAAACCAAACTGACCAACCTCTCGACCCTCAGACCTCTACATCATGGGTGTGTCATGCGTGGTTCCGTTCTTGACTGGCTGAAAAGAACAGATACTACAAATGATCTTAGCCAAAAGACCGAGATGCGACAACACGTTCACACTGTTAGAAGATATATACCGTACGTAAACAAAGCAGTCAGTCGTTGCTTATTTTTATCCCCATGATAATAAATAAGATCAGAATTGATCTTAGAAATAGGCTGAACATGACGGTTTTCTGCATCGCGGTCATTTTAACGCTTTCAAGGTCTAGTGACATGAAAATTACATAGTTGGATATTTAATGGAAAAAGCTTTAAAATCCAGAACATGGCCTCAGTTCCCATCAAAATCCATCAAAATTGACCCTGTTAAAGGTTGTGTGACATGAAAATAACATAGTGGGATATTTGATGTAAAAAGCATTAAAAATCCTGAAAATAGCCACAATTCCCATTAAAATCCATCAAATATTGACCATTTTACAGGTAAATTTCTATTTCACACTTGTATCATGAATAAACATGAGCTAAATATGCAAATATGTGGCATCGAAAGATACATACCATATATGGCACATGTTAGCCTTTGTTTTTTCAACCTTAATTTCAAGGACACTGGTAGCATTGTTATTCCCTTAGGGCTTTATTGTAAAAGTTAAAAAAATTTTCCTTGAAAAATATTGATATCACTCACCAAACTGTAATCTGTATGATCAGTAATTAAGAGAAAATTTATATAGGGTTAACAAAATAAATCTTCACACTGTGCAACATTCTACATCATTCTTTTTGCATAGGCAATTAGTTTCTTCAGAAACCATCAAATTTTGAAGACGTATATTTTGAGAACAGTAAAAGATATTGAAATAATTCCAACGGATCTTTGATTAGAGGACTTAATTCTTCAAATGACAAGTGAAACAGCTCTTTTTGGTGGCATGTCACACGACCTTTAAAGGGTAATTTCTATTTCACACTTGCTTCATGAATAAACATGATCCAAATATGCAAATTTGTGATGTCGAAAGATGGACTAACCAAACATGGCTAACGTTAGCCTTTGCTTTTCCAGCCTTCATTCCAAGTACACTTGTAACACTGGTATCCCCTGAGGGATTTATTATGGAAGTTAAAATTGTTTTCTTTAAAAGTATCGGTATCACTCTGTAAGCTGTAAGCTGTAAACTGTAAACTGTATATATATATATATATATATATATATATATATATATATATATATATATATATATATATATATATATATATATATATAAATATATATATATATATTTATATACTTATATATATATATATATATATATATACACACACATAAATATATTCTCCATCACACTCAATAGACAACGTCACTCTCATCGGCATTGAACTCATCAAAGAAAGATCGCACACCACAATCCTACACAGAGAATCGTTCTGGATTGAAAAACTTAAAACTTTAAGCCCTAATGGTATCAACGTAGACAAATGACATTACATGACCCTCTGTACACTTACAGCAGCAGACAACGGCAACACACCAATTCACTTCCCGTAAGTTACCATTGTCTAGATTCTTAAGTTATCTTCTAATCTTTAATTTTGCCTTTTAAGTACTACCTAGAACTGTATCAACATTTAATGTCTAGACTTTCTAAGCTAGGTAGTTTCCATAAGAAGGTTTTTTGTTTAGTAAAGCATCCAATATTTTTTCTCTTACACCACTCTATTTTAGACTTAGTTATAAATACTATTGTAAACACTAAGTAATCTCCTTTCCATTTCTTCCTTATACAGTATCCTGAAGAAGGCCGATGCACTGGCCGAAAGCTTGATAAACTTTATTCATAAACGCAAAGCAAAGTCTGCCAACTCTTTATTTTTCTTTGTTTCAATATATATATATATATATATATATATATATATATATATATATATATATATATATATATATATATATATATATATATATATATATATATATATATATTCGGGTATAAACCCCTTATCAGGTGGCAAAAATGCAACTGAAGAACAATGAAATAGAAGTAGTGAAAACTCACACTAAAACTGAGCACGACAAACCGGTTGAAAAAGGAACACGACGAGAAAACTGCGGTATGGAGGCAAAGTAACACTACTAAAAGTTGAATGGAAAAGTAAGCAAGTTGTATAAGGTCCATCCTAACGTTTGAGACCGTGAGGAGAGAATTCCGAACTTCAAGATAAAGTAAGTAGGTTTTCGGCAGTAAGACGATCATGGTCAGAACCTCGGCACATTACTGCATTATGGCTGCGGTAACGGCCAAGTCCTTTACCGACCATGGTGATGGGGGATTGAAATGTGTGGCCACCGGATAACCTTGGAGGTTTATTTGATGGACCTGAGGTGTTCAATGACTCGGTCTGCGAGGCGACATTTGGTCTCTCCCACAAACAGTGATTTGCAACGTCCGCAAACTAAAATGTAAACTGCATTCTTGAAAGTTCAGATAAAGTGCTGATTAACAGTGAGGCTGTTGCCGCTAGGACCCAGAATGCTGACAAATGTGTTCTTGCCAACCACTGAGCATGTGTTATATCAGGGGAATGTTTCTAGGTGTTTGCCATGGGCTGTTGTTGGGCTGAAAGCTGTAATGGGGGATTCGGGGTGAGTTCACGGGTTGAAGGGTCTTGGCGATGGGTCTCTACTTTCTTGTATATGGCACGTATGATAGGGCGTACCGATGGGTGATAGGAAAAGACCAACGTAATGCGTAGATAGCAGACGTGTTCGTGCATACTGGCACACCTCTGGCTTTTGCAACCTTTGTCAAGCCGAAAAGCTTGCAATAGTCGATCACCGGTCTCTCGACCTCCTGAACAAGAGATCAGAAATCCTCTTACAAATGGCAACATCACAGACCATGCAAAACAATCGCTCATATATATATATATATACATATATATATATATATATATATGTAACACAGAATTACACAGAATGAGCGCTGTAAAACGAGTGCTTTAGGCCTACAAAAAAAACACACTTTGAACCTGGGACTGCTACCAGCATATCTACACATATTTGCATTCGATAGAAGTGAGCCTGATACCTTGGAACACCTTGTTGGTAAACGGCAGCAAAATGTTCATGACTGTTGGCATCCTGATTGGGACCACAGGACTTAAAATCGGTTCACTGGGTTAGGAAGTGTTCTGAACGAAAGCGGTATATAAAATAAACTTGGACTGTTCAGGGGTCTAAGCAATAAGACATAAAGGTGTGATGCTCATCCGTTTATTATTGAATTCTCATCACCTTTGAACTAAGTCAAACGAATCACTCACAGTCAACGGTTTAGAGAGGCGCCATTCTTCTGTTTATTGTTTAAATTCAAGCTCGATTAAGTAAAAGAAGAATTCACATTAGAAGAATAGGATATTGTCATCTAAGTTGGTGGCCAAAAGAGTCCCCCCTAACGATTTTCTGAGGAACAGTCTTACCCATCGATCCTTTCCACTTTGCCGAAGTGTTATTTTTCCGTCGTGCGATTAAAAATTTACATATGGAAAAGAAACATGACAGACATACCGCCGGCCGAAAAAGCGGAAAAGAAGACAGGGCGGTATCTCTATCTTTGAATCTATTTCGTGGTCCATTTCCAAGTAGATTGACTGCTGATGACTTAGTTTATCTTAGTCATCTTTCATGAGCGGTTGGAATAGCTTAGAACAGACAGACATAAATAGATGTTTGTCATGCTGGAAGCGAAAAGACTGTCATATGTATAACATAACCCTAAATTGTATATTAGGGAGACATTTCCATTGACTTACACACTAATTTCTAACCTTATTTTCTAACCCCTAACCCTGAAACTATCAAAATATGATATTTAGAGTCCAAAGAACATTCTAAAACTATTTCCGACCATAAAAATTGTCTAGAAATAGTACCTAAAACATTAAGGAGACATCGAATGTCTCCCTAATAGCATCCTCATTGAAATAACAAAGAAAATTGTCTCCCTAAAGTCTTATACAGATGTATAATATATGTATGTATGTATGTATGTATGTATGTATGTATGTATGTATGTATGTATGTATGTATGTATGTATGTATGTATGTACGTACGTACGTACGTATGTATGTATGTATGTATGTAAGTATGGGTGTATGTATGTATGTATATATATATATATATATATCAGTGATTCTATGAGACCTCGGGACATTTTTCCTGTAACATAGGCAATTGCCTTGCACTGTCGCTGCGTCTCATACCTACTCTCTCTCTCTCTCTCTCTCTATATATATATATACATATATAAATATATATGTATATATATGTACGTACATACGTGTTTTTGTATGTATGCATGTATGTATGTATATATATGGTCTATTTTGTTTCCCCTTCATATAAGATAACTCGAGAAACCTCAAAATCCTACGAAATTCCAGCTAAAGGAGCGCAATTACCTACATTTATCATGAAAATTATTTCCTGCAATAATAGGGTAATACGTTTTAAGCTAAAGGTTCATTTACTAAAATTGAAAATGATCGACGGTCTTTGCCACACTCTTCTACGACCGTCACAATTGTTTTTGTGGCAGTGATAAATGTTTTATTTAGTTCTTGGGGAAAGCTCATAAATGTATCACCTCTGACGAGAAGTATTTACTTTAAAGGTATTGCACAAAAAACGAAATTAAACCGTTAAAGAGGTTGCAAAATTTATGTACGTTCATGTTACGTGTCATGATCATAATACGTGATCTTCTCTCCTTTAAAACAGCAGGAACACGAAAGTGGCCAGCCAGTTTTCCTCTGATGTTGTAAACTGAATATTCACAAGCAGATCCCGTGGTATTAAAACCCCGAAGAGCTTCTGGTATTGGGAAAAGGTTTGGTATCAAGTTCTAGGGTGGGTACACTAGGGTGTCCAAGTCCAAGGGTGGGTACCACTTATGTGGTACTTGAACGGCCTCGAGTCACGAATTTAAGGACTCGGACTCGTGACTCGCACTCGGAAAGCAAGGTCTCGGACTCGGACTTGGTCTCAAACAGCCCGGATTCGTGACTCGGCTATAAAATTCCCGAGACCGGGCTCGAGACCGGCAGAAGTTTTTGCCACCTTTACTTAATACGTGGTCACATAGCACTGCGACAGAACAGGCTGTGTAGTGGAGAGTCAACAGCGCTGACCGGCTCATGACGCAATAGTGTTCATTTGTGCAGTATTCCTTCACATGTTTTGCTTCGTTTCACAAAACGTGTTGGTTTCCTGGACAATGAAAATGGTAAATTCTAGTGGATGAACGCACGTTAGTAGACGGTGGCGTCACCAGACTTTTCATTCGGGGGGGGGGGGGCACAAGGGGGAGCACAACAGTTCGATGAGGGGGCACAACTAGATAGCGGCGTATGCAGTATGTTGTGTGAACGCCGGCCTGGGGGAGGGGTCTAAGGGGAGGAGGTGTCCCCCTCCCCTTTGAAAAATTAGGTGTCCTTAGATGCAATCTGGTGCCACATACGTTACCTTTTTGAAGTAAAATTTCTGTCACAAAATAACGAATTTTTAGGAACTAAAAAAAAAATTATGCATGGATTGAGAAATTTTCATGAAAGTGAAAAAAACGTGCATGTGTATTGCCGAATCAACGATCAAATATTCGTTCGATTGTGGACTTTTCAATTAACGTGAAATCCTCATGATCCACAAACTGAGTGATTGGAGTCTTACGGGATTAAAGTGATCATAGAATTTTGTATCATATATTTCTCTTTTAAAATTTATTGGAATTAGTTTTTTCGAAGAAGAAAACACGGAAAAGTCTCCTTGAAATTGTTGGCACTGAGCTTGCATTACAATTCGCAACGCAAGTGGCAGGCAAATTCCATGGTACTGTACGTACCAAACAACACCATTCACTGTTTTGGTTAATGAGTCCTCGAGGCAGACATTTCCTCTACACTTTATCAAGGCGTATACTCACACCTATTGAGGTGGCGAGGATTATGGATAGATTACCGAGACCGATGCTCAGCCTCCGACACAGAGAACACTGTCTGCTTTATGAGATGGTGACATTTTTTTATTCGAAAAAATACAAATTGCTGCCTTTTCTTGTCCTAAGAAGAATCAAATTATATGAAACATGGTAGTCAAATATTCTAACTACAGAACTTACAGATCTATACATTTTTTTTTTCAAAATCTCAGATCTCAGTTGGGGGGCACACGGGGGCACATGGTTTTCCAGGGGGAACGTGCCCCCTGCCCCCCCCCCTTGGCGACGCCACTGTTAGTAGATAAAGTATAATAATTAAACAACCATGTTGCATCTAAGCTCCTACTGTTCTAAGTGCAAAGCTTTTCGCTGAGGCTAGGGACACCTCTCTCCAAGGACGAACGACTCGAATGTCAAAGGAGTTTTTCATAGGAAAAGTTTCTAAGTTTGTTCAACACCATGCATGCACAGCATGTTGTTTCTAATTTTGTGCAACACCATCCACCAATTCAGCATAATGTTCCTGAGATGTGTTCATAAAGAGTAGAATTTCAACCCATTAAACCAGAATGTGTCTACTTAGTTAAAATGTAACTACGAAAAATCATAATGCGTACTACCTGAATGATTCCTTGTCACCATTATTCCTTCTGGTAAATTATAATAGTATACTGTTAGCAGTTAAAAGACATGGAGCCGGAAGATGTTCTTAGCCGAGGCCTGACTTTTTCAAATTGCCGTCCTTGGGGAGGGGTCAAAGGAGGGGTTCGTTCATCGTCCCCTCTGCCCCACTTACCCTTCCTTTGAGTTAAAGGTATTGGTCTAATTGACAATCCACGCAACAGGATGTTGTCTGGTAAGTACTGGTACTCCAATTTGATCATACTCGCAAGCGTATAGTGGCTATAAAATCTGCTGATCCAAGGACAGCATGGCAAACGACGGAGGATTTGACAAAGTGAAAAGGCACGGGGCATTTCAGTAAAAATAAAACAGTTCAACAAAGTAAAGCTCATACAAAGTTATATTTTCTATCTTGTTTGCTTGTTATAGTTATTACTTTTTTTTCTAGAAATTGCTGCCATTTATCAAATATGGCGACTTATGACAAGCCTAACCTGGCTTCTTTGACTCCCACCAGGTAAAAGCCTGAACTCGGTGCTCCCAATGATCTACGATCCCGGAAAGTCTAGACTGATGTCACTGCAGTTTCACATCATTTTACCAGTTAAAAGTTCTTTCTCACAACGCAGTTTCATGTACAGTATTTTGTTTTGGTAGTATATCATTCAGTATTCGGACTATTGTAGCATCCTGTAAGCTACATATCACGCACAGTGGCATGTTAGTACAGTACACACAGCCTACTGGGGATCAAAACGATGTTATCGTATTTTTAAAGTGAGCTTTGTGTATATTATTCACCATGCATTCAAAATGACGATGTGATTCTTTAGACACTACGTCCACCTCCATGTGTCTTAATTAATGACTACTTGTAAACCGTGCTAAGGCTACTACGGTCTCCCTTATCTTTTCTTTAAGACGGGACCTTTGAAACGCGAATTGTGACGTCATATGCGCAGGTATTTCCTCTCTCGTAAAATGAGATCTTACGTCACTCTGATAATATATCTGTTTAACAAAAGGATTTACAGTTAGTAATTATCTTAAGGAATCATGATTATTTATTCAGCTTTGGTTTACACATTGATCCAGTCAATCAGTACAAGTGAAGGGGTCATAAGTACTTACAACCAGGATTACAGTCTCGCATTTCATTGCTTCATACCTATAATGACTTGTTTATAGTGTATTGAAAACCGAGACTGAGAGCTAAAAAGAATACTATCTGCAGGTCTGCACGTAGGGATGAGTATGGCATGTTTGGTAGGCTACAACCAGGGAGTTGCAAGCTAAAGCTGAAGGACAACATTCAATTACATAGGCCTATACCTTAAGTGGACCGGCCAAATGGTACGTCAACAAGTGAAAACTCCCTAGTAAAATTGGCTCCCTGTGTGTATCGTCACGAAGTGTCCATCGTGGTTTTATACTTCGTCACATCGACTAATACGAATTTTTTGTAAGGTTTAAGAATTAGCCTGGGCACCGCTGTAACTTTTCAAACCTATTTTAAACTAGGTTTTGCATTCGTTGATTCACATCACATGTCATCTGTATGCAGCCAGTGAGGATAAAGAAATATAGGAAAGAAGGACAAGTGGTTGCAACGGAGCTGCAAAATTACGAATTTGGATAAAACTTTTGCTCTTCTCTCTCTCTCTCTCTTACCTTAATGACTTGATCATTAATCTCAAATTCCCCTGTAACTTAGAAAATGCGCGGGAAAACGAGTTTACTATAGGTCATTTCATAATACATACAGTACATGCCTTCGATATTTATATACAATTCATTAAGCTAAGCATTAACTTTGGTTCGGACGGACCGGGAATGGCATTTATTTCTGCAATCAACGATTACACACGTTGCTTATGACAAATTTGACAGGTATATCCAGTGTTTATCATCTTTGCAAGACACATGATCACAAAATGAAACATTTCAATTTGAAAACCGTGAGAAGATTGATCTTTCCTTCAAGGCTGACGGAATACAAGACGACGAAAGCGTCTTACTGGTTGTTAGACGAAGTTCTTCATAAATAAGAAAAAAGTATAGTCATTTCCTTCGTTTTGCAAGTGTCACTCACATGGCAGCTCTCATTTCATTTCATTTTGGAGGTGCATTGCTGCAACCGTTGTTCATACATAAACATATCGGATGCGGAGTGAAGCTGTATCTGTTTACGTAAGGATGTCGATCCAGTCTCATCTTAGGTTATACCCAACGTGACCTATTTCATGTAACCTTGGCCGGAAGCCCTATTGTACTATGTAGAAACGTCCATTTACATAAGATACAATCCACGCCTTTGAAGCAACAATACGCATTACGCACCAGCCCCTTTATGATATGACATAATTCGACCTTTTGTAGACGTTAAACCAACTGCATGCATATAGTTCTAACAGGGAGTTGGTTCTGTCAAGGAGTTGCCAAACATTTTGATCCTGTGATGGCCAACCACATTTTGCTTGTTGTCATAAGGCCTACAGTCTGACAGTATTTATGAATATATCTGAATATTACTGTAGTAACCACACGAAATGCCGTATGGCAGTGATGGGCTAGTTGTCAAGGAAAAGTATATACATGCAAAGCAGTGTTAAAGTTGTGTTTGTCATTTTATCATTTCCTGCACCACAACCGCAACTTTTCTTTAAAAGTAAACCTCATTCGCGCATGTTGTGAGTGTGAATTTTTCCCACCCTGATTCTTACGGATGAAGAAAGGTAAACTGTGGTTCGCTGTGGTTGTGTGGGCACATGTGCAGCACAATTCAACTGTGTCCGTGCATAACAGACAGAAAGACAAACCAGTATGCCAAACATTCACACTGGCGGCGAATCCACAGAGTGCAAAACTAATGAAATGGAGCCATAGAGAAATGTGTGGGTACAATTACAAAAAAACAAAAAACTTTCGGAACTGAAAAGCTGGATATTAAAGAGTTTAGTCGCGTGCGGTAGGCCTTTTCTCCTCATACCCAAATTCTTCGCCGAGACCTAACACGCATAAGCTCCCAACAGGACCACATTCATATGAATTATGGTATAAAGGTAAAACAAGAAGAAGACAAAAAGATGTATAAAACTATAGGAAAAGAACTTAACACAGGTAGTGCGCTGAGGGAAAACAGACCTGCAATATTTTCCTATCGACCACTAGCTGAGCAACTTCTCCCTACGCCACAACGTTTGGCAATGGTGAGAGTTTGTAAACTGTGTAACTCACTACAGCCTTCACGTGTGCCTATTCTAGGTTAATTAAGCTAGTACAGCCAAAGATGTACTGGAGTAATGACTGTAAAGGGATTCATCTTGTCTTTAATTAGGAATCGCACAACAGTTCATGCAACCACTTTTGGGTGGGCACGAAACGACAGTCTGGATGGGAGGCTAGGCCTGCACTATGGAATGATAAAGAACGCAGATGCTCAGTGGCTTACAATGGCTGGTGTACAGGCGTATTTTTTTTCTAAAAGACACCCCAGGGGTAGCACATAAAGCAGGATACACGAACCTGCCCAGTGGGTAGCATCACAGGCATATATGCTGTTTAAAGCACCCAGCTCTCGTACTGTACGTCGTTCAGACCCTTCATGTATGCACCAGGTGCAAGCGGGAGTTTAACAATTCCCAAGATCATGTGCCAAAAAATCCCAAGAAATTCCAAGGTTGATTTGTAAGTAGGCCTATAGCCTACCAAACAGTATGTTTTGAAACAGTGTAAGAGGCTTAACCATGAAAAAGATACAACTCTGATTAATTTCAGCGTTGTAATTAATGCTCCTTTTATTTTAATAATCCAAAATTAACAAAATGATATCATCTAATTCCGTCATGCCAAGTACCTGTACACTCATAATGCGACGAGAACAAAGTCGTCTAGCGAATTCTTACAGGAACCCAGGCAATAAAGTATAATCGATAGCTATTTGCTAGAGTCGGATGATTACACAAGTGCATATTTTCGTACTTTTTCAGAGCCAAATGTCTGAAAATTGCCCATATTCCCAAGATGCTTCATCAAAACCACGTAATTCCCCAAATTCACAAGACATTTGATCCAATTCCAAAGTTCACAAGCCAAGTCATAAACTGGGAAAGTTCCCAAGTGCCGTCACCACTGGCATAGATATGCAATTGCTGGTACTGATATATCACTTATATTCAAGTAGGAAACCTTAGTTTTTTACGTAATACCCCTAACCAAATCCTGTTTTTGTAATTGATATAATTCCATTTTAACAATAAACGTAAATTTATGTTTGCTTTAAAGGCTTTGAAACTAGTCGTTCAATATCATTGTTTAGTTCTCAATCTAAATATCTAAATATTACTGTGAACGGAAAGTGAGGTATGTGCTTGAACAGCACTCTGCAGAAACGGTGACAGGTGGCTGGACACTATGATTTAAACTTAGGATAGTCGCTTACGAGTAAGGAACGCGTATTTTTTCTTCAAATTGTCACCGATCCCTTGTTTTGTCATTTAATTTGAATAGAATATAATTTTATAAAATACAGTATTGTATAAGAAGTATAGGATAGAACAAGACAAGAGAAATGTCAACATATGGGACTTTAAGGCTGTGGCAAGTCTAAAAAACAGAGATTCTTCTTTATTCGTTCGAAAAAAGAACATTTATTTCGGGTCAAGCAATGAACATAATTATGAAATTAAAAGAACCATGAAAAAGAAAGTTCAAATTTCTACCTCCACAACGAAAAAGAACTTCCTTCAGATCCGGGAGGTGCTGCAAAGATCACGTGTCACTGAACACAATCAGGCAACTCGAGTTTCCTTTATAGTGCACAGATGAACGCTGCGTGCTTTTCAACCAGTATTTATGTTCACATCATAAGCCACCTGAACAACAAATTGATGTCTCTGGCATTTTCTTCTATAAAGCTAATACAAGACACCAAATCAAAGGGAACCGGCCCACCTCCCTTACCCCCTCCCCGAAAGTGAGTTTCATTATGCCTTTAAAAAAATCTCAATATTGTTGTGCATCGTCTTTCCTACGTCGTTTTTCTTTGTTCCCCCTGCATGCTGCACACATTCACTTGTTTCCTTAAGTAGCGCAATCTTATTTTATTTTGCATATTTGGTGCTCACACAACGAAACAATGGTTATCACAAAACAGGGTACAAACCCATGCATGCATTGTAACACCAGCAATTAAAATGGATATTATATATATATATATATATATATATATATATATATATATATATATATATATATATATATATATATATATATATATATTCGAAAAACAGAGACCTGCAGGAAGTTCCATATAACAGTGGAGTACATAGGATTTAGAGGAAGGGAAAGACATCCTAAGATTTCACCGACGGGATAGGCATCTTCTGAGACCAAACATTTACGCGCGCAATATTTAAGTACACGGAGAACGTTGAAAGGCACATGACCCAAATGTCCCCCTCCCGGTGCGCTAGTGAGGTCTGTATAGCCTGTTCCTTTCTTGTTCCAATCTGCAATATCGTTTTAGTATCTGTAGACTGCCTAGGCTGCTAAAGCAGCTGTACATACGTAGTTTCCACATAAAGTTGAGCAATCAACCAACGAACAAACTTAACGATGGAGCAAAAAATCCTACAAGCAGATAAACCCACCCATGAAGCTCTATGGCCAAACTGACGTTGTAGCCAGCGTAGTTAGTACATGGTCTTTTTTAGGCTACTAGTTCCAAGTTAAGTATTACCACTGGACGCTGTTTGGTGCCTTCTATATACTTTTATAAACTCCGTATAAACTCCGGGATGTTATAACTGTCGTACCTGCATACAACAGCAAGGACGAGGATTATTTTCACGCCAGCTAAAGAAATAAAGGAACCAACCCTGAGAACAACATTTACAGTAACACCACGTAAACGGCGTTCCATCCATCTCATGTGAGACGCATGATATTCGGCAATGCCCTAATATCGGCTCTCTTTCTGACGTCCATTGGTACCACCTTTCATCCACCACTGTAGTGGAAGCCTGATCACATAACCTGAAACAGTTTAAATCAGGGTTGGCGTCAGGGTCAGTCTTCCCCGAAAGGAGGGCATGCCTGCCCTCCCTCCCCCCACGTGGCAGCAGCCCTATCAACCCACTTGACAGTCTACTAATGTTCATCGATTGAAAAGGAGAAACACATGAATACAAAACTTAAGACAAACAAGAGCCTAATGGGCACTATGGTTCCTTGCTGAATGTAATGACACTGAGCCATGAGCATACAAAATATTAGCTAATGTGAAGTTTGCCTGTGACTCTGGTGACTGCTACATGACCTTTAAAGTTTTTGGCAGTGAATGTCCACAACTTGACCTCAAAATGACCTCTGATAATCTCCAAATGGCCCCCAGTGACCCCAGATGACCTTTGACCTTCTACCAAAAACAAAAGGATCAATCTTCTCACCATAACACATCTACATACCAAGTATGAAGTATATTCAAGCTTCCTACCTTGAGATATTGTGTTAACAAGGTTTTCAATATTTGACCTCTGGTAAACCAGATGACCTTTGACCTCTACCAAAGACAATAGGGCACACCCTCTTACTATGGTGGATCCAGTACTAAGTATGAAATCTATTCAAGCTTCCTACCTTGAGATACCATGTTGACAAGGTTTTCAGTGTTTGACCCTTGGTGACCCCAGATGACCTTTGACCTCCACCAAAAACAATAGCATTCATCTTCTCACCATACCCATCTACATACTCAGTATGAAACCTGTCCAAGCTTCCTAACTTGAGATATTGTGTTAACAAGGTTTTCAGTATTTGACCCCTGGTGGCCCCAGATGACCTTTGACCTCCACCAAAACGATAGGGCGCACCTGCTCACTATGGTAGATTTATATACCAAGTTTTAGTTTAGTCCAACTTTCCCTTATTGAGTTACAGTGTACCACCTAAGCAAGCGTCACAGACACACGCATACTTGTAAATGCTGCCAAACGGGGACCCCTTTATGTTACCATTCAACCGTGGACGTCCATAGAAAAGCCTTGTAGCATGTATACTGATAGGAAAAGATGTGCTTTGCAACAGCAAGAAACGAGGGCGCTCAAAATGTTTTCAATCAGCATAGACCTATCTTTTTGTAAGTGTGTATATGATTTTCCACAGGTAACCGTGGACATAACAGGATACACACGCATACCTGCAAACGAGGACGTACCACAACACTACCTAAAAGGGGACTGATCCTATATTTCTTTGGAATCAATAGACATCTTCATTGCTGCATCATATAGCACAAAGAGGCTATTCAAAGCCACTGTTTCAAACGGGGACGGTCCCCAATTACAGTGGTGTCCCCGGTTGTCAGTTGTGTATTCACATTTTCGTCCCCGGTTGGCGGCATTTGTCGACTCACCCACACACACACACACACACACACACACATACAGGAAAATGCTGCGAATCGTGGACCATTGACTTGGAACCAGCAAACAGAGGACATCCTTATAATATGACTATAATGGGATATAAAGCAATGCTGTATAATGTTGATTATGTCATTTGTTTACGTTTACACAAATCACTCACTGATTTGTGCCTAAGGGTGACATGCATACACAATCCGTTCCCATCTTGGTCAGCACACACTCAACACAAGGCTGAAGCTGTTTTTCACCGGTTAACCGTGGACTTTCGAAATATCAATGAGATATCGCTATAGCGCCTCTAAATTTATGAAAGGAGTCTTGCTAGGGTGGTGGTCTCACCGAGGATCGTCCACAGTGCCAGGTGTGTCCACGGTTTGAGGGTGTGTATTCATAGAAACGTCCACGGTTTACTCCAATTACATACACACACGCCAACCTGACTACATTGGTTCCTTTTGCTAACGCAAGGAACCAAAAAACACTGGTACTTCGAATGAAGATATCATCATTTTGGCCTACATCTGATGGTGTTTAAAGGGAGTAGCTGAAATCACAGCTATGTAATCAAAGGGGACGCCATGATGTTATCACTCAGTCTAGCACACTGAAAGTATCGTGTCATTCAGCCTACCTAGAGGACGAACGATAGGTTACCGTATGTAAGAAATACGTGCTTTCTAAAACTCCGGCTGGACTCGTATGACTGGGTGGGGGATTCCGCAAAGTTGATATTGTTAATTTTGACACACCTGTCTAAATATTGAATCTAATATGAACGGAAGTTGTACAATTTTTCAAACATTCAATTCATCGGGTAGGCCGTCAAAACAACTGAAACTCTGTCTGTCAGTAGACCGACCTTTAATGGACGGCTCAAAATCCAACAAAGTTCCAAGTTTTCAGCCACTTCTAGACACAATTAAGTAAGCAAACCAAATAGTGTTACCGTTGTATTGGCCCATCAACATGTTATCGCGTAGATACGAATACAAAATACGGAAGTGATTGAAAATAACTGCAGCAGCTTATTCGGGACACTTCAAAGCTGCTTTTCTGAGTTAGGTGACGAAGTGAGGTAAATGGGGACGTGGTGTTTATGTGGTAATGTGCTATTCACTTCCTTCATATTAAAGGGCCTCACATTTTCCCAGAAAGCAGACGGATCACATGACCAATGTAAGATGAAACGAGATAAAAAAAAACATACTTATAAAGACAATCAAAACATCAATCAATTAGAAATTATAATTCTCGTAAAATCAAACAGTGCATGCCTACATAGAGCCAAGCACATTTTTCGGTATTCCAGAAAATGCACGCAGGGAAAATCTTGCAGCTTGCAAAGCAGGCTAACAGAATAGATGAGCACTAGGGACCATTATTACAGTATTAACCTAAGGCTGTCGGTTATAAAAGAGAAGCACAAAGGGTCATAACAGAACTTTTAGTGAGACCTTACGTCAAAAATGCCAAAGTAAGCTTTGAAAAGGTCACTGAAAAGGGTTAAGAAGTGTAAAATGAAAATGATAGGTTCAACTCGAGTCGGTGGCTAGCTTGTTCATTTGGGAGGGCTGGAGGGCACAGTGTTTGGATGACATCTGCATGGATCCACCAATACGGTACATTAGTGAAACCATAGGATTCAGAAAAATGGGGGCATATCCATCCATCCGTCGGCTCGTTGTTCCTTCCATTAATCAACTAACGTGTCATGTTTGTAATGAAATGACAAGAGTGTTCTTTAATAATTGAAACTGAGTTCAGTAATGAATTACTTACACGGCCATTTTCATCTGTTTGTGTCAACAGAGACCTCCATGTATTTAATACACGCGAGAAAGTTTTCAGTTCATTCGTGTGTATGTAGGCATCAGCGTAATGCAGTTCCCATTTCGGAGATTTCTCCCATCTCCAAACATCCACTTAGCAAATTAATCCCATTACGTCATTGTGTGAATTTTGACAAACAATAACTTTCCCCCCACAAATTACATCAATCGGATAGCAATACTTTCGAATAAAAAAAAAAACAGTTTCAAAAGAAATCTTTGCGGTTTTTGTTAAGCTCGTGTAGCGAGAATGTGCCGTAACTTTGTTTTAACCAATTGCTTTTGAGTTCAATTTTCTCTGCTTAGAAATGACTCTCAAGCGGTATCGCTGACTACCCTTTTCAGGGCTTTAAGTTTTCTTGAGAATCATTTTATCCGGGAATTGCTTTTGAAGGCCCGAGGACGCGAGGTCCCAGGCGAGAGGTCGAAACTCACGCTGCTTCAGTTCTGGACTTCTCAAAAACTGGCGGTTCAGCCATTAGGCCTCCTCACTCTCTCTTTCTTAAATTTTCTGAATCAGTTTCAGTGTTCAGTACAACTAAATGAATTACAAAAACCAATGACAAATTAAATCTTTGCCGGAGGCACAGATCGTGCTTTAAACAGAAAAATATCTTCCCTTTGGTAAAATAAAGCGACTTGCAAGTAACAACCCAACCAAAATTCACTTAATCATACGAAAAGATAACATCGACAATGTCACATAAATATATATATATATATATATACATATATATACATACATATATATTATGTTTATCTATTTTAAGTCATGATTGATAAATATTTTCATGATTGCCACCCATTTATTTAAATAAAGCAACAGTTGTCGACCAAATGATAGAAATTTCAAACTCTCAGACACGTTTCTAATGGTTGACTCTTTCAACTCTGGTGAAGTGTAATCTACTCGAAAATATCAGTTGATAAACATGTGGTTTATGTAAATTATGTAAATGCGTAAGGGAAAGAATTTTTCTGATATAAGTCAAGACCTGAACCCAAACCGTCTATCCCATCAATGAAAATAGTACGACAGTCAATGACTGATATCGGATAAACTATTTACTCAGTGGTGAGGCTGATTAAAATATTCGTTTTAACCCAGCAACCCCACTCTCAATTTTAATGCCCGGGCATTGTTTCCAGAAACTGGGGAAATCGAAAGCAATGATCAACAGGAAATGAAAAACGGTAAACAAAGAAAGAGGATGGTCATAAGGCAGAGTACACCAGATGCAAACGAGTGAGCAAAATTGGACTATAGGCCTACCATGCCCTACCATACCCTGGTTCATATTTGCGACAATGATATTTTCAGCATTCTACGTACCGGTATTGTTTTCTTTCTTTCTTTCTTTCTTTTTTTTTTTTTTGCAAATAGGCCAGCTTTCATTTAGGGTTTGGAAATCACACCGCAGGCCCGTCCCTCTTACCTTTCTAAACACTTGGATTCTAGTCTTTTCTTTTTTTATTAAGGTGCAATGACCCATTTGGTTAAAACCTCAGACTTATTTACCACTACGTACTCTTTCGATCTATCATATTTCTCTTTTTCATCATTGAAGTGCAAAAAGTCAGACAAATTCTCTTGATTCAAGGTTCAGTGGAGGTTAAAAAATATTGTAAATTACAAAATAGCCGTCATCTGATTTTGACAGTTTCATAAATCACATTACAGTCTTCTCGAATGGCACGACTTCCTGAAACAACGAGAGATGACAAACGGACATGGTACATAAAGGGGTTTCTATGGCAACTTCCTGGCACTTGCGAAAGGTGTAACATAGCATGGGCTCCTTATGACATACACGCACAAAAACACTCTTGACACCAAAGAAAATAATAACTCCAGAACTTTGAAGTAAAATTTTACACATACGTACATGTAAACATCACACATATCTTGTGCAATACAGTAACATCGCATATACAATGTAGAAATTACCCTTTTCTTGCGCAGTTACACAAAATGAAAGCAACTTCCACATTAATTTTACTTAAAACTTCCGAGTTTTTCTTAACTGTTTTGAGAAGGTACAAACAAAATTCAGGACTTGATTAAACAGTTAAAAATTACGGTATACGTTGTGTAACAAATAAGGGACACGTAAACGTCAAAATCGAAAGTTTATATCTGGTTGTCATTTGGTTGTCATTGGACTACCATTTTCAAAAAAAAAAAAATACTTGAACTAAAGACACAACACTAATATTGTGGGCCTCATGCTGGTGAAATTACTATCAAGCCTGTGGGAAGAAATACTTATATACAAGAAGCCACCACTAAAAAATGCCTCTCCATCACCGCGTTTAATGGAATCTTTGACAAAAGAGAAAAAAAAATCATAAAATCCGCTAGGGAAAGTTTTCTCTCTTCATTGGCGTAAACCACATATAAATAGCATGTCGCCTTTGGAATGCATTTTTCTTTACTAAATTTGATTTTCATTTTTTTTTCACGTTGAGTTTAAAAGGTAAAGATCTAATAATTTTCAGCGAAATGTTACTTTTTTAGAAATCCAGTGCATGATGGGAAAATTGAGATATCCTCTAGGCACATTGACTAGCCATACCCTTTATACTATTTAATGATGTTGATGCCGTAGCCTATACATCATGGGCCCAGAAGGATTTGAGCATTTCTGTGTTACGCCAAACAGGCCAATAGAAGACCATGCAGACTATCCACATACAGATACGCCAAAGCAGGGCCATAGCGAGCGGGGGAGTGGGGGTGTCACAACCCCCAATATTTAGTCGCCGTCGGCAAATTTTCGATCTGTCGGCAAAAAGGGGAGAGGGAAAGGGAAAGGAAAAAGAAAAGGAAAAGAGGAGAGGAGGAAAAGAAGAGAGAAGGGAAAAAAGACAGGAAGGGAGTAAAAGGGAAGACGGAGAATGAAAGGAAAAAAGAGAAAGAGACAACGGGAGCGCGTGGCCAGTCTGTTATAGGCTATTTCGATTTTCGGCTCTTCATCTAATTTGCCCATTCAAGTTGAAGGCCCGTCGGCAAATTGATTTATGCATGTGACGACCGTATAAGGCCGTATTAACGGCCGTCGGTGTAATTGGACCAGTGACTGAGTCCGTCGGCAACTCGGGGAAAGAAAGGGAATTAAAGGTTTCCGTATAGGCGCACTATTTCGGGTCAAATGGCATTCTTGAAAAACTACTTTCTGCACATTATTCCTCACTTTTATCATCACCATGGGGAGCAGCACCCGATTACCCTTGGAGAGGGTATCCTTAGCCCGTTTTCTAAACCATATATAACCTTGACTTCAAACACATTTTGCCAACTCCTGAGGATCCGGTTTACCCACAAACATCCTGGGAAAAAATAATGCGTGCCGCGTGCGTCTTCCCTTCACTACAATCTCAGGCTTTTAACTTTTGAATACCAAATGTAACAGATACAGAACCCATTCTGTCGTTCAAAGCGTATTTCTGAACGCTTGTGTTAAGATTCTGAACACTTTTTCTGCCTTTTTGAACGCCGGACGCCTATTTGAACACACACCGTATGTGAACGCCTGACGCGTGAATATTCAAATGCTGAACGCATAGTGTTCCAGTTCTGAACGACAAGTTCAGCTACTGACAGGGGCGGGATTTGATGTCTGAAAGTGGGGGGCAAAGCCTGGTAGACTTTCAAACGGCGCCCAAGGCGCCGCGGGAGCGCGAAACGCTCTTCCTTACGGCGTGGGGTCAAGGGACCCGCCTGAGAGCCCCTGGCGGGGTCCAAGGGCAGAGTCCCGGTGGGGGTCCAGGGGGAGAAGCCCCCGGAAGCTCTCGGGTATTTACAAATTGTAGGCATTGAAATGATGCATTTTAGCTTCAACTTCAAATGACAAAAGGTGGGCATTTAATAGACCACAAAAATCACAATTTGACTTTCTTTTTCAATTATATTCTTACCCAGTAACAGTCAGATAGGATCGATAATGCAGAGGGCTTGAGGAAGGAGGGGAGAATGGATTATTTTGAGGGTATCTCGAGGCTTTGGAACAATAATTTTAAGAATGGGAGATGTAGTATTCAGAGTGGGTGCGCGCGAAGCGCGCTGAAAAAATCGCATTTTCATACTTTGCAGGGATATGAGTAATAGGAAAGCCAAGAAAAGTGTCCTCAAGGAGCTGAAGGGCTCTTGTACCCCCTTGTATAAGTGCCTGTCCCTTATTACGTAACCGAATTTGGCACTTTCCGTGCCTTACAACTTGCATCTAAACAGTCTTTATGGAGTCGGTAAGTTTACAAAAATTGATGGTGATAAAAATTTTGCTTTGAAACTTTCTTGGGAGGTGAACTTCCCCTCCTCTGCGTATGGCCATGGGGACATTGGTGGTTTCAATGATGATAAAAGAGTTTGTGAGAAGCTATGACGAGCATGATGTTCCACAGGAAGTAACCCCGAATCCCGAAAAAAAAACAAAGAACGGGTGCGCTCGAAGCGCGCCGAAAAAACAGCGTGCAGCGTTTGAGACTTTTATTTGTAGCCTATTGTTTTTTCTTTAGTTTTAAATGCAGTATTTTCGTTGCATAAAAATTTTTCCTATTCCCCGGGTGCCTGTTCTTTCCATAGAGCAGGGTATAGGAGCCTATATCCTGCTCTATGGTTCTTTCTGTCATGTTTTATTTTGTCGATGGTCTTGGACTAGTCCTCCTCAAAGTTTGCCCGCTTGGCGGACGTGCATTACTCCTCAAGCGCGGATCCAAGGGGGGGGGGGGGGTTCCCGGCCTCAGCCCCCCCCCCTTTTTCGCCCGTCAACAATAACAAATACGGGAAATTTACCATAATGTTAATCTAGGAGAATATTCAAAGGGGGATTTCAGCCCCGCCCCCCCCCCCACCCTTTTCGAAATGTCTGAATTCGCTCCTGCTCCTGCACCTATACCGGCTGCACTCGTAATACCAACTTCCGCAAACTTGAGTATTAGAGTATGTACGTCAAAAGAGGAGTACATATTCGACACTTGCTATGAAGGTGACCCTCAACTTTGGTAGTGTGAAAAATAAGTTAGTGTCGATTTTGAGGGTTATAGACTACGTGATACTTTAAAAAGTCAATGAAATGTTTTATGAGCAGTTTTTACATGGACATGGACATGGTCAAGGGCATCGGCAGTTAAAGTGCCAGGGAAGTAATTTTAATTTTTATCGAAGGATTCATCTTGGGAAGTTGTGGTCGGCGAAGCCTTTAACCTTAAGCACCGAAGGGGCGAAGCCTGAGGCTGGGGACTGAGGGTTCTCCTCGAGACGTTTTTTCTTAAATTTGGCGGCTTTTGCGGCCATTCTGGACCATTTCCTGAGAAACTCCTGTTACCCCCAGGTGTAATTTGAAATGCTGATAAAATAGTTTCCTTATGACGATGATGCAAATTAAGATAGTAACCGTCAGTCAATTCGCTGAGGATGGTGGTAGTTGGTGAGGGAAGTAAACAGCAAGAGGTGTAGCGAGGATTTTGGAAATAGCAATTTACTCAAGATGCCCTACAGAAAGTAATAACGAGGCAATTCCACCTAAATTTTCTCCGAGCACAGCAGCACAGCAGTACTAATGAGGCATCGATTTATTTAAGGAGTATGCGAAGCACGCCGTATTTTTTTTTCGAGAATTGGGACTCCCTTCACATGGTTAGGGTTTGGGACTTCGTTTGCATGGACCAAGGTGCATTTTGTGACGTACTGAGCTTCAAGTCACAATAGTGTGGCGCGTAGGAGAAAAGCAATTTTAAGGCGCCACACAAAATTTTCAATTGTATTAGTTAGTTTTCTCTAGAGGTGGGCGCGAAGCCCGCCGAAAAAAATTTCCTAGCATTTTAATAGTTTTTTTACATAAATGGTTTCTTTCATTTAACACTGAAAAATTTTAATCATGATAGGCTAATAAAACAAACTTCTCTTATAATTTCTCTGGTCTCGCTTCCTTTCTCTCATTTTTTATTGCTTTTATTTTTTGAGCTCTGGAAAAAAGTGGGGGCAAGTGCCCCCCGTGCCCCCCCCCCCGTAATCTCGCCTATGGCTCCTGAAGTATAGTGGCATGAAGGGAGGAATAGCCTAACACATTATTATTATCCGGAAGTTTTGCATTTTTTTTTTGAATTTTTGCATTTTTACTCAGAGATTATGCTAAAACCTCAGAGCTTCCGGGAAGAAGCCCCCTGGACCCCACCATTAGCCCTAAGGCGGGCCCAGTGTTTTAGCTAGCCCTATTTGTGCGCATAAATGGCGACAAATGTCGCACAAAAAACTCTGACCAAATCCGAGCACATTCTACCCGGGTGTAAATTTTGAGGTTCCTCATTAGGGCCAAAATCCACTCAAATATTGCACCATTTGCGATCTAGACACCTTTCAAATTCCGAAAACCCCCACCCCTTAGCCCTCCCCCAGGCCACAGTCAGTAAATGTCGCATAGAGAAAACGTCCTAGATAAAACACTGGCGGGCCTCTGAATCCCAACCGCTTAAAACTACAGCGTCCTGACGAGAGATATAGCCTAAAACATTAAACTTATTGGGAATCTTCGCTTTTTATGATGCATTATGAACAGATGAACCAAAATATATCCATCCTGAAACTTAATTTTTCACCCAGAGATATGCTTAAACCTCAGAGCTTCCGGGGGCTTCTCCCCCTGGGCCCCAGGGGGCTTTGCCCCTGGACCACACAAACTAAAGTTCGTTTTCGCGTTATGCATTACCAGATCTGTCGGCAAAACATAATCTCTACACCCCCCCCCCCAAGACAGTGGCGTAGCTAGATATTTTTTGTGGGGGGGGGCAAAAGCAAAAAATTTCCGACAGATTATTATCTTGAAGTAATGATGTACTATCTAAGCGTAGCGCCAACATCATCTGGCGTGTAGCGCGCGGAAAAAATTAGATTAAATATCTCCGAGATTGCCTTAAATAACACTTCCAGGCCTTTTCTGTGACCATTTCGATGTATAATTCTGCTTAAAAACATAAGAAGTGTTGTAAGTGAACTCCTAAGAAAATAAATTTTAGCTACTAATTTCCGTTGTAAGAATTTTTAATCAAGGTGGTAAAAATTTCCGACAGGGACTAGAAAGTAAGAATTTTTAATCAAGGTGGTAAAAATTTCCGACAGGGACTAGAAATTTCCGACAGAGGCCTTCGGAGGCTTTGTGGGGGCGACCGCCCCTGCCCCTCTAGCTACGCCACTGCCCAAAGATAACACCTTCGCTACGCCCCTGCGCCAAAGAAAGATATTTGGTAAAAGACCATGCCCTTTTCTATTCCAGTCAAATAGCTGTATGATCAGATAATATGGGATAATGTCCAGATTCTCTGCAGTGGTGGCCATTGGAGGACGAATACCAGATATAACGATAGTAGAGACACAGTTGATGAAAGAGTAAATGCTTAGACAAAATAGCCTAACGTAGAAAGGCATCAAACCTTTGAATAAACGACCGTTTACCAAGTTTGCCTATCCCTTCTGGGTTATCGTAATTCTCTAAGGGTGCATCAATTAACATTGCCTTTATTCATGGAAGACTAGATGAAAGGACGCACCCTGTTTAACAAGTCTACGTCCACCAGCCCACTTACATTTAACAGGGATGGGTTTCGTTTCTGTGATACATTGCTGAAAAGGCAACTCATAAGCCAAGAAGGTTACAAACAAATATTTTCAAATGTATTCAATAAAACCATTGGTTTTAGACTTATTAATAGGCTTCTCACCTAACGATCAACCGTGGGGTGGGAATACATTACCTGCCCGACGGACGTGAATTACTCCTGCACCTATAGTAACTGCACTAGTTAGGGTGTGTACGTTAAAAGAGATGTACATATTCGACACCTACGAAGGTAAGGGAATTCAAACTCATCAAAATTTGTACCTTCTCTCTACCTCCTAGTTTACTTTCGCACCATACGCTATTTAGCTACCAACAAACCCACCTAAGTAATTATCAAGAATGTCAAAATCAGTGACATCATTTTGTGCCTTTTATTTTATTGAGTACAAAGTTGGTACTCTTGTAAGAATGATTCAAGGATGAGCAAAGCACCATATTCTGCCTTACGAAATAAGCATGTGCATGATCAAGTAAGTCCATACGTACGTATCAACTTATGTACGTTAATAGACTCGGTCAGATAATTTTTGTTTCGGGTTTGGCGAAGGGGTTACTTTTTTAAAGTTTTTTTTTTCTCGATGTGTTTGACAGCATGACAGTATACCTGAAAAGTAAGTGATACCGCCCAGATCAGGTCTTAATTCAATGTTGTTTTGCAATTAAACTATATCAAAGCGGAAAAGGCTTGACCATATTTCGTTCATTCAACTCGATGTACCACTGCAGGGTGTCCATACAATCCGTCATTCGTGAGGTCAAATGCAAACTATAGAGTAGGGTATAGTATGTTGTACGGTAGCACATTTAAAGGGGCTCATTGAGTTGATATCGATTATTTTGTGACCAGTTTGAAGGGAATCATTGCATGACAATGCTTCTAATTAGCCTCATTGCTCATGTTTCACTTCCTGTAGTGACCAAAAATGTGAAAAATTGTAGTTTTTATGGGTTTAGAGCTTGCAGTTCACCAAGCTTGTCCAAGCCCACACTGTAAAACCCACTTTGTTGGGATAACTTAATAGACTTGAGGTAGCTTGCTGCATGGACCTTTTAAAGTTCAGGTAACTGAGTAACCCCGATTATACATCTCATTACAAAGAGAAACTCAGTTACCTGAACTTTAAAACGCCCATGCAGCAAGTTACCTCAAGTCTGATAAGTTATCCCAACAAACAGGGTTTTACAGTGCATGACAGACCAGCCTCTCTTGAATAAACTACACTTATAAACATTTGTGACCTTCAATCACAGCAGCTGTTGGTTATAGGAGTTGCAAGCCTGTCAAGCTGTCAATGCAGTTGGGATAAGCCTCACTCATTGGTTGTCTTTGAACATAGGTTGCATATGATTAATATCTAACTGTAAAAAGTGTCTGATCATGAATTAGTAAGAAATGGTTAATCATTAATTACCCTATCATTACCATATCAGTTGTGTGTCAGATGTGCAGAATCTCTTAGTTTGACCATTTACTATCAAGATGTGAGTAAACCTCAACAGGTGTGATAACAAAATAATGAATTATGTGAACCAACTCAATGTGCCCCATTACAGATCTTGAAATACCTTCTGGCTAACTTTGAAATGGCTAAAACTCAAAGGACAAATGCTACCCCATTTTTAGTTACATGCCAGAGTGCATTAATTTTTTTTTTTTTTTGCAAGACAGATAAACGAAAATGTTTTTCCAAGGAGTTAAAATTCTCTTTCAAAACAAAGGATATTGACAGAGAAAGAAGTCGATCAGGCAAGGTTCATAAAAGATGGTCTTTCATAATTAGGGTCAGAACTACGAAAAAATATTCAAAACGTCGTTTTTGTAAATTGCTTCACATGCGATGTCCACGAGTTCGATTGATTGTAATTGATTATCTGCCCTACAGAACAATAAAATACTCAAATCGAATTAACTACATCAGAAAGTAGTTTACTCATGTTACATTTTGAAAGTAATTCGTTGCCTAATGTATGCAACATACTCCCTTCGTTTATCAAGATAACTGTGACAGGTATAAAATTTGTATAGCCGACGCCATGGGGAGATGGTGTATTTACGAGAGAGAAATTGCAGGTACTTCAAATTGCAGGTTTATAGGGTTGGGTGAATGTAGTTGTAGGCATTTTAAGATTATACATGACTATAGACAACGTTTCTCTCAAGAAATCGCTTTTGAGCCTTTACACAGAAGACTATTACAGTATATGGAGGAAGAATCAAACATGGCCACTCTTAGAAGAAAAAGCGTTAAACCCCTCAAAATTTCTGACGTTACATTTTCCTAGGTTGCGAATCTTTGCTGCAAAGGTATACTTTTTCTCACTTGAAATTTCTCATGTTACACATGCTGTGGGAAACATTTCTTCTCTTTTAGTCTCCAATTGGTTAGAAACTGAGCCGTAAAACCTCATCTTACTAACTCTTTTAGCCTAAACTGACTTCAAACAGGGAACCTAATAAGGTCACTTACGTACTGCGCATATAGATTTGGCCTTGTGTGTTTGTGTCCCATCCGTATTGCCCCTGTCCGTCACAATCTGCATTGTTGTCTGCCGTCACTACAGTTAGCCTGAGAAATACTATACAATTACGTACGACAGTCACAAATTTAAACGTGGCCTTATAAGGTTCCTCCACTATGAAGTACATTATGCAAAAATAACAGCAGGAGTCTCACAGTAATGACTTGATAAAAAAGTTTTTTTTTCCAGGTGTACACAAATTTTCAATCACCGTCAGGGCTATTAAGAAAACTCATTAGGGTGGTGGGACATTGGGACTCCTCAAGGTACTGTAGGGGGCGAGATAGCTTCCACGGGGCGAAATATTTTTCAGAGGGATAGATATGTTGGATGATGCGTTAAAGTGTGCCTAAAGCCTAAAATTACAAGAGTATATTTAGAGGTTGGAAAATGAATCTCATTCACCCAACTCCCATTTTCATGGCTTACTCTTGCGCTGAGATTTAAAATGTTGAAATTTATTCACTTAATTTGAAACAGTCGATTGCGCAATAATTTGTGAGGTCGTTCTTGTACAATTCACACTACCTGCTTTTGTTCTTTTTGAAATTAAAATCTTTACACGACTATGAAAAATTGACTTTTTGCACTGTATGTTTTACAGATAGACCGTGTATTCTCAAGTCGCTCTATAGGCATGTGACAGTAACACAGTAATCACATTTTGGAACAAGGTGCAGTGGCTTTCGAAGAAACAAAGGGAAAAAAAGGCGGTAATTTGAGTATTACAGGAACGACATCACAAATTATTGCACAATGTGCCATTTTAAATTGGATAAGCTTCAAGATTTTATATCTCAGCTCAGGAATGCCCTGTGAAGATGAGAGTTGGACCATTTGGATTCATTTTTTCAAGCTTTGCCACATACATTTTTGAAATTTTAGACCTTCGGTACACTTTAAGGCAATGGTATTCGAAAATTTCCCAGGGGGAGGAAATTTTATTTGAGGGGCAGTCGCCCCATGCCCATCCCCTCTTGACTACGAGCTTAGGACTACTAATTGTATCTTTGCTGTATTCGGGAAGGGGCATAGGTAGAGAAATGACAGCGACATCCAGGAACACAAAGGTTTTTGTTTTTGTAAATACTTTGAAAGGCATCTCTATAATAGCACAAGTTGTTTCAACCCCAGGGTAAAATAGTAATTCCCCACCCCTCCTCGATATGTTTACACTTTAAAATTATTTTTCCAGAGATAACTAATTGTGTCTTAAGACGGCCAGAATTACCTCGGAGCTAAAATGGTCGGACCTCGATCCCCATCTCAGAAACCTTTCGCGATGGCCCTGGTGTGCAACAGTGAAAGGATATACACATGTTGATTATATGCGATAATTTTTATGTGACATATCATATTTACGCCACTCTGTCGTAACACCCTGGAAATATGTAGTGGTTTACTCGGTTGGTAATCCTTTACGTGCCGTGTGGTTAACACGTCTTTACATACAAGCCTATACATTTCAATCAATAGCATGTACGGAGTAGGCACTTTGTTATGGCAAAGTATTCATTGCCATGGCGTGTGTGGGCCGGGGGTTGTAATACACAGATACGATCAAAGGACATGCGGATTCCTGAAACGCTTGTTGCACCCTTCGTCTTTTGTTGTGACATATCAAATGGAAGCGTTTGGACAATGAAACTCAAACAAAAGTCGATAACTTACAGAAAATAAAACCCAAGGTTTTCAGCTTTTGTTCACTGTAAATATGTAAGTCAGTATGTACTGTTATACTTCGAATTCACGTTTGTGGGCGGTGCATCGGCCCAGGTACGTTAAAATCGACTAACGGAAATCACCGACTTTCAATTGGAAGTTCCTCAAGTACTTTAGACTATGTTTTCGTTTCCTGTGCTTTAGAGCCAATGTAAAGACAAAAATGTTTGTTAGAAATGAATTTTATCCATGAAATACAAGAAAAAGCTATTTGACCTAAAAATTGCAGCAATTGACAAAAATGCAACTGAGACCCCTTTGACCTTTGTCATTAGGTTTATGAAGTGGAGCTAAGGTCATGATCGACGTTGTTCGCTAAAAAACGGTGACGTCAGTATTATCCGCGGTCACACCCACTTCCTTCAAATCAGTACATGACATTTATCGGAGAAAATTTCTGGGCAGGTTGTTTCACACAGTCTCACTGGTAAGAAACGCATTTTATACCGAAAATTTTGACTGAAAAACACAACATAAGAAAAACCTACCACAATTTAATACAGTAAGACATAATAGTAGTATGCTCATACATCTCAAATTTGTGCGCAGTATTTCAGTAAATGAATAAAAATGTTAAAACATTTGCAAGACAGTACTTGCTTCCAAGCACGTGCACCAGTTACTGTGTGTACGCGGAATTGACCTGTCTGCGGGGTAATGAAGTTTACAGCGAATTATGTGGTTTTTCGAAGTGGCAACCTCTGAAGCCAATGGCCAAGGAACTTAAAACGTGTGTAGGCCTACTATTGTAAGTTTACAGGACATATGTAATTATGAGCATCCAATAGACCTTGCATATGATGTTTCAGAACAGAACGTGTGTCCTCGACTGGATGTAGGCGCTTATCTTTGTAACTTAAGGTACACCAACAAATGCAGACAGCTTATTTGTGTACAGGTCGGATACGCGCGAAAATCTACTAAGCGCGCGAGTGAAGTCGACGTCGTGCGCACGGTGTGCTTGTTTGTCCTCCGAATTCAAGCGACGTCGCGTGATGTCATTGCATAAGGTCAATTAACTCATGTTACAGTTTTTGGTTTCGTGTTTGGTGGTTTTTCATTAAGGAATTTGAGGAAGAACTCATTGAGACACTGAGTATCTTTTAACAGTTTAAGTAGTGGACGGTATGTATCACTTACCTGTGGAGTCACGGTTATCTACTCGTAGTAGGCCTATGTTGCTTTTAAAATATAGCTTAAAGGCAAACACTCATCAACTCAACTACAATTTAAATTTGGGCAACCTGAATTCCAATTTTTGTCAAAATATATAGCACTCTGATTGGTCAACGACGTTTATAGACCAGTAACAATACAGTTGTAGTGTAGTCTATACACTGCAAAGCATGGAGAGTGCTCATATTTCAACGTGATGTAACATTAAAATCCCTCACAGTGTAATACTCCTTGGACAATTAAACGGTCGGCCTTTTCTGGGAGGTCCAAAAGACACTTTTTTTTTTTTTTGTTTTTATTTTGCTACAGTTGCTCCAGTTTTGACTGGAAAGAAATTGTCCTTTTCAATCTACGTCTGCTTTATGGGGAACCCTGTCATAAAGAGGGATTTCTACAACTGTTCCTTACTGTGTTTTGATGTGTATCAACATACTTCACACACATAGATTGAATCATTGGGAACCATTAGATCGGAGTAAGCAAACTCCATGACCTCATGTTGCTCTGTATATGGAAACGCTCTTAATGTAAGGATTTCCGTCCAACGGGACACCGCCCACTGATAGAGTTGAGGGTCTATCCAACCATGGAGCTATTATCCAACACCTCTGTCAGTCTGTCCTCGATCGGACATGAAGTTTAATTATATGTGTAATTGTTAATCGAAACATGTGTCTGTCATTTCGATAAATTCAGTTATGTGCCAACGAGACGTGCACCCCGCGGAGCCTACTTCTTATTTGCTCGAGGCCTTACGTTCATGCCCTTAAAGAGGTTAGACCATGCGGCAGTTGAGTGTTCCATCTCAGGAACCAATTTGGAAACCTCCTCATTAGTCGTAGATCAGGACTTGTTTCCTCTAGGAGGTCTATTATTATGAGATGGCTGAAGTTCTAAGGAAGTTGGAAGTCCTCATAACATTGTTTTAATGTGTGACACCGGTGGAAATGAAATGGAAAGAAGTATTCAACTTTCCGTCATATTTTTTCTTCAAGCAGCAGCTCCATCATCTTTTTCCTTTATTGATATTTACCTGTTTACACTTGTCAGCTTGCAATTACAGTACGTTGTTCCATACCCAATGATAAGTTTGGAGCCTGCAATACACACAAGGATGCATACATTCCGGAGTCCAGGAGATGCAGCCTTACGCCTGGGCCAGAATAGAGGCGGTATGCAGGGCCAGATTGCAGTCTAACAAACACTTGACGCAAGTCGAATCAGGAGTGTACATTCCCTTAACGGGGAAATCTTCTCATCCCAGACAGTTCCAATTCTCCCAACTAAGCTAGTTCTAGCCCCGCCTATAACTGTCCTTAACTTCTCCCTGTGCAAACACAACATAGTTTATTGCTTAGGGCCACAACCTGGTGAGTATACAAGGCCCTAATATGTAATCAAAACACTCTCTGTGGATGCTGTGTAATATGAGCTGCTCTGCATCTTTTGAATTTTGCAACTCTGATGACAATCAAAGAGAAGTCACCAATTGAGACTTTTGCTTACTCTTGTGTAAAAGCCATACTTAGGATGATGCAAATCTGTCTTTAAAGAACATGAACACTTGTGGTCAGCAGGTGTCAGACCTCAAGCACCGTGCACAATTCAACCTCGGATCCAGAAATTGTCGAGTCCACGATGGGTAATCTCAAGTGATTTGCTCGTTGTGTTACTACACTTCAATGTCTGAAGCCTTGCCCCGTCCCCTCACCATTGAGTATATCTCTATGTTCACGTCCATAGATCTGTAGACGTGCACCATCCTATCAGCTGTTTTCTCAATGTGTAGCCCTCCGTCTCGTTGTCAACCAACCAATTAAATGGACATTTAACATAAATGATTTCAACAAGAAGGTACACCCAACCCCTACTGAAAGAATACGTTTTTAGAAAATTTCGCGTTCTCCACTTCTCTTCTCTTTCTTTATCCTTTAAACCTCTTCACTTTCTTTTTCTCCTCTTTTCCTCCTTTCATTTTTTTTTTTCGCGGCGAGGGAGTGGGCCTAGGCCCTCTAAATCCACACCTGGCACAATCTGCTGTCTCAAAGCGGATATCTATTGACTTGATCGGCACATGACCTCTCACAAAAGGGATTCGACAGGCAAGAACCTCCTTGTTTTCGCAGAACGCATATTCAATTTTCGACGTCGACTTAACTTTGTAGAGTCTTTCTCAGTAAATTAGTTGCACTATATCTTTCTTGTCTTAAAATTTGGGCGCACTGCTGCAAGCCTGTTTTGCCTATGCTGTAGTCTGTGTCCGAGGACATCTAATGGGAAGGTAGAGGGGAAATGATCAGCGTGCGGAGGAGCAATTGGATAATTGTTAGAGATGCTACTATAACAGAAGAGAATTCTAAAAGCAGAATTTTGCAGTGTACAGCGTTCTCTTGAAGTCCTGAGATACGCATCTGATCTTATCTCCTTGACTTCAAGCATGGCCCCACTAATGCTAGTTCGTGTACAGTTTTTGTATTGGTGAGCTCGTAGTGACTCGAGCTGGAGGAAATGCTCCGTCAGCAACGAAAGGTAGCATTTAAAGTGTAACTTCTCATCCTAGACGGTATTAAAGTTCTCCGGCCAACCAAGTTTTCTTCAAGCCATCCTCGAATTAAAAAAAAACTATGCCTGGTGCACCTCCCAGACGAGCAACAGTTGCCTAAACTGAATTGCCTGTACTGATTGCTCAAGGCCATTTCTGCACTGTACTTTTTTGGAGCTGTCTGATATGCATTTTTTTTCCCAAAAGTCCCCTGACTCTCTGGCGAAGAGCCAGGGGCGAAAACCAAACAATACTCCCGAAGGAGTTCTGCTCCCCGAAGGAGTGACAACGTCCCAAGGGACAAACTTTGACTTAACTGACACCACCTGACAGTGGTCCCGTTCTAGACTGGCTGAATAGAACAGGTCCCACCCTGGGAGCTCCGCCGTCGTGATCACGGACACTCCTGCGCCAGGTAAGTATGCATTGGATACACTTCTAATTTATCCATGTCATTATTGATCAAACAGAAACGTTAGTATGTCAGAATTTACGTCAGTTAAAGTGCAGTCAGATATCCGGGAAAGTGTTACTAAATATATTTGGGCGGATGCAATACCCCTTTAACCTTGGCAGCATGTGTTGTATATGTACCACTTTTAACGTATGTATGCTAATGCCCGCAACTAATAATACAGATCTTCCAGTTCCCTTACCTCCACTAGTCTTATTTGAAGTACCTTGCCCACTTTTGATTGGTTGTAATATATGCATATAGACATTGAAAGGCGGAGCTACACTCAAACGTTAGTTTCACTAAATCTTATGGGACTCCAATTAAAAGTAAGGTAAATCAAACAGCGCTGGAAAGGCATTGTTTCGTGAAATTTATTGTCAGGCTTTCTTCATTCGGCTTTTGCTGAATATTTTTTCTTCTTTGATGGTGATAATATATCTAACTTTTAATCGCGCACGCCTACGTTGGTACTCGAGTGCAGCGGTAATGTAGGTGCATAAGTGTTACACTTCCGTCGGGGGGGAAGTGATGGGTCGGGAGGGGGTACAGTCGTTCAGAGTAAACGCTCTGTGGTTTGCACTCGTTGACCTCGGTGCCGGTCAAGTCTTAAATATGGAAATATTGCATGCAATGGGCTTGGGACCGGGCCTCGCAATGTCGATTAATCAAAACCGACTGTTTGCTGTGTGTGCGAGTGTACTGTATCTTGCTACTTTTTCAAGTTGGCGAATAATAATATTTGCATATTTGTAAGTGGGTCGGCGTTTATTTTGGAACATGGAACTACCAAAACAATGGTTTTAGAAGTTTCGGTGATTTTGTCAAGTTTGCAATTAACACGGTCCTTGAACTTTCATTTGCACCAAGATTCTAGAACATCATCTGTGATCTGCAAAGTTACAACCCCAATGAGAGCCAACCATGCAATTCCACCCATGCGTGTTATTTGTATTAGGTTCTGCGAACTGCTATGAGAGTGTTTCATCATATCCTTTCTAGTTTTAGTACCATGCCACAAGAAACTCGAGAACCTCTGTTTCCTTACCAGGCACCAAAACATAACCCACTTCGTTTAATCGTCGACGAACGTGACCCTATCAGATGCTTGCACTTTTTGTAACGACTTTCCCTAATTACCGCACCGTGCTGCCAGTCATAACCTCCTGCACGACATTTCCATGTCCGGACAAAACACCTGTGACTTGGTTGAGTCTTCCAACGAATCTTACATCGATATCAATTAAACCGGATAGCAGGGTTATTTTTGGGTAACCAGCGACCATTTGCTTTGAAAATTCGTGCATGTGGCCCTCAAATGGTAAAATTCTCAAAATAATTGGTCAGCAAGGGCCAAGAAGCAAAATTGTTTCAGGTGTACCAAGGATGTGGTTTGGTAAAGATACTTCAATAGATACGAGTCACCAGTCATGTAGCTAATTGGAATTACGTCTTATCCTGCATAGCTGCCTCTAGAGTTTCTTCTCTTGTAGTTTAGTGCCATACCTTAGTTGATGAAGTCATGAACGAGTGACTATCTTCCTCTGCTCCGCGGGATATACTCCAAATACCGGTAATGAACGAAGACAAAACAGACTACAGAAGGTATGGGGAAATGGCAGGAATTTGGTTTCACCAAAGAAATTAAAGTAAAGGAGAATGCCAGTCGGTCGATATGGACTGAAGCCATTGTTTGGACTTTCCTCAGGTTAACGGCAACAAAGCAACGGCGAGTAATTCAAACAGAACGGCGTTGCTTTTGCCCCAGTTATTGGCGGAGAAACTACAAGTTTTCAATTACAATGTGTGAAACAAAACACTTAAGGCACCATGACTTATCTCTAATATGGTGATTTATACTCCTAATCTTTCGAAAAAAGGATAAAATGACATTTAAAGGGCAAGAGCAGTCGTCCCAAACTTATTTGGAAGCAACAGCTAAATCTCACAATTTTCTTCTTATTTCTCTGCAAAGTATCTTTCACAATATTTTAGGACTTCAATATTGCATATTCAAGGTAAACCAATCAGTTACTTCTAGTAAATTTCACATTTGAGGAGAAAAAAGTATTGTCACATGACTCTCAAGAGCCAATCATGAAACAGGACAGTCTACTACACTACTTCAACTTGGGGTGACTGCATATCCCCTTTAACTTCTGAAGTTGAATGCACACTGTACGACCACAGACACGCCAACCAACCAAACTTTTGCCGTACATCGGAAGTGCCCCACAATTTTCCTGGCTTCACTGTAAATACGCAGTGATGCAAGGTGTCGGCGTTCTCCTCTCCCTTATTTTAATTTCTATGGGTTTCACTTGGTACTTCAGAGAAAAAGTTTTGATGCGCTTCGGTGTTTTAATAGCGTAGGCCCACATGTGTGTGTCCCTGAATGGTTAAACCCGTTGCGCAGGCATACTTTCGTTATCCCTCGTCGATATGCAACAAGGCATGGTTGAAATGCTGAGAACCTAAGTTTTCGTGGCCTAAACCACAGCGAGTAGCTATTAAGCTGATTATAAAATGTCACTTTAAGTTTACCTTGGCGGAGGGGTGGAGTGATCACCCAAGAGAGTATGTCATTTGAATCTTCTTATTTTCCATGCTTACACTAAAGCTTTTAAAAGCCGTCGCTCAAGAGGGATGTGGGTATGACGCCCCCATTCACCCCCCCCCCCTTCACAGATCCAGCCGGCAAAACCAGTCGACAAAAATGAAGGGAAGGGAGTGAGGAAGAAGAGGGGAGGAGAGAGGAAGAAATGAAAGAGAAAAGGGGAAAGGAAAGAAAAAAGTAAAGAAGAGGAGAGTAGAAAATGAAGAGAGAGAAGGAAAACTAAAGAGAAAAGTGTGTGTGTTTAAGGGGCAGGGTGGATCCAGGAGGTCCGAGGGGTCCGGGCACCCTCCCCTTTTGTAGCAGTGAAAAGTCTACTAGGTCGAGCCGTTCATATTTTGTCACAAATCGGTCACAAAGTATCAAACTTTTCGTAAATCCTTCTCAAGCTATCTACATTTCCGCACGCTCCGAGAGATTTAACCCTCAAATTCTATTTTTACTGTAATTCCATCCCAAACGTATTTTTTCAAAGGTACGGGCACGGGCTTTATAACAATGCTTATGCGAAATTTTGGAGAGTTTCGCGCATAAATAATGCATGGAATTTAAAATAGTTATTATAAAACAAGAGCAATAACTCTGATGATATATGGAATTATTTTAGCCAGAATTTTCCGAAAACAAGAGGTAGTAATCCAACCTCAGGCTTGCATCCGTCAAAAGGAGATTACGTAGCAATTTTACATTGTGCATGAGCAACATTTGTAGTATGACGTAGGTCTACATGATTTGAAGTATATTACTCATTACACAAGATTATCCAAGGTTACTAAATGCATTTACAGGGAATATTCATTTTGGAAACATGCTTATTAGTCATCTTTTGCTATAGCCTAATTTTACTCCTCTCTCGGTCATTCCCCCATTGGAAGCTGTTCGTTTGGATTCTTGTTTAAACTTACTCAGTAAAACTAAGTTTTATTTGAAGCGTTAGTTAGGCTCCTATGATTTCATTGGATCTCAGTTAAAAACATCATACTAACGTCCTCATTTGCAATCACCCCAGAGCTTCAGGAGGCCGTATGCCGGTCTCAGAGTACCAGCATTGGAGGGGTGCCATGCCACCGCCAAAATATCAGTAAATAATGGTAATTCCTTAACGTGTAATCAGTCCAAAGCTTTGCCAAAGATACTGTAGCACCATTTAGCCTCTAAACCACCTAACATGCATAAACAAAAATTTCTCAAGGGGAATTGTCGTCCTTTCCACTCAGCCACCGTACCCTCCCCCTTACACCCAACAAAAGTAAGAACAATTCACTGAAGTAAGATTTTTTTTTCAATATATGATCACTTTGAAACTTTGCCAAATATAGCACCATTGTGCCCCTATGCAACCAATGACGAACAAAAATTAGTCAAAGGGTCCTCTCCCGTTAGACCCCGCCCCGGACGGTACCTCCGCGATATAGGTGACAAAGGAAGGGTCGACCCCTGGTGCAAAGTATCGTGGATACACAAATGCATACTTACACCGACTTTCTGGGTTTATCTGGGGTAACATTACGACGTCATCTTCTGTGGTGCCCCATCCCCCATCATCAGATCTTGGCGGCACCACTGGGGCTATAACTGAAAACTTCCTGCTTTTGTTTCTGAATGGGACATAATAACAACCATTTTTAACCTCGGTGACTACATTGTAAGAATCACTAAATTGCACAATTTGATGTGAAATTTTCCCCCATGTCGTGAGGGTCCCCTCCCGCATCCTCCCCCATCGCCGCTTCGCGGCTCACTAGAGCCTTCTGCACTCAAAGGAACTCCCCCTCCCCCGTGTTTAAAATCCTGCATCCGCTCCATGTTGGTGGTTCTGGGAGGGAAATTGAACTGTGTGTATGCTGCAGACAACTCATGTCATCATATGAGAGAAAATCCGTCAACGGCACATAGAAGGTAAACATTCGGTATGTGGAACTGCCCTTACAGTACAAGCTTCTCGGACATTCCAAAAGTTGTTCATGTCAGCGTGATATCGTGTCACTGTGAGGAAAAATTTTACACCAGTCGGCAGAATGAAGGAGAGATGGGGAAGACGGGAGGAAAAGGGAAGAAACAATGAAGGACTCGAAAAATGAATAGTGACACCGGGCAAAACCTGCATTCAGACTCTACATCTAGACACTTTCAATTGCCCAAAAAACCTACATGCCACTCCAATAAGCAAGTCTTTAACCTGTTAATTCGTAAACTTTCAACTTTTTGCTGCTGTGCTTTTCCGAATGCTGCTATCGGAAGATATTGATAATATAAGTGACATTGACGTAAGGTTGGAAGCGCGCGGAGCGCGCGAAAATTTCGATAGATTGCCAACGATTTGCTAAAATTCTGATAGTTTGAGAAACATTTGTGATAGAAAGTGAAGCGAGATTGAAAAAAATTCTTACGAAAATGAAGAATAAAATATATTTTCCACCATAAACGTATCTGTAGACTGAAACATTGGGGGGGGGGGGATGATTGCATGGGCCATCCCCCCTAGTCAAATGTTGGGGGGATATATCCCCCCATCCCCCCGGGATCTACGCCCATGACACCGGGACATGGTTTCAGGCGGAATTTTAGGCACCTCTTTCCACCATGCTGACTTCTAGAATTTTAAGGGCACCCCATTTAAGCTCGAGTCAAGAGGGTCACAGAATCCCTAGGAAACGCTTACATCAGTCCAGTCAACTGAATCGATTCGTAGCCCTGTATAATAGCAACTCGAGTCATGACTTGTTGAGTCATGACTTGTTACAATACCACTGGCTTCCCGTGTGTGCAGGAAGACGCTGAATCGCGGTGAAAAAAATTGTGTTCTAGAGTGTAATTTTATGCAATCTACAATGTGTGGGATCAGCAGTGGGGCTATGTGAGGGACACGGGGATATGTCGATCTCACGGTGCTCACCGTGAGCGAAATTTTCCAGTTTTGTCGGAGAGTCCTAGTATAAATATTCTATAACAGATGGTTTACCTATTTTTGCCCTCAAGGAGGGCAGATTCTTCTATAAGACTTTAAAAATTTGGTACGCTTCGTGCACTTTTGAGTTTCGTTGTTTCCGTTTGTTTCATAGTTCCGTTCCATATGCAGCCTAGCCAAACAGCAGCACACAGCCCCTTCTACAGAGTGCAGTAACTATGATGCATAGTTTTCATCGTTTTCTGTCAAGATGGGAAATTTAATCCACAACCGCGTAGTTGTTCTCTTTTATTTATCACAAAGTATGGTAAGCGACAGGCGCGGATCCAGGATTTGGAGAAAGGGGCGCACACACCGTCGGCCGAAGGCCGACGAGCGAGGGAAGCCACGGTGGGGGGTTGGGGGTCCTCCCCCAAGAAAATTTGAATTCTAGATGCGCTTAAATGTGATTTCTCAGCATCTGGGAAGCATGTTTTCCATATCTATGAGGCCAAAAAAAAAATCGTTGGTCAAAAAATCGTTGGTCATCGAAAAAAGGGGGCGTGCGTCGGGTGCGCCCCCACCTGGATCCGCTCCTGAGCGTTAGTTAGTTAGTTAGTTAGTTAGATGAGGTTTAACGTCCCAGTTTCCAACCAATTGGTTCAAGTCGAGACGACCACGGCCTTATTTCCAGTTGTGGCTCACTGGCTTGTTTTCCCTACTCCATTGCTTTTGCTGAGCACCAAGCACAAAGGCAGTAGGTTCCATTTTTAAAGTCTTTGGCATGACCCGGCCAGGATTTGAACCGTAGACCTTCCGGCTGTAAGTCGGATGCTCTAACCACTTGGCCACTGCAGTCGGTCGCGACTCGCTCCTGCAGGTAGACGGGGTCCGGGTGCAAAGTATGTTACCACCGACCTGGGCCAACCACTCTGACAGCCGATGTACTATACTCTTAATGTGAGACACAACCAATTTCTCGAACAGCTTTTTTGCTAACATTGGGAGAAGTTTCTCTAGTAGTAAAGAATTTCCTGGGCAAAAACTACTCAGTCACAGTCCCCCATCCTCACCAGAAAAATATTTCGTTAACCTTTAAGGAGATTTAACTCATATATTTAACATTGACGACTACTTATGCCCTAGTTAGATTTTAATCTCTGTGTCTCTTGATTACCACCTGCTCTCTCTCCCCTACTTTTAGTAAGTGTCGAAACGTCTAATGACGTCACTTCCTCGTAAAAGTTTTATAACTTGTTCTCTTTTTCTATAACTCATGTTATCAATACTTAACTTCTAGGATAACTATGCAGTATAGTGATGACCATGAAAGTGCGCGAAAGGTCAATTTTACAGGTGTTTACCTTAGAAGGGGGAGTACATTTAAGTTCGTTTTTTTTTTCTCTCACTCTCTCTTTCTTCGTCTGACGTCCTTACTATGTTATGCATGCAGATATCACCCATGAAATTACCTCGTATAACTCTCAAGTACTGTTTGAATGATTTATTATTCAAGACAAAAACTTTTTTATCCCTCTAAATTTAATGATCACCTCAGCTCTGTGCTATGTGTTTTTGATGTTTATTAGGGTTGTAAATGTAGGATTCAGGTGATTTACTGCTTCATTAAATAAAGAAATTCATTGGAAAAAGTATAAGATACGTAATTCAGTGTGGATAAAGTGTACCCGAAAGGCAAACAAAAAAATGGTAGCACGTTTTCGTGTCTGTTCAAGTAAGATTCGTTCCTTTTATGTTTTTTTATTTTTTATTTTGCAACGGAAGGATTTGAACTCTTAAACACATAGACCTACAAGCCATGTGTTGGAAACATCTTTTTTTCTGTGTCAAGTTCCTGTGACAAAAAACAACTCCTTCCTAGCCGGTATTGTCACAAAACAGAAACCATACTTTTGTGGTAAGATCAGGGAGCTGCAGTGGCAGCTCCCTGGTGAGATCAACGTTCGTTTGAAGTGACAAAAGTTGAACACGACCCGACCTCCAATCGTGTAACAGAAGCATGCATGAATGTAGGCTACATTGCAGCAGGGTCTGCGGAGAAGCTACCACTCGCGATGTGGGAGCTCCTTGAATGAGTACGTTCTGTAGGCCTTCCAAAGCAGCGACACTTCCAAAGAGAAACTAACAGGGCAAACAAGCACTTAAATACTACTGTTTTTGTTGCAAAATATTGACCGATGACAAAAATGCAGTGGTTTCTTCGTGCTAAGACCAAGATATTTGCACTAGAAGGGAATCAATGAAGACGATTTCTGGTTCTGAAATTTTACACAATTTAGTCGTATTTTTTCACGCGGTCCTCACTCAGCTGACACGAGAAGCTTGTAACCGAACGAAATCCATCATGAGAGTGCTCTGAGCAGGGAGGAGTGGCAGCTCCCTGCTTTGAGGTTTTCACCATACAGCCAGTGGTGGCGCTAGTGGAGGGTAGGAGGTCATGCCCCGTCCCCGTGGTAAAGGCTGGCCCCTGTCGGAAAATTTTATCCAATTTCGCCTGAGAGCCTTAAGGCCGATTCATTCTTCTGTATAGCGATTTAAAGCTATGGAAGTTGAACATCGTTCAACTCGGAGCTATACGTCCGTGATTGGCCCGGAAGCGCAATGGATGACCATATATGATTCTTATAGCATTATAGCACGTGAAAATTTGGAAGTATAAACCGGCCTTCATAGTCGGTACGATAACAGTATGAAGTCCCCTATGGCGACATGCTTTCCACTGCCGTCCAGCCGAGGCTGACAGATCATAGACTTAAGGTGATGTTCATGCTTGCACCCGAGAGAACTGGTTAATTGGTCCACGTTGATCAGCCTATGTATCAGATCAGGGAGTTCTGTTGCAACCCCCTGATCAGGTCAACGTAGGAACACGTAAAAGTAATAAGCGAAAAAATAATTAAGCCAATAAATATTTCAACGAGTGTACCATGGATATTACTTGCACGAAGTAACTTTCATATGAAAGTATGTGACAGATTTCAAAGGGGTGGTTCTATATGACCGAATGATATTCCAAGCGATTTCTTTGCAATTGAAGTTAATGGCCACTGGTCTGCCCCACTCCCAATCTGAACATGTGCGTCCAGTTGACCCATGGTTAAGTTCAACAGGCTTAGGTTTAATCGAGCCCGGCAGTTCTCATAATAACCTAAAACTTTTAGGGTCCAGGATAGGCCCTTTAAAATCTTTCAAATTTATACACAACACTTTTTTCTTTCATTACGATACATGAACTGTTTTCAAATGACAGTGCCGACTGCATTTGAAATTAGTATGCTCCCATGGTCAGACAGTGAAATTTACTGATGTTCAGTTCATGATTCTGAAAGTTTGCAAACTTTATTAGGGAAGAAGACAGTGTGGCAAAACAAGCTTTTTAGCTATAGACTCTGGAGACTTATTCATCTCTCAAACGATACGTAGAGTTAGCCTAAAGGCTCTTCCATTTAGTGCTCGCATCCCCCGGAACTGTACATCAAGAAGAGGTAAACCCCATCACATGAATAGATCAGGAAGGGGGTAGACTCCATCACATGAATACATCAGGAAGAGGCAGACTCCTTCACATGACGGTTGAAACCAAATCCATAACCTTCATAGCAGGTGTCAAATATGTACTCCTCTATTGACGTTGGTATTACGAGTGAAGCCAATATAGGTGCAGGAGTACACGTCCGCCAAGCGGGCAACCAAATCCGAAGCTAAGCACAACTTGTGGTGATGGGTTTAATGATACATACAACCTATAGGTTAAAATTCCCTTTTCAATATGACGATGTTGAAGACGAAAGAGATCCTGGGCAAATGCATGCCCTGTTGTTATCAGGATACTGGCCTTAAAAACATTTTAAAGGACTTGAAGCAAGTCTGTAACCAAAACAGAGCCTGCACAGTACGGCCAAGTTCCATTGTATTTCCTTCCTTGTTGTTATAAAGCTTAAAAATATGGATGGTTCATCATTTCTTTAAAAATTCATACTTTGGAAAGTAACGTCACGATGTTAATTGTATCAGAGAAAATATCCTAAGTAGGCCAGAGACATTGTGTAAAAGAACTTTAGAAAGTTCCACCTTGTTGTGAAATAACGACATCATTCATAACACATTCATAACAGACTTACTAGAAGTCGCCACATTTGTGGATGGCGATCCTAGTGTAGCATGCGAAAAGCTGTACCTCCACAGCTTTTCATGTTGCGATGTTTGTGGCAACTTGACAGTAATTTTCATCATATATTTGTTCTGTTAATAGAACATGGAAGTAGCGGTTGTAGCCTGTAAGATTACATTTACCTGATAGGAAAGAAAGATCGCGTGGATTCAGATCGCCGATAGGCCTGAACTTCGAAAATTCTGATTGTGACGAATCTATAATGCTAACCGATAGTTCTATATAAAGATAGGGAGAATTCCCACCCCACCCAACCCAATCCCAGCGCTACCCTCCTGCCTACAAACCGATAAAGAAATCAATACAAAACTTATCGGAACAAGTTTTGTTCTTGAACTGTGTCTTACATGCAGCCGTGCAATTTCTTTCAAGCTTCGAAAGTTTTATAGGTAGCCTTCAGCATCTCTTATCTTCTTCAAGGTTAGCCAGTGAACTTAAAACAAAGAAAACAAAGCATTACCTATAAATGTGAAGAGACGACTGCGGCTGCAAGCTCCACGTTCACTAAGGCATAGTGTGCAATGGATATAGTAATGTTATTTCTTCATATACTATACCGGTACAGGGGCGGCTCTAGGGTCTTTTCTGAGGGGGGGTCCAACATAAAAAGGGCACATTCATTTTTTTTTTAAATTTTGGTTCCCATAAACGTCAGCGATTACACAACTTACCGCATATTGACAAAGAAAGAATAAACCAAGAGACATGCAAAAACTGGAATCAAAACCTGGAATCTAAACGGTGACATTACAAAGCGCGCGAAGCGCGCGAAAATTTTTTGGTGTAAGCCTACACTTATAAGAATATGTACTAATTTAGAGCTTATATAGAACAATTGAGAGGACAGTTGGGCCCTATCGGGCATAACTTTATTGTACTTCCCTCCTCGAGTCACTAGTCGTACCGTACGACAGACACAAGTGAACGTTAACCAGGTTTAGCGAAATGCGATTCGATTTCCGACATTTACATAAATCCATGTATTCTACTTGTTAACTTGAAAAGGTGGAAAGGGTTTGTACTATATTTAGCTATAAGTATAACTGAACTGAGGAAGAGTGGACAAAGCGTACCAAAAATTTTGGGTTTTATCCAAGAAATTACCCTTATGAAAGCCAAAAGAAGTAAACTGACCATGGGTGGCGGCAGAATTTTCCCAACAGGGGGCCGGGCCATGTCAGCTACCCCAAGTTCCGACATTCCCTATTTCGAGGGTATGATGAGAAGGGCAAATGTGGGAGCCTCATTATCCCATGCAATTGCAGGCATATTTTGCATTATATCACTTAATACTTCATGATCCGAGTTGCGCACTGTTAGTGTTTGAATCTGGATCGTGAAATTGAAAAGAGCGCGAAGCGGGCGAAATTTTTTGATAGGCTTACACATAAAACATATGACGAAACGAAAAAAATAAAAGAACTGTAGGGTTTGTATAGACCGTATCGGGTGTAACATACATTGTATCGAAACCACCTGGACTACACGATGAAATAGCCAAACTTTGCTCCATAAGTCGCTCACCAACTGACTGTACCGCATGACACACACAAGAGAACACCAACTAGGCTTTGCGATATGGAATGAAAGTTACGACCTTTACATAAACTATGTATTCTGCCAATATGTTACTTGGTAAGGTGGGCAGGACTTGTGCTATCCTGCTATGTGGAATGGAACTATTGAAAAAATAGAGTGACCCTACAGCGCGCGTAGCGCGCTGAAAATTTTGGGTTCTTATTACAGAAATTATCCTCTTGAGAGCAAAAAAAACAGGTAAACCGTCGATTAGTTGTCGTCAGGGACTGCGTACTTTCGACTAAGACTCCCCTACGAAACTGTAAAACTTCTCCGATAGGGGGCCAGCCTTCCCCGACGGGGGGCATGAACCCTTCCTCCACCTGGCGCTACCGCTATCTCGACTGGGGGAGGAGGTTAAAATACTGTATGTTGTGTTCCCTATATAGTTGCGGCGCGACTATCAAAAACACTCTGATAGAATAGAAGACTGAAGTCGAATGTTTGCTTTTCATTTGCGACAGCAGACCGGTCATCGGTCCAAAGACGTCAAAAAATTGAACCGACTGACATTGCGTTATTTGATCTGGTGGTGATTTTATGTAGTAATTTTAAAATGAAACAAACACCGATTTGTCTATTGTGACTTCAGGTCAACTCTTGGCTGTGGACTTTACCTAAGACTGACTTTTTATTCCCATCACTAGGGCAACACTATAAAAGAAGAGAGTAATTCCAGACTATAAATATCATAGCGAAACGTATTTAGCCTACCTACTCTCTCTTGTTCACGAGAGGATGGATACTAGAGGGTGGAGGGAAGGTTTCGTAGATGTAGCGTTTATGGAGTGTGAACAGATCATTATTTTGTAAGACCAAAAGACTAGCAGTGACCTTTTGGAATCAATATTAAAACCCAATAGTAATACATTGCATATAGCTAGTGAGTATGACGTAATATCTGCGTGTTTTGTATTACTCTGAATGCCCAAGCACAACACACGTGGTTCCAAGCGAAAAGTGATTAGAATGCCTGATTGTCACGCAGACATACTGTAGTCACATTCTCTGTAAAACGATTGCACTGTTCGGGTTTCGGGGCGGCCAATATAGGCTACCGTAGTCAGATATATTGCCGAAAGTTTCTGCGATACATGGCTAGACTTGTACGAGTGGATTGATCGATACTGGATGGGGGTAACCAAAATCTCCTCGGAACTGGACAACACTGTCATTACCTGTGAAACTGTCTCGTTTTTTTTTGCTAGTGTGAATAAAAAACATTTTTTGAAAAAGGGCACATTGGAAAATTTGAGCGGGGTCCGGACGCCGGCGACCCCCCCCCCCCCGATCCGCCACTGCGGTAATATGTCTGGAAAACTTCATATAAATATCGAATGTTGATCACCTCGGAATGTTTAAACTTTTCTTTAATAAGTCGAAAAAAGTTTGGTTTTAGCCCACCTCAGCAAACAGAACATTTTCAATCGGCTCCAAGAACGTGTTACTGTTATCTCCGAAAAAAGAACCCCACTCCCGCTATATTCTCTGAACTCCTCCCCCCCCCTCCACCAAAGAAAAAGGAAAAATCATGAAGCCACTTAATCTTCATAGCAGGTGTCGAATATTTATATGTAGGCCTAATCTTTTTACGTACATACTCTGGTATAGCGAGTGCAGTCAGTGTGGGTGCAGGAGCAGGGAGTTGCGACAGATGAAATGTTGCAACTCCCTGGCAGGAACAATACACGTCCACCGGGCGGGCAAGTAGCCATTGATCCTGAATGTCTACGTCTGAGTACTTCTATTTATGTTATCTACACACAACTGACACGAGACCGATAGAGTTAAAAATGTAAGTCACTTCATCAGAAATTGATAACAAATCCCTCCACTCAACTGCTTAAATATAGCATGAAGTACAGTTTTATGATTGTTCAACTCATACGAGATAAAGATAAGCAACGCCTGCGGCTTCTTAACCCCAATCAATTATTCACGTGACGATAATACCGTACGTGCATGCGGTAGGTAACATATGCTGTGTGGATGAATTCGAATTTTTGCCTCTTTTGCAGGGCCTATCTCTCAATAACTTTCTACAGGGAGGTGTTAGAACACCCTCCCTTCTCTCAATGGGCAAGCACTCGTAATCAGGTTTTCACAAATTCACACTCGTGGTGGGAGGGCTAAGCCGCAGATCCCTCGACAGATCCCGCTCCCTTTTCCTTGAACATCTTACAGTATTTTTCAAATTAAATCTCTCCCCCCCCCCCCGACTTTCCCCGAGTAAGTACAAAACGCAGGAACCCCACCCCCTTCCTAAGCCACTGGGACTCTTTCTTTACATTGAAGGGGCCCTATATTGCCACAAGGGCTCAGTAGTTCCATAAGACTGACCATTGGCAACTGTTATAAATTTTATACACAGTAACGATGTTGCATCGAAAGATGCATCCGGAATTCGGAAATTGAGTTTTTCGAGGGGTTTTTGTATCAACCAAACATATTTAGGAATACCCCCATAAATTGTCTATTAATAATTCACGACGACACTTTGACTGACATAAGTTCAAACAATAGCATCGATTGGTCAATCATGACGTGTGCAGACACTCAGTGTAGCAGACAACTCTCATACAGGAGTACAGTATGTGGATATGGCCAATAAAGCAACTTGAAACTCATTGTAGCTTGGTTGTACAGGTGCACTATAAAGGTGTTTTTCTTTAGATATGGAGGAGGGGCTGCAAGTAAACTCAGTAAGGAGAAGTTTACTGTCTGACAGGAGATTTGTTGCCCGTTATAAGAACCAAAGTGGGTGGACAGGTGGACTCGCCTCTTTACTATTGACTAGGGCCACTGACACCTTGTGCTAAAATGAGTTAAGAAAATACGGTACAGTTAGAAAACGATGGACCAAATTCAGGGTGAGAGAATAGACAAGATAATTTGTGTTTAAGTATACAGGGTGCTGTTCTGTAACGGGGGAGTGACAGCCTTGATCTAAATAGTCACAGTGTAACCTGGTAACGGGAGTATGGGTTTTGATAAGTAACACTTTGCAACGGTGGTATAAATGGACACAGGTGGGTTGGTTATCACTGAAAGACGCCTTTTTTATTGTTTACGGCCACTTTAAGTGGAAATTAATTTCTGTTTCGTGCAGTTTGGTATTATGCTTCAGGTGACAATTACCCCAATTAAAGGTGTTACCCCGTTGACCGGTTTGTAACTATGCCAAGCTTCTCAGGTGGTTGCTTTAGATCTTAGCAACCACTTGAGACTGGCAAGATGGTGTGCATGTAAACTTCCCAGCGAAGCGAATGCATTCTCACTGTACAACGCTTATGGTTGATAGCATAGATTAAATCATGATCAGTTTTAACTGTACTGTACATAAATTATGACAGTGGAAACAGAAATTGACTTTATCAAGTTCAAAGAAACGTTATCCAGTTTTAACTGCTCATGGTTTAATCTATGTTATCACTGTAAATTTTGCACAGTGAGTTTTTATCGAGACTGGTTCTTAACCATTATCAGTTTTAACTGTAAAGAGTATGAGAATCGGTTGAGCTTTACCGTGGGGATAGAGGTCGTGCAGATGACGTATTTTGTACCACAGATTAATTTCTCTGGACGGCAAAATGTCTCCAATGGCAGAAAAAGAAACTTCAAATTCAAGATTTGGAAAGACAACGGAAGAAATAAGCAAACAGCTGTATTACCTATGTAGGGGCCAGTTATTTTTTGCCGTGTGACGGACAAAACAGCGTGCTATGACGTCAACATTGCACGATCTCTACAGTATATGAACAGATGAAAACGTTAAGGCGTACAGTAGTAGCCCCCTCTTGAAGGTATTATAACCCCAGAGAACCAGACGCCGCGAAAGGTACTTCATTAGATTGCGTGTTAACGATACTAGCTACCAAAGCTGCGTGCATATAACTATCTCTCGTGCGTACAACCCCCCCCCCCCCCCACACCTTCCTTCTTGACGGTACTCAGGCTAAATTATTTACTCACTTCACAACTGGGAAGAGTCAAATTAAGGGGAAGGTAAGGGTAGACAAATGGCAATTTAAAACCCTGAATTTTTCAAGGTTTGTAAGTTTGATACTGCTCTTCACACCAAGCACCAATGACGGTGACTGATCTGGACATCTTCACACAAACCGCATCGTACTTACAGGACAATTAACGATTGTAAAAAGCATTTCATTTCACTTTTTATCAATAGTGCTATGGCCCTAAAATTCTTGAAGAGGGCTTACTATATTTCGGCGGTATGGATAGTTGAAACTGATTATCGTTCCTACTACCTTTAGGCCCTACACATGACCCTTAAAGCTGCTACACGAACGAAAGTCCTATCCCCTGTTTACAATACATGGTTGTCGCTTGCAATATTTGAAGGGTTCTTAGCACATGTCGGTAGTATACATGATTAATTACGGAAGTCACTACTTTAAGTCGAGGCTGGGATTCCACATTTCCTCTGATGGATTCCACATTTCCTCTGATGAGAACTGACGTTCCGCTGGGGGCTGTTACAGATGTTAATGCAAAGTGTTTTCAATTCCTTGAGTTCTTTGATGTGGAAAGTTGTTATCGTTGGAGATTCCTACCCTAAGTCAAACTTGTCAACTGAATAAGCTGTATCACCAACAAGTGAAACTTGCACCTTCTCCGACCTAAATCCATAGCAACGTACAGCCTCCTCGTGTGCTATTTACAAGGAAGAACTGCTTAGTAATAGTGGCAACTCCATAGAATTACCTCTGATGGAATTAGAGGCAACCCATGGTATTTCACGAAATGAATTCTGCAATTCTCCCTTGGAAAGAAATGTAATTGCCAAAATTATTGCTTGCTGTATGCAATTGCTGACTTACTGACTGACCCTCAGCTTTGTGTACCATAGCCTACGTATATGTGGTAATTGTGGTTCTTTCACATTGGCAGTCTGTCAGGACATATACATTCACAGACTACTACGTTTCCTTCCAGCTGTGTGTATGGTTTGTCTTCGTGTAGGTATGTTGTATTTGTCATGAAATTCGATCGCACCTCTCAAAGGTATCCTTTTTATCGCTATATAAAGTAAAAACCCACTTTCTTCCATGTACAGTGACGAATGAATAAATGTGAAACGCAGTCTGCCTCGCGGCGATGTTCTACTATGATCATGGTATAAAACCGCAGCGGTGCTTTCAAATCTTTTGACGGCTCAAGGTGATGCTCTCAGAATGAGAAGTGATACCTCGAGGGAGCACCGGATTTAGGGCACCGAGGTACCATGGAAGTACTACCTCGGAGTACTAACATGATTTTGAGTGGGCGCAGATAACTTTGCTATTACATACAGCAGGGAGCTGGAAGACTGCCTTCCAGCTCCCTCAGGCTGCGTACAGCAATATGGAAGTATTTACCCTGAGTCCCAGACAGGATACTTCCATGGGTATACTATACAACACAACATCATCCACAGGTTGGGGAGTTGCAACTCTCTGCACAGTAATCGCAGGGAGTTGCTATTTGACACTCCCTGCTAATCGCACGATTTCGCCTCTGTACGATGCCGTAACAGAGTCACTCGGCGCCGACAGGGGAAATGGCATCTCCCTGGTGGGGCCAATTCTCCGCTGGCATTAAAGGAAAGATGCTGCAGAAATCAATTTCACATCACACAGGGTATCAAAACTTTACATTAATGAGCTGGACTAAACCATGCCTTGGAGGTACTGTATGCTACGAGAGTAAATGTCGAGATGGCTTAGAAAGATAAGGACATCACGATCATAACAATCATACGACTGTATTTTTGGACTTGATATGGAAATGAAACAAACATGCAGCCTGCAGTATGCAAGCCGCGAGGTATTTTCTTAGTCTCTCTTTATCTTCCAATAGTGTCTTTTGCCCTATTGTACTCTTTGTTCAGTACAGATAGACTAAGGCTTTTTGACAAAACCATTGTAAAATGATAATGATACCGCGTATACATTACCATTTTCCGGGTGTAAATTCGATCTACATACTGTATAAAGCATGTACGTAGTACTTCCATGTATAAAGCCACTTCATGATCCTCGTGCATCTACTCACTACCCTGTGATACCATGGAAGTCCGAGGTAGTACTTCGATGGTGATACGCTCGCTTGACTCAATCCCAGTCCCTATGCATTATAATTATACACGCTTGAACTCCCCCGCCCCCCACCCCACGCATCACTTCATGGGTGCATGGGCAGGGATGTCTTACATCCCCTAGTATGGGCATGTGGGACTCTTGTTTTACAGCTGCCCAAATCTTTCCCCTTTAAAGGGAGAATGCAGTCACCCCAATAAAGAATTGTATAGTAGACTATCCTATTTCCTGAATGGATCTTGAGAATCATGTGACAGAATTTTTCTCACTCAATTGTAAAATTTACAAGGTGCAACTGCTTGGTTTACCTTGAATATGCAATATTTATGTCCTAAAATATTATGAAAGATACTTGGAAGAGAAATAAGAAGAAATCTGTGACGTTTAGCTATTGTTTCAAAATAAGTTTGGGACGACTCCTTTTGACCTTTAAGGATACGACCACTCCCTGTAAAGTTGAAGAAACGACTGTGATGGAACCTTGAAAGAAATCATCCCAGCCTTAGAAATTCTCTTCATACTAGCGAACGTAACATATTTAAAATATTTAAACCCTGTAATTAATTTTATTGTCATGCGTACCATCCCATTCTTGGGGTAAAACTCACTTTCTTTTCGTTCTGAGTGTAAACCATACGTAATGCAGTACACATCAAATTTCCCAGAGCTGGATTCAAGACGCCTGCATATACGCCGTAGACACAGCTCATATTTCCTGTACCACCCAGTAAGATAATATTACTAACATCCTTCCCCCTCTCCAAGAGATGTCTTTATATTTTTGGTAAGTATAATATAGATATAGATGGTATATAGATGGTAAGTATATATAAAGGTCCCTGTGTAGAAGATACATGTCAATATAAAATTTATCATGATGGAAGTATTTTAATGTTGGTCATGATGAGATGCATTTGCCGCGAAATGATAAGGGAACAGATTAAAGCCAGACCATCAAGCTTTCGATGAAAAATAAACCATACACAAACAATGCAACAGTAAGAATTTCACTTTATCCCTACAGGAATTAAGTTACCTCTCATCACTTCACATAGGGGTAATATATGAATGCCTCGTTTCTCTAAATAATGCACCGTTACCGTTCCTAGGCACTTGGAAGTGTAATGGTGGTTACCATTAAAATGGCTTTAACAGGAGATACAGGTAGGAAGGGAGCATATCTGAGTCAGATCTCATAAGTTAATTCCATGAAAGGATATTCCGGGGACAAAATACGAGTTCCATAAAAATCAGGGAACTTTTCTCTTTTTATTGGTGCCAAAAGCATTTCAATAGCATGTTGCTTTTAGAAGTTATGGAATTTTCCAAGAAAATATTCACTTCAAACCACTGTACTGCATTATGAAAAATTTGTGATAACATGCAGGCAGACTAATTAAACATCTTTTGTGCTTCTTTATAATCTTGGTCCATTTAAATAAAATATGCAGACACTGCCAGATTTATAACATTTATAGTCAAAAAAAATTTTAAGCTCAGTCTACAATGAATGCTTGTTCCATTTGGTGTCAAGTTTCAAGGTCAAATTAAACACTGCAAGTTAAAGAACAACAAAAGATTTTGGAAGCTATCTGCAGGTATTACATAACATTTTGTAACCTTCAGACCTTGAAGCAAGCAACTGGAAGTCTGTTCTTCACAAGAATAACTTGTATCCAAACAAGAAAATCTTGAGTTATGAACAAGCTATAAGTGTGGGGTTTGAAGGGCAAATGATGAAAAAATATTTTTTTTTCATTTGAGATCCTCTTAAATTGTCACTGGAATATTCCTTTAAACACTGCAATCAAAACCAACAATAATCAATCTGTGAAACAATCTTTCCGAGACTAGTCCAGAGCCTTTACTACTTAAACAACATTAAAACGGCTGTAGCAACATCAACCATGCATCAATTGCATTTCACTAGGTGAGACAAACTTTGTACGAGCGAATCCCTCAATCCCTGTGATCTCGGTAAATAAATCATACTTGATCATAATTCGGCTGGAGAGGAAGTGTAAATCTGGAAAGGATATGAGCCATGGATTTCGATTTCAGTCGGAAAGAGTTCAAGCCTGCAGATCGTATTCGTGAAGAGAACTAACGACGCCTAATTTGTAACCGAGCCAAACGAACAGTTCATAGGTGAAGAGATATAGTATAATATGCAACCTTGATAGACTATAGTATGCAACTTGAACAAACAAAACACATCGCACGGCGCAGAGTTTAAAGTAATCAACGATATTTGTTTCCGAAAGACGGTGGTGAATATTGTTTGTAGAACACCAACACAATCGACAGAGTGAAGGTCTGCTTATAGGTCCCCAGTGATAATAGTACGGTATCTACATACTGGCCAACTTTGTCCTTTTTTTACAAAGGACCAGCAATTAGGACCATCATGGGGCCATAGAAGTATTAACCTGGCAGGGGAATTCTAAATTTAAATACTTCCATAACAAATCACCTTCTGATCCAGACGATACATGTTAATTTACAGTATTTGCTTGTAGGTGTAATTATTACTGTGAAATAACCGATATTGTATTCCTCTAAATGGTAACATGATTCTGGTTGGTTTGGTGTACAGTCATGGTGTGGCTACTCAGTGGAATGTTCTAAGCCCAGGCAAGTTCAGCCTGCACTTACCGAGACATTTTTTTTCTAGAAAAGGTATAGGCTCAACTTGACTTGACTCTATCTCAGTTTCTCAGCATTACTTAAATAAACACGATTAATGTAGTTGCTCTTCTAAATTTCCTGCGTTTCATGCTAGTCGTTTGGGGGAACCAGAAAAATTCACACTACTAACTTTCAGGGTCTATTCCACCAAGTATACATTTCCTTCGGAGGCGTAGCCAGAAAAGCCAAGGGGCATTTGTCCCTAAACGAGACAACAGAATAGTGTAATTAGTCAAAATGACAGTCCCATTCACGCCCCCTCAACAGTAGCCCTTCCCCATCCTTGCCCTCCCTCCTAGTATCCTTGCCCCCCCCCCCTCCTAGGCTAAGCTGTTGATTTCTTTCACCAAGACGACAGCTAGCCATGAGTCATCCCTGAAATATAAAAACCTCACTAGGTTTCCAAAATAGATTAGGAGGGCAAAGGTACTTTAACCAGTTTTGAGAAGAAATAACCCAATAACATCACTAATATTTCATGCTTAATTCGTGCTAAATCATGCGACAATATTTTTGTTACGGAATGGTAATATTTGTGTACTGAAGAGTAGTTTTCTTTTCCCCGATTCCCCTTGGGGAGGGGGAACGGGGGAGGAAAACTACAATCTGGTACTGCCGCTACAAATCATGCTCCGACATGTAGCCTACTAGTTCCTGAGGCTTCTCTGAGGAACGTTTTTTGACTAATTAGAAATCTTGAGTGAGAAACTTGTAAAGGGTAAACGGGTTCTTTGACGTCCTACATTTGTTCAAATGACTGGACAACGACCGTATATGTACTCAGATCAAACATGCAAATTTGTTTCCACGGTTAGGCACACAAGCCGATAACAATCAAAAATTGTAATTGAAAGAAGAGGCTCACCTTTTGACCAGGTCTGTGGCCTGTAAGCATAACAGAAGCGGTGCAAATAACCTCAGCCCACCATTGAACTTCATGGTTTTTTAATCCTTCAGAAAAATTTACACAAAAATAAAGAACAGACTAATTTCAGACGAAAGACAAGTTGAGTGGTTAGAAGCTCACGAAGAGTGTTGACATTATGGGTTCATAAGGGTTTCCTATTGCCTCCTTCCTCCTCCGTGGATTAATATCCTTGCCTCTAATAACAAACGTGAGTTAAATTCCTTGGATTGACTGCTTTGCACCATTCGAACCTTTTCGACTTGATCTTCACCAAAAATACGACTGATTGACAAACACTTGAACTTGTGACTTATAATCCCAGTTTCGTTTGAAACTCCCCCTCTCGAAAAGTAAAGTTTCGAATTCTATTGTAAACTTAAACAGGGAGCGTGAACGGGAGGTTAACTTTTGCTTTCAACTGCACCGCTTAGTATAACAGTAGCTCCGCACCTGCGATATCGGGTCCCATCGTAAATGACGTCACAAAGTTACATCCAACATACGTAATAGAGCGAGAGCAAATGAGCTTACAGTTGTATCTCCAATAAAATAGTTTCCTTGACGACGTAAACTTTAACTTCCATGAATGACACACGAAAGAGATACATGTAGTTCCGTCATTCCGTTTTAAAAGGCCAGTCGCTTCTGTAAGCTTACCGTCTGCCCGTTTGCAAGGGTCACGTGTAACTACTATGCGATTGTAACATATGTTAAAGTTGGTCAATCAAATAGTACACACAGCGTATTATGTAATTTATATAGGAAAGATATGACCGAGCGAATTTGTGAGTGATCACTTGACCTCACAGCGTGCACCCATGAAGCTGAAAAATGTCGTGACTGTGAACACGGTTAATCATTGTCAGTTCGCTGAAGTCGAAGCAGGTAGGTGGTACCATGGACAGGATCTTGGTGTATAATTGGTGTACTGTCATAATTCCACACAGAAGAGAAACCCACCATCTGCACGCTAGCTGCAACTCGAGAATGAAGAAACCCTAAGCTGGTTTTTGTGTCAATGTACCTGTGTCTCTTGTAAAGCACATGCCCTACCTTGTCTGTAGCCTACTTCCACACTTCACTGGGTCCTCTAAGAATGATTTGTTTACAAATCAGTTGCAGCTTTTAAATTATACGTTTAGACTTCCAGGGATCCGCTAAGGCTTAAACTTGTGAGGTCGAGAGAATAATCGCACAATCCATTCTTGTCTGATGGTCTTGAAACTAATGCGGTTAGTTGATAGACTCCCTTCGCTTCCTCTCTTTTAATCTGATTTTTTTACTCTGGTTGTTTAGCTGCTAAGTACATCTTCTTCTTTCTCATCATTGTTGATGCAGACAAATGCAACAAGATAATAAAGATTTAAACCGTTTCGCAAATTGTTATTGTACCTCCCGTCTTCCAAAACTCTCAACACTGACAAGAACTGTTGACGTTTTGAACACACTGATGGGATGACCCGGACAACCACAGATCAATGTTGACTTTCTGAAAGTTTGGGAAATACCTGCTCATTGTATCCCCCGTTAATACTCCTTGCAGCAATTACCGTGATCGTTAATTGAATCAGTTTTCTCTTATTTTTTTAACAAATAGTATATTCTTTGATCTTTCCAGTACTCTTTGTCCCGACTGTTTAACGCTTAGTTTGTGTTAGGTACCTCAGTATCACAATTTCCTCGTGAAAACATCACGAAGACACTTGTGAGGTATGTGTGAGGAGGTTTGATAAAGGGCCATCAAAGAGCTATTAAGCGGATAAAGTATTTGTTGAGAAACCAAAAAGAGCTGGTAGGTGGCACAACTTTTCAAAAAACGTTTGGTAAGAATTTATCCAACACTGGTCATTCATGTGAAAGTGCATACTAAAATTGGGTTAACTTCGAATTTGTTTTACCATCTGCTTTTAGTGCTGGCACAGGTGGCGCCAGGTAGGGGGCAGGGGGCCATGCCCCCCCCCCCCCCGTCGGTGAAATTTCCAGCTTCTCGGGGGACTTTAATGTGTACGATAATGTATGTAATCCCTGACGACAACCAGTCGCCAAGACGAATTTATTGGGCAGACTCTTCCATAAAAACCCAAAATTTTCAAATTTTCCTTAAAAGTTTCAAAGTTTTCAGATTTTCTTTTATAGAAACTCCAAAACTTTTCAGCGCACTTTGACTAATTTTTCATGCGGCGACATCTTTTCGGCAACCCGTCGCCCTTGTCGGGGCTTCGGGTTGCTGGCCCCTGGTTGGAGAGCTTTTCCCATTCCTATCAGGCAAATCCTGGCGCAACCCCTGGGTGTTGGACGACCGCTTAACCCATTTTGTGGTGGAGTGACTCTTTAACTTGGCCTAGGAGTAACCTTTTTAACCGAATATCACCACTTTGGTTGAACCATAGGCAATTTAGTTTAATAAACTCGGTGAAAGTCCAGATAGGAAGAAATTTCATTATATACTTATATGACCTCTACTGAAAGAGGACGGCAGTGGACGTGACCATATCTATATAGTTAACATTGAGGTAACACTTCTCCCAGCCAACAGGCATGGTTATTATTCATGAGAACGATTGAGCCTAAGTGCGATTTCTTATGCTTACTCTGTCCCTAACTTGAATAATAGGCTTATTTTTCAATTTTCATGACTTCTATTGAAATTACCGAAAAGTAATTACAGATAGTTTTGGAAAAACATCTCATGCTATCTATACTGGTCAAGAGGAAAGGGATAGTTACGCGTAAACGCAAAATCGATGGACATTGCTCCGACTAAGAGTTAAGTCGTATTTACATTGTTACCCGTACACTCTTTTTCTAACAATTGTGATTATTTATTTCGAAAACATTGTAGGGGACATCCATCAGTCAAGGAATCTCTGTGCATGAACACAGTACAATTCACAACTCGGATTGTTATACGAGGTGTGGCAGCATTGTCATTCAGCTGTAACAATCCTCTTGCATCAACCATCCAGGAATGTTTCCTGGGCGGGCTTACCCTTTGCTACGGTAGCAGGCTGTACGGCATACCCTTGTTCAGTCATATCCCTGATTTGGAAGCCTTAAAGAGGGAATGAGCAAACAGAATCCATACGACGGGGTAGTTAACCCTGCGCGGATTTGGGTATTTTCTAATGGGCAAACGTCAGGCTTTTATGATCCAGTATGACTTTGAGTCTTTATACCAAATCACTGACTGGGCCAGTCTAAGGGCCAAACGCCCTCTTTTCTCAGAGACGCCAAAATTGAAAATCGGCAAACATTGCTTTTAAACCATAGTTTGGGTAGGAATGAGATGACCTCAGCCTCAACCATGGTTTGGCTGAGGTCGGTTGTTTCATACAGTACCCCTCCTAAGGAACCGTGAGTTCCTTTGAAAATATTCTGGGTTTCTTACCATCTCAGATGCAGATGGATGTATGTTCCCAGTTTAAGAGCAATGTGTTATATTTTGTGAGTTATAAATCATCGCGGATTGATTTAAGGCTGGTGAATTTGTCTTGAGATCCACTTGTGTTCTTCGTATCACCTCGTACACACAAGTGAACACCTGTGAGTTTTCTACATGCAATCAACAGTCTTCCATACGGTCTCGTCACTACCAGGTTAAAAACAGAAAACTATGGGGAAACTATACGGACGTCATCTATTTAGGAAAACCCTTTTGTTGATTTATACTCATGCAGAAATTTTTGTTTTGTTTTGTTTGTTTTTTTTTTGCGGGAGGGTGTCACTTCTTGCGGTCAAAATTTTCTTGACATTCCAAATCTGGTTGCATGAAACTTTAATGAATAACTAAGAAGGCCCGGATTTCCCATTGGGCCAGATAGGCCCGGGTCCAGGGTGTTCGAGTTCAGGGGCCCCCAATTGGAGGAGTGAAAATATAAAATGATGGGAAAAAATAGAAGAGATAAATGACGTCGCCAAGGCAAAAGAGAGTAGGAAGAAATTTTAGGTTTCAAGCTCAATGTGCCGGAAGAAGATGGGCCCCAGTCAGGGCCCCCAGAAAGGTAAATCCGGGCCTGTCATTAAGTTTACGTATTGAAATGGACAATTCAGCCTACGCAGCTACGTAGTCTGGTAGTTCAGCCTAGCAACGAAAACTCCTATTTGTCTCCTTTCAGTTCAATTCAACTTTATTTCAACCAGCATGGAAATACAAAGAATTTACAGTAATCACAAGACACATAGAAGCAACAATAATAGATGGCTGAGGGATAACACAGGAAGCTACTGAAAACATGTGGGATGTGCATCAAAATGACTTCAAAATGACTTGGCTGAATGAAATTTTTCTATTGTAACGTACGGATCCTTTGTGGAAGGGTACATTTCTGTAGGGACGTCGAAAGTTTCTCAGAACTATGTTTAGAAGCAACGTTAGTATCATGGGAAGTGCCAAGTCCGGTCATCTCAGAGACGTTGCTGGCTGAAATTTTTAGTGGGCACATGTTAGGACCCCAACATTGTCCCGGCAACTGCAGGTGATCCATCACCAGGATTTCTCCCCAACCCCCTCGCACCCTTGGAGCCCCCTCTAGAAAATCTCAGCAAAGCATCTTTCTTGGTCTTTAAACGCGAAGCATAAACTTTGTCTATGTGGTTCTATAGACCAACAGATCTCAGCGAAGATCGACCAATGAAAGCAAAACGGTCATAAAAAGAGGGCGCTAAACGATTATTCAATTGTCCCGAAGAATGGATTATTTCGTTTGCATATATACTAGAATCTAGATACTGTTGCCTCTGGATTGACATTACTAAACATGTTCCATGATGAAGTTCGATATGACAGTCTCCAGTTGTCCCATAGAGGAGAAGTACTCTTAATTAAGAAGTCAAAAAGTCCTTCAGCAATATGCAAGAATGCGCATGCCCCATAAGCAGGTGTTTCAAATGTGAACCATACACTGATCCCTACTTTTGTTACGTAAACTCACAATTTGTGGTTAGATCATGGAGTTACCACCTCGGAGGTGGTAACTCCAAGGTTAGATGCATGATCGACGAGAGTGAAGACAGAACTACATACGTTAGTTTGCGATTTTTTTTTGTTTGTTTGTTTGTTTATCCTACGCTGCCGTGCAGGATTTTACTGGCATGATGAAGATTTAAACAAAAAGGGCCTCGGTCAAACACTTTAATGTATTATGGTGGCTAAACGTCCGGATGTAGGCTAGGGTCGAACAGTCCGGTTTTTAAGCTCTCTGTCCTTTGTCCGGCGCTACCTTGAGCCAGACTTTAATTTGTCCCCCACAAGCTGGTCTAACTAAACTCAATCATGAAAACATGGTTAAAAAAGAGGTCTTAGATCCAATCCAAAAAAACCGTCAAGAGCATGGTTCAATAGTGTGCAATATTTCGTTAACAGATTAATGATTTAAAGTACGGTATATATTCAACTTATCATGGAACCACAATTAAGCTAAAAATAGAAAATAAAACATAAAACTGAAAACGAAAACTACAGTGGCTACTGGTGGCCATTTTAGTAAGCTTAACGTGTGGTATATTGACGCCACCCATCCATGAAAACAGCGTTTTCTATCATTTATTAGTTTTTTCGTTTTTAACGTTTGCAATCATAAAACAAATCGGAAATTTAGAAATAACCACCTGCATGAGAACTTCGGTTTAACTCCAGACAGCTAGACAAATATCACCGTGCCTCGGGCTGGATTGTTGTTGACAATGGTTTGGCTGTGTGATTAATCAATGCTTAGGAGGTGAGAGTGATTTAAACTACCGTCATCTTGCCATCATAAATCACGCCGGACATTTTCTCAAGTCTTCATATGATGTAATGGATTGCTAAAAAGAAATTCATTAATACAAGTTTATAAACAGTGCAGTATAAACGGTGTAGATGTTTAAATGACGTCATCATGACAACAACAGTAAATTAGACCCACAGGAGCGGGGCCTGTAGACCCACAACCGCGCGCATGTATCAACAGTTTCACTTTGACGTTTTTCTTCCGAAAACTATTGATAAGTGTCTTAGAAAGGTAAAAATGCCTCATAAAATGTCAGAATCTATGAACCAGATGGTTCACCCCCTCCTGCCCTTTCCCTAATCTTAGAAACCTGTCCCGTAACTCGAGTATCACTGAATTGTGATTTTCGAGACCGTATCATGTTGGTAATTGTATAACCAACGAGTCGGATCGGTTTCATATCCAGGCAATCCCTTGACCTTTGGACCTTACCCTGTAGGCTGTGTTTTACAAAGACTCCAGAGAGCCAGGGATAATCGAACAGTGTAATACGGAGGCGTATTTAGCAAAACTCGAAAACACCGGCAGGCACGCCAAATATTTTGTAAAGAAACGCCTCTGATAACAAATATACACGACGAGATATTCCCAAAGGGCTAACTTGAAAAAATAACAAAAGCGAAGTGAACGAACCAAATTTTGCCTATTTTGTTTGTAAGTTAATTACTTATCTGCAATTTTTCCTTCATGCACTATTTCCATTGGTTAGATGGCTGCTACGATATAAATGCATGCTTTCACTTCCCTGGAGATGCTCCTTTGAAGACCTCTAAATCAATTCCAATTTCCTTCACCCTACAGAAATTGTTTGTATTTCCTGGACATAAGGTAACGAATGGTCTCTCGTAGAGAACATTTTAATTTTCGTGCGATAATTATAGAAGTTTGGTATATGATACAAGGTATTAGTGGAAAAGTAGGTTGTGCACTTAGCTAGGTCAACTACTGAACGAGATTAATATAGGAAATAATGGCGAATGGAGACAAGTAAGGTATCATTACATTTTTTCTAAAAGAGAAGTGGCTTTAAAAATTAACTGTTAATTCGCCCTCAAATTCGCAGATAATACGCGGCTTGTCTTTGTCTGGCCAAAAATTCATCAAAACTGTGGATTTATCTGAAGCATCTTTTAATCATTCTGACTGAGAAGTTTTAAAGATAAAGCATCGACCCAAAATAACTGCGGAAATAGCAAAGAATGTTGCTATCTATCGAGAATTACCCGAGATGTACAAATACAGATCAACGGCGATACCAGTCGTGTCTCCCGGTAGGTCTATGGCTTAACCTATGATGACAGCAGGGAAGGGGGGTACTGAGAAGGATGAGTTCTGGTGAGACAGTCCCTTGTCGCCCTCCCCCTCCCTACGTAGAAATAGTCTCTTTTGCAATATTGTTCAATTTCTGAAAAGTTATGGCGAACTCTGATTGGTCGCGCCATTCATCTCGTCATAAGAATAATCGCTTGTTCAGGTTTCGATAGGCAATGGAAAGGGACACTGCACGCAGAGGTCCCAGTTAAGTGGTGTATTGCCTCTTCCTTGTGAAGAGTAGCCCGTCCCATTTAGTCCCTTCAGGATGCATTATGCCTGTTTCATAAAATACCATTTACCTATATTGACAAAAACTAAATTGAGGTTTATGTCACGTCTATACGCAAGTGTTAAAGAACTTTGTGTGACTGAAATCTCTAAGTGATCAAGGAATAGACCTCTGGCTGTGTGCAAGTATGGGATCCGTCGGTCCACCTGCTGCAACAGTTTTCCGGTGCACTTACTAAAATCTGAACATACTAACGGATGTACAGAAGGTTTGACAATTCATAAGCTGGCGGAACAATGAAATTTACGATGAGCAAACAAATGAACCGTGTATGTTTATTAGTGGTGAATATGTCGTTGGTTTCTGACAAGACCACACATTTGCTGTAAAAAGTTCATCCCCGATGATTTCTTTTGCTTTGTCTTTCCATGGAAGTACTACCTCGGAGGTAGTACTTTCATGGTCTTTCATTATTTCACGCCATTTATTTTCGGATGATACCTCTGATATATCTGACTTATTTATTCACGTCTGTGAAAACCTTGAAATCGTTTGATCTTACAGTATTTACATGAGAAGGAAGTAACCCGTGGATGTTCAGGACTGTCTAGTTCATATACGCCATGTCGCAAGTCTTCAATGGTTTTCTCTACATTCCATCGGTAACGTATGATCTGACGTTCCGTCACGGGGGATGAAACATGTCTTCCGCCCTCGTAAATATTATTGACAGCCGCTAAGAGAATATTGAACTTAGTTTCCTCAGCTCTGATGTATTATTTTATGTAAATGAGATCAAATATGGTGTTTGATGAAACAAATGGTAGCGTAGGGCAGCTCAATACGCACGCTGCATACAGAATACCAAATCTGATTTCGACGTATTGAAATTGTTTGCAGCATGTATTATATACTTGCTTTCATGACTTCTAAAAAATTACCACCACGACCCTTTTTGGTTCGCCCTCTCTCCTCCATATATGGTGAGTAAAGATTTACTTTGGGAAAGAGGGCGTAATTTTTATCTCATCGCTCCGTGAGGACATGTTGCCTAACGACCTAACCAACTAGGCTTCACTTTATTGAAAAAATAACCATTTCAGAGGAAATCCCCCTCCCTCTTCCACTCCCGGTAACATCACTCGTTGTTTTTGCTAAAAAATGCCACTGCCAGATTGCATAAGTTAGCAAAGTCAATACCAAATTACAACTTGATCTTCCTCATAAGGTGTACTTTCTTACGCACTTTTTTCCACAGTCATGTTTTTGTTGATATGTTAATCACGTTCAGTTTGGGTGAGGGAGTTTTAAACCAAAATCAGAAATTGAATTACGTCGAAATACAATATAACTGACGCCACTTTGGACTTAGACGTCATATACTGAATCGAATGCTCACGGATATCATAATGTAGCTATTGGAAAAATCTAATCCCTAAAATTAGACGTGCATCGAATGGAGTGATTTACTGCTACTTACTAGCTGTGAAACAGACCGCAATCGTGGCGGCGAAATTATGAAAGTTGTTGAAAAAAGCTTTACAATAAAATTGTAATTGTGAGTCATGTACACTTTAGCAGACGCATAAAATGCAAACTGACACAAAATGTTTCAATGGACTCGAGAAAGAATAATTATACACTGAAAACCTAAACTAGTCAGGATGGTGTCTCTCCCGACTAATTTGACTGACTAGCATAAAATTAGTCGGTGGATTAGTCAGTGATCACAAACTAGTCAGTTGATTAGTCGGTGTCACACGGATTAATCCACTGACTAGTTTGTGATCACTGACTAATCCACCGACTAATTTTATGCTAGTCAGTCAAATTAGTCGGGAGAGACACCATCCTGACTAGTTTCGGACTAGTTTAGGTTTTCAGTGTTTAAGTAGCCTACTACAGGAACGAACGCACTTTTATTTTTGACAACTTATATGGTGCAGATTACTTTCACATCACCGTCAGAACGTCTCTAAGACTGGGGGGCTGAACTATTTAAGTCCAGCGATCCCGGGGCCTGTTTCATTCCGCCAGGATTCGCCCTTTCATAAGTTGAGTGTATTATGCATGCACCTTTTGGGAAATAATGGAAAGGGAATTTCGCTATTTGCAGAATTAAGGCTCATCGGTTTTAGTTCAGTGGAAGAAAATTTGTATCTCGAGAAATCTTAAAACTAATTCAGGTTAAAAAAAAGTAAAAGAGCTGCTGAACCGTATCACCTGGCGATGTTCAGGTCGATGACGGAGGCCACGGTAGTGGAGGTGGCGATGATGATAACGATGACGTTGACTATAACGATAACGATAATGATGTAGATGTCGACGATGACGACGAATACAATGGCGATGGCGACGATGATAAGAGCGATGATCTTTGGAGCGCAAAAGACAGCCTTGATTTTGAAGTAAAATTCATCTAAACCTAGGAGTAAAAGAACACTGTGACTAAGCATTAACTGTCATGAAAACGGGAAATTTGACGAATAAGTAACCCCAGTACTAAAGTCATTCTACTTCAACCCGCCATGGAGCATACAGCGATCTTGTTAGCTTAGAAAAAAATGCCTATCACGCAGTTATGGTGCTTAAGAATGACAGACATACCAAATTTACTATGATCATCTGTTTAAGCATCAGACAAACAAGCAAAATAAATTCTTTGAAATTGTATGCTACAGTTGACAATGTCTCTGCATGAGGACCTTTAAGAATCATTAAAAATTTCCTCGGGCAGCAACCTCCATGGAGATTTCCATCTGAATCTATTCCACTCTGATCACGTTTTAAATTGAGTGACATCTTAATAAATATCACTCTATCAATCACGTCAGAAATACTTGCTTTCAGCATTTAGAGATACAGATAAAACAGTATATTGCTTTACTATTCCTTGCAAAAATTGTATAAGGAAACTGTCAGTAGCAGCCTTGTGGTCTTATTTCAAATGAAGAAACAGATATTTTGAAGAATATTTAGCGGATCAATAAATGATGTTACAACTAGACAAAAAAGAGGTATTGCACTTAGCCCGACATCAGCTGGGCACGACCGACTGAAAGGAAGATAGTTATTACCTTAGTACTTTGTTGTATACTGTTCCCAGCATTTTGTATTCTTTAAAGGGAAATATTTTAAACCAGATACAATTATGCGGATTATTTTATGGGCTGTATAATTGTCTCTATATACATATATATCGACCACCCACAACCCTCCACCAAGCCTGTTCGTTCCTTTAACATTTCACTCTCAATTTTACGTACCGTAGACTGTAGTCAGAGTAACCAACATAAGTTATAAGAGACATCCATGAGCGTACGACTCGACGCTTGGCGGGCTGCAGCCACCTTCGCCGATCACACACCCCCTTCCTTCATTGGGCAGGACATAGAATTTCTGGCAGAGTTAATGCTAACTTCGGGCAAAAGAGCATTAAAATTAAGGGCAAAAGGCGGTAGTCCCCCAAGTCCGTCCCCCTCCCCTATTAGGAGTAAACCCGTGCGCTTGTGATTTTGACTATAATACTAGCCAAAGAAATGTCCCATGTGACCCTAATAAATTTATGGGTGTATTGAAACCTACATACTCCTCGTGGTATAACGAAAGGACACTAAAACAGGCTAGCTCGGACCAGCTCCCTGCGCAGATCGATTCCTATACTGGTTGCCCGCGTCGGACCCGTCACTCAAAACACTTTGATCGAATTGATGTAGCTATCGTTCCGTTGTGCTAGGTCCGCAGTTGTAGTTATGAGACTCACTTATCTCGTCCCCCCCCCTTTTTTTTATTCCTAGCAAGTCATTACCTCCCACGGCAGACGACAAAGTACTGTGCACTGTTTTCATTTTCATGAGTGGAAACGGACAATATCTGCATCCCATGTTAATTTACCAGGTTCCCTTTTTCGTTGATGTGGTAAATATATTCATGACAACTTGTTTTGTCTGAGATCAACCAGTAATAGCTTTCTTTTAAAGTTAGCCAGCGCAACTTCGCACAAAAATTCTGTCATTTCTTACCGAAATGTCAGTTATTTGTTAATTACAGCGGGCACTTTACCCCTTTACCTACTGTGTCTCTCATGTTTTGAATGCTAAATCATGGCATGTATAACCCTTTGAAAGAAAACAATCAAAACTTCAAGGAAAAAGTTCTTTCTAACTGGTGAGAAGATAGGGTACCAGTCATTTTAATAGCATTTTAGGGTATTAAGTCTTAACTGTTGAAGGAATAAGCTATTATACGGATGTTTAATATGCCTTCAGTCCATCTTTTAAAGTCGGTGGTGAGTGCATGGTCTTCTCTTTGTTGTCTTCTTGCAACAAGTTTGTTGTTGACTGTCGTCTGAGGAGGCGGTGCTATAAAACGGAATTGTAATCACAAAGTGACGATAATTGGAAAATGAACACAATGAAATGTTTGTTTACCGAGAGATCATGATTGAGACTTTCTTTAGCAAAACAATAGCATCAGAGTAACTTATCGGTGAAATGTTTCTTTCAAAAACATCTCATCGACTGTGTGCGGCCCATTGCATTGTCTGGAGCTATATAGTTGACCACACAACATGCATGGAACAACTGGGAACCGGAGTTACACTGAATCCTCACGTTAGCGAAATTTTAGATAACAGTATTTTTTAACCTGGAGGTTTGAAAAAAATTCTGTTGATACTTGAGGGAAAGACAGTTCGTGAAGAAACTGAAAGTCTATCAAAAGAAACTAATGAGATGACTTTTCATAAACTGCCAAGACAATCAAAAGAAGTCTGAGAGTGTTATCATATCTAGTCACAGGCTATAGGCTGTTAAATACACCTATGTTGCCTCACCTCAGCCCTTACTTTTTTACCAATACTCACTATGTCTAGTGGTTCGTCAGCATTCTTCAGTTTCCTATGGGTTCCATGGATGAAAGAGAAGGTAACATATAAAGTCCTCCTCGTTCAGACAGCTTTTTGGACCAAGTTGCCAACTATAACATAGAGTATGGAGTCATGATAGGGCCCCGAGGCCAAGTTGTGTGTGAGGGACTCCAAATTTGAATTATATCCTACTCCCTCCCCCACCCTTACCTCAGCTGTTATAGTTTTAATTTAGGGCTCACACAGAGGAACCCCAAAGGGTACCTCCAAGCATAAGCATAACCCCTGCCACTAATACAGACATGAGCTGCCGAGAAGCTCACTGCGACTCTAATCATCATGGTGCCTGTATCTGTATACCTTAAAGACAGGCAGTCATCACCCCAAAGTATATTTTTAGTGTAGGGGTATGAAAATTCTCAGTTGGTGACTGCTCTTTGATTGACATCAAAGTTTGAAAATTTGAAAGATGCAGAGTAGCTCACATTGCACAAGGCAGAGAGAGTACTTTTATTACATTTATAGCCTTGTATGCTCACCAGGACATGGCCTTAAGCAATAAAACAGGTTTATTCTTGCACAAGGAAGAGCCTCATACAGTTATGGGAGGAGCTAGAAGTTGCATAGTTGGGAGAATTGGAATTGTCTGGGATGATGAAAACTCCCCTTTAAACAAAATACCATAGGTTTACAAGGTGAAATTGCAAAACCGGCCTCTGTATTCCTTTTTTCCTTGATTTATAACACAAGTGATTTAAGCTACGGTAGTTTATCGTGTACTGCCTTTTGTAGTAAGTTTTATCTTCCATGCATTTTCGGAACCTAAAGCAAAAATTTTCTGCGCGCTTGGTGCTCTTTGTGTATACTAGTTCCTTGGCTTCTGTTATAAACTGGATTCATACAGCAAAATAGAGAACCCATTCAGATTAACCATAACATACGTAGTCCACAAAGCTTCGGTAATTGTTAGGAAATGGGAAATCCCCATATCCTCAATCCCATAGTTGTTCCCCTGTGAAGGGGTAGAAATTACTTTGGGAGAGGATGTTTCTTAGGGGAGAGAAAATCAAAATGGTAATTTTTTTTTTCTGTACGCAAGTTTTTTTTTCTAGGATGGCTGGCCCCATAGCCTCTTGGCTACGAGCTAGCCTATAGATTTCTAACATTCTTCCCATCACCTCTCGGTCGTTTCCTTACCCAAACCCGACCAGACAAATTTGTAAGAAACCCAAGAAAGGTTCACACTCCTGAGAGGGCAACCATTAAAGAAATTCTGCCCATATACCATCGTCCATGACTCAGAGATTAGACATGGTAACGTAACCAATATTTTGCTCAGGGCAGCTTAAAGTTCTTGCCTTGCAGTGTTATTGGGGTAGAATGCACTGATTGTTGTCCATGTAAAGATCCAGAGAAATTTTACTGCTCTAGAGAAAGCTTAGGATATCTTTAGTAAAGACAGCACATAACAACCATAACTTTTGGGGCGCTTTAAGCTCATATGGTTATTTTGTGTCGTCGTTTTGTGGAATTACTCAGTTGTCAGAAAGTATGCCGCAAGATCGGACATGGTATTTTGCGGTTTAATCTACCACTTTCTTCCTATAAATAGGGCACACGCCAAAAAATCGCTTTATCATTTCTTGTTCCTTCACATAGGTCAATAGTCAGTAGTGGTGCTAGTTGGGATGCATCCCTCTATTTTCCTCGTTCCGCACTTGTCGCCACTAAACCTGGTCGGCACTTATCCAAATTATGCAGCACCATAGGTTAACCGTTTGCATTTGGGAAAACCGCGAATGCAATTTATTAAGACACTGTATTGCTGAAATTTCGTTACTGGTACTTTTGGCATCATTACCTTATTCCATCGGGCCAAGCATACCCCCCCCCCCGAATACGGATACCCGCCAATGACCTCGTAAATGACGAGCCTGGATGTAACGAAGTGCAAACGTATACTAGCAGGGGCGGGATTTGGTGTCTGAAAGTGGGGGGGGGACAAAGCCGGATGGACTGTCTAACGGCGCCGAAGGCGCCGTGAGAGTGCTAAGCGCTGCTCCCAACGGCGTCAGATCCAGGGGTCCCGCCTTGGGGCCCCTGGCGGGCTTCAGGGGCAGAGTCCCGGTGGGGGTTCAGGGGGCGAAGTCCCGGAAGCTCTAGGGTACTTACGAAATTGTTGGCATTAAAATGATGTATTTTAGCTTCAATTTCAAATGACATAAGGTGGGCAATTAACATAGGCCTACCACAAAATCACAATTTGACTTTTTTCAATTACATTCTTACTCCATCAGGCTAGCAGTCATATGTGATCAACAATGCTGAGGGTTTGAGGAAGTAGTGAAAAATGGATTATTTGGGGGTCTCCAGGGCTTTGGAACAATAATTTTAAGAATGGGAGATCTAGTGTCCAGAATGGGTGCGCGCGAAGCGCCCTGAAAAAAATCGCATTTTTTATACTTTTTAGTATATAAATTTGAGTAACAGAAATGCTAAGAAAGAAAGGTATCCTCAAGGAAAAGGCTGTGGCCGCCCCCCCCCCCTTGCTAAGCGCCTGTCTCTTATATCGGTACCGAAAATGACACTTCCGTGTCTTACAACTTGCATCTATACAATCTTTAAAGAGTCGGTAAATTTACACAGATGGGTGGTAATAAAAATTTAGCTTTAAAAATTTCTGGGGAAGGGGAACTTCTCCTACGCTGCATACGGCCATGGAGACATAGATGGTTTCAAGATAATAGAAGAGTTTGCATAAAGCAATGAAAGCAGGATGGTCTACAGGAAGTAACCTCGAAACCCCGAAGTAATGTTTAAAACGGGTGCGCGCGAAGCTCGCAGAAGAAATCAGCGTAGAGACATTTAAATGTAGCCCATTGTTTTTCTTAAGTTTAAATGCAGTTTTTATTGCATAAAATTTTTCCTTCTTTCCCCATGCAGGTGCCTGTTCTCTCCATAGAGCAGGATATGGGAACCTAGAATCCTCCCAGGGAAATCTTTCGTTAATTTGACGGCTTTCGCGGCCATTCTGGACCATTTTTTGAGAAAATCCTGCCCCCCCCCCCCGGTGTAATTTGAAATAAATGAATTAGTTTTCAAATGATTTAAGACAGTAACCGTCAGTGAATTTGTTGTGGATGGTGGTAGTTGGTGAGGAAATTGAACAGCGAGAGAATTAGCCGGCGAGGGATTTGGAAATGGTAATTTAGTCAAGCTGTCCTACAGGAAGTAATAACGAGGCAATTCCACTAAAGTTTATCTAAGTACATCAGTACAGCAGTACTAATGAGACATCGATTTATATAAGGCTCATTGGAAGCAAGCCGATATTTTTTTCTTCGAAAATTGCGGTTCCCTATACATGGGTAAGGTTTGGGACTTTGTTTGCCAAGACCATGGTGAATTTTATCACGTACAATAGTAATTTCAGTGACCCTTATTTCAGAGCTTCAAGTCATAATTGTGTGGTGGGTAGAGGAAAGAAAATTTGCGGTGCCAGACAAAACTTTCAACTGTTTAGTCAGTTTTCTCTGGAGGTGCGCGCGAAGAGCGCACCGAGAAAAATTTTCTAGCAGTTTTATGGTTTTTATATTAATATTTTTCTTCTTTGAACATTGCAAAATTTAATCATAATAGGCTATTTAAAATTCTCTTACACTTTCTCTGGTCTCGCTTACTTTCGCTAATTTTTTTTTCTATTATTTTTAGTTTTTAAGCTCTGGAAAAAAGTGGAGGGGGGCAAGTGCCCCGCTTGCCCCCCCCCCCGTAATCCCGCCTATGTATAATACTAGTAACGTCAACGAGGTAGTGTCTTCTTAAACGTTTTAAATATGGTCAAACTGTTACTGGACAAGTGGTGAGTGAGTTTTCTCTTGTTTCTTAAAGATATGCGTACTGTGCAGTACGGTATACAACCTATATAATCATGGCCGTAACAGGCCAGGTGCTTGGACGCCCCCCCCCCCCCCCGAATGTCAGAAACCTGACTAAATCGGGCAGATATTTTGTCTCAGTCAGCCGGAAAATTGGACAGTTAAATTAGGTCTGGAGTCGCGCAAAAATCACCTCCCTCCCTGAGCCTGAGAAAAACAGTCCCTTTCGGCCATGTATATTATCACACCATCAGGAGACTGCACGAAGATCCACGGTCACGTAAGCCCACTACATGTTTTGTACTTCGTTACATACAGCTCATCCACAGCTGCGTGTCACATTGCACATTCATTTATACCCAAAAAGGTGTGGTTTAAGCTACTTATAAGAACGATTTCTTCAAAATAACTTGCAAGTTTTCACTAAATTTGCGGCAGTTTTTACGTTTAACTACTCTCACTGTAAGTTTTAGTCGTTAAATGAAAGATTCCATGCATGGAAATCATAGTTCATGCATTGACACATAAAGAAAAAAATAAGACCTTGTGTGTTTTTTTTTTGCTTTTTGTGTGTGTGTGTGTGGGTTTTTTTTTTTTTTCGTTTTGCGCAGCACACGGAACCACTTTGACTGACGAGAATGCCAGGATACCTAACCTCTCTATGGAGGCCTAAGTCTAGTCCTCAACTGTGATCCACGAGCACTGTGTACTCCACAATGACGCCCCCCCACCCCTCTGTCTATCAAATAGGGACTTCCTATTTTAATGACCCCATTATTGGTATTTCCGTTAAAGGCACTTTGGTGGCATTTAAAGGTCTGTGGCCATGTAATCAAAACAGTTGTTTCACCCAACAATGATAAAGAACCATTGGTGAAAAATTCGCAGGAATTATTTATATATCTTTTACCGCTTTCAACATACCTCGTTCTGTCAAAGTTTGACCATTTGTGAGATTTCTCATTTGCTATGCAAAATTGTATTGCACGGGGTCTTCTTTTGTTGATCCTTTAAAAACTACCTATTAATTACTTAAAGGCTAGTTTCTAGTTCATTTAAGTATAGCCAATAGCTACTTCCAAAATATACCGGGCCCTCGCGGCATGTCAACTTTACAACTACCCTCAAAATGAAGGTTAAACAAACAAAAGATAACATAAAACATATTATGAGTCTCTCTTTTTGCATATGTAGCTCATGTTTATTCATGATGTAAGTGCGAAAACAATACTTGTCTTGTAAAATGGTCAATACTCGATGGATGTTGATGGGAATTGCGAATATATTTTAACGATTTTAATGTTTTTTACATCAAGTAGGCAGTTATGACATCAATAACATATAACAACCTTTAATATTTAATACACCCTCCTTCATGAAGAGAATACCTTTCATAAAAATATGCTTTCGTTCATGTTTTCAATGTACTTAGACTTACTTTTTTACCCTTTGACTTCTCAATCATTTCTCCTTCGTTCAATCCTGTGTATGAATAGTTTCATTCGATCCGTCCTGAAATCATGTTGGGTGGGATTTATTCCGAAAGTGACTGACTGCTACGCAAAAACATTCCGGTGGACCTGTTTCAGATTTCATTCGTGAGTAGTGTTCTCAACTCTTTGAGCTATTTTTGTCGCAATTTCATGGTTTTGATAAAGTGGACGTATAGGGGAGGCATAAATATCCGGTTGTTCAACCCATAGCAAGCTATGTACTTTCTTACAGTGGTCTATATACATGAATTAAAGTATGTTTAAACAGAGCTCTAAAAGTCATGCTCCGTCATAGCCTGTTGTATTGCTCAATTATAAAATGTTGAACTTTTTGCTTTCCATTAACAGCCGCTGATTACCCAAAATGTGCTAAACACAATTGGTTTATTATGTTTCATTTCCGTTAGGTATGTAACTATGTAAGTTTAATTTGGTTGACGCGAAGCCGGCAGAATGGCTCTTGTCACCGATCCGGTAGCGTTGTCATTTGTATGTAATAAATTGCCCCATCGTCGTACCGTTACTTCTTTTGGAAACGCCAATGGAAGTATCATCGGAAAGGATATAGTAAGGTGCGATCCTTGTGTGCGTTAAGTACTACTACACGAATTATCCATGTCACGTAGGACCTACTTAGAGTTCCTGATACTGTGATAACTCCACTCTGCATGAGGCTTGCGGAGCTTTGAAGAAGCCGCATAATTTCAATACTTATTCATTACATTCATTACTGTGTAGCTATCTTCATCCCCTAGACACGTTTCCTAGTAATCTTTCATTTAAAAGGTACTTTACTTATTTGAATAACACTTATTGTAAGTGGTATGATTCCATGGCGCCATTGATCCATATTACCACAATTAACTTTGTAACAAATCTTGATCATCGTGAAGAGAGAACTAGGCCTATCTAGGCCTAGTCTCAGCTTATAATTATCATCTTAGAAATTTATTTCGCATTGGCCGCTATCTTGATAAGGAGACTCGTCATTCTGTTGTCCGTGCTTTTCTCCTTTCACGCTTTGACTACGGCAATGCCCTTTTGTATGGTGCGTCATCAAATGACCTTAATCGCATTCAGTCCTTGCAAAATCGTTGTGCTAAATTTATTTTCTCGGCAGCTAGATTAGATAGTCCGAAACCTCTTCTGCGTGCCCTTCACTGGCTACCTATTCGTGAAAGAATCCAATTTAAATTTTGTTTATATGTTTACAAATGTTTGAATAACTTTGCTCCGACTTATCTCTCTAGTATGCTTCATAGGAAAACCTCACCTTTATATGGTCCTGTTACCAGGTCTGCAATGGATGGGACCCTACTCCTGATACCTCCTTCCAAAAAGCGAGTAGGTGATGGTGCCTTTTCTATTGCTGGCCCTGTGTTATGGAATTCTCTTCCCTTTCACATACGGCATTGGAAATCTGTTACACTGTTCAAAAAACAACTTAAGACTTACCTATTTAATTGACTAATATTTTGTTGGCATCGATTTTTCTTGTTTTGGTAAGCGCATTGATCATATGGAATTTGCGCTATATAAAAGTCGGTATGTATGTATGTATGTATGTATGTATGTATGTATGTATGTATGTATGTATGTATGTATGTATGTATGTATGTATGTATGTATGTATGAGTCGACAAATGCCGCCAACCGGGGACGAAAATGTGAATACACACCTGACAACCGGGGACACACCTGTAATTGGGGACCGTCCCCGTTTGAAACAGTGGCTTTAAATGGCTTCTTTGTGCTATATGATGCAGCAATGAAGATGTCTATTGATTCCAAAGAAATATAGGAACAGTCCCCATTTAGGTAGTGTTGTGGTACGTCCTCGTTTGCAGGTATACGTGTGTATCCTGTTACGTCCACGGTTACCTGTGGAAAACCGTATACACACTTACAAAAAGATAGATATATGTTGATTGAAAACATTTTGAGCGCCCTCGTTTTTTGCTGTTGCAAAGCACATCTTTTTCTATCAGTATACATGCTACAAGCTTTTTCTGTGGACGTCCACGGTTGAATGGTAACAAAAAGGGGTCCCCCTTTGGCAGCATTTACAAGTATAGGTGTGTGTATGTATGTATGTATGTATGTATCAAGTCAATCAAATCCCGGCTGGTGTCATTTACTTTTTTGCAAACGAAAATACTTTATTTCCATTCATATTCACATATTATGCATTCCACTGTTTACATTAATTCAAAACTTTTACTTCCAAAGTTATTTTCCCCTTTACAAAGATAAGAAAAGTACACGATGTCGGAAGTTCATAGCTACATTAAATTTCACCAAATCTGATTGGAGAAACTTGTGCAGAGCCTATACTATTGTCGGAATCTTATCATGTTTTAGATTAAGTATTGGCATTATGAGTGAAGAATTGCTTGAGAAAGGTGTTGTTTGTTATACGTGGATAAAAAAAAATGGGAGTTTTAAAAAAATGTCAGTCTTAGTAAAGGCATTATAATTAATTTAAAACTTTTTTTTTTTGGTTTTTGATACATGGAAAGATTACTTAGCATCAGTAGTGCGGGGTATTCCTTTATTTAAATGAGTACCAATCCCTTCATTGACTATACCCACGATGTCGGGCAGTAGTTCAGCCAAAGTTTACAAGTATTACGAGAGTGAATTCCCATGATTTCAATTGGAGTTACTATATATCATGATAAAATTTTACTGAACAAATCTAAGACTTTAGAAATGACTTTTTGTGACACCTACCCTTGAAACGGAGGGTAAGGTCCTATCATCTTCTGTCACCTGGACTGTGCTACATTTTTCATCAAATTTGTCCCACACCGATGTTTAGGCCTATGCAATTGTATAATTAATGCATTGATCCGTTTAAAATCCTTTATAGCAAAAAGTTACCTAGAATACAATCACCGTAGCAATTTAAATGATGTATACAGTTCCAAACTTTGCACATCGCAAACTGAAGAGTTATCCAAAATGTTACCGTACTAGCCTTTACTACAGGACATAATGCTAAACGTCGACAGTCTTTCACCCGTACTGAAATATTATTACTCAAGACCTAATTTAATGAGCAAAAAGCCCCGTCACATGGCATCATTACACACATAAACAGCACCGAAAGCTTGGTCAGATACCACAAACAGCTAGTCATTGTCTTTGTTTTTGAGAGTACCTGCTTTTGACTTTAAACCCATGGCAAAAGATTTGCAACAAGTTTAACGTTGACGCTTTCTTATGTTCCATGTACATTCCGTGGCAGATATCGTGTTTGTTTTATTTTTGCTTCATATTGTCTCTCCGCATCATGCATTTCTTAACACCGAACCATACCACTCCACACCACATTACACTACACTAGGTCAGGCCAGGCCACTCCGAGCTACACCCGCCATGCCATACACATACCATAAAATCTACAGTTTCTCAACCTGTGTGCCGTGTTGCACTGGTGGGCCGCGAAATCGGTAGAGAAAATGTGTTTATTTCTATATTATACAAGTTTTCTCATCCGACACAGATAGAACTGGAGCTGAACATTAGCTAATTAGTTTGAAACTTGTCTCATGTGGGTAAGTTATAAATGTAAAGGGATCTTAATTTTTCAATTAATGGTAACTTCAACTATCAAAACTTAATGGTAGTTATAACAAATCAGAAGTGGACTTAAAGGCAATAGGCAGTCACCCCAAAATTTTCTGTGAAAAATCAGCAAACTCTTACAAATCTCCTCTTATTGCATTAAAAGCACTTCTGAAGACGTTTTGAACATAACTGTTACAAACAATAGGTAAAGAAAGGCAAAATTCTCCTTGAATTCCACAATTCACACACAAAAATATTGTCACATGATCAAAATAGGCCAATCATGAACTAGAGTGACAGGATACACTCACTCTGTTTGGGGTGACTGCCCACTGCCTTTAAGTTACAATAGGTCTAGAACCCTGTCATATGTGTGTGTGTGTGTATATATATATATATATATATATATATATCTATATTTATATATATGGATATATATATATATATATATATATATATATATAAACTGAAGAATGGTGGGAAGCGGACACAGTCGCATAATTTTTAAACCTGTGGAATATGCGTCTAACATTGGCAACCTTTGCCTTAGTAAGAAAGACGATACCACCAAATGCTGCCGAAAAACTGAGGTCCGAGCTGGGTTTGAACCAACGTCCCGTCTGGTATTTGAATTAAATTGACCAGTTCTTCCAGCAGAGTTCCGATAGCTCAGTTGGTATGCGTACTGCACGTTGAGCAGTAGGCCATACCATATCGTACCGTATACCACAACATACCACATCATACCATGCACCAGACCATACCATAGCATACCATTTTGCACATCCTACACCAACAAAGGTATTTCTCCATGCATCTATCAATGGCAATGTATATTCCACCCACCGGAATTTACGCAAAAAGATCGTAAATCATAATAGATTTGCCACAAGTCGATATAGTAGGATGCGGCAGAACTCCTCAGAGACAACTTTAAATGGCGATTTCTTAACTATCAAACTAGATTTATTGAAACGGGTTATGGGATGGGGTTTAAAATTATGCTTTCCTTTCTGTATCTGACTGAGATATGGACGTTTTCTTGCAAGATGTTTACTTCAAACATATCAAATTAGGACTTAACTTTCATGCAAATTTAAGGACTGCCCACTATTTCTCCCACACTTTATGTTGAGGGGTTGAAATAGGGAGGGAGACATGGCCTAACCTTCAAATACAACCACAAATGAAAGTATTGAAAAATTAGTTGGGACCAAGTTTGTCAGCGTCCCTTGTATGTTTCTGTCGACACCACTGACTTGCCATTTCTTTCTGAACTTGTGAACACAACTAATAATTAGCAAAGAGGATAAGACAAAATAAACACAAAGCATATCCCAATCACAAGCACGGCGGTGGATGAACTTAACCCAAATTTATCCTTCTACGCTATGGTACTAGAGCATTACATATTGTACGATTAATTTACAAGATTATGGCAGGGATCCAGATCCGAAGGGTTTTTTCGTTGCAACAGCTGCGTTTTTGCCTGCCTACACTTTCCCGGATGTAGCGTTGTCCTTGTTAGGTGCCAGTGACTTATAGCAGGGAGCTGGAAGACACTTGAAAGTCTCCACCACTGAAATTACTGTTCATACGGAGCTGCGCGCTGGTTGGCAGAACAACACAAAAACTCTCGTTCATTAACCTTTGGAGGTAAATGTCAAGATCAATATACGGGGAGGAAGTCGTGCTGGGGGAAGTATATTCTCTAAGAATCCGTTTTATCGTCAGTCACATTTGAGTTCAAGAATTAAACGTTATAACACGTGTAGGAAACTTAATGCTGATGAGTAGAATCCTCTGTCTGGAATCAACTTTGTTAACTGTAGGCTATACGTACATATATGCTGAATCACAAATGGGTGTCAGGTTGAATGACATTCCAGGACCGTTTCTTACTTACTAGAATACCAGTCCCTAGTAAAGTTATATTTTGTTCCCAAGACAATATCCCTTTTTCGCAATTTCAGTGCACGCTGGCTGCATCCTGTAAAGAACTATTTTTGTGCATACACAGATACTCATCATATTCATCAAAGCTGACTATTTTCATGGAAATACTACCTCGGACGTAGTACTTCCATGCTATTCTCAAAAGGATAGGGCCCTATGTCATGCTGCAGTTTTATTAAAATGAGGTTTTGGCGCCTTATTCGCCCGGACATTATCTTGCGTCACGGTTGTCAGGACGAGTACGGTATTTAACGTGTAAAGCATTGTTCCTATGGATTTTTTCTTACTAAGAGACATAGGATTATCTGCTTCTTTCACCCTAGTGGGTTTCTCAAGCTAGGCTATTCGGTATAACTAAGTTCTCAAAAGTGGTGGTTATTCATCCTCTCGAGTCAGCAATCACATCAACTACACTTGTGTAAATTGCGACTTTTCTTACATGCTTAACTGCTACTTGAAAGCAGACAAAAACATAAGCCTGGTGGCCTTTTTTGACAAACGCCCAGCGATTCCTGGGCTCTGTCCCTTGGACCCTCTAGAGTATCTTCTCTGGACCCCATAGGGGCTATAAAGCGGGCCCATGGACCTTACGATTGCGCTGTTACAACTTTCAGTGTCGTTCGTCTTGCCCTACGTACATGATTTGTCAATAGAATCCTCAAAAGTTAAAACTATGATCAAGTCTCATTTTTTCATCTTTTCTCATTTGTAGAAAAAAACGATTTGACGAAAATACTACCTTCCAGGAGCTATTATTGTATCTCAAAGATAACGGTTGAAAGTTTTACAACAACGGAATCTATACAACTCTGAGACATGGTTACATATAGCCGATCACCTAGATAGAGGTGTGGGTCCAGAATAAATTTCAGCCGCGTGGTCACTAAGAATTCTTAAAAGCAGGTCGCGTGGGCGAGTTGACTTTTAGGATAGGTTGGTTACGTTGATGCCGACCCAATTGTTTGTAGGGCCAACAGCTGTTCAACTCTCTAGCTTCTCTGAGCAAAAGAAAACTCGATCCTAGGTCAAGCCATGCTCTGGATTAGTAAACGTTGAGCAAAATGTTACTTTTCTTGACCAAAAACATGTTTTGAAATTTTATTTCAATAATCTGTAGCAGGGGGAGTTAAGAACTTTGAAACAAAGCCCTATAACCAAATTGTTGAATTGAGTTAATATATGTCTCTATAGTTTAAGCAGCTTGTGTTTTGTCGCCCACCTTAAGCCCTTCCAAGCGTCTATTGTTGGCTAGACGAATGAGGTCTTCCATGTGAAAGCTTGTACATGCATGGCTAAATTTATTTAAGATTCAGTGCAGCTTAAACAAGGTCAGTCGTTATATATATGGTATCAAAAAGTGATTCATTCTGACCTTTTGAATAAAGGATGAATGCTGCGAAGGTAAGTGGAACAGAGACGAAGTACTTATGCGATAGTAAAGTTCTGCATCTATATATATTGTCCGTATTCTGCCTGAAAATATTTACAGAAGCCCTTACAGAGCGAGTAAATCAATGCAAATTCTAAAGGGTGGTACTAGGCAACCCGAAGCCCGGACAATGGCGTCGTCAGGTTTTACATACTTTATCGTACATATTAAAGCTAACGAACGTAATTTCAGAGTACCTGATGAGGAACGCATTCCATAAAGAAGAAGCCATGTCCCCCTTTTCCCTACCTGGTGCCACCCCTGTAAAAGCTTCCTTTTTGGGACGTTTCCTGACTCATAAACTATATATGACCTATACAATTAATTGCTAAACAGAGAACCCTGTCAAATCAATCCAGCTTGAAAAATTTATGATTGAAATTCAAACTTAACTCGGAGCAGGGGATGCAGTTAGTAGCAATGCTACGTGTATGAAGTTCACAATATTTCTCAGATTTCGAATATCCCCCCCCCCCCCATTTTTATGATGATATACCAAATTACCAACACAACTTTTCCTAAAAGCCCCTCCAAATCTGTCCCTACAATCCTCGTCAACAGCCCCCGTTCCGATTCAAATTACATATTACGTTGCCGATACCTTCTTGCCGTAACCTGTTCATGTTTTATTTTCCTATGTGCAAATGTGCAAAACGGCTTTCCAGACAAGCAAGGTTTGTTTATTTTTCTTTGCATAGATAAGGGACGTCGGAAGGGGGGAGGAATAAAAAGGATGAACTTCATACACGTAACATTGAACTTTTGACGTAAAATATTTGCTCTATGCTTTAATTCATTTTCAAGGGAAAGGTTAGCTGTTTTTTCAAGGCTCTGTATTTTGGTTGATGGGGTAAATATTCGACTAGCCTCCATTCTGTTATTCTGAAAGGGACGTATATTATCACTATGGTAGCATCAAAATTAAATCCTAATAAATCTTATAATTAGATAACAATATGTCTGATTCGTACAATCGAGGCACCGTTATAATTGATTTGCCATCTTTATTAAGGGTTTGTTTTTAGAACACCATAATAATCGGTCATTGTCCAACGGTAATGACCTCAAACGAACCTTTGCATTTTTTCAAACGTCCAACCGGCTCTTAAAAATCTAAGTAAGGTTACCAGGCATTGCTTGTGTGCTCCTATACTTCCCGTAAATGGAGAATGACGTGACAGCATGTTGAGTAAATTTCTTAGTTGTATTTAATGTTTAAATGAAATGTGCTCTGAAGAAAATGTATCTGCCTATTTCTTCAATTGCTTAGCGTGGAGAGATGGCTTGGTGATAGAATGTGCTCTTTGCAATCCAGTCAAAAGCTCAGTTAAACCAGGGAGCTACTAGCCAAAGGGGAGGGTTTGTTTGTTCCATCCCTCCCTTCATGACTCAAGTGTGACAAAAAATAATGTCCCAAATAACCTTTCGGGGCTTTCCCCCCTTCTTCCAGTAGGGTGTAGTTTCTGAGACCAAACAGTGGCCTCGTATAGCGTGCCCCTAGACTCCACGAACATACGGAGAGCTATCCGGTCGGATGGCACCCCTGACGTCATGAAGAAGTTATTGTATCCTGAAACCTTTCCCAGGCAAAATCCTGGTTGCGCGCTTGACTGTCCTGGAAGAACTACACGGACAAGTTTGGGGACGGTATGGGCTGTCCCGTTCCACAAAGCTGGTCGCAGAGAATGTGACAGGGCTTTAAGCTTGTACTGAGGAGAGGTTCGGATTTTGTCCTCTTAAAGGACGGGCTTAGGTATGTGCATACACCTGCCTTGTTGTCATCTAACACTAGTGGAAGATAGATGTTCTCTAAAACTCCGCTATTTATACCTTAAAAGGCCGATCACTGGTGCACCAGGGCACCCCTTCCCCGCCCCACCAAAAAATCTCCCCTGGAAAATTATGTATGACTATTTCCTAAAGTGTATATTTATATATATATATATATACATATATATATACATATATATATATATATATATATATATATATATATATATATATATATATATATATATATATATATATATATATATATATATATATATAGGGCGAAGAGTTAGTAACTGATTCGATCTGAATGAAAATCAACCCAAGTACTTGGGTTGATTTTCATTCAGATCGAACCAGATCGACCTACATTTACAGTCGATCCTACCACGTTTGACCTATAAATACCTTGTCAGGACACGGGCCTGTAGGGCACAAACCATGGTGTTTTAAGTTGTTTGGTTTAAGTCGGTTGTCTCAAACATGAACCGGAGTGGTTCGTGCTTTTTTAACCAACTTTCGTTATTAATTTCGAACCAACTGCAACCAAACGTTTGAGAATTTTTGTTTGTGTCCCTGTTAACTATAGAGTGGTCGTATTTATCTCGACAGCGTCACCTACAAAATACCTGGCATGTTATAGCTTTTTTCTAAAATTCCCCTGACTCTACGGCGAAGAGCGAGGGGCGAAAATCAAACAATACTCCCTAAGGAGTTCTGCTCCCTGAAGGAGTAACAACGTCCCCAAGGGACAAACTTTGACTTAACTGACCCACCCGACAGTGGTCCCATTCTAGACTGGCTGAATAGAACAGGTCCCACCTGGGAGCTCCGCCGTCGTGAGTCACGGATACTCCTGCGCCAGGTAAGTTATACTTACTTTGAAAGTCTAGTGTTTGTACCGGGTACCCGGGTACCCGACTTACGAGGTCAGGACCCGGTTCTGAAATTGCTACCCGGATCTAAAGTTCACTAACTTAGATTGCACGTGTGACAAAACATCGAACATGTTACTTTTTCCTATCAAAATTTATCATGCACACGCCTAAGAACACTTGTCATGCCCATACGTAAGATACGTTGGTGTCATATTATATCAACGTGCAAAGCAAAATTTGTTATTATGACTTTACAACAAACTTGTAGCCTAACAGAAGTTATATTTTCGGGTACCCGGGTACCAGACCGACCATCGACTTCGGGTACCCGGTTCCGAACTTTGGACCCGGTGCAAACACTATTTGAAACATATAGTAAGTCTGCAATATTTCCCTTATTTTCCCTCACAAATATTTTTGATGATTTTGTACAGCCTGCATTTATAAATGCATATTACAAGTAATACTGTAATACAAGGAGTTATCCTAAAAAGTTTAAACAAGTCTATAATAAAGAAATAATCACGAGAAGAAAACTCTTGCTAATATAGGCAAACACCTGCACTTACGCACGTCAAATTTATGTAACTGTATTACCCTTTAAATTTATATTTTCAATGGCTTGGTGGCCGTCCCATTGCTAAAAAACAGACTAGACTGCCGGGGTCACAAAATCGTTGAAAGGCGGGGACAACGTAATGAATATGCATATTAGCTGAAAACGATTCTGAATTCCGTATATTACAGCGGTGGACATAGACTTATGGGTATCATTTTCCTGGGGGCTGAGCCTGAGAAAACCCGTTCTAACTACGAATAATCCCGAGTTTGTTTTTTTTTTAAAAAAAAAATCTTCCTAAGAAATAGATTCTTCCCGAAATAATGGGAGTTCCCCAGCCCCTGTCTCGTCCTAGTCCGTCTTTGCAGGGGGAATTACAGTAAAGGCAATAAATTTTTATTGGGAACTATATGCCAAAAGGTGGAAAAATAATTTGGCTATTGGATCAAGTGCCCCAACACAATAGTAAGAGTCAGTCATGAACTTGCTCGATATTTGTAATAACTAAATAAGTTGCCTACATGTTGCAGAAACTCTGTGTCTGCATGTGCGTGAGCGTGTGGCGCTATACAGCTATACGGGTGGGAATGTGACTCTATAAGACGCTGGTGTCCTAAAGACGCTTCTCGGCCTTTTGGCTAAGTTCATGTGTATTATCTGTTCTCTTCAGCCAGTTGTGAATGGGAGCACGCATTACTACGGAAGCCGAGAACATCGCGGTGGTGTGAAATCGGACATGCTATTTTTCCCACCCCTTTCTTCGGTAAACATGGAAAGGAGAAATCAAGATACGATTTCTCCTTACCATTATCCACCGATAATGTGGATTGGAGAAAACCAAAGTGAGTGAGGGGTTACTTCAAGAAAGGACCATTACACAGTGTCTATTTTCGAACACCCTGTCCATAAATGGACGCGTCCGCACATGACACGGATTGACGATATACAACTTTGGTTATATTATTACCACCTTGGTACAGAGAAATCTTCGACGAGCGAGTTACCTATGTTACTTAAAGGCAGTAGGCAGTCACCCCAAACAGGGTGAGTGTATCCTGTCACTCTAGTTCATGATTGGCCTATTTAGATCATGTGACAACATTTTTGTTAGTAAATTGTGGAATTCAAGGAGAATTTTGCCTTGCTTTACCTATTGTTTGTAATAGTTATGTTCAAAACGTCTTCAGAGGTGCTTGTAATGCAATAAGAGGAGATTTGCAAGAGTTTGCTGATTTTTCAAAGAAAATTTTGGGGCGACTGTCTATTACCTTTAAATTGAAAAGAGGATCCGTGTCATGTGAGGGCGCGTCCATTTATGGACACTGTGTAATGGTACATTACAGACCCTTGATGTTGAGGTCTGAGAGTCGAGAGGTTGGTCAGTTAAGTTTGTTGTCCTTTCGGGTACGTAGCTCCCGCGGGTAGCAGAACTTCTTCGGGAGTAACGTTTGGTTTCGCCTATTAATTCGCTTTTCGCCAGCGAGTCGAGGGGACTCTAGTAAAAGCTTTACATGTGTGAGTGCGTGGCTATATGAATGGGCACGTGGCTCTATGTGGTAAAGTTACTGAGCAATGGCATTAGCCGTAGTTTCTGATCAAATTCTAACCATAGGAAATCACTCACTGGTTCTTCCGCCCACATGCGTTATATTTATTCTTGTGGGCAGGAACACCTGTGTATAAGTTGTGCACCTGGCACTTTGTGTGTACCGCCTTCCTCACGAGGAAGCCCTGTGTTTAGGCAATCAAAATGAGATTTCTATAAAAATTTAAAGTATTTCCTGTCACTCTTACGTGTCCTTTTCACATTACAGGAAAACAGGCTATTTTAACAAACGAACCAATACTTTGAACACGTAGGCCTATCGTATCCATGGGCGGCGATCCGTTTTTGAAAGTGGAGGGGGGTATAGTCAGTGGCACTATCTAAGCGGAGGGCCACCATCATTTGGCCCGAAGATAACAAAGAAACTGTTGGCCAAAACACCCCGCCGAGTCACCGGAAATGGCCCTTTCCAGGCTTTGCAACGTGATACTATGACACACTGTCAGAAGTTTTTTTGTAATCTTTTAATTTTTCTATTCTGTTCAGAAATTTTTATTAATAGGCAAACTACAGGGTCGTAGCCTGGGCAAAATCTCTAGGAGCAGCAAGCGGCATACCTACAGAAAGCTGACACCGGGGCGGACTTTTCCTTTTTCATGAGTGCCATCCTGGTGAGAATGCTGAGGGGAGGGTACATGTAAGTCCTGGCCTAGGTGCAATCTTGTGCTATCGTTGCTTTGAACTAATTATATCTTTCCAAAATGTCATTATTTAGTCATATTCTCCCTTTTTGGCCTGGCGTTAAGTCAAAACGTCCTGCGTTAACACTCTATACTCTTCGAGAATGTTTTGTCAGTTCTCGTGAGGTAGCTTGGATGCAAAATTGGACTATCTTTGGTAAAGCTTGTAAAGCGTTGAAATCATTGTTTATTATTTACTGATTTTTTTCTTTTTGGTAGGGTGTAATTGAAGGGAATGTTGCCTCAGGGGAGTGATGACACCTCTTCCCTTTGAGAAATTTTTCTTGTTCTAAGTTTTCTTAGATCGAAAATGGTGTCAGCCTTAGGCTAATAACATAACCTGAAATTTTAATTATTTACTGAATTTTTCGGCTGTGACAAGCCTGGTACCCGGTGCGGGCTACTCTCTAGTGCTCTTATTACGCTACTGGGGGACCCACCATCGGTTGGCGCGTAGCAGTAACGTAGGCCTTGCAAGAAAATGTTCGCTCGAGATGTTCCCATATGGGGGAAATGACATCTTTTATACCTTTAAGCTGCTCCTGAGCATTCTTTACTTTTAGATTTCATTCGTTAGAAAGAAACTAAGATCTCAAGAAGGGAAGAACGTACCCGGGTATCCTATTTAAGGAATATAGCTTTTGAGAATTATGTTACAATTTATTTCTCACCGAGTTGTGAAATTCACGTGTTGAGTATTTCCTTGGATTACCTTGAATATGACATATTTGTATTCTAACATATTAGAACATAAAACAAAAGAAATAAAGGATGTTTGTGAGATTGAGCTGTTGTTTCAGAATAAGTTTTCGTCGACTATTCATGCCTTTTAAATTAAAAGTTTCTTTATACCTGCTCATTGAGTACTAATATTCAAAGGTATAATCACAGGCTCTTTATCGTTAGCCAGCGTATATGCTGGTGTATTGCTGTATCTTGTTAGAGGAAGATGATTCGTTCGTCAGGAAGAGAAGTCCGCATGAGAATCGTATCTACGACTCGGTCTGGGACCTCCCCGGGAAAATTTGTGGGAAAAAGAAATCCTCATATGCGATTTCCCTGGGTTTGGTGGCCTTGAAATCATAATTTGGACGATGAAATTTTCAGTGTTTTAGTATTCTTTCTCAATTACCTCAACTTTTTACATGATTTTCGAATCTGCCGGGTTGATCTCATGGGGGGATATGGTGTACAATATCTCATCAATTTTCATTGAGGATATGTCCCTCCATCCCTCCCCCCAAGATCGCCGCCCATGATCGTATCGTAAAGAATTGAAGAATCTTTCTCAATTTCTTATTGATTACAGTCATTGAAAAAACAGCTACCCTTTGGATCAATTGACTTCCATGGAAAATGTAAATTAGTTTCCGGCTTTTTTTCCACAAATAATCTACATTTGATAACATGTTCGGAAGTGCTGTGGCATGTGATTCCCCAAACTTTGAGCTACTTGTCTTCGGTACTTTATGTAAAATCTCCCAACAACCAGAGGCCTTTAGGAAAAATGAGGTGATTTTGCATAGATGAATAGAAATCATTCACAGTATTTATGATAATAAGCCACACCGGGGAACACCTAGCCCCGCAGCTAGTTAAAATATTCCAAATGAATCCACAGTGCGTCTTCAGCGCCTCTACAGAGAATAAAAGAGATGAGTGGTAAGGAAGATGTTATCCTAGCCTCTTACAAGTAGGGCAACTGAAGAAGGCGGTTCTTGTTTACATGACCGTTCGTATGGAACGCTAAAAGTCACAACATACGTTAGATGAGTTATTGACTACCGTATGCAGGGGGGCGGCCTAAACAAATCCCCCCTCAGATTTTCAAAAATATTACAAAAACTACGCTCTGTTTTTATTGTTACTTTTGGTTAGCGAAATAATAACTTTTGAACAGTGTAAGATAAAGTAAACAAACTAAACCATTACTGGAATGAAGTTTTCCGCGCGGTTTGAGGGCACCGGCTTGGCGCATTGTAGTCTCATGTGTTACATGCCAGCTTGAGCGAGATAATTTTTCCAGAGCCACATGCAACTCCTCCCAGCATTTATACTGTTGAACTACGGTACATGCGGGAGCGGATCTGCCGGGAAAGGCCCTTGACGGTTTTGACTGGGAAGGGTAGCTCAAATTACGCACTGCTGAAAGTGTAAGGTTAATGTACGGGAAGAAGGGAGGATACTTTAAAGGCCTATATAACATCACCCCAGACAGTAAAAGTTCTCCCTCTTAAGTTTACTTCTCGCCCTCTTCCAATTTAAACTTAAATGCCTGCCTAGTACACCTCCAAGACAGAGCCACAGTAGCCTGCACCGAGTTTAAATTGCTCAAGGTAATATTGACACATAACTGTTTGTGAGTTTAATTGAGAACACAACTGACTGTATATAAGTCATCATTGACCAACCAGAGTGGAGTTATTGTTTGAATGAATGTTAATCAAAGTGCATGTCACCAATTATATTTAGAACTACAGGGTTATTCCTAAATAAGTTTGGGGGATGCCATCCCCCTTTAATATAATGTTAAGCAGCATGGTAATTCTAGTACTGATTAAGAGGGCCGCCATTTTGTTTACGGGATTGCAGCATTATGGTGCAATATCTAATGAACATTCAAGTCACAGTCTACTCTGAGCACGCTACCCTAGTTCTGTCTGGTTTCCCGTCCCACTATAATTGGTCAATTATTCTAGCACATTACTTTCTGCCAATCAGGACCCTCGGTCCATATCCTATAGTAGTAATTTACTTAGTGCAGAGTTAAAAGAACTGCACCTCTCACCAAGTGCTGCAAGACCTCGAAACGTAAACATCCTGTAGCAAGTATCGAACACCGTGTTGAGGAGCACATAGCTCCCTGATCACTTTTAAGGCCGGTCAGTATTATTCAAATAATTTATCTCCAATCTTGTGTAAATATATAATTTAATTTGAGGAGGAATGATGGACGAATAAATCAAAGACAAAAAACAGAAATTCTTTCTTCATCTTTCATCTTGTTTATTCCCCAAGCCTTCGCAGGAGCCATTGGCCTTAACGTTTTTTTAACAATAACTTGGGTATATTATGTAATGCAAGACGAAATAAAACATTATGAACTGTATTTGAAATGCTAGTTTTGGCGTACTTCGTTCACACCCATCATAGATAGCTGCGCCATTGGCAATTCCTTCTAGACATTTTGGGTAGTCTTATTATTTAAATGCAACTCCTATACCAGCATCCACCTTTCCCACCCACAATTCCCCTGCAATATCAAATCCACTGGCCATTGGAACAAATGAAATTAAAAAATATTATAGTCAAGTTCCAACTTTTAGGTCCATTTTTAGTGGGCATTCCATGCCCCTGGGAGCTCATCACGTTCCCGCAGCATCTCCGGTTCTGTTGGGTCATTTGAACTTGAACCCTCCCTGAAGATAAAATTTACAGCCACAGACTTTACAAAGATAAATCCCATAGTCTTTCTCTGAGTGCCACGTATACGAACCTCGTCGTGTTCACCAGAAAGAAAAGCCTTTTGCCCCCTGACAAGTAACAAGTAACCCCATGGGCGCTGGAGCCCAAGTTAATGGGGGGGGGGGGGCTGTAACGACTTGCCCGCAAAATACAACCCAAAATTTCCGCGCGTTCAACATGTTAATGTACATATAGGCATGCATCGGTTATCACACCGCATGCCAATTACATACAATCATTCACCGTGTTACTACCCTTCCATATTGATTGTAATTTTTGGGGAAGCTGTTACAATAATAATGAAAATAATCAGTGGCATAGCCAGAATTTCTCTCATAGGGGCGGGGCATGCATTATGTTGTGTGATTGCCGACATGGGGGAGGGTCTAAGGGGAGGGTGTCCCCATCCGCTTTGAAAATTTTTGAAAATTTAGATGTCCTTTCATGCAATCTGGTGCCACATATGCTACCTTTGAAGTAAAATTTGTGTTACAACATTTACGTATTTTTGGTACCAAAAAGTCGGCATCAGTGAGGGGCATGGCCCAATGCCTCCCTGAATACACCACTGATAATCATAATATAAGTTTAACCATTAAAAAGCACACTAGTGAATTAATACCGAATATATAGGTGCCGGTGCAATTCAAATCAGAACTTTATTTTAACTACCAAGGAAGTTTTAACAACTGATTACCTTTAGCTAAATCACTGCATTTTTTTTTTCTTTCAGAAGGTGCCCGAAAAATTATCGGCATATTGCCCGAATTTTCACAAAAATATTTGGTTGGGGGCTGCAGCCCCCATCCCCCCACCTCCTACGCCTATGAGTAACCCTTTATACACCACTACCCACAGGCTCCATGGATCATCAAATTTACTGGCTGTACATTCGATTTAACGCCAACACGAGATATTGTAAAACAGTCATTTTTTATTATCTATTGACAGCGCACATCTTATTGTCTCTGGAAATAGATTTTTTCATTCTAATACTCCGAATTTTGTAAAAACCGTAGGGATTCCGGGGGCTTCGCCCCTGGGCTCTACTGGGAAGTTACCCTTCGACCACATGAACGTCAGAAAAATGGTAGAATTATAATTTTTGTAGTTTGTTTAGTGCGCATCCGATGCTTCTTCTAGTGTTCACAACTTTGTAAATATATCCCAGAGCTTTCAAAGGTTTCTCACCCGGGAATCCCACCGACGAGTTGCCCATGGACCCACCAAGGGCACTAAGACGAGCTCCTGGGCCCCACACTTTGATGATCCTTCGGAAAAAAGTCATCGTCATTTATTACACTTTAAAAGGGTGCATGGGTTATTAATCCCGTCCCCCGACGTAGGGTTTGTATATACTCTTGTGAAAATGATGCAGAAATGGTTGATCCCTTTGTGTAATTAACGGAATCTACAAAGGCCTTTTATTTCAGTATTTGAGATGGCTACATTGGCCTTATCAGAACGAAAATTTCCTAGAAATATGTCATATATTTCATTATTACAAGGTTCTGTAACCATACCTATACACATCATGTTATTGCATCACATATTGAATAAATGGACATCCGCAAGCATCCTGAAAGAAAAATAGAGTTCATAGCAAAAAATATTTCCTATTTGATCCCTTACCAAACTCATACTGAAGTTGTACAATAAAGCTTCAACTCCGGATATTCGAACGCGTAACCTTTTCTCCGCAGACGACGTTGTCACCCTTTTCGTGTGTAATGAGCCAGAGGTGATTTGAAGTCACAGATAACGATCCCATCAAATCTTAATAGTGAGAATATTATTTCAATTATACTTGTAAACAAAGGATTGTAACGACAGGAAACTAAATCGAAATATCAACTGAGGAAATCAGTCTCGACCAGTTTCAAGCTGCATGATCGAGTTAGCCATGCATAGTAAAGTCTGTGACACATCCTAAGTCCTAAAGAACTAAAAAATAAAGGACTCTAGAGCCACAATTTGAGTATACATTGGTTAAGAAGACTCTGTTTTTCCACGCCCTGTATCACGATTTTGTTATAAGCAAACAGCAGTACAGAAGGACAACACTCATCCGGGAACTTGCTGTACTACCAGTTACGATGACCTACTTAACAACTTCTTCGATCCAGTAAAAGTTTCCTTCCGTCTTTTTTCTAGGCAATTGTTGTATTTACGTCAAAATATGACGGAAATTGCCCACTATGGGAAGGTATAACCACAAATAGATTAAGTTTGTTAAATATGTTTTTAGCCACAAAATATAAAAATAGAAGGTACTTCTTAGGGAGTCCTTTTACTTTCTTTATGATTTCTTAAGTTAGTCTGATAAAAACTTTCCGGAGACGAGTTGCATTGCCGGCCTGGCAGTTAGAACAAATACCATGTACTGTATTCCAATGTTCTTAGGTGGACCCCGTGGTTTTTTAAGTCTTCCAATAGTTAGCAAAATTAATTTCTGCAGTTCAAGGTTGCATTATTTCCTGAAACGATTCCAGTCATTGATGGTTCATTGCATGGTATGATATGTGACCTTTTTCAGGCCATTGCATTTTACCTCTGAAAGCTTTTAAGTTAGATGGTGAAAGTCCATTTCCACGTTGTAGATTAAAACTCACAACCCAGCTGTCTTCATGTTCTCCTTTTTGTAATTTGACTTTAGCCACCAACAAATGCTTGGACATTTTTTTACATTATTTACTTCATATCCACGCTATTATGTTAAACACATGTAATCAGTTCTAAGATCAAAACTGTACGATGCCAATTTTCACATAAACTGACGCTAGTAGGAGAAATGTGACGAGCAGTTGTACTTGGTAGCATAATAGTAAACATAAATTGAAATTTTCCAAGATTCTTCAAAAGAATACTTTTGAGAAGCTTTGTTCATTTATTACCAGCTGCACGTTACCGTGACCGTCAGCTGTGTTAACAGATTAAATGAAAAAATGAAATGTTTTTGATAACAACATTCCGTAAGGTGACAAGTAACAAGTGTTAGACAGGCGTGTGTTCTCCCTCTGCTCATGGCTCTTTCGTTGTCAGCTGAGACTTCAATACCTAGGCGAAATATATCAATAATGTTTCCTGAAAATGTTTACTGCATATTTACTTTAAACATGGATGACGTCACATCCACACAATGTAGGTCGTCCATGAGTTGCTCAATACTACACAGAATTCCAGATTTGATTTTGATGTCCATCATTGCCTGATTGTAGTGAATGATACCTGAGACGTTCATATCAGTGAGCTATAAGAGACAACTCCCTGGATAAATACAGCTCTGAAGAATACTTAATGAATGTGAGGGCGCATATTCAAATATTTTGTCCACAAGTAATTGTTCGTGACTAATACACCAACGCACCCCAAACTGTTGGTCCATTGACTTAGATGCATACTTAATTTGGTTCGTATGGAGCCTCTGGAATCTTGTAAAATTCATCAGGTGCAGGATAATCTAATCTGAAAGCTTAAAAATAGTTTTTACCAGTATTTTTTTAATTTGTGCGCCATACCTGCTGATGTGTAGGTACCCCTTTCGAGGCTTCAGCCAAACTGTAGTTTTGTACAGCGATGGAATCTAATGTACGAAGCGTGCCTAATTTGCTTTTACTTTCCTTCATGACTGCATCATGAGAAAGTCAATTTATTTCTACAAATACCATGGGTGCTGGAGCCCAAGTTGATTTGGGGGGCTGTAACGTCTTGCCCGAAACATTTAACCAAAATTTTCCGCACGCTCCACGCGCATTCACCTTGTTAATGTACACATCATATAGGCATACATCGGTTATCACACCGCATGTCAATTACATACAATCATCATTACTACCCCTCCATATTGATTATACTTTTGGGGGAATTCGTTACAAAAATAATGATAAAAATCGTGGCGTAGCCAGTATTTCTTCCTCTCATGAGGGTGGGGTCATGCATTATGTTGTGTGTTCGCCGGCCTGGGGGAGGGGTCCCTCCCCTTTGAAATTTTTTGAAAAACTAGATGCCCTTATACATGCAATCTGGTGCCACATATGCTACCTTTGAAGTAAAATTTGTGTTAAAACATTTACGTATTTTTGGTACTAAAAAAAATTAAACTCGGCATCAGTGAGGGGGGTATGGCCCAATGGCCCCCTCTGATAATCATAATATAAGCTTAACCATTGAAAACACACTGGTGAATTTATACCGAATATAAAGGTGCTGGTGCAATTCAAATTAGACTTTATTTTAATTATCAAGAAAGTTTTTTAAACTATTGATTACCTTTAGCTACATCATTGCATTATTTTTCTTTTAGTAGGTGCCCGAAAAATTCTCAGCATATTGCCCGAATTTTCACAAAAATATTTGGTTGGAGCTGCACCCCCCCCCCCCAGCCGCTCCCGCCTCCTACGCCTATGACAACTACATTACAAATTGAACGCATCCTTTCGACAACTAGACTGCCTAGCGGCTCTATTTGGCTTCCGCCACACGGGGCTACCTTCCCTCCTATGGTTTTTACCGTAGCGGCCAGTGTAGACCATGTTATTGAATAGCCCCCAGAGCGGACGAAGTTTTTTTTCAGCTCATCGCTCATCCTCTATGCCTTTATGTGCTGCTGGAAAAAACTCCAGCCCTCAAAGAATTCTTGTATCATACCGTTTTCAGCAGGGGGGATTTGATGTCTGAAAGTGAGGGGCAACCCGGCGCCTTTTCCCCCTGGACCCCGGTGGGGGTTCAGGGGGAAAGGTCCCGGAAGCTCTGGGGTATTTACGAAATTGTAGGCATTAAAATGATGCATTTAGCTACAACTTCAAATGACACAAGGTAGGCACTTAACAGACCACAAAAATCACAAATTGACTTTTTGCAATTATGTTCTTACTCCGTATGACTAACAGTCGGCCGGGATCCATAATGCAGAGGGCTTGAAGAAGGAGGGAAAAATGGATTATTTTGAAGGTTTCCCGGGGCATTGGAACAATAATTTTAAGAATGGGAGACCTAATATTTAGAGTGCGCAAAAAATTGCATTTTCAGACTTTAGCGCCATGAGTAATAGAAAAGCTAAGGAAAGTATCCTCAAGGAGAGGGCTCTTGTCTCACCCCTCCCCCTTCGCTAAGCGTTTGTCCCTTGTTACATTTACACAGGTCGGTGGTGTAATAATTTTGCTTTGAAAATTTCTGAGGGAACTTCCCCCTCCGCTGAATACGGCCATGGGTGCATTGGTGGTTTCATGATAATAGAAGAGTTTGTACGAAGCTATGACAAGCAAGATGTTCTACAGGAAGTAACCCCGAATCCCGAAACAATATTTAAAACGGGTACGCGCGATGCGCACCGAAGAAAACAGCGTTTGAGACATTTTATTGCAGGCTATTGCTTTTCTTTAGTTTTAAATGCAGTATTTTTCATTGCATAAAAACTTTTCCAACTTTTCCCAGGTGCCTCTTCTTTCCATAGAGCCATAGAAACCTATATCCTGCTCTATGGTTCTTTCTTCAATGTTTCATTTTTGTCGATGGTCTGGAACAAGCCCCCCTCGACTTTTTCATTAGTGTGAAAAATAGGATAGATACGATCATGAAGATTATAGACTATGTGATACTTAGAAAGTCAGACAAATGTTTTATGGGTGGTTTTCACATGGACATGGCCAAGGGCGTCGGCATTTAAAGTGCCAGGGAAGTAATTTTCATTGGGAAGTTGTGGCCGGCGAAGACCTTAACCGCGAGCGCCGAAGGCGCGAAACCAGAGGCTGGAGACTGAGGGTCGTCCCCAAGAAATTTTTCTTAAGTACGATCATGGCTTCTGCGGCCATTCTGGAGCATTTCTTGAGAAAATCCTGCTTTCCCTAGGTGTAATTTGAAATGCTAATGAAATACTTTTCTTATGATGATCGCAAATTTAAGATGGTAACCGTCAGTCAATTTGCTGAGGATGATGGTAGTTGGTGAGGACAGTGAACAAACAGCCAGAGGTGTAGCGAGGTTTTGGAAATTGTTTTCTCAAGCTGTCCTACAGGGAATAATAACGAAGCAATTCCACCAAAAATTTACTACGCACAGCATTACAGCAGTACAGCAGTACTCATGAGACATCGATTTATATAAGGCCCATGCGAAACAAGCCGAAAATATTTTGAGAGAATGGCGATTCCTTATACATGGGTAGGGTCTGTGACTGTTCACAAGGACCATGGTGCATTTAATGTCGTACATAAGTGCTTTCAGTGGCCCTTATTTCAGAGCTCCAAGTCACAATAGTGTGGCGCGTAGGGAGAAAAGAAAGTTTACGGTGCCGGACAAAATTGTATTGGTCAGTTCCCGAAGCGCGCCGAGAAAAATCTTCCTAGCATTTTTATAGTTTTTGATATTAATGTTTCCCTTCATTTTATATTGCAAAATTAAATAATAATAGGCTATTAAAAATTCTATTATAATTTTTCTGGTCTCCCTTCTTTTCTCTCATTTGTTTTTATTATTTTTATGTTTTACGCTCTGGAAAAAATGGGTGGCAAGTGCCCCCCTTGCCCCCAAAATCCCGCCTATGGTTTTCAGCACATGAAGACTACTAAATTCCGTCGATTCAGTCTCATAAAACTCTATATATTGATACTCCTATCTAAAATCTTACTTGCTTTAAGAGTAAACTTTCATGAAGGCAAAATAAGCGTGAAGACATAAAACATGTGTTTCTTATTTTTTCAAATGTAAGAACTTAAAACAGTGTCCAGTCACATGTGACTAAAGCATACTATAGGCGGTGCAGTGGATAATGATAGGTATCAGTATCTTCCTGTCTTTAGAGTAGCAAACTTCATGATGATGTACATAAAAACTGTTCTTTTTCACTCTCATTACATATGGGCAGGTAACACTGTTTGCTCTACCTTTTTAGGGGGTTTAATTTTGGGGGGAGTAAGGGTCTGTAATGAGTGCAATTTTAAGTAACTGCTCTGACTTCTTGTTAGATCTGTCTCCAAACACATCTTGAATGACGTTATCCCTTTTTAATTATCCAAAGAACCCTTTTCTAGTTTTCTACAAATTCAGTTGATTTAATGTATTTCATTATATTCACAATTGCTTTAAGAATTTGCCATGACGTCATTTGATGTGGTGATGCGCGTAAGCTTGTCCGTGAAGACCCATGCCGAGAGTTTTACTTCAACCCTCTTTCTACTATACAGTTCACAGCAAACACTTTCTGACTACTTAAGTAGAGGCTTAGTATATGTGGTACCTTAACTGAAAGTAAGCTAGTTAAAGGGTATAGGTTAGTCTCCATAGATTGATTTTTTGGGGGGTTGGGGCGATGGATTAACTTTTCCGGATGAATTTATGATTCCGGATTAGTAAGTGTCGCGTACTGAATTGCAATAATGCTATCACAAGAGCAATTGGTGGGCAGTATGGACACGTCTGTTTCCGGTCAGGAAACATAACTAGAGCGACAGTTGGTTATGTGATGTGAATAGGAAGAGACGGTTTGGCCCCCATGAAGAGTCGTTCAGTGCAACCTTCCTGTTATTATCTCTCTACTACCTAGAAAACCTATGCTAAAAACATACTTAACATAAACCGACCTTGATTTGATGGTGAAACCGATGTTAGACTTAACCAACTTAGGTCATTTCAACTATTAAGGTTGGCTTCTTTAATCTCTCCTTTTTAGTTCTCATCGTTTGATAACCACACTGTAGTCATGATTGAACTGACCCCAATGTATTTCCCACAAAACACACAAATTTATCCTTTCTAGGGTCATTGGTCTCATAATTCCTAAACTAGGTTGTGACTTAAACATGATACACACTTTGTAGGTTAGACAAGTTATAGGCTATGGTCTTTTAAAATTTTATTGGCGTATGATAGTATTTTTGTCTAGAGGTTATGAGTAACGAAGAAGGAAACGTTAACAACATGAGGCTTTTAGACAATCCAACCTAGAATCCCACAATTTTCAGTGTCTGATGGAGACTAGTAGCCAAACAAGGTACCGAATGGGGACGACTTTAGCTTCCAGGGGGTGAAATATTTTTAGGGGTCAAGATATGCTTAAATGCATTTAGCCAATAGTAAATTTTAATTTTCTCAGGGGATTTCTTGGGGACGCCCTCTGCCCTTCCCTTGGTTCTGTGCCTGGTCTTTGCAAACCCGTGAATGAAAATGTTAGTTTAGTCATAAAGGAACAGTCTCACAGAGAACAAAAAGGTAAAGGTGCTTGCCTGCTTGCTTACTTGCGTGCTTGCCTGCCTGCCTGCTTGCCTGCCTGCCTGTCTGCCTGCTTGCCTGTCTGCCTGCTTGCCTGCTTGCTTGCCTGCTTGCCTGCTTGCGTGCCTGCCTGCCTGTCTGCTTGCTTGCTTACTTGCCTGCCTGCCTGCCTGCTTGCCTGCCTGCTTGCGTGTTTGCTTGCTTGGATCAAACACTTCAGTAAAGTATAGATTCTTGTTTTCAATACGACCAACTCTTTGACAGATTGCTATTTCTTCTTACGAATGTCTTGACATTTTCACCGCTTTTGACAATAGTTTAAATTGTGCCGTCATGTTTTTACCATATTTTTGTAAGGTGAATTTATTCTATTTGAAGAATACACTCTGAGGCATTTCAATTATTGGAATTGTTCAACGACCTCAGCAGAATGATGGCGACATTGCAAAATAAGGAATTGCTGCTACACAAGTTGGTAATTTATTTGCTTAGCCTCTGAAAAAGCTTTTCAGCGCCTCCTGTCTTAAATCGCTCAGAACCGATCATCTTCTAATATTCAACGTAAATTATAGCATATGTATTTTAACGTAAGTGATCGGTTACCATGGCAACGTACATAACAGAAAATTATTCTCATCAAGTTTAAGTTGAATACGAGGAAACTTTTACTCAGAGCTTCGTTTGTGCCATTAGTCTGGGTGATTAAACAAACTAGTGTTGCACAGTGTCTTTGACAGTGACATTTATTACGTGAAAACTTACGGGAAGTGCCTGATGTTAACAGCTTTTTGGCATTTTTGCTAAATGTTCCTCTGTATCTGTTCTGTAGGGAACGAGACCGCATTATTATGTAAACGTTCTAGAATTAAGGGCTACGATCGTAAGTAAGTAATCCTTCGGTATTGTGAATTTCTATGGAAGATAATAGAAACTTTGATGTTCGCCTGAGAGAGGAAATTCCAGCACTTATTAAAGGCATATGAAAACATCAGCTTTCCAGTAACTCAAGTAACGTCTATTTTCGTGCTTATAAAACTTATATAGCAGAACTTGTTACAATGACGTTCAGATTCTTTCTTTAAACTGAGAGTCATGTTAAACCATACCTACTAACAGTGTCGGTCAGCTTTTAGCAAGGAACTTTTTAAAATGTTTTAAATGACTTAATTGACCGGTCTTATACCTGCGAAGTTGCATAGTTTTAAGTTCACCGTATTTGGGTTTACTTTGACCCATTTGGGGTATATGGCACTTTAATTTCTTTTAGTTATGCTTTTGCAATTCTTAAAAATCATTATTGTATGTAAATCTGGTTTTGTTCGTCCTGTTACGTTAATTATTTTTTTTAAAGTATTCACCAGTTGTAGGCTACTGAACGAATTTGATGCCTTGTTGTGTATTTCGTTTCTCATAGTGTCTCAAAGTTCATGTTCTGAAAATTTACAGAAAATGTTTTGACAAATTGGTTATTATTGATTATTATCAAGGGGACGTGATTCTATTAAGCCAAGGGAAAATGTGGGGGATGTGGGTATGTCACTGAATTCCCATGTAAGGTAACTGTTACTGTTTTTATCATCTCGAAATATTACAGGTTAATGTCTCCTTGTCCCCATACTTCCCGGTTTTTTCTGGTTTTTGTCATCATCCTTTATGCCGCTTTTCTTAGTAAAGTAGCTAGCCTACCTCATGTCACAGAGACCCTTGTACCTTTTTGAATAATTCCTATTGATCGATGAGTCAGTGCTGCATCATCAGCTGCAATAACTTCTTAAGAGTTTGTTGGTTAACGCCTTCTTTGGTTGAGGGAAAACCCCATCTCAGTGCCAAAGAATGAGGGCTCTTTCTCTTCTTCGATTTCGTTTTCATTTCATTTTCCTTTCCTTTCTTTTATTTTTATTCCTGTTGTGTTTAATCTGCATGCTCAGTTTAAAGTTTGCATAAAAATACACACATGAGATACTTGAAACGACCTGAAAACATTTTCTGACATTTCAACGTATTTTGTTGCTCAGGTTATTATATCATAACCAAAAGCCAAGAAGAAAGCTGAGAGTGCCACATCTGACAAGTACTAAAATAAGTCTACAGTGCTGAATTGATATAACGTAATTAATTCAAAGCAGGGTTCTTAAGGCATAACTGAACAGAAAAAAAAGGTTTTTTTTTGGGTGGAGTATTAGAAACATGTGTTCCGAAAGTCTCAAGTAGACCACAAAGGTTTGACCGTAAGCAAATACGTTATGAGATTATTAACAGTACATTCGCCATTAACTGACACTCTACAAGTAATTCAGTCTAGTTCAGGTGACCTTGGAAACGATTCTATTAATTATTGCAATTAGATTTCGAAAAAGCCCCATCCCCCTATGCCGGTGCCACTGATTTTCCCCTTGGAAAGTTAAAAGTCAGGAATTAAACATTTTGCAAATAATTATTGAAATCTCAAAATAGTGTACCTCACCACTTACGCATTCAACAAACTTTTGCTGCTTTGGAGAGTTTGGAAAAGTCAACAATCCTCAATTTTACAACTAGTTGTTGCGAACACAAGATAAATCTAATTGTACTTACTTGCAGAGTTTGAAAAAGTCAGCAATGCATCGTTTTGCAAATAATTGTGAGATTTCATATACTCGACAATAATTAGCATTAGGGAATATTTATGGCTAAATTTAAACTTTGAATTTAAAATTGAAATGGCTAACCGAGAAAACAAGTATTTTGTTGCATTTTAAGAACAAATGTGTCCTCCCTGTAACATATTATTGCAAATTGTTAGTAAAGGTTATTTCTTTGTGATGCTATGGCACTTATACTCTTTCCTAACTTCCGCCAACTCTATATCATAATAACAAAAACACTGAATTCTGAAAATACGGCACTTCTTTGTCAAATACGAAACTAGTTTCATTCAATTGTGTTTTAGTTCCTGTTAAGGTAACCGGTGAAAGCAAGAACTAGGGCACTTCAGACAAGCAGCCAGGATATTTTCAAGAGGCGGCCGGCAGGATGCATGGAATGACCGACTGCCGCCGAAGACGTCTCGGGACTCGCAGCGTTTCCCAAACAGCTTTGGGGTTTAGGAGCCAAAGTTAGGTCCCCGGATGATATACAGTGCCAACGCCCCTAGGGAGTCTAGAAAGTGAGGTTCTTAAAGGGAAAAGGCAGTCGCCCCAGGTTTGTTTTCAAAAATTTGCTAAATCTTACGGACTTCCTCTTATTTCTCTCAAAAGTATTTTCATAATGTTGTTGTATAAAATCATTGAATATTGAGGGTAAACCAATGAGTTATTCTGCCTAAATTTAGGAAGTAAGCAAGACAAATATCGTCACATGATTGAGAGGAGCCATTCCTGAACTAGCGTGACGGGGGACACTAATTCAAATTGGGGCACTGCATTTTCCCTTTAAAGCTCTAGAGTATTAATGACATTTTTTGCATTAAAATGGTGCATTAAATCTTCACAATTATTTGGGACAGATATATCTCAGACTACATAAATTATAATTTGACATTTGTTCTCTATTAAAGGTTTGCTTCAACAGATTACAGATTTACATCCGTCCTGTTTGATAAAGTAGGCTGATTGTAGGAGTCAAAAGTGGATGTTACTGAGGGTTTTCCAGGCTTAAGAATAATATTTCCACCCAAGGTGTGCAAAATGGGATAATTATTATGAATGAAATTAGTTTTTTAGTACATTTTTGTAAGTTTTCGTGGCATTCTCCATACCAAGTTATCTACGTACCATATTTGGGATATGTAATAACAAGTGATAATAAAAATATTCTATAGAGGGCGGTTTCTGTCTTTTGCTGCCCCCCCCCCCATCACGCTTCTTTGCTACAAGCCTGAGGAGCTATGTCCTCTTCCAAACTCCCAAATAAACTCTTTTAAGTCCTAAAATGTAAGTTTAACCCCGTAAATTGCATATTCTCCAGAATTGACACTAGAGGGACAAATCTTGGAGCAATCCCGCCACAAACTATGCAAGTAGGACCTCCTCGTGTACTAGCAAATGACCGAGATCATTTTAATTTTTTTGCTAAAAGCCGCGCCGGTGAGAAAGTTTTGTAGCTTTTTTGGTTATACAGTACATAAATGATGACAGTATGTTTTAAGCTGTTCACCAGTGCTCGTATCTTCAAACTCTTTAGCTTACAAAAGAAATGAGATCAAACATTTTGTAATACGTTATTTATTTTCAGTAGAAGGTTAGAAGCCCTCGCCTTTTAATACTATATGCCTGAAATTTTATACATATTGAATAGTTACAAATAAATGTACAGTGTTCGAATTACCCGTGCAAATATAGATTTATGTATATGTATATTGAATTCACTTTTCTTTAAATATTCTATAACGTTGGATATAAGTTTCCACTCTGAAAGGCAGACTAACGGAAATTTGCCGGAAAATTCCGTCCTGTCAAAATGTTTCTTGGAAATACATGAAAACACACACACTGACTCTGAAATCCATAACTCATGAAAAATAATACCTTAAAAACTTATGTTTTTACATAATAATTGCCAAAAAGTTATGTAGACAATATGATTAATTCATGTTGTTCTGAATACAGCACCATCCACTTAAGAGAATAATCTGAATAATTTTCCGTCGTTCTGTTTGGTTCATAGGCCTATATATAGCCAAGTTGTCAGATCTATGTCTGATAAAGATCATAGCTCCTTTTGGAGTATCGGTTTCCATAAGAGGTTAATAAGATAAGTTATTATGACAATCTGTTCCAAATTTATCGTGTAATATTTCATCTCTTATAAAAGACCATCTTCCCAGAAAATGTCACAATAAATAAAACCGATTAAAACAGTTACTACCCAATAGAGATATGTTGAAATCCCTTCATCTGTTCTCCTTGGCTTAAATAAAGTACAATACTGGTAAACCATTAATTATACATATTACGATATAAGTCGTTACTGGCACTTCGAATTTACCACAAAAACTGAGTCACAGTCTGTAATGAAGATTGCTTGAAGATTATCACATGAAGGGCCAAAAGATCATGTTTCCATGCCAACTTCGTTGTTTGTTGAAGGGACAGCATAAAAGAAAATTAATTCCTTTCTTCAGGTCGTGCATGAAGGAAAGGCATTTGAAACATTGAAACAGAACAAGAGTTTTCAGAACAAGTGCTCTTAGAAGTTTATCATTTATTTAATACTTTTAACATAGATAAGTTTTTTTGTGTCGGAATACATCATCAGTTCGCTTATTTGATAAGGATAAGTCAGCAGGAAATGATAAAGATGTGTGATCTAATTCCACAAGGATTAAAAGACCCTTTGAAGGGTGTCTTGCAACAATAAACCAGCTCAGAGTTGTAGTACTGAGTATCTGCGATATCTTCAGGTCATAGTTGATAGGGGTATAGTGGTATTTCATGTGACGTCATGTTTCTGGGATTGCCTAACTGCCGGGCACAGCACATGCTCAGTAAGAGTTTTTACAGAGCATGGTATATAGCCTTGGATACTACTGTGAGTCGGTGACAATAATAGACCATTTTCCAAATTGCAGTTACAAAGGATTGTGGGACAGAGTTTTGGTGTGCGTCATTTTTGGACATAGTAAAAAGCCATTGACAAAGTCGACGCATCCCAAAACTCTATCCCACAATCCCTTTGCAATTGCCATTTTTAAAAGGGTCTGATAGCTTAATTTAACTAGCAAAATGTTCAGCAAGCTAAGAGACCCGCGACCACGTGACGTCGGTGAAACACATTTGTTAGCACAAGATACTTGCTGGGTGTATTTTTGTATATTGTGCACCATACCTGTCCCTATAATGTCCACATGTAAGGAGTGCCCTAATGACCTTTGACCTGTTATAGGTCCTACCGTAACTCTGAAGTGGCTAATTTGCGTGTTTATATCGCGTGTGCTATTTTTGCTTATGTGTGTGCTCAGGGAGTTGCTATTTGACTAGCAACTCCCTGGTGTGCTGTATAGGATAGGTCTACATATAATGACAATAGTAATCTGCATCTCTTCGAGACTTCGACACAAAATGCCCGCAGGAAAAATGGCCGAAACAGAATACATTGCACGTTTCCGCAGAGATTAATAAATGTACATACGTAAGTGCATGCATACACGAAGGTATCGTCTGCTGAAATCTTGAAGTACATAAATGTTGTGATAAAGTTACTGACACAAAATTTAAAAAACTCCCAATAAAATCCTTGATACCCTTCTCTAATTACTGGTCAATTGCTGATAATAAGACCTTGTATACAAAATGAGGTTACTCCAAGTAAAAAAGTTATTTTTTCTCCATGAAACATCATTGTTTGGGGCAATGTTCTACACAGGTACATTCCTTTCTTCGTTTCAGTAGTATTTTATCACTGCGAGACTGGATAATACGGTGGCCGACAAAGGCCAATAAAAAAAAATATTCACAGAGATTATCTCAAAATTTTGACTTATTATCTCAAAATTTTGACTTATTATCACAAAATTTTGACTTATTATCTCAAAATTTTGACTTATTATCTCAAAATTTTGACTTATTATCTCAAAATTTTGACTTATTATCTCAAAATTTTGACTTATTATCTCAAAATTTTGACTTATTATCTCAAAATTTTGACATAGCTCGCAGTACGTATTGTATGGAGATTATATTCACAAAACGACAACATCCTGACATCATGGAAACTGAGGACATAATCAGGCTATACTTTCGTCAAGGATTGACATATCAAGAAGTCGTAGCCGTTCTTTGGAATTCAAATGAAATTTCTTTGCGCGAAAGGAATCTTAAATTTCAAAAATTTTCGCGGGCTTCGCGCTCTCTCACCAGTGTAATTTTACTTCAACGCTCTCCGTTTCAAACAATGTCCGTTTAATTGATCTTTAAAGGTTTCATAATTACTGTTCTTCCTTGTAGGCTTGATTCTGGAGAAACTTAAAATTGCATCGATTTGAAGTTGTACACTCCTTTTCCAACCTTTGGGAAGATTTTTTTGTTTAGACTCGCCATCGTGGTAAACTTATCTTGTAAGAAAATCAAAAGTAGCTCAATGGTGAGCTCAGAGGTGGCGCCAAGTTTGGGGGCGGCAGGCTGACCTCATCAGGACAGTATTCAGTTTCATCGGGGAACCTCAATGCATAAGATAAAGAATGTAAATTACCAGTATTTGCCTACGTGAATTCTTTGTTTTGCTCTTAAGAAGGGCTGTTTCTTCAATAAATATACAATGATTTTCCAGCTTTGCAATGTTTTTCAATTTTTCTATGTTAGAAACCGATTTTTTTCATTCACGTTAGTAATCCTTTTGGTAACCGATCCTATTTGTCGGGTATTAGGCCTATCCCTGCCAATTGGAGCTCGGCGACGCCGTCAGGCAAATGCCGACACCGCCTCTGAACGAATCGGAAGTTGGCTAAAATCTCCGTACAAGTGTTCCCATTTTGTTAATGCAACAAACAAAATTGCCTCCAGGGAAGTAAAATTTTCGTGCGCTTAGCTCGTATGTTGAAACGTAGGACCCGATTCTAAAAGCTATTTGTGGTGGGCTTGAAATAGCCTGTAATCTCACGTTGTTCTCGTAATGTCAGTTCTTGACCAAAGTATAGCCTGATTAATATAATCTCCATACAATACGTACTGCTAGCTAAGTCAAAATTTTCAGATAATAAGTCAAAATTTTGAGATAATAAGTCAAAATTTTGAGATAATAAGTCAAAATTTTGAGATAATAAGTCAAAATTTTGAGATAATAAGTCAAAATTTTGAGATAATAAGTCAAAATTTTGAGATAGTAAGTCAAAATTTTGAGATAATAAGTCAAAATTTTGAGATAATAAGTCAAAATTTTGAGATAATCTCTGTGAATATTTTTTTTTTATTGGCCTTTGTCGGCCACCGTAGGATAAGAATTTTCGTTTCGCATATTTGGTATTAAATGGAAAAACTAGTACAGAATCAAATCCGTAGTTCATGAATGGAACTTTCACGGATACATGTATAGTCCATGGTTGTCTGTATAGGCTACTTGTTCCTTCCAAGTCCGGTCATTTACGTAAACCGGCTACATTTAATGATCGTACCATTCAATATTTTAACTGTACCTTGAAGTTTGCTTCGGCTACACATAGAAGTTCCTTCAATCCTTCTGTCAAACATAACCAGCCAAGACAAGGGTTCTTAATATTGAGGTCATAAGTCCGTGGCATCGGTCATTTGAGGCTTTTGGGGGGTTATAGGTAAAACATAATCATTCAGTTTCTATTCAACATTTGTCTCAGGGTGGGGGTATTGACTAGCAATTTCTGCAGGTGGGGTCGTACTGGGGACAGGGCAAGAACTACTGAGCTAAGGTGTAAAAGAGTGGGTGTTGTCGCTTTACTGCATTGCTAAACAATAGAAACTGTTATTCCTTGCAACGTACCCAAATTATCCCCTGACGATAGTGCTAGTCTCAGTCCCGATCCCAATTCTCCATCTGTCCAAAGCAATTCTTCAAGTAATTACTGGCAAATGTCTTAGCGATAAAGTTATGCGAAACATTCCAGGCATCGTTTTATTATTGCAATGTTCATTCATAAGGCTTAAGTCAAGGTTTCGAAATGATTTGAATCATTTGTCTTTTACGCCATTGTACACGTATCTGACAGTTTCCTGCGGTTCACCTTCGAGACCACTGTCCTTTAAAGTCATCCAAGGAAAAGAATTCCTTTTAGCTTTCCAGTCTCTTGGTGTGTTGTGGATTTGTGCCAGAGTGGTATCAGAATCGACGCTTACAGGTTGACTTTGACTCGACCTGTCTTCGGGAAATACATCTTGGCCCAAACTTTCTTCATCTGCTTCCGGTTCCACTCCTTCGTCAACTGAGTCTTGAGACTGGAAACTGTTGTTGTTGGACACGATTCCAGACGTCTCTCCACTATTATCCGAACTGTTTGCACTGTTAGTTTCCTCCTTGCCTTCCTCATTGGTCTTCCCGTCTCCTGATGCCACTTTCTCAGAATTTTCCTTTGAGTTGCTCCTTTGATGTCGATGAGGCGACACTGCATCCCCTTCCTCGTCTTCCTCTATCACATCTGTGTTCGTTTCTTCGAGGTTTGACATCTCTATATTTTCCGACGGGGTTTCTTCCTCGTCTTCATCATCCTGCTCTTCTGTAATCGTACCCTGTCGGATGTGACTGGCCCAAAAGCTTCTAGCGAGTTCAGTTCCCGTTGAGGATAACCGTCTCCTCATAGACCGATTCTGCATTTCATTTACCGCCACCACAACGTTCTTGACGTTACGAACTTTGAGAAATTCGGGGAGAGACATATCGTCATCCTGTATCGGTGCTTTCTTGATAGGCTTGTGCTGAGAGCTGTCCTGATATTGTAGCGACTTCTTACCCTTTCTTCCCTTGCGCATAAGATAGGAAGGCACACGTTCTAGAGACTTTGCACTGTTAACCGACTCTGAAAATGATGACGTACTGACTGACGATAGAGAGCTTCCCTTTCGCGCCCCTTCGGTAGTGCTTTTCTTGTGCCCTTTGTCCTTTAATATCTCTAATAATTCATATCTGAAGGAGGAGATGTCCTGTTTGATTTCGTTGAGATCATCCTCACTTATACCTTCAGCTGCCTCACCACGTCTCTGGTGATTCAAGTAACGCTTGCCCAGGTTACGCATAACACGCTGAGTGGAGAAAGAAGAAGTAATATTGGAATACCGAGATACAGGGCATGAATAATGACGGAATACCACACTCCGGCTACAACTAGGATAGATGACAAGAAGCTATCTTACATATATATATATATATATATATATATATATATATATATATATACACACACACACACATATATATATATATATATATATATATATATATGTCACAAGGTTTGGGTCAGATGAAACGTTCATGTGTCGATCATCTCTCACATACAAAATTTGTTCTGGTTATAAGTGTAATCTTCGCTTTTTTTCATGTTACACTGTTAAATGCCCTCTAAGCCCATCCCAGACAGTAACAATTCTCCCAACTAACCTAACTTTTTGCCCCGCCTCCAGTTTTAAACATAAACAACTGTCTTGTAGTTGAACACTTCCAAGACAGAGCCACAGTAGCCTGCACAATTGCTCTAGGCAATATTTAAAAACAAACTATGTGTGACTGTAGCCTAATTAGGAACACAACTGACTGTCCAAGTCATCATTACCAACCAGAGTGGTGCTATTATTGTTTGAATGAATGTCAATCAAAGTACAGTCACCAACTGGATTTAGAACTATGGGGATGTGTCTAAATATATTAGGAGGATGCCATAGCTCCTTTAAAGATAAACTTGTTACATATAATGTCAGTAACGTGAGGAAGACAAACGAGTATCTTTATCGTGATTTAAATAACAGTTGCATTTCTAGGTGGACAGTGAGCCCTGACCCCCCATGGATAAAGCAAGGGAGAAGGAGAAGGGGAATTATTGGCTCCCAAAAGTCAACAAATCAATGTCCCATAAAGCAGTTGCGGATACGCCTTTGTATAAATATGATCCATTTGTAACAAGTTCCAGCTACGACCAAATTTGTACAATCCATGCTAGCTCCATGGCTGGGGTCATTTTTGAATGTTTGGGGTGACTTTCGCTCTTTACACAAGGATAACGTGTGCCCCTGCCAATATAAGTTTCACTTAATGACATACTGAACATGCACACTGAATCAATTTTCAAATGCTAGTTTAATCCCCAGTAATAAAGGAATAGGTTGTAGAGAATAACATAAAGGTGGTGCATTCACAAGAGAGAATGACAATCATGAAGCAGGCCAGTAGCCAAGGAAGAGGGCCAAGGGGAAGCACCCCCCCCCCCCAAAAAAAAATCGTAACTAGCAAAGTAATTGCTGTTGCTTCAATTCATTTTAGCACATCTCTTCCCCTAAAAATATATTCGCTCCCCTGGAACCGATCTCGCCCCCTTCAGTACCTTTGTCTGGCTACGATCCTGCCATGCAGGTTTCGACTTTTCCAATACAGGTAGTTCGTACGTATGCACATGACATACAAGTGTAATATGTTTGGATGAAAAGGTTATTTCAAATTTAAATATGGGGAAATTGTTCATTTCTCAGGTCGTCTCATAACAATTGTAAAAATTTTGTTATTGTCTTTCGTACCTACAGTAATATTCTTTAAATGTTTTTAGAGATTAAACGAAGTTATAAAATTGTTGAAAGGGACAATTATTTCGTCCCTGACAATTAAAATTCTCCCAAAAAGTTAAGTTCTATAGCCCCGCCTTTAACTTTTTACTGCTCCTCCCAGACAAAGTTACATTTAGCCTGTACTGTGTTGAGTTGAAATTGCTCAAGGCTATATTCTGCAGAGTGCACTAGCCTATACTGTAATCTCACATTTCAATGCAATAAGCTATACTACATCACATGTCACTGAACTGCAAAAATCTTCATTGGCCGATCACAGTAAATGTATTGTTTGAATTAATGTCAATCAAAGTGCAGTTACCAAGTGGGAATGGAGATAAGCCTACCCAAGGCAGGAGTTCCTAAAGATGTTTGTAGTGACACAACAGCCCCTTTAAACATTGCCAACCTTTAGGGACTTCTTAATGAAGAGTGCTGGATTAGGCAACCACTGTAGAATTTGGCTGAATTTTCTTTAGGGTATAAGATCAACGTATTCCCAAATCGCCAGGTGTTCAGCTGACTGTAATGACTACTTATAGGCATTGAAAATTACTCCCATTTCATACAGTTTAATTGCGTTTATTTTCAACAATCTAACCTAATAACTGAATTGTAAAGCTAGGATGAAGAAGTTGCACTTTATTTGACAGTGTCACGTGATTATAAAATAGGAAAACCCTGGCACCTTCCCTCTTTTACCATAGGCTCGTGCACCATCATCATTCCCCTTAACAAGACAAATACTCCTGTTTCTCTTTAATTGTTCATTTTAATGGTTACTTGCAGGTCAGGATGGCGTCACTTCCTAGTAACAACGAACAAGAAGCAGACTAGTTAATAACTAGACCATTCACGGTTACGTCACCGTAGGCACTTGCTGGCACTGAGCATGCGCAAGAACATATGCGTGTAAATACTGGCGCGATTGCACTCATAAAGCAGACAAATTAGAATGCACTTTTCATTGTGACAACGTATGAAAGCGCGCCTAATCAACTCTTTTGCCAGCCAGCTGTGACGTCATTTGTTTGTAAACATGACTGGGTCTATTATGTCCGTATGCGCGAGTCGTATAGATACTGTGGGGTACGCAGTTTTCTGCTGTTACACTGAGCCTCATATTCTTCTACAGGACTTTAAGGACTTACTAGTAAATAACTCCCAATCAAATTTTTGGATGGTGATCAGACAATTGATCACGCACTTTTCGAAAATGAAGTTTTGAATTCTTTGCTTTGACCCCAGGTTACTATAGACTATCCTTCATGCTCCTTGGCCATGTAGCCCTTGCCTATTTTACCAACCCTATCCCTGACGGATTTTGATACAACATTTTAAATTCCTGGACAAACGTTTTTCCTTGTCTGTCCTGCAATATACAAAAATAGACGGCCGGACTTAAGCGGTTATTTTACCAACATTGTCCACGGTTGTTGTGTCACTTTCAACCCTTCCAAAGCCCTTTTATGCGTGCCGTCCAAAAGCCTTAAAATTTGAGGTCTGGTGACTTGAAATGACGTAGATGAATATTTGATTTAGAGAAAGGTAAAAAATGTAGAAAATAGCCACAATTTTCATCAAAATCCATCCAATATTGCCCATTTTACAAGAAAATGTCTGTTGAGACTTACGTTGTGAATGAACATTAGCTGTATCTAAATTTATAACAACAAAGGAGGACTAACCTTAATTTTTAGGACAGTGGTAATGTTGATATGCCCTGAGGCGCTTAAGTTTTAAAGTTTAAATTGGCTACTCAGGAAATACCAATACAACTTACCAAACTGCACAATACATAAAGCTGTAATTTGTAAAGGGTTAACAAAAGAAATACATGTGCAACACTCTACATCATTCTACAATTTTTGAGTAAAAGCAGCTCTTTTAGTGCATCTCATCGGAACTTAAAAGACTTTTCAAATAATCCACTTCAGCTTGCGTCATTAAAAATGCTACCAATTAAAAGCAATTCAAAGTTTACGTCACAATGAACCTTTGAGTACAAACATATTTTACCAAGTTACTTAAGTTTTAATTATTATCTGTTCATGTGAGTAAAATGTACTGTGTAATGTTCATCTCCTAAAAGGCCCAGCTATTGTGTTATTTTGCGTAAAGTGGTTCTTTTATTTTCAGTCTACATCGATCTGTGATTTTAAAAACCTTTCTTCTTTTTTACTTTTCAGATAAGCATGTGTTCACTCAACATTACAGGAATTTCATTCCCTGGCAATTTCCCCAAGGACAAACGTATTATTTATGGCGACTACTTACGGTTAATGTCAAAAAACTTGAACTGCTCAAGGTTTTACGAATGTGACCATGAAAATTTTCTAACTTATTTTAGTGTTCACAAATGAGAAAGGTTTATGTAAAATTAGAATTAGAATTTTGACTAATCGAGAATATATCCTTCATGATGAATGATTTTTTAAGCGTGAGTAACACCAAGCAATCTTCTTTTTGTGAATGATTAATACGCATTAAAACAATGGGTGCTTAAAGTAAAGTACTCTATTCAAGGCAAATGGAAGTGTTCAAGAAAAAGTACTTTCAATCTCTCATTTTATTTAAGTACAAGATGTAACCTGAAGTTATTTATTTCTCTAACAACCAAGGGACCAAATTTTGTAGTTCACCCAAAATTGTTGAAGGGTACCGCACAATTATCTTTGCACTGATATTCACAGTTCATGTTAGTTCTTTCAGTTTGGACTCTATATTTTTTTGTTATAGTTTCAAAGAGGAACGAACTATTCATTTCAACCTAGCATTTTGCTAGAGAGCTGTTACTCGAATAGATACAATTGCAGTAACAGTCCCCAAACAGCGTTTTCAAATTACAACTAACAGATGGGCACATGCATCCGTGATTTCAATTTCGCACAGTCAGTGATACGGCTGTGGCACTTACATATTTCGACAACAACCTTTGGTATATATATATATATATATATATATATATATATATATATATATATATATATATATATATATATATATATATATATATATATAAATTGTTTTATATGGGAATGCTTAACTCTGTACGCAAGTCCGATTCACCTTGTAATGTTTATGCAATTACTTAACTGCACACCAACTTACGTACATGTATCCGTTAACACTAACGACTTAGGGGCCATTGAATATATCTCAAAACTAAAAGGGGAAATATAATATTATGTATTTTATTGCTTTTATTTTCGCCTTTTGTATTGGCGGTATTGACCTTTCGCCTAACAGGTCGATCTAGCGTTATATATATATATATATATATACATTTATATATATATTTATCTTCAGACTTTCTCTTTTTCCTTTAAAGGTATTTTCCATGACGTTTCAAAGCGTTAACATTACATACTATGGATACACCAACAAGTCATTTTGCATGAATGATGTAACGATAAAGTTTTAAAGATAGTCATAATTGAATGAGACCTTATGTGGGTCGGTATTTTAGCCATTCATATTTGAATGAATGCATCTATAAATTTTCTTACAAAAATGGTCTGCACTCCCCTCCCGTTCAACCAAAGAATACCTTAGTAACGTAACTTTTGGGGCTGGCTATATCCATAAACTGATTTTATTATAAACACTCACCTGATATTCTAGGTCGTTTTCTTTCTTCTTAGTTATCATTGCTATCTGTTGAAAGCGCAAAAGAGAGAAGAAAAATTTGTAAATACGAACCTTAGAATTGCTTAAAGATCGGTAGCTAGAAAGGTTAGGAAAGCGTTCGATAAGGTTTGCTGATTTCACTAGTTAACTACCCATTTTGGATTACCTTCCACGTTAGAGCTGTCATTGGTCTTAACCTGTTGAGGGATGAAAAACGTTAGACATAACAATTAGCAGCTGCCATGGCTGAGTGAATAGGGTAGCGGCATTATAAACAAATGAGGTTGAAGTAATTGGGAGGTTCGCGCTTCGATCCCATGGCAGGGAGGTTTATTCGAGGATGAATGGATGAAACTTGATACCTTACCTTCTTGCCTTATCTCTTACCCAGACGAATAACTTAAAAACCACTCCAATTTTTTATGTGGAAATTTTTTTGAAAATTGAGCTCATTTGTCTTTGGAAAAATTATGTGGCAAATTCACGGTACAATGATTTTTCACTCAAATTAATTTAAGGCTTTCAGTCAAAAATGACCAAAAATGACAAGAAAAGATTCAAAATTTGTTTTAAAATGTTGAATTATTAGCCACCCGATGTGAAGTTGTAATCCATGAGCCCTTGGTTTCTCTTCTACATTCATCACATTGCCATGAAATAACTACCTTAAATGGAAAATGCATTCACCCCAATTTGAATTTGTGTATCCAGGTATCCTGATTCATGAATGGACCTGTTAATCATGTGACAATATTTTTTCACTCAAATGTCCAGTTTACGCAGAATAGCCGCTTAGTTAACCTTTAATATGAAAACTGTTTATTTGAACTCATGATGGAAGATATTGGGAAGGAAGTAAGAGGAAATCTGTAAGGTGCAGGTGATGGCTTTAAATAAGTTTGGGGCGACAACTTATTCCCTTTAAGGGGAAATGTGTTGACAATGCAGTAACATTGGACAAACAGAAATTAGCTTTAAACGTTATGAAACCATTCAGAATCACCAACAAACTCAGGTAACAGCTTTTCCAAATGCTCCACTGTATAAGAGAGATATGATAGGCGCTGCAACATTTGAAACTGAAAGTTTGGGCGAAAACTTATTCATGAGCGACAAAGCAGACAGAACCTTGTTTCTCAAAAATATAGTTACATGGGCTCTTTTTTAAAGTATATATCATTACGTGTCTTCGAAAGAAAATTTTCTGTACCATAAACGTAATATTTCCCTTTAAGGTTTTAGTTAAGCATTGCCTGGTCAATCTATTTTGGTGAGAGAGCCACTAGGGATAGAACTGTGTGCTGTGTGACTTTCAAAGGCGCATTGACTCCCATCCGCAAGCTCAAACCCCGCCCCTGCATTGCTTTGAGTGACTGGGTAAACAACTAATCATATCTGTTCTTTGTAGCTTACATATACAGGACATCAGATTCATGGTAAGCTGTACGAAGTTTTGCCTATAAGAAGCTGCAGTAGTGGTAATTACCATGCAGAACGTTTAGTAAATAGCTATGAAGTGCTTGGTTGACTGAATTTTAAAGAAATGTACCATGTGACAGTGGTATAACTAACCTTGTAGTGGAGGGGGGACGAAGACTACCTGAATCAGGCTTTAACACTTATAGTTAATTACCAATATTCTCAAAAAGCGAAACTGTGGCCACATGGTTGTGAAGGATTCTCACGAAAAAATTTGGAAAACCTTTATGACCTCCTTAAAATGGTCCGCTACTTCCCTCTGCATGGCACCAATTGGCCAGGGACTGGCAGCTATAACCAGTGTCAAGACATGTGATACAGCTGAAGTGAAGAGAAGTAATCGATTGACAAAAACTTCTGAAAGAGTAATGAATTCAGCTTCTTCAATTTCCAATTCTACACAGACGCAAAACAGGAAGTTGGCATTGCAACCTACATTTATATTTGTTGTACCACTGTGCGAATGTAATGTAACCGAATAACCAGGATACTAAGAACTATGAACTAGTTATAAAGTAGCTACGATTGATATTTCTGTGTGTATACCTTCTAATCCTTTACAACCTGATTGGTAAAACCGTCTTTGTGGTAAAAACAAAATGGCTGTAGGCGATGAGATCGGTAACATGGAATACCTATTAAGTCATTCATTAAGTGTGGTTGGTAAAACAGCCACTCTTGCGTAGTTAATACAACAAAATATACCAGATATACTAACCTGTGTAGCCTGCCGACTGGCTTCGTTGGCATTTGCATCTAGACACATACCACATAGAGAGCAGCACGTTTTAATGGCATAGTAGAAAGACTTGGGACTTGGTATGACATTAAATGGGGGAGGTAAAGTATTTCCCTCGTCGAAGTAACTCATCCACAATTTAGAACGAGCAAATTTCCATTCACGATCTGCTTGTGTCTGGTGAAAAATAGTGTACTTATTAGTTGCCACAAAAGTTAAGTGATGACAAACCTTTCTCTTATCTTTTTTTTCTGGCTATGGGTAATCACCTTTGGCGTTAAACTTTGTAACGGAAGAGATTTCCTTGTGATTTTCTTAGCCAGGAAATCGTTCTTTTACATGATGGCTATGTGGTGAAGTTAATACAAACAGAACTATTTGGAGGAACTTTCAACAATGGTAACAGATAAACGCAAATTTGTTAACAGAACGCTATATATTTGTTTCATCTTTGCCTGTCGACTTAAAAGGTATATGCTATAACATTGTCAAATCTTCGCCAAGTAATTGATGCATGGAAGCAGCTACATTAACCACAGCCTGCTTCTAGCTACTTTAAGTTGATATATTATGCCAAGCATACAAGTCACAGACAAAATGGCAAAGTTATTCAAGGAAAAAAATGCAAATTTAGTTATCCTTATTTGAATTATTATACCCCAGTGTTAATTCATGTATAATTTTTTATCATGTGACAAACTACAATGAAATTAGTCGCTTGCAATAGACCTTATGCATTGAAGTCACGGGACGTAATTTTGGTGGGTAAACAATGAAGTACACTGCACGCAGGACGTAGACTTCGCACGACGGCCCAGTAAACATGCGCGCGACGATCCGACCGGTACACAAATCAGCTGCCTGCATTTGTTTAAGTTGCAACGATACGCACTTGCCTCCATTGGAAGGAACACTATCTGTTCTGTGAATTCATATGCGTAAGGTCTATTCATGTAAGATAATTCCATTCATGTTTCTGAAACATCATAATAGATTCTCGTTAAGGAAATAAAGGAAGATTGAAAAGATACATTTGAGGTTTCAAAATGCAAGGTTGGGCGCCAACTTCAGCCCTTCAAGTCTCTCAAGTGGCATGGGTTCTGGATTGGAATATATCGCAGTTTGTAAACCGTTTTGAACTTAACTCTGGCTGGTCAATGTGGTGAGGGCAGCGGTCACAGGATAATACTGTAAGAATGCGATGTAGTGGTCTTTAAAAATATTTCCATCTGAAAGTTCCATGCCTTTGAAGGGACCTTGCCATGCCGTTATGATAGCCAGATGGAGTAAGATTGAATGAAACGTACTGCAGTTATGTCATCATTAGGGGAGTCAATAAGAACCTTCTCAGTTTCGGAATTTAAATGTATATATTTAGTGTGGACTATCTTCCAAACACCAAGAAGAACAGCAGAGGATACATGCAGGCTCAAGATCATTTTCTCAGGCCAAAATTCTACCACAGCGACGTTTCCAGCTGAGATTTTTCAAAATTCGTTAAGTTTGACGTTATCTTACCTGAATTTTTTGGAACGATGTGTTCATCATCGCAATGAGTAGATTCAGTAAAACAATGATGGTGATGATGCAATAAATACATAACATAGCAGCACCAACGAACTCCGTAAAAATATGATCGGCATCTACGTTCACGACACTGATACTTGTTTGTCCGAATACTGACCAGGTCAAAGACTGCAGCGATTGGAACATACTGCAAGATAAGAAATATAATTTTCTGAAAATTCCTGCAGGTTGTTTCTACCTGGCAAAAAACCCTGAAACCTTAAAGAAGCTTTAACCCCTTGGGGATACAGACGTCTAAACTCTCAGCCCTCGGAGTTTAACAACTACAATCTAACAATCTCCCATGCATGGTTTTGTTTTAGCTTAAAATAGTAGATGAAGTTATACATGTAACGAAAGCCACAACCCAACGGCGGAGATTTGTTCTCAATATTGGGGGGCATGACCCCATTTTCAATAATTTACTGTGTGAAATATCAAAGTCAACGGGGCGATTTCTCAAATATTGGGGGGACATGTCCTCCCCTGTCCCCTCCCCATAATCGCCGCACGTGCCACAACCTAAAGGTTTACATCGGGGAGGCGGTTGATACTACAGGCTGTTATAGAATGGGCTTTTATGTATAATAGGTGTGTACACATGATAAGAATGCGTGATGTATGCACCAGACATTATGTAAGGGAGCATTCCAGTCTTATATGCCGTGTTAAATAATATAGGATCTTTTTTAAGTATTTCTTGAAGATCTGGTCTGGCGCCATCAAAACGAAAGCTGTTTTCATGTTCATGCCAAAACAAAATAAGTTAAAACAAAAAACTTAAAGAAAGATTTGAACTAGAACTTTGAAGGTGATTGATTATTTTAAAAGACACCCTATCCGACCTTTGAACGAATCTTAGTTATCTTATAAGCTTTACCAACAAGATCACACGAAGTGTCGTTCAATGTCAGTATTTCTTCTGTTTTACTAATATATATATTTATATATATATATATATATATACACAGACAATATCGTTTAATGACTTAACTTAAAAAGTCAGTACCGTAGCAGAAAATGCGGTGAAAATATGTTTTGGACAAACACGTAAAACGACATTACTACGTATAGGCAAAGGTTAAAAGGAGAAATTATAAAATTTAGGAAAATTATGTGAATCCTTCTTTCCCATTATAAAGATTTGTACATGTGACTCATGTTTATTCATAGAGAGTGTGTGAAGCTAAAGTTTAATATCTTAAAATGTTCACGTTGTGATAAATTTTGTCGGTAATTGTACTATATTCTACATTTCAAGCGAGTTTTTCGTGCCATGGTAGGTTGAAGGAAGTAAAATAGTTTTTCCTTTTGCCTTTCTGTCTGTTTCCAAAATGATGGTAATATCAGACTAGGGCACAGAAGGATACTTTACATTTTCAACGTCGGTAAAAGGTTGTCTGTTTAGGAAGATGGGCTTGACTTCCTTTTAGCTAAGATCATGTGTCATGTATTACAGCATGGGGTTCCTAGGTGGTAACTCCATGATTACAGACACATGATGTAAACATCTGGAGGTTGGAGAGGTTAAAGACGTTAAGTCTGAAATCCCTTCATAGGACGTAGCTCCCTAGGAAGACAAGCACCCTAGAGTAATGTTTGATTTCGGCCCTTTGGCGCCGATTATTGAGACTTTAGAAAAAAGAACCCTGAAGTTTCAAGCAGTGTCTGTGTAAGGCGTTCTTAATACTCAATATTATCGTCTCAACCTCAGACAATTAAAAGTTGCAGTTACTTCCTGCAATGACGTTTAAGTGTGGGGACAAGGATTCATCATTTGAAATGACATATTCGTCGTAAAAGCTGAAGGGTTCATTTCATTTCCGGTTACTCTCCAGATACAAAGCTGTTTTTCTAAATACCAGAACTTTTAGTTTTGTAAACTTACTCCGAAAATGCATTATTCTGAGGATCACAAGTGAGACCGTAACAATTGTCGTCACCTCCTTCAGTCCTGTAAACCCAGTAAAGTTGGTTTAATCCGGCAGCAAATGAAAACACGACAAGAACAATCAGAACACAGAACTTGATGATGTCCTCCACCATTCTACCTAGAGATATCTGAAGGGGTCCGAGATGAGAGTTAGCAATGAAGAGGTACACCAAACGCAGCATACTGTGGAAGAAACACGAACGGACGTCATTTTATGAAGAGCTGACATGTCAAATTAATTCTCCTCAAGGTACTATTATGCTGTTTTATTAAAATGATCATGATGAGGACAAAGTAAACATTTGTTGCTGAAAAAAGGGTGCTGTTTTTTTTTTTATTTATTTATTTGTTTATTTTTATTTTTTTTGTAATTGAGTCCCTAACCAATGCAACTCAATCAAGAGGACATGTACATTGGCCCGGTGTTATACCGACATGATCGAATATAACCGATATTGTCGACATAACAGTACCGCCGGTATGTGCTCGGGAAATGTGCTCGGAAAATAACACCTTAGTGAAATCGCGATGTCGGAATGCCGACTTCTTAATAACATGTTCACCACGTATTCTGTACAACTCTGCACAGATGCAAACATGTGGAACTCTACACAAGTTGTCACATCATGAACAGGTCATGGACATCCTCAAGAGATTCCAGAAACGTTTCCATCTTCAATCACATGAGAATGTGGGCCAGTTCGAAACATTTTTCTCCCAGAAAATACCCAAAAATTAGATGTTATCGATATTTGGGAAGCCCGGTTTTCATTTCTGTTTTGCTTCATACCGCCGAAATCTATTAGAGCTCTGCTTCTTGACGGGGAAAGTGATAGGACCAGTAAGTACTACCACATAGGGAAGAACAGAGGAGTTAACTGTGAAAGACAGTGCCCTTGAACAGAGTAGGCAATGCAATTGAATATTATAATACCAGGAAGGTGATATTAGATGGATATCCATCGAAAACTCTTCCTTTGTACTATACTAGTTGCCGACAATAATCTCTTTAGTGTGCTGTTCTTGGTCATTTATATAGGCTTAAAAGGTGTTATGAACTACGCACAAGTAGGGCACGTCTGCTACATCGGGAAATTTGCTAAGTCGCTTGAGCTGTAAATTAATTTAAGGGTTTCGACGCGTTTCGACACTATTACAACATACTTGTCTAGTTTTCTATGAATTGTGCGTCTTTTAAATCATGCGAAGGAATGCGGATATTAGTCAAAATCCCACACATAAGTTAAGTCTGATACTTCGTTTGCTCATCTGTATTGGTTTATTGCCAGCCACTCATTATAGGTTCCTTGGCAATAAACAGTCGCTTTGAATGTTAGAACAGTGTTTGACTGTTTGGCAGCTAGTTGGACATTTAACTATTATTCCAAATAAGCCTTTTTGTTGGGCTCTCTGTAGGTATGAATGAGATTGCTTAGATATTAGACAAAGGAATTCAATGCCCTTTAGTTCAATAATCCCTAATTAAAGGATTGAGTCTCCACTCTGCTGTCAATCTAATCGAATAAGCATAAATTAAAGTTTTCGATGGATCTCCATGTAATATCACCTCCCTGATAATACTGATAGCCCTTAGACTGAGCAGTTATGTTCCACAAGTTACATTCTGTCATTATTTGGCTTCATTTATCTCAGAATGGTAAGAGCATTAATACTCTCACCCTAACTTTGCACAAGTTTACAACAGCTTACCCACCCAACCCCACTCCTAACCTCACCTTTCATGCCTTGTAGCCATGACTATGAGTAATTCAAGTTTTTACAACAAAGCTTCTAAGCATGTGTTAACACATTGGGATGTGCCCGTCTTCAAACTAAGTATGTGGTTTGTCATGAAATGTAAATAAAGCCTTGACTCCGATGAATTACCTGAATATATTTGCAATGGCAAAAACAGCCTCAGAGGTCAGTGTAGGGTCAAACGGATCCCAGTCTTTACGGGGAAGGTGACAATCTTGCATTAATGTGTTTTCATCTCGTTTAATATAACAGCCGGTTCCGTTTAAAAGGTAGCACGGTCCACCAAAATTTTCCTTTAATCTCACCTGTGTAAATGAAAATAATGAAAAGAAATCATTCAAGTATGAATACTACTATTAGTCGAGTTTACCCAAGGTATACGAGGCGGGTGACAGGCTGCAGCCCCCCCCCCCTCCCGCATTCCGGCAGAAAAACTGCTTTTGGGGGAAGTATGTGCTATTTTGGTGCAAACTTGCATTCAAAATCCGGGAAAGAGTGCCCTAGCCCTCCCCCCCCCCCAATGGAAGTAGTCCCTCACGCCCAACCAACGAACTATGTCATTGCAATTCTCCATGTCACCAAGGCTGTCTGTCCACACCCTCTGTAATTGCCCACACACCTTTCCTGACCAAGCCATGAACCTATACTGCTACGCAGACTATTTTTATCATAGGTTTGCTGTTATTTATCAGCATTCATTGTAGTAACTTACAAAACATTATTTTACATAAATGTTCGGTATTTCAATTAACCAATAGTTTAAAAGCAACATACTGCACTGTTAATTTTTAGTTTATTGACCGAATTATCTGCAAACTTACATCCCTGTTTGAAAATAACGTTTTTTAACAGTAAATCATAAGAGAAAGTCTATTTTTTAGGAATTATGTTCCAAAACTGCTTTTCGTCAGTGTTGCTTTATTAAATTGACATGATTTGACAGCATGTTATAGTGCTGATGTCAGATAGCAACCAACGTGCTGTTTTAAGCACTTGCGTGAAGCAGGGGTGGACTGAGCAGTCTGGCAACCTGGCACTGCCTGAGGGCCCACACAGATAGGGGGCCCACACTGTTATTCGGAAATTTAAATGAAAATCGAAAAATTCGGAAATCCAGGAAAATAACAAATCGGAGAAAATAGGAAATAAGCTGAAGCTCGGTGGGATAGGTTGTGGCCATTATAAGTAGTGTCGGTAAGGGAAAGTTGATTCAGGCTGGTAAGGAGGAGGGCCCCATACCCATTTTCCCCGGGGGCCCAGTTCATTGTCAGTCCGCCCCCAGGCTGGCGTGGAGTCACTTTCTCAACACTTAAGTCCTGGTATTGACAGTTGTATGACGTGATATAGGACAATAAAATAAAGTGGTCGGGGTCAATTTTGGTGATATTTTTCCTACAGCAATGGCTACTTCATCACCTATTGTATTACAGTACTGCTTTTGAGTTTCATCAGGGATTAATTAACTCTTATTTCTTGCCTAAAACTGTTAAGGACCGATAAATTTGGTATGATTATTCTATCGTCTAATGCAGTTTGGGGTCGTAAAGTTTCCAATAACTTGAACTGTAACAAGATAAACATGATGTCCTACTTTAACATTTTCACACGCTCGTATCCCTTTGAGGTCGTAACTCCTTTGGGGACTAGTTTCAGGTTTTCTCCCCAGTGAAAGATACAACTTGAAGGACGGTTTCTTAAACCCGATATAGTAGAACCAGGGAGCTGTTAGAGTGGCAGCTCCCTGGTAAAACATTCGCTTGCTGTAACGTCAAAATGAAGATTCAAGCAGGGAGCTACGTCAGAGTGGCAGCTCCTTGGTAAAACATCCCTTGCTGTAACGTCAAAATGAAGGTTCAAGCAGGGAGCTACGTTAGAGTGGCAGCTCCCTGGTAAAACATCCCTTGCTGTAACGTCAAAATGAAGGTTCAAGCAGGGAGCTACTTTAGAGTGGCAGCTCTCTGGTAAAACATCCCTTGCTGTAACGTCAAAATGAAGGTTCAAGCAGGGAGCTACGTTAGAGTGGCAGCTCCCTGGTAAAACATTCGCTTGCTGTAACGTCAAAATGAAGATTCAAGCAGGGAGCTACGTCAGAGTGGCAGCTCCTTGGTAAAACATCCCTTGCTGTAACGTCAAAATGAAGGTTCAAGCAGGGAGCTACGTTAGAGTGGCAGCTCCCTGGTAAAACATCCCTTGCTGTAACGTCAAAATGAAGGTTCAAGCAGGGAGCTACGTTAGAGTGGCAGCTCCCTGCTTCAAGTCTGTTCATACCTTTGAATGCATCATGCAGCACAACAAATATATAGCGATAATAAATAGATATAATAGGATGTAAATTAAAGCAACAAACAAATGGCAGAAAACTGAAAAAGTTTGTTATTCCTGTTTGTAGAGAATTCTGTAAAAACAATGAACACAGAACGACATAAGAAGATTATAGAGTGTACATCGCCTTACCAACGACGAAGCAACTGTCGTCTCACCTTTTCTGCGAGAATTGGCCCTAGGAGTTAGTACACACGTGATCTATTAGACAGATATATCAAGTTTTGGAAGAGATTTGACACTTAACTTCATTTCAGCAAAGCCAAGTTAAATAAGTCGTAAGTAACCTTGATGTTAGTATTCAGAGAATGTTTCGTAACAAGCAAAGACAGGCTATGCACACATATGCAATGATCCATGAATAGCTAGAAGAAGGATACTATGTATGTTTGGCCAGCACATGCATGAAATTTGGTGTTTTGAGCAGTTACATGAGCCTAAACGAATCTGTGGGTGAGCATGACCTTCGACATGGCAATCGGAAACGTTCTGAGGTCACGTGGAAAATCCCAGCCTAATATCTTAAGGAAACTCCTGTTGCTTTCTTTGAATTCTTTCGCTACTGATATTTGCGTAGATACTATTAATACCCTCGCCAACCTCCATTTTGAAAGTATCCTTCACGTGACCCTGTGATAGACGCTGTCTGGCCTACCGATTCTACGTGAAATGAAATCACTGCAGTTGCATCACGTTTGGAATTAACCATTTGGCCGTTAGAATGTACGTGTCTCACCGGCAAGACGTGCATTCCACATTCTCTTTGATCGATCGAGCCATTATAATCTGCTTCTTGCATGTTACCACTGATCCGTAAAATACAGTATTTACGCCATTACTTGACTTGCGTCTGTTTAACTTGAGGCCTCTAAACAAGGAAGATGTTTCAAATGAAATGTCACGGACTGACGGCGATCACGATAAAAATGTCAACGTTTAGAATATCCTCCCTTATTTGATTCCTGTGTGCTATGTCACAGAGGAAGGTTTTAGAGGAACTTTTCGCACGTACATGTAGAAAATGATCCCTATTGAGATTTTATGCATGGGCAATATACCTATGTATCCGACAGGAAACGGAAGCTTGTAAAACTTGCCACACACCATATGCAATATTACTTTCATCGATCTCTAGACACTCAACATGATTGCGATTGAATTTTTTCCCATTATTTTTTTTTATAGTTATGAGGCGTCGTGATGTAAATTATGCACGAAAGCCTTGATCTGAAAATGCAGGGGCCATCGGTAACCTTTGTTAATATGATTAGTTGGAGTCTTACGAAAGCGCTGTTTGGTGAACGAATGTGGGTTATTCGTGGATACGTTGGCTATGTATCTTAGAGATGTTCTTTTTCTTAACAATTATCAAAAGCTTGCAAATCGAACGTTTAGGTGGTCAAAAATCCATTTTCAAAATTTAGTGAATGAATATGATTTTTGGCAGATAATCGTCATTTTGCACAATTTTCAAAGCAAGCTCTGGGAAGGGGACGGGGTCCGAAAAAACTGTACAAAACGTACGCTCGAAGAAATGATAAAAAATGTAGATGGTTCTTGAGGGTGTAATTTCCCCATACCTAGAAAAGACGGGAGTAAACGTGAATTTCATACTGCCATAAAGGATACAGCAAAACGAAAGATATGTGAACCTTAAGCAATTAATTAAAAGGAAATATTTTTGTCGAAAAGATGCCCATCTAATCAACAGTACGATCCACTTTTTATAGAGTTATTTCATTGTATTAACGTCAGTACATGTACTAATCAAAATAACAGCGTAATCTGACAAATTCTGGTTTATCGACCGACATGGTTTACGGAATGCTTACTAGGGCATCGTTTTATTAGATTAAGATCTGACCGATCGTGTTGAATTTAACATTGCTATTTATAGTAATAAGAAGAAAGATTGTCAAGCTACGATATCTGGCTCCTTGCTGAACAATTTTTGCTATCATCAATCCAGCAAAAACGTAGTGCCAGTTTTCGTCTAAATTAACAGAAAATGAGTCCAAGCTATTCTAAGTCAAAAAAAAAAAAATAGGTCCAGTCCCCTGACATGGGGCACAAGTGAACAATTTGGCCAAATTCTTTCTATTTTCACCTAAAGCATTGATCAACGTTATATACGAAAGTATGGTGCTGGCGTGGAAGGAGGGAGTTAATGATAACTCTTATGCTATCTGTTCATTCAACCTATAGAATAAGACCCTAGTACATTTTGTATCTTCTTCAACGCTCTGGAGACCGGTGGGACAAAGATGTGCCAATATGTTAGTCAATGGGGGCTGTTTTTGTGGTGCATTAACTCAAGTAACGTCTTTAGAGATTTAGGCAATTTGCAGAAAAGATACAGCCCGTACAAGATAATTTTGATCTCATGATGAATTTAACAGTGGAATAAGATGTCGTTTACAGTTAAAAACATGGTCATTTGTCATATATTAGCATCTAAAAATTACCAGTTAATTCTAAGGTCAAGGTCTATTTCAATTGATCTTCTTTGCGTTCTTCATCAATGAAAATTAATTAAAAATATAGCATTTCCTGATAAGCTCATAATTTATCACAATTTACAACTTAAATACTTGTTTGGTGAAATAACACCTTTACCAACAAAAACAGCAGGTAAGAAAATATTTGACTCACATAGTAACTGCATTTGTGACATCTTGTGATAATATTGTTTACGATGATATTCTGTGTTATTTCTATGTTATACCTTGTTTAAACTTTGTGGTTTTTAATATTTGTTCACCTGTAAGTTAGGGCTTAATTTCTCTACTGAACTTGATCACTTACACACTAGAAATGTCCGGTTCAAATTTGAACCAATCCATTCAAATGGGCACTGAACCAAAATCTGGTAAAATATTTGACTAGATTTGGTTCATTTTGAACAGAAAATAGCTGGTTTTGAACCGAAACTAGTCAAATATTTGATCCTTTTTTGGTTTCAACTTGAACCGGACGTTTTTAGAGTGTATGATAAACCATAAATGAAGGACACTTTACTTGCTTAGAAAAGTGATAATCCTGTCATTGTGCGTAAATCAACTGAAGCATATGCTTTCGGTCAGTGACCAAAATAGAAAGCAACCATTCAGATTACCCTTAGTGTAATGCCTCCATACTGTTTGACACCTACATTATAAGAACGGGGTAAATAATTTCCACAAGCCATTTATATCCTGTTTTATGTTACTACTTCTTTTGTTCTTCCTCAGTATACGTTGATGTAATTTATCAGTGATTTAGCCATAAGCATTTCTCATCTGAAACCTCATTTTAGGCAGTCGCCAAAACAGAATGGAACAAATTGGAACAACATTTTTTTCACCAGGCCCTTTCCAAGGCTCTTAATGGAGAGATGTCCTTAAATAACCATAAGAAGAACACTTCTGAGAAACCGATGAACCCATCTGTACCTTCTTAGTCTAAACATCTATGGCTGTAAAGGGGCACCCAAAGGCTATGATGTTTAACACTACTTCCAAGTATCTTCTTTTAACACACGATAATGGCACGACAATACTTTTCAAACTTTTCTTGTCATGGGACATTTGTTTAGATAAGTTAAAACAAGCGTTGACTCCGTCTAATATCTTTTTTATAGGTTCATGATCTTTTCTTTACAGTGTAAACCTAAACATTACCTCTTTTAAGTAATTCAAGCCAAGCGAATTGCCTAACACAACTTAATCTATCGGCATCCTTATTAAATAGCTCCTGAGGAAAAGCTCAGCTCAGCCAAGTTTTCTTATAAAGCCTTGGATTATCGAGCACTGTTCGGACGCAGGAAGCTCACATTTTCCCCGTACAATTCGATACATGCTTAATCTTTACCACGACTTAAAACGTAAACTAAATCGAGTAAGGAAACTCACGGAGGTCAATTGATGGTCATAAGCAGAACAACGTAAACTCATTCTCCGTTAAAGCTCGTTTGCAGTTTTATTTCTCACAAGGAAAGATAAGAGACGAAATTGTGTCAATTAAATGGACGTCTGTAAATAGTATGGATGGTATGGTGACTTTCAAACGATGCACTGCCTTGTCTTTGAAAAGAGCGTCATTTGAAATTAAAACTATAAATCTCACTTTATGGGTTGGAAATTTTACAGAGGAAACTGAAAAACCTTTATCCGAGTCGGTGATATAAATAACAAACATCACATAAAGAAGTCATGTAAAATTCTATAAAATGTGCAGATGTAATTAAAGGTAGAATCCACTTTGTTTCAACTGTAATCAGCAGAGGTCATACCTTTGTTTTCAAAGAAAGGTGCATATTAAATGGGCTTATCAAAAAAGGTATACGGGATGATTCCATTACCTACACTCTAAAAAAAGTTGGTTAAAAAGGGTTGGGTAAAATTCAAAGTAACCAACCTGAGCAGTTTGGTAACCAACAAAGTGGCAAAACAAATTAACCAACTGGGTTGGTTAACCATCAGGTTGGGGAAAGTCCATCTCTCTTGCAATATTACCCAGGTTGGGTAAAGTGAACTGAATTGCGCGCCATACGTTCGCACACAATTAATGAAAAGGTACTATACTGTACTGCAGTATACGGACGGTACGTACGTACCTACGTACACTTGTACAATGTTGGGCAAAAGAACCGAAAACCTATTGACCAACTATTGGTGAAATGGTTTAAGTGAATTTCTTTACCCAACACTGGTTAAACATACCGCCAATTAATTCTTTAAATAACACCTATTTCTAAATTTTTACATTCACAATTAACATTTTGCGAAACGTTTACTTACACTGGGAGAATTTTTGCTACAACAGTTTGAGAAAAGTGCATGTTTAAAATGCTGTGAAATGTTTATATACCAATCCTTTGAATGGAGCATTCCGAATTTTTCAAAGCAAATTTGTGTTTATCCTATATGCACTGCTGTTCCACTTAGGATAATAGCTGTAAGGGGAAGACCGGACACTTGATTTTAATTTCAATCTATCCATAGTTTTAAGTTTTAAGTTTACTTCAGGCCAACCTTATTTCACCCTCAAGGATTTTTGTAGCGCCATCATTTATAATTTTAATTTAGAGTTCTCGTATACTTCTTGACCATGTATCTTACAGTTTAGCAGCTGTAGGTCGCCTTTGGAAAACAGAGAGCTCGTAGTTACTACTTCAGGCTGTCAGATTTAATTTGGTTTTCGAAATTAGTGTAATGAATGTCTGTTTAGACAGATACAACTTTATTTTCCTAACCTATTTTCTCCTCGCTCAATTACACAAAATTGTCATGGAAAAGAAAAAAGGAAGAGGTATTGTTAAGGTTACTCATCCACGTAGAACTGAAGGTGCAAATCGTGCACTGAGATTACATAGTTAAAGATTAATGAGAAACTTCAAGTCAAATATACATTACGTCGAGAAAACTTATGCAGACAAATCTGTTATGAAGCATTACTTCATACCGGTATTGTGGGATTTATTTGTGAAGGTAGCTTGGAACGTTGAAAGACATGGGATGACAAAGGGTTGTTGAAGAATCGACGATACAAATGCCAAGAGATGGCACCAATAACAGTGTTTAATTTCAAACATTTTCCCATACCCCAGGGTCTTATCCACGTTACCGGTTTATAATCATATGCCTAATGGCAGCCTTTTCCGACATTGCAGTGGCAGTACTCCATAGCACAGATGCAACACAAAAAAATATGTTGGTTTGTGTATTTACCTTGATTGCCAGATGCCAGGAAATACCAATCAATTGTGTCTAATTCAATGTCTTTCCCCAGACGCACCCCCCCCCCGCCCATCGAGGATTCGCATATTTGACGCTGGTAGGTTGGACCTTTGCCCTTATGGAGTTATCCCAGCCCCCTCCCCTTTACACACGTCCCTTTTTGTAAACCCTTAGATCCGCCCCCTGCGAATGAGCTGTAGTACTTGAACAGTACCTAGTTCGAAATTTTGCCTCAATTTTTTTTCTTAATCGTGACCATACGTCATAGTCATACTTACATTTAGATATGCAGTTATGCGTAACCCGATAACGGTAACGTAAAGAGAATTCATGACGTAATCTAGTAGATTCCACCAATCACGTGTGTAGTCAAGGATTCCCTCGTCCCACATTTGTTTCACTTCTTGCCAAATAAATCCTGTGAAGATAAATAAAAACTTTATAATACATTTATACCTTATTAAGCTTCAAATATTCTCTAAATTTGCTTCTTTAATCAGGTCTGACCAACAAGAAATAGTCCCCGAGTCTTGAACCAAACTATTCTTTTTATGATTATTACACATTAGTCGATAACAATGTGAAACTCTCTAATCTAAACAACACTCATTCATGCATTGTTTATGGTTTTACCAAAGAAGGGAATACGCTAATTGATGCAAATCAAAAGAATGACAAATTGTCATTACTTATAAAGAATCATGTAAATCATCATCATCATTATTATGACGTCATTGATATAAGTTAGATGTATATACTTCTTTTGATAAACATTTTTGTTATCATCAAGTCAGTAGGAAAGTTTAGTGTTGTCAATTTATCATAACAAGTGGAAGGGCTTGACCGACATTTAACACTGACACATCTCTCTGAATCATTGCATCTGTGCAGGCTATACCATTTCAGAAGAGAGGTAGTCTACTGAGTCATTCCTAATTTCACAAACCTTAGATATTACAGATTTAGACAAAGACCGCACTACCTGGCATGAAGGTTTTACAGCTTACGGCCAGTTTAATGCAGTACACAATTTATTTTTTAAACAAACTGAATCCAGTTTTTGTGGTGAAAAAAATACTGCACTACTTTGTTTTGAGTATAGTGATCCACCCCATAGCACATGTAAAAAAACACATAACATATGTGGTCTCATAACTTGACGAACATAGTGCGTTCTATACTGTCGAGAGGTCTGAAGAATAAATAGTTTATTGAAACTAACGAGAGCTTTAAAAGATTAATGAAATCGAAAGATCATTAACACAAAATCAGCTCAAGTTGAAAAAAAAACACCAATGTTTTCTTGATAAAGAGATGCACATAGTAACCTACATTATATGAACATTATTCATGAAACAGATAATGTTTTGTTTTAAGAACACGTTTCTCATGGAAATGTAGTCAGCAGAAGGTTAACACACTGTCCAAAGTGAAACCAAACTGTTCCAAGGGAGAGGAGTAATGCAGTGGCAAAAGGCACCGACAAGAACATACATTTTGGTAATTCCAGTTTCATTAAACTATTTATTCTTCAGACCTCTCGACAGTATAGAACGCACTATGTTCGTCAAGTTATGAGACCACATATGTTATGTGTTCTTTTCCAGGCAGGTAGTTACGTGTACGCAGTTCACTCTTTGCTGACCTAAAGTGTAAACTACTCATGCAAGGAGAAAATAATGGAAATTTTCAAAATTCTGTCCGATTTGTCACTATTTTAAATTTGTTCAATCTTACGGTTAAAGCGGTAGTTGTTCGTGGTTTTTCCATACCCGACACAATAAACCACTTTTCACACTGTTACGTTCCGGCATCAATATCAAGTACATAAAGTGGACCTACAGCAATCATATTGCAACCAAAAGTATTTCCAAGCTTATAATTTCACCAGCTTATTTACATCAGCTGTGACATCACACACAGTAACTAGGTAACAACTGTATTACAAATATGTCCTACCATTTGCGGATGCGAACAGAGCAATCCATTAAAAGAAGATATGGTAATAAAAAGAAGTAGAAGATTCAAACGAGAGGGCAAACTGCACTAGGGGAAAAGCTTCCACGTACGAAATGAATATTTCAACACTTTTTTCTATGTCGTCTCGCATCAGATGTTCTGCGGTCGTTTTATAAAAAGAAAAACCACTTTGTTAGGTTACAACATAGGAGCTTAAATAAAAAGATGTAGAGAAAAAATACGGCGAATGTATCCAGCAGATCTATGATATGACTTTTGCAGTATCGTTGACAGCAGGAAATGTAGAATTAATTTTAAATGTAGAATAATTTTAAGCAATGATTTTCCACGGTCGTGAGGGTTCAGCATTGTAAAGAAAAGTTTCTCTACACATTATTTTCTAATCTTGGTTGTCATTTTCATGTGTTTCTTTGTAACCCTCAATCGATTCATCACGGGTGTCAACGAGTCGGCTGGTGGGAGATGGGGTAGGGGGCATGTTCCCTCCAATTTTGAAAGTGGAGGAAATTGTGTTCTCCACTTATTCCAGAACGTTTACAAAACTAGTAGGTACGTTTTTGCAGGGGTGGTGCCAATCGAGGGGATAGGCAGAGGGCCATGGCCCCCGTCGGGAAAGGCTGCCCTCCCCCGTTGGGGACATTTTCATTTTTCGACGGGGAGCTTGATCCGTACACGACATAATATGTAGTCCCAGGACCTTCAGTCGCCCCCGACGACCTGCTTGATTTTGCTCATAGGAAGGGCACATTCTTCAATGAAGACCCCAACTTTTCAAATTTTCTTCAATAACACCCCAAATTCTTCAAATTTTTGCAAAAAAGGTCAAAACTTTTCGCCGCGTTCGCGCGCCCAAAATTTTACGTTTTTCGTCCTTTTGGGAACTCATCGCCTTTGTCGGGCATGGGGTTGCTGGCTCCCCTTCCGGGGAGCTTGGCCCCCTGTCGGGCAAATTCTGGCCCCACCCCTGCGTTTTTTATTCCATTTATGACAATATAGCTAATTCTCAACTTAAAAATGGAGCCATTTAGTGGATTAAAATCATGACAAACTGCCTCAGATTACAGCATAGATGATCTGGGGTCTCCAAGTTTTTCCAGGGACAGCAAGTGAACTCCGGATTCCCTACTTGCGCTTGAAATGTTTCTGGTCAAGGCCATGCCCCCTCCCCTTCCAATTTTGAAAAATTGTTGACCCTCTTGCCTTTCATAACTAACAAACCGCGAAATCAAACAAAATAAGCTTTGAGTAGGTAGAAACAGTATTTTGTAGACGAAAAGTAAAGCTTTATCAGCATTTGGAGATCAGAGGGTTACAAATTGTTTAACCCAAAATTCTGAAGAACGAAAGCAGTACTTTTTATAGACCAGTGTGTACCCCTTACATAACACAGTAGTGTGAGGATTCTTCTTACATGTTCGTTTCAGCAACTCTCCATGGTAAACGATGTCAACTTATTCACAGATGTAGTGACACCATTAGACTGAGTTAATTTTAAAAATATTTTTTCACACTGTTAAAATTTCATTATAATTTCTACTGCTTTAATAATACTGGTGAATCTCATCAAAGATGTAGCACCTTGGAAGTTTTTAAGAAGCAGCTCCGCGAGGTGCAAAAAATGGTCTTCGGAAGATTCAACAGCTCGAAATAAAAATAAAAAATTCTACAGCTTATTCAAGTATTGGCTACAGCAATTGTTAATAATTTAGTCAGGCAAATTTAGCCCCTTGCGCAAATCACTTTAAAACCCTGATGAAGCACGTGTTGCTGAAAACTTGTTTCTTACCACTATCACATTGTTAACCAGTTTAACATTTTATACTTGAAACATTTATTATTTCAGTAAAGAGCGTCCTTTCTACAAACTAAGAAGTAAAGTTCTCTCAAAAGAGAAAAGGATCTGTTATGATTCAGGTAGGGACTAAAGTAACGATCTTCCAAGAACTGTTTTATAAGTGTTTTAAATGCACCAGCCAATACAACACTCCATCACAATAGTGTGTTTAGTGTTTAGTCCCATGATTTTGCAAACTCCGTGTTACATTCCTCCTATATATTGCTGAAGAACTATTACTGAGTCAAATTGGGCAGCGTAACATATGCATCGTTTGCGTTTTATTTGGAAAAGGTGCGTCACCTGTATCTGAGATCAGACTAGCAACGGGTAGTAATAGATGTTACGCGAAACCACCTAGTCCTTAGTTCCCGAAGCGTGACAAACACAGCTAAAATTAATATTCAACTTCATGAACCCGTCTAAATATCCCAATGACACGTGAAGTTTATTCATAGAGAAATTCAAACATTTATGTTCTCATACTGTTTGATCAGTTTAAACTAGTACTACAAATTCATACAAATATCTTCACTCGTACGAAGTCATGATTACTTACGCTACTCTCTTTTCCACGAACTTGATGTCATTCAAGTTTGTCAAAATTTAGGAGCAAGCAAGTCAGCAAGTCAGCAAGTGTATTCTGGAATTCTTGAACCGGGGTGTTGCTATTTGTCAGCTATACACCAGTTCGAGGTTGAAGAATTTTTTTCAGTTAAGTTTGTAGTAAATCCAGGTTCAGTCTACCATGTGAGCTCATCAAGGACCTTATTCCGGGTTGCTCGTAGATGAGCACAGGCAAGATTCGCCTTCTCCTCTCGACTAGAGTGCAGAGCTAGGATCATGAGATAGGGTTGTGTTCTACTCGCTCCCAATACTGCTCAAAGACTGCCAGTTAACCCATTCCCCCCCCCCCAATCCGACAGACGAGACTGCACTGATGTTTGCAACCACTTTAACGAAGGCCGGTAGGGTTAGCTGGTTAGAGGATCTTTCCTCTGTCCCGATGGTCGGTATTTAAAGCGAGCAAAGCCTTAAAGCAAACAACTTCTTAATTCTGACAACCGGAAACCCTGTTCAAATTCCCAAGTTTTGAAACCCTCTCAGCGCCTATATAAATACCTATCGTCATAATCGGCACAAAATGTTTCCTCCAAATGTGAATGTTTCACTTATCTGCAGACAAATTTTTTGTATCAGAACAATAGTTTCAAACTTTGAGAGAAATTTTATAGAAAGTGTCAGGAATGTGGTCTCCTTCATCGTAAAAATTTTGTACACCAAAAAATAAATTTACGATTGAAATTCGTCACTTTGGAATCCAGTGGTGCACTTTTTTATTTGCTTTGAGAAAAAATGATTAATGGGGTCAAATAGGAATGATAAACTATTTGTAAAAATGGGTAGTTTCTTATGAAAAATTTAAAACGTTGTAATAAGCCACTTTATGTGTTCGAAATGCTTCAATTTGTTTCTTCTATTAATCCAAGCGTGTTGCGAGGAGAACTCGTCGTCATCTTCATCATTTTTCAAATGCCAGGCCCAAGCTTCCAAATATGAAGCGTGTGTTGATTTTTCTGAGAAATTTGACTTGGCGGCAATTTTGTAGAAGATCACCAAAAGTTCAGACTCCTTCCCAGGGTTATCTGGTGATGATTCAAGTTTGTAATCATCTCCATTAAGCCACTTCTTGGAAACCGTGCCAACGGATTACATATCCAGCCGAATTGTTTGGTTGTGGAAACAGAATTTAAAAACCAGTAGTTAGGATATTCTCCCTCTAAAGATTTGGTTACTATTTTGTTGATAAGGAGAAATATCTCTCACAGTGAGGAGACACTGTGCTTTGTACTGCACAAGTGATTAAAGGATTAACAATGTTGGACCTATGGGAATTTCTAAAAATGCGTCTTTCATCGATCAGGGAGGTGTTAAGAGGTTGTCCCTACAAACTCCCTGCTCGATGTAGTCGTCGGATGTATCAGAGTACGGTATGGTTTAAAGGTTAAATGACGTAATTTAAGTTATCAGTGAAACGATACCATAATGAACGAGGGTAAATATTTTGAAATATTTTGTGCTGTATGTTCATTCATTATTTATTTTACTATGATTACTCTTTTTTGCTTAACATTTTCCTTGGATTAGTAACTGTTCTCTATATCACATGTTGCCCTTTAATTTACGCTGAACCTAGTCTGTATAGTATACGATTATAGATTACGAAATATCTTTAAATAAAACTTTTAATCCAACCTCTTGCAACGATTTGATTTGGCATTAGAGGCTAAGCAATATGTAGGCGTTGTTTTTATTTCCTTGAAAATACAAACTTGCGTCAACATGTTCCTCCGTACGACCATACTGCTTTTAAAGTTTTGTTGTCCAACTAATTGATTTCCATTTTCAACAGACTTGGTGCTTCGACGTCTAGTACTTTATATGTTGTTTACGTAAAACTTAAAGCGTTTAAAACTTAAAGGGAGAATGCAGTCACCCCAATAAAGAATTGTATAGTAGACTATCCTATTTCCTGAATGGCTCTTGAGAATCATGTGACAGTATTTTTCTCACTCAATTGTAAAATTTACAAGGAACAACTGCTTGGTTTACCTTGAATATGCAATATTTATGTTCTAAAATATTATGAAAGATACTTGGAAGAGAAATAAGAAGAAATTCGTGACATTTAGCTATTGTTTCAAAATAAGTTTGGGCGACTGCTTTTGACCTTTAAACACTTAGGTGAATGACGCTGACATGTAGATGTGTTTGGTACAAGCTAAGTATGCAAGTGTACATTTGCACGACATTTACTTCGTTTGTGGGTTTTAAGTCCTTCGAGTTCATACAACTTGATATGAGACGAAATTGTGTGATTGTTTGATACTGTGCGGCAAAATGTTTTAAACTAGTTTGTTATTTTGTACTGCGTGCAAAAAAACAAGTTTGACCTCACGTTTGACAGCAAAAGGCGCTAAGCGATCCCACTCTCCGACGCACACGAATACGAGCAATCAATCCAGTAAGTTGATCAAATGTCTTGCTCACTGTGTGCAAGTATAGGCCTATAACTATGCTGTCTACGTGGTTATGTTGACAGGAATTGACGGAAGAGTTAATGTACTGTAGATCCACAACTTCATGTGAAATGAATCAAATTCAAAGCAACGCTAGGGTATGTAATGTGGATAATAGCAAATGTCGAAATACCGAATACCGGAATACTGGCAATATCCTACCGAATAAGCTTACATTGCTAATTCCAAACAAAAACTGAAAATGGCGACCTTTTAAATACACTGCATGTGCGATTCAAGTGGAAAAGTATCCAGGAAGCTTTAACCACAGTTAACCAGCTAATTTGTTAGGCCGTTCATAAAATTGTGTAGACCGTGGAATAGCCTACAAATATCGATGTTTAAGTATACTGTATCGACAATTCGTGAAATTGTAATTCATGTACTACTGTACCGACAATAACGACTGTCATTCGAAAATATACCGCCGGCTGTTTTCGAATAGAGCGCTTTACTATACTGTCGGCTGTATCCGACTATATCGGTGCAAAACCACAATAATTTAATTCTGAAATTGCATTTATTTTCAGTTTTGAATATCATGTACGCCGTAACGAATCATGCACAGGCAACAACATTTTTGGCTGTTCAGCTCCTATGGAAGTGGAATGTCGATATTAATAGTATGGACGCAGCTAGTACAGGAAATTTCGCACACAAATAAATGTTGCTAACGTTACCAAAATGAAAAACTGTATTTCGGAATGAACGGGAGGAGCGTAGGTCAAAAGGTGAAATGAGGAATGAATATTTCAATACCTCCCTTTCACCCCAATTTCGGTAAAGTTCAGACTGGTACATTTTCGGGAAAGTCAGAAACTTGAAAAGCAATATTTTCTTTCAAATCACAGATTCAAGCCCTTCACGACGAGACAAATAGGCAATCGTTCTTGACAATTTCAGGAAATGGCCACCGAATTTCAGGAAATTTGGAATCCTGATTAAGGAAATAAGGTGGAAGTACTGGAAATACGGGGAATTAGCTTCCCGCCAAATCGATGTGAACAAAAATAGGTACGCACAAGAACAGTACGGTTGGGCATACGCCGGTGCATACGCTCTAGTGTTTTACATGTGTGCCGTGACGATGGATGTACGTGACCACCACTTACATACAAAATGTTGTTCCATTTTATAGCACTTAACGCCTCATATTTTTCAACTGCATTTTCCTAAGGTTATGGGAAAGGATATATAAAAATAGGAGAAATCTGGTTTCTGGACTGGTTCATGTCTCAAATGAAAAAGCGAGAACCGCGTTCAGTTCAGTGATACCAGCAATACAACACTAGGCTAGTACTATAGGCTAGCAATTAAAAAGGTTTCCTCTGAGGGAGGCATTTCTAATGCCTTCATGTTGGCAAGGTGTGAGCAAACATTCATACAAAGTGAAGACTGGTCATGGTGAAAATTTCGAGGAAAGTTATCCTGTCCTCTGTGGCGGTCTAACTGTTTTTCAGTGTGCATTAAATCAAGTATTTCTGTATTAAGACTGGCAGCTTTAGCTTACCGTAGGCTAGGGTAAAATTTCCGTTAGTCTACGCGAGATAACCTTCGAGAAACAATCTTAATGTTACTTGTTTGACGTGAATTTATCTCGCGAAAGTTTTTGTGGTATCAAGTTTGCTAAAAAATACTTATGTTAGCCCTAGGCCTAAGTGAGAGTTTTGGAAGTAGCCAATCGGTACGTGGCCCTAGGTCTATGACTAGGCTACATCATGGTCATCAACAAATAGCAGGTCATCCCCTAAATCAGCAAATAAATTTTCTTACCGATCTCTGTCCATTACATGGTCCATCAACTGTCATGTCCACGTTTTACATAGGCCTAGTCATGGCACTCATACTTTGACATAGGTCTACCTGTTCGTAAAGTTAGGCTTTGTGGTTTGATGACAAAACTTTGGCCTGGGCCCAGTATGTTTGTTTTTGCTACGTGACTCCCATCGGCCTCTCTGCACGTACTACGTAGATATGTATACAATGTAAGTGCTAGTATAGGAATAAATCTTACATGCACGTACTAACATAAAAGTCTCACTGTAGAATGACGTCAGTTATCCCAGAGATTTCCATAACAGTCTGCAGTGTGTCATACAAAATACAAACATAACAGATCAACTTTTGACCTGTTCTGCTCACGCAATACCGAAATACCGTATGGGGGAAGGGGTTTGTTATAAATCCTTCAAAATATGGGAATTAATTACATTTTTGTCAAAATGATGATAAAAGTATTCCGCATCATAAAACTTACTTATCGCATATAATATTTGGGGTATTATCCCTCAATAATCATTTAGAACAAGGGGTACTCTTCCGAAACAGAAGTTGAAAGGCTAAGGTTTTCTGTAACAACATACCACAAAGGGTCATATTGACGAAGTGTTCGACAGTATCGGTAGAACACTCTTTTAATGATAAACGAGTCTTTCCAAGTATATAATAAAAGCTATGATGCAGTTCTATTTCGAATTATGTGATATAGAAGTAGCTGTGAAATGTCGCGCAAAGTCACATTATTTAGTTTGCTCATCTCTAGCCAGCAAAGTTGTTTAAGAACATATCTCTTTTTTAGCCGTGTAAACCTGCTATTCTGCAATTTCAGAGTACAGTTTTTTAAGTATTTTCGGTTTTCTTTTTATCATATTTAGTTGTATTCGAATGATTTAATAAATAAAATAAAATGGAAACTCTTCAAATTAAATACATGATAAGCAAACAAAAAACCCGTTTTGTATCAAATTTATAGAAAAGAGTTGATAGTAAAATGACACATGTTTTACACTATTTATGCCCTAGCCTATATGGGCATGTTCCAGAAATCGTGCCATTGGTGTGAAAACCAGCACCGGATGATCCGTTTTATATATGGTTAGTCAAGGAGTCTGTACATTATCACTTGTACTGTCGTAATAATATGTACAATGCTTATACTCACGAGACATCAGTGCTTCGTGACAAAGCAATAAACACTTTAGTTATATAGCGTAGTCAAGACGAGTGTATGTCAGTATCAACTGTGTAAGGGGACATCTCAAGTACTGAACGTTCGTTTCAAGCGAGGCGACAACACCCACGATAAATTTTCAAGGGTCAAATTTAGAGAGAACGTTAAATTCACTTGGTTGATTTCGAATTGAACGCCATAATCATTAATGAAAGTCTGGTTGTTTTGTTGTCGACTTTATCTTGTGTGTCTTTTTGCAAGTGGTATGCTGTCTCGTCTTATGCAAAGAGATAGAGTTCAAAGTAGCATACGTGTTGAATGTGATGATCAAATAAAAAAAAATGCAGCAAATTATCTTGATATACTTTTGCTTACTACTACCCGAAAAAATAAGGTCTGTTTCAGAACTAAAATAAAGTTTATGAAATAATTCAAGGTAACATTGTTTTGCAAATCCTTTCAAGCCTCTAGTTTACAAGTGCTAACAGTGCTAACAATTTCATGCTGAGTTTATTTCTATGAAGTTAAGTCTTGCCCCAATGACGACAATACAACTGTGTGTATTATAGTGTCAAAGGACATAAGGTAGACAAGCATTCAGTTGAATAATCATGATGGCTGCTTCAGTGTTGAAGAAATGTGATACACGAGACGTAATATAACACTTCCGCCTTCACACGTTTCATGCCAGTAGATTGTATTTAATTCACAAGTTGTTCGTTTGAGAGGATTTAATTCAACAGCACTATAACGCTTTATAAAACACACTACAAGCAAAAATGAAACATGCATACAAGCTCGACAGAGCTTATAGGTCATAAATATTCACCACAACTCTAAAAGGACGAGTTGAACCTCTCAACTCTTCTCCACATATGTCTGCCGTTATATTTAGCAACACTTGAACATCAGACATGTTTGATAACAGGACGATTTATTTATTTTTCTTTTATGCATCTAAAAATTTATCAAAAAGTCTGCACTCACATCTGATATCGTATCGTTCCTATTTGGTCTACTGTGATAAGGTGTGTAGTTATTTTCCCATTCAGGATATTTCTCGCATGGAAAAATAACTAGAAAAGTACTTACCCATTATGTAGCATACAATCAATAATTCAATAGATGTTGGCGAAGGTCCTCTTTCGTTTTTCTTTTGGTCAGCAGTATCAGCGATGTCCAGTGATGCGAACAGGAGGAGTAACAAGAAGACGAGGTATGACGCACTATGACAAATGAACTTGAGAAATGGAAGACGCAGTATTTTACCAAGTTCAGTCTTTGGTGCTAGAAGATACATTACAGAAAGAAGGGGAAATGACATCCCAACAAAGAAGCAGATTAAGACCTTCAGGGTCCAGTGCTGACGTCGCCAGCCGGGCAAACCCTCGTACCATTGCTCCGCCAAAAGTTGTTGACAATTGGGGTGAGCCGTGAACTGCAGGTTAAAACAGATTGTGTAGTTAAGTTGCGGAGTAGTGTGTTGTAAGTAAATCACTGCATGTATGATCATCTAATAAAGTTTTTGCAACAGGCAGACTATTTGACAACAGAGTTGTGGTAGAGCCGTCGTTATAATTCTGAAAGCTGTATTTTATCAAGCATGCCTGATTTGATGACGTAGGACCTGGCTCAAACATTTGTCTCGGACATATGGAACAATAATCTAGTGACAGTTTCTTCCTTCCTGAACATTTTCAGTTGCTTCCTTAACCTTGGTTTTCTCTTTATAAGCAGGGCTTCTACGTAACCCTGTCTACAAAACTAATTATATAGACTACTTACTTATACTAAATCCCCAGTCCTTGATACAAATTTCACTATTTATGATTGCACGTATTTGCTGATTGTGCATTTCGTCTCTCAAGTGTACGGACTATTTTACATCGTCTTCATACTTCTGATGAGGTCCATCAATTTTGCCCTAAACAGTATCTACGTTATATTCATGCGGTGAGTCACACATTAAAACAATCTTTAGAAAAATATTGAGCTTCACGTTCTATAACATAAAAACATTAAACATTTCAATCTTACCAAAAAACTCTTTTTCATTGAAATAGCATGTTTGCTTTCATAAGTGGTTTAATTTGGTTCGAAAGAGAGTGAAGAAACATTTTACATTACAAAACATAGCTTACTCATGATGGTACTTACAGTTTTTTGTTTATATTTGATAGCTAGCCTGAGTCTACTTAGAGGGAGGCTACCAGTCGGATGCATGTGATCGCGATTTAGAATTGTCCCAAGTTCGTTTGAACCACGAGTCTCATCCAAAAGCTGCGTAGCGAACTCTCGACACTGTTCAGCGAGTTCCTCGTATTCATCCTTGAATTCATTTTCTCTGTGGCTGAGTTTCCGTAACTCCCAGCTTAGTTCAAAAGCAGTAAGGATAGGATCTTCACTACACAAAGATATCAAACTAGGACTGGCCAAAGCACGGTAAATATTCAGACGTGATCGAGAATGCCTCAAGCCGTCGTAGCGCATGCTGCTTCTGCATTCCTCGCAGCCGCACTTAGCATCATGTGGCTTGGGAATTGATACACCTCTATCAATTAATATCTTCAAAATCTCATAATTATTGCGATGAGCAGCGAGAATGACTGGCGATATATCAGGATCAAAGTCATTTTCCAAAGGTTCCTCCAAAAGCTGAGCCTGAAGAAAAAATCAGAATATTTTTCATTTTAATATGATTATGAATGTATCACAATATCAGGCCAGTACCTAGGAATTTTCAGGTGAGGAGGGTCCTCGGAAGCTCAAGATGTGGGCCTCTGTACATGATTTAAATGCAAAGATACAGTGGAATGTGTTACACTTACTCCTACTTTGCAGGCGTGGATCTAAGGGGGGCTTTCCCGGCCTCAACCCCCCCTTTTCGCCACATCAACAATAACAAATAGGCAAAAATGAGCATAATGTTAATCTAGGAGAATATTCAAGGGGCTTTCAGCCCCTCCCCTTTCAAAATGTCTGGATCCGCGCCTGCTTTGGGTATGAATCAGGGCCGTGTAAGTTGTGTGAGGAGGTTGTGAGAATACTCTGACCCACTGTGGGTCCCGACCAGGTATATTCATGTGGTGTTTCAGTATCATAACAAAGATTATGTCATGTTTTAAAACTACTATTTTCCGTATTTGTTTTTGTCTTTGGTGACCTTTAAGATTTGTTACAAAACAGCAAACTTCATAAAGAATACTCTGCAATATCAAGGACAAGATTTAACCTTTAGCTCTTAGTGGATAATTCGATTCTTGCAAGTGGTAATAAATGAACGTTACAATTAAGTTGTACCTATTAATCCCGTTGTATGTATACCCCTAGGTAGTAATACTTACTCAATAATTTCGTAAAGGGCAAGGACTTTTGCCAGGATTACACTTCAAAACAAATGCGTCCTTTTTCCATCTTCGTAAGCAACAAATATCTTTAATAAGCATATTTACATTCAGTGACGGTAAATGCTATTCCCTGATGGCCCATTAGATTTAACGGTGAAGTGGTAACCTACATATTGCAGTTTATTTCCAACATATGGATATATTCAGCTATGCAGTAAAGTTATTGATTTATCACAACAGTAGGTTTAATTGAATTGCCGGATGTAGTCTACAAAAAGTGATTTTTGATGAATGTTACACATTTACCATTGTTCGTCTTTCCTTTGTGAAATGTTACCATGGAGATTGCAAAAGAAAGAATGTTTTTCACTTAGGTCATTATAATTTCTGGTAATTTATTCGCTCTTGAATACCAAGACGGAGACGAAAAAGACAGAACGTGATTCTTATTCGTTGTTGTTATTGTGGCGTGATACAGAGATCACTGGCTTATTGCTGGAATAATACCAAAGTATAAAAAGAGCTGGTATTGTTAGCAATAGGCTGACGATGAGCTGGTTACATTGCACGCTCAACAGTGATTAGCCTAACTAAAGCTGACATGACCTTCAAAACCTAACGTTTCAAATTGGGCAATTTTCCTTATAAAAGCGAAAAACAGGGTAGTCACGGCTGTCGCTGGTATGGATTTACAACATGCTAAAATGATTAAAATATTTTTCCTTCCACAACATGACAAATAACACACTCACCTCCATCGAATTGTACTTTGCGAGCTCTATATAGGCTAAGAAGAAACTAGGGAGCAGCCTCTAGTGGAAATTCTTTCGAGAAACACAGTAAGGGTTAAAGTGTACCTAAAGTCTAAAAAGTGTACCTAAAGTCTAAAATATACGTTACGAAGCTTGAAAATGAATCCAAATGGTCTAACTCCCATCTTCATAGAATTTCCTGAGCTGAGGTATAAAATGTTAAAGCTTATTTACTCAATTTAATATGGTTGATTGTGCAATAATTTGTGATGTCATTCTTGTACTACTCAAATAACCGTCTTTGTTTTTGTTTGTTTTTTGAAAGTCACTGCACCTTGTGCCAAAAAGTGATCACTGTCTTACTGTTGTAGGGTGACTTGATTATACAAGTCCTCTCCGTACAACATGGTTTGCAAGAAAACAGCACATTTTTAAGGTCATATAAACATTTCAATTTCAAAAGGAAACAATTGCAGGTAATATGAGTTGTACAAGTAGGATATCAAAAATTATTAAGCAATCGACTATTTTAAATTAAGTGAACAAATTTCATCATTTTATATCTCAGCAACGGAGTAAGCTATGAAAACGGGAGTTGGATGAATGAGATTAATTTTCAAACCTACATATTCTTATAATTCTAGACCTTAGGTACTCTTGTAATTGTTTGGACTGAAGCAAGAATGACTCAACCAAAAGTGACGTCATACGTCTGTTGCGTGGTCATCGGGACTAAATTAATTGGGACTACGAAAATAACAAGAGACTGCGAAGAAAATGGGGAATGGGTATAACAAAACATGTTTAGATGGTATCAAGAAATGATTTTATATTTTCATGCCTTCGTAAAGTTTCCAGTGCGTGTGAAACAATCCTGCCCCAGCGATCATCACAAAGGGTTATGAAGATGAAGTGATCTTTGCCAGTCGTAGGTGGAGCTTGCAAGTATCAGTAAGTGACCCATAAAAGTTCAAGTGACGACACCAGGGGCTTTATGTATTAAGCAATCTGCCAATCTGTTCCAAAATGTGTAACACACAGGAGCATTCTCTGTTACTGCTTATCTTTAGTGACAGTGGAAGCTGCGGCTATATTTTTGATGCAACCACAGGGCAGGGAAGCTTTTAAATTCAATGGAAAAATTGTGGCGCACATTTTACAGCATTTATCTAACTTTTAAATCTAGTTTGCCCACTTTTACATGTTTCACTTATGCCTTTTTGCTCCGTTAAGGTATGTTCAATAGAATTTTCCTCTTTTCCCAACAAAGAAAATGTCTTATAAGAGACTCACAAAATAACGAGAAATTACAACAAGCAATCTTAATTCTTCTTTAGAGAAAAATGAACCCATGCCACAAAATGGACTTCGCGAATTGGAATCAGAGAGCACTAAATTACAGTTCCCTGAGTTCTAACATTTTTAAGACTTGAAATTTATTACACAAAATAAAGATGAAACTATGTTTAAACGAATATAAAACATTGATTTACGGTATATCTTTTACTCAGTTCATCATGTAGGTTTCTTTACATTTGTTTGGAGATATACCCAGAATAGTTTTGCCATATGATATAAGTGAGATTGATCAGTGGTTTAACCGCATCATGAAAAAACTTAACTGCCAACACTGCATGATTGAATATCATATCGAATTTTTGATGGAAAAAAGACATGACATGTTCTCCAAAAAGATCGAAAGACTCTGACTATGCAAAAAATAACATCACAAAGATAAAACATTTTATTGTTTTGATCAGTGAAGCGCAAATACATTATGTAAAGTTGAATTGACATACCAAGGAATACCATCAGGAATTAAAGAGAGGTTTAAGATGAAATTTACTTTTGATATGTCCGAGGGATATTAAATCTGAGCACTCTGGTAAAATTGCATTCAGTTTCTGTTTGTGGTTTCTTAATATTAGGAGATGAAGTTATGACGTTTTAATCCCCGTCAACTTAAGGCAAGGTTATTTGACATCATAAACTCACTAAAGTTCACTTTTTTTAAACTTTAAAACCAATATTCTCCCCCATAATATTGTGCTTTTCAAACTTTAAGTTCCCTATTCCAAGGAACGCCTGTAGCCAAAGGGGGCGACGTGCCCTGGAAAAATATTCGCCCCCAGAAGATCAAAATTTACTATTGCCTTAATGCATTTTAGTATATCCCCCCTCGAAAAAATCCACCTTGTCTGGCTACGGGCGTGTTTCAAGGTCAAAAGATTAGATTGAAAAACAAAGAAAAAGCATTGCCTGTGAAAAATATCCTGCTTGCTTCAGGCTAACGATATGTTATAAATGTAGCAACTTCATCTACTAATACCTCAAAAACCAACAATTCTTGTGAAAGAAACTTTCGAAAACAAAAATGCATTAATTCTTCTCTCCTTCGAAAGTGTGATAATTTTTGGTTGATGAGTTTTATATGTGCAAAATATAAAGTCTTGGTTTTCACTCTATAATAAAATGGGTAAATATCTCACCAACACTGGGAACGTATGTGAAAATACTGACATTGTGTAAAATTTGCCCAACAAATATTGATTAATGGGTTTACCAAGTAGCTGGTTACCACGTAAGTGGGTAACCAGCTACTTGGTGAAAATTTTAATCCAAATTTTAACCCACCTGTTTTAGTGTACCTATAATGCAATTTTTGTGTTATAAAATATCATGAAAGATACTACTGAAGAAAGCAAGATAGGTTGGTTTGCTCAATTGTATTTAAATAAAGACAAAGCGACCTGTCAAAACGAATCACTGTACCCATTGACTCGGTAGGTGTTTTCTGTATTACGGGCATTGCTACTATGGTAACTATTGTCAAAACCACAATTATGATTATTTTTCTTTTAAAGCAATTTGATAGGAATTATGTCACTGTAAGGTAAATGAAACAAGAACAATCAATGTTTGTGTTTTAAAGACAAAATATAGGACATAGGCACTTGTTTTTTGAATTTTGGCGTTTAACGAAAATACTAATTTACGGTGGATTGACTTATTTTAGAAGTGTATTTTTTCGCGCATTCAACATTGCCCCCATTTAAAATGCTTGTTATAACGCTTATACAACAAGCAGAAGAACATTTCTGGAACCAAATTTAAATTTAACCAAAATTATTAGTTAAATTCTTTCTAGCCTTTGTTTTCATTACGTGTACAATATAGAACATTTTCTTGAACTGATTAGCAACCGTGTTTTTTTTTTTTCAATTTTGCTGATTTTTTTTATTATTTTTTCTTTTTAATGAAGTTATTCAATTTTCGTTGTTTTCTTTTACTATACGTGATAAGACTGTGAAAGTTGTTAAGCACTTCATGTGAAGATAATAAAGATTATTTACTATGAAATGTTACATATCTGACCCAAATCTTGTTATTGAATAGAAATCGATGTATTATGATTAAACAATAATAACGTCAAGCACATTAATGACGTCAAAAAGACTGATAATTGAAGCAATGTATCTCCGTTTATTTCCTCGGGTAGAAGGACATGAAACGTTCATTTCCCTGCTTTCGCTAAAACTAATTATCTTCTTTTCCTTATTCTTTGTTCGTAATATTATGTTTGCGACTGAGTCTTTCAGCGGCGTTGTTATTTACAGATGGATTTTTGAGAGAGTGCTTAGTAAATATATTGTCCCGCAGAGACTTGCAAAGATGCTCATCTGGTAAAAACATGTCGAAATTTGTAGACACCAGCATTATACTCACAAAGCTACAATTTAAGGAACATCTGTTTGCTCAATTGAAACTGGTCAGTAGTCACCTGGGTATGTGTCTCCATATATGCTGGTTTTAAGGCTATTGGACACGTGCTATGGAAATATCTTCTAACAGGGCAGAAGAGAAGGTAAGGTACGAAGATTTATGAATACGTGACATATCGACTAAAAAGTGTAGCCTCTACAGACTACAAACTAGTACTAACATAATATATACCCGAAAACGTGCTCAAGGTCGGCATATGTTCATTACAAAGGGTACTATCTACCAGCAAGCAAGCAGTAAAATAAATGGCAAGACATCTCTGTTTGCATTTAAATTGACCATATAAACCAACGATCCCATTTTCCAAGTTCATTTTTCTATAATAATATAATATGCAAGTTAACGTTCAGAACTACTCTCCATAGCTGTTTATCGATAAATACAAATGTTGCCCTCAAATGGTTGGACAGCCCTGATCAAAATGGTAAATACAGACAGAAATACTTCAGATTGCCCTTTGTTAAACATCCAACCTTAGTTTCACCGAACCTGGAATCGAACTCAAATCGATACATTGCAAAACCTCATAACTCTAAATACTACCACCTTTATTCACTCGTCCATAGGTTCGGCCAACTTGTGAAAAAATTGATTTGTGACAGTCTTTCTGTTTTGCTCAAACAGATTTTTCTGCTCTTAAACTATTTTACTGGCATCTCGACAATCTAAAGTCCAATTACGACACCGTCCTCTGGATATAATCTAAAAGACGTCCTCCGCAATTTTAATAGGTCTTTACGAAGCTTTATCAAAAATGAAATGAGTTTTCTCTCATTTTTCCAGCTTAATTAGCTCGTTTGTACTGGATGTCAATGCCATGCACAGATAATGTGAGTGTAAAGACATAGGTATATGATGAAGTAGACCCCAATTCCATAGTAACTCGAATACACAGGCATGGTGGAGGGAAATATATTTTTTTGATTGTGCAAGGCCAAATCGAATTACTTCACTCAGTAAGCCATGACTTCTATTCTACCCGTTAAACATATGCTGTTAAGAAAGCCTTGTTATAGACAGAATACCTCGAAAAAATTGAATACTCTCCTCGATTTTAATAAGAACAACCCTAAAACATATTCTTTGTTTGTCAAATATTCATAAATGTACACAAAGATGGGACACTATTTTGAAATTTCCTCCCAGGGGTCTAGTCATTTTCGTGCAAGATGAAGTGTAACAATATATAAACATAGTTTCTTCTATATAGCCTATTAGCAGGTGGAAACTAGAAATCCAGGCAAGTCACTGATGTACAAGGTTTAATTTCGGAAGAAAATAATATCTCTTTTTGAATACCAGGTATAGTTGAATTGCTTTGCTTGGGGCACTGATATAAAATCCATCCGAAATCATTTACTTTTTTTTCCTTTTTTCCTTTCCATACATTTTAAACTGCTTATGATGTGTATATTAATCCAGCCCTAGTGTTCTCGTGAAAACACTAATCGTGGTCTTCAACAGTAAAGCATAAGTGAGAAAATTTATTGTCATAAAAAGTATTACCAAGAAATAGGAGGGAAACTTCATGGAATAATTTTGTGAACAGTTGCGGTCACTATATCATGAGCGTCAACAGCTTCTCAAAAGTTGGGGGAGGGGGAGACATAACCATGACGAAAATAATTCATATGCCAATCACAAAGCCCAAGAAACAAGGGATCTGGGGCCCGCTTGAGGGCCCGGGAAATTTGGATTTTAGAAATTCTGAGGTGTAATCTGAGGCATTTCCCTTTATTCTAATTCATTTAGTGGTTGCTGTTTTGACCATTTTCAAGCTTAATTTTATTAAACTAGCTGTTTTGTAAGCTATGGAATCAAATGTGTACCTGCTATTTTTGTCTGGGTTCTGGAAAAAGTGGGGGGAAAACGATAGGATATCCCACTTTTAAAAGTGGGGGACATGTCCCCGCCCCTTCCACCTGTTGAGGCCTATGCACTCTAATTTGCTCGTAACTAAGATGACGAAATCATTTGCAGTCTACCCAAATATGTTAGGTAGGCTACATCCAGGAAAATGCATATACTGTACTTCTGCTCAGGGAAAGTGCAAACGCGTTTTAAATTTTGGTAAAATTGTAAAGTATACAGTGACAGGACATGAATAAGCGAATTTAAAATGACGTGAATATTAATATAAAAATCCAGCCCCAAATTAACTTTACAGATACTATGTTAAAGTAATCAAAGAATTCTGGTGGACTGTCATTCAATTTTAATGTTCTGCACTAGGGATATAAGTTTAATTATCTTATCACATTTCCATCAAAAGTGGATTTGACATCACAGAAGCAAACGTGACGTCATGGCTTTACACTGATGATCTTGTCATAACCAAACAGCAAAGGAAAGATCTAATACTTTATCCAGAGTACATAGATAGATTTTGTCTTGAACAAATCCAAGATAAATGTGGATCTGGACTGTCGGTTAATTGTGAAGTAAATAAACTCAAACCCTATTTGACTGCTTGAAGAGCTTATTCAGTCGATTGGAGTCATCTCTTAACTTCTGTCGATGGTCAGACGTTTCACGTCATTTTTTATTTCCCTCAAACAATCTTTTATGACGCTTAAAAATGCAAATATGCCAAAAATAAATTACCGAACTTTGTTGTAAATATCGAAAATTCAAGTTTATTTGGAAGGGGGCTAACATCCTTATTCGATGTGAATTTATTCAACTTGGCATCACTACATTTGCACTAAACATCTAATAGCCTGTGTATTAAATGGGATAATCCGGATCCAGAGCCCGGCGTTGATATGTATTTATCATACAACATGTGTGAACTTCCCCCTTCCCCGTTCCCAAATCCATTAAGTGAAGAGAGAGAAACTTACCCTGGGATCCTTCTTTGGCGGTTTATAGTTCAAAAGCAACTCAACTGCTTCTACGACCTCTTCATCAATTGCGTGGAGAAGTGCCGAGCCCACGTGTACATTATGACGTAATAATAATTCGATGATTTCAATGTTCTCATTCTGTATTGCGATCAAGAGAGCAGAACGCCCCAATGGATCTCTACAATTGATGTTAATATTGAAGTAGATTTCGGCTTCCTCTAAGGCGTGTCTTACCCCTGCGAGATCTCCTCTTTCCACAGCAAGTATGAACTGTTTCTCGGCAAGATTTAGGGGTGGTTCTTTACGAACCGTATGTAACGGTATCCTATCACTATACACATCAACGTTGTAGAAGGCGGCCATGTTCCTTCATGTTCAAATGCAGCACCATCGAACTAGGAGGCTGAAACCAAAACAATGCAAAGTTTGATCATAGTGACGCGATACTTTTGTGTCGTTTCTTAGTTTGTCATCACGACATTTAAGCTATTTCAAATCCCTTACGAAAAGTAAGATAAATGGTACTGATTGGTTAGGTAAGGTAGTTATGAAACTTTATATGTTATTCGAAACAAGTTATACTACTCCTTTATCATTAGAAATAAATTAACATTGGTAAATGTCATAACTCAAGTACATTTTTCACAGTGACATTTGACTGTACTAACGCAAGTCAGGGATTGAAAGTGACAAAGGATTAGAGGTTTCACAATTTCAAAATTCCATCGTGATCTTGATCGTAAGTGTATGCTGAAATCTCGATGAGCAGACGGAATCTTTTCCAAGTATGGTTGATATTACTATATGTTGATAGAAAGCTAACAACATAACAGTAAGGAAAAGCCGATGAGGTGTACTCCACCCACAATACTCCAACCGAAAATGAAGATAAGAAATTTTGAAAGGAATGGGTTCCTTGCGTGATATTTTCAAGTTGTTAATCAGGTAAAAGTTTGCACCAAAAGGACGCAGTATTTCAGGCTTCACTAGATTTATGAATTTGACTCAAGGAATACCAACTGATCAAAACATGAACATTTTTGAAACCAAATTTTAACTTAAAGTTCTTCCATACAGTTGAATATTTCACTTTGAAAAAAAAAAAGATAAGGAGATAAAAGTCTTAGCACATCGTATTCGTTAGGTTTATATGCTATATTTATTTTCTGGCTTTATTTATTTTCTTTCCACATCGCTTTTTTCTTTTGCCGATTGTTTTCTTTCCTCATATTCGAAATACCTACTGCAATCGAAACATTTTTGCCGCTTCCTTTTGCTCATTCATACATGAATTGTGAAAATGAACTGCTTAAATCTAACTAGAAAGCCCGAAGGCTTAGCGATTCCTTGCCGAAACGGGATGCTTTGTTGCACTGAGGTTTATCCCTCAAATTTATCTTGCCTGAAATATCATTTTTACGATGTTTTCACAATTTGACCTTTTGATGACCTCACATGACCTTTGAACTCCACCAAAAACTTGACTAACAAAAAAGATACAAGGAAGTGATTCGAACTCTGGGCGTTTGTGTGAGAAACCGAGCACCTTCCAGTTTCCACTACACCAGGAGTCGGCAAACTAGGGGCCGGGACCCTTTTGAGGGTCGCGAAAATATTTCGGAGGGTCGCGAATAGGATTCGGGAGCGAAAAAAAATTGACAAATTTCTCATTAAAAATAAGCAATGGGAGTGATTCTAATTTAAGATCAGTGATCGGCTTTATTAACACTTCATAACCAAGTCAACTCAAACTCCTCTCACCGACCCGTCAATTTGAGGGCCACCAAGATTCCGGAGTACAAAGTTGGGTCCACCAAGCAAAAAAGTTTGGAGACCCTTGACCGATCAACCAACTCGTTCGTTATACGTATGGTATTTCTAATCATGTTGCAGTCACAGCATCTTTTACACGTGTTTATACTTAGGCTATTAAAATTAGAATTATTACTGTAAAATTAAAAAAATAAATGTTATCCTCTATAATTTATCTTTAGAATGGTATAGTAGATGTTCCAAATTTCGCGCAGTGCCAAATTTCGCGCACCCATAAGAATCGTTCAAAATTAGCGTAACAATGTACCAGTAAGAGATGTGAACCATGCTAGTGTAGTTCATACCTTGTTTTTGACTGCACAAAGGTTTCAGAGTATGATTATTTGCTTACATTTGCCCAAATTGTGAGATTTCACGTCATTTTCAACGGTTGAGGTAAATGTTCGTTAATGTGGATCGCGATGCATTTCTAAATCATCATTTTAGCTTTCCACGTTATCCATCCATGACTGTGTATGTTGTCATCATGTGTATAAGGTGTTGTCAGTCTTCTGTACCTTGTATGACGGCAAGTAGAGTTTTAATACGGAATATATCATGTTAACTTACTGAGGTGCGCGAAATTTGGCACATTTACAACTTGTCAGTGGTGCAGCTTGAGTTGACATAAAAACGCAGATTACGTTGTTACAACATATGTTAAATTGATAAAATTTTACTTCCAATTCAGGCTAACATCTCCTTCAGTCTGGATATGTGTGTATTCCAGATTTTTCAAAATCAGTTACAGAAAAATTCACACTTATATCATTAAGTGCGTGAAATTCGATGCATCCATTCTACAACAATTCAGCCCTAACTATTCTTTGGTCACGAAACGCCGGACACAATTTGGAGGTAGCGCACTATTTAGTTTACGAGGTTTTCATAGTTTCACCTCTGATGACCTTCGACCAACAAAACCCATGTGGTTCCCTCTCTCTTAAAATGGAAATTCCATACACCAAATATTAAAAATATCCATCCCTGTCTTAAAATATCGTGTTTGTCAAGGTTTTCTGATTTTGACCTCTGATGACCTTAAATGATCTATGACTTCCACTGAAAACAATAGGGTTCTTCCTCTTAACATGATAAATTTATATACCAAGTATGAAAAGTGTCCATCATTGCTCTCTGGAGATATCATTTGGACACTTAGTAACTTGTACTACTTAAATTCCATCTGTATCGGATTACTCTATTAAAAGTATTAGAAACAATAATGGAAATAAAGATTCATCCGATTCTTATTTATAAATATTTCTCCTGCCGAATTTGCACCCACCAGAGAGCCCTCCGGGGCCCACCATTTGGGTAATGCTGCGCTACCCTGTGGGCGTAAGAGGCGGGAAGAGGGGGAATATGCTACAAGTTCAAACGCTTTATCCATTTCCGTAAAATGAAAAAGTGAAAGAGATAAATTAAGCATCGTACAACAGATTTTGAAATGTTTCAGGACCAGGAAGCCGCTTGGGATTGTAAAAGGCACGGTACCATTTTTATCGTGAGTGCTTCTTTCCAGACTTGTTCTTGGAGGTTAACGCGGCTAGAATGTACCGCCGTTCAATTAACGTCCCTACCACGGACAGACTGATAATACCCCCAGTTTTAAGCCACTTTCCCGAAAGTTGGTAGGGATGAACTGTGCAAGTCCTTGCTCCACACAACCGTGCTGCCCAGACAGCTGACTGTAAGAAGCAAGATGTATCTTCACGGGTTTAATCAACTGGCAATGTTTATTTTAAAACAACCAGATAGGGCAGTTTAAAACTTTTCGCAACCTGGTTAAAATTCAAAATTCCGTAAAAGCTTTACTTTGCCCCCCCCCCCCTTTGCTATTGCCTGTTTTCCTATGCACTATATTTCTGCTGTAATCAAGTGAACGTCCTGCTGATATAGATACAGTTTCAAATACAGTAATTATAGCACTTTGCATTAATTCAGGGTGGCCGGGGATGTATGGTCTCTCAAAAGTAAGCATTCACAACAGTAAGGGACCTTTCGTCCGTGATCAGTATAGTTGCTGTTTCAGTGATTTTACCGAAAACACGTTTCTACTCTACTTCTTTTTGGGGGAAGTGAATGTTTCTAACACATGAGATCCAAAAATGAAGATTGGTTTGAAGCGACTTACAAGACATGGGAATTGCCGTTTCCGGCAATCTAGGATACATTCTTGGCAAACATTTTCTCGTTAAGCTACGCGACAACCGATGGTGGTGCTCCGCTTAGATACTGTTCGATATTAATGTTTCACTTTTCATAAAATCTAACCTCCCATTGAGGAAGCTGCATAAAGGCCCATATTGTCACAACCGGGGACCTCAGATAATCTTTGACCTGTACCAAAACAATAGGGTTCACTTTCTGACTGTAACGCATCCACATACCAAGTATGATGAAAGTATCCATGCTTCATACCTAGAGATATCGTGTTTACGATGTTTTCGGCTTATGATCTCGGGTAACCTCACATGACCTTTTACCCCCACCATAATGTAGGGTTCTTCCCTTTATATGATATTTCTGTATACCAAGTATGAGAAGTATCCATCATTGCTATCTTGGGATATCTTGCTTAGAAGCTAAGAGTCACAAACACACATAGGTACACTCACACGCACATACACAGACATGCGTACACTCGCCAGCGTGATTGCATAGATTCCTTTCGCCTTCGGCAAGGAATCAAAAGAAGGTAAAGGGGAGATCTCCAATGTTATGGGTGGTATAAGCTGAAAGCAAATTCAGTTATCACGGAAAATAGAAAAGGGATATGAGGTTTTATAGACAGCATATTCAGGACGGAATAAAATTTTCAAAATATTAGGTTTACAAGGAAAGGAAACAAGGTTTCTTTATAGCAACTTCCGTTCGAGAGGAACGTGATTTCACCTTTACTCGTTGGTTCTATAGGGATACAAATACACTTTGAAAATGAAACACAGACCGTTTGTTCAGTAACAGCAATCACAAAACATGGTGCAAAGTTCTCCATGTTCAGCACCAAAATTACAATAACACTGAGTTTATATTACTTCATATTTTATGGTATAAGTCCAGATGTAGATACCATATACACAACAAAGTATATGTTCTGATCTATGTCAAAGAAATGTGACGCATTCAAAGCAAGCGTCCATTTACTTTATTGCCGCAAAAGCTGGAGTTTTATAAATTATTACTGAGTAACTAATTTAGATAAGCTTTTTACCAAATAGTGGATTAATGAATAACACAATTTACGATACAGAAGGGATGAGGCTTTAAAACAAATAGTCACTCAACCCAAAAGTTCAAATTTGGTATGAGCATTGTAATATGCTAAGATGTTAGGATAACAGGTGACTGCTAAATATTTTAATAAGCTTGACAACGACACATCAGTCAACTTTATCCAAGCTGCAATTAGCGCAAGAGTTATTCCACTTGTACAGTTATAAGTCAATGTAACACACAAGCCTTTAACAGCCTAACAGTAGTTTATATTAAGGTCAGCGTTAAAACAAAACACTTAGCCTACGTTTCAAGTGTCCTACGTGACTGTAATAAGTGATATAAAATGGAAATGCAGTTTGCCCTGCAATGCGTAAATTATTATTTATCAAGTAAGTAAACGAGGTTATTTTTCATCTTGTCAGTAAACTGGATCTTTTGTTAAAAAAAGTAGGCCCATCCGTCTGGAAAGTAAGCATTTGTGAAGCTCCCGCTAATTTAATTGTAGTTGCTTGGTTTCGCTATGGTTAAAATTTTCGATCTGTGAAGCACGTTTTTGCTGAGTCATTCGATCTGTATGTAAATTGTAAAAACGTCTTCTTCAAATTCGAATCAAATCTAAAAACCGAACACACATCTAGAATTAGTTGACTAGCTTTAGTAAAACGTGACCCGAATCGATCATTTTTTAACAAAATCTCGTCAAATATTTAACCAGATTCTGGTTAGGTGAAGGGCTTGTTTTTAACAAAATGTATGGCTCCTAGTTTCGAGTAATTGAAGCAAATGGCGCAATCACCGAACAAATCAACCTAATAGGAAATGCGAAATCTACAGTTTTCGTATTCTTTCCAGCGAGAGCATAGATCACCAGATTAAGGTGCAATATTTAGCACAGCTGAAAGGTTTGGCTCATAACTGGTGGACATTTAGGTCATTCCAGAATATTACATCAAGAAGGTAATAAAAAGCAAGGCAAAGTTGAGGAGTTCTTTCTTTGTTATTTATGATGCTCTTCCTTTCGTGTCACAACAGATCCTAAATAGGTCCATATGTATTTTCATGTACTTCTTTCTAAAGGGCATAGATAATCGCCCAAATCTTGTTCTGAAGCCTCAGCTCAATGTGTTATCTACAAGTATATTGAATGCACTCTAAAAACATCCGGTTAGAACCTGAACCAGTTTTGATCAAATGGGCACTGAACCGAATATGGTCATATGCTACATATGAATAGATATGGTTCATTTTGACAAAGAAACAACTAAGTTTGAACGGAAAATAGTCACATTTTTGGTTCAATTCGTTTAAGTGCCTATACAGTGGATCAGTTTGCCATTAAATAGAATGCAACTTTGTAGACCTAAGCATTCCATATAATAAAGGTAAATCAATGAGTTACGATACATGAACGTAACAACTCCACGACACAAATATTGTCCCGTGACTAAAATAAAGCATGCAAGAATTACCTAATGAAGGGTATATTATTTCAAGTTGATTGGACTGCCTGTGCACTTTAAGAACTCAAGTTTAAGGCTTCTTTCACTGCTACGGGGAATTTAGACTTTAGAGCACAGTCAATGACAACCTCGTTATTCTGATTGCATGAAAAGGAAACTGAACCAGTCAAGTTGTTGAGATTTTTGATATGTAAACAAACCTACAGTGAGTTAAAGGTTTCGTAAATGATGCTCCCTCCTCATGTGATGATGAGAAAGTGGTAAAATCTCAACAAAGGATCGATAATTTAACTTGTTTTCAAGTTGTCGCTTAATCACAGGATTTCTTTGAGATTAAGTATTGTTCGATTGTTTCTCTTTTAAACACATTTTCCTTTCACACAAGTTATGTCATAGCCTTGACTCACTTTAAGGCTTACATCAATCACAACCGTATGTGATTCCGATAACACCATACTAGACAGGTGTATGAAGAGGGTTCTGAGGCGGTAGCCCCCCCCCTTTACCTTTACCCCGAAAAGAAAATAAATTGCCAATTTACAAGCTAATAAATATGACAATTACACACCACACCCCGCCCCACCCAAAAAATGACTTCTCCAACTGTAAACTTTGTCCCAAATTAATATTGATGAAGTCATGTTCTAAAGAGTAAGAAAAGAAAATCAGCAATACTGGTTTACATTGTAAAAGCCTCAAGGAACACTTAGTGTGCTGTCGAACTTTATGTACGCGTATTCCGCTGATTGTAATCTTCAGTCTAAATAGTTTAGGAGAACAAAACGTCGAGACTCCAAAACTCACAAAATGACGGATCACCCTGCACATTCTTTTGCCAGATTTGGGGTCTCGACTGTTTACTGTCAAATAATTGTCCGTCAAGTAAAGTCCATTCCTTAATTGGAAGTTAGTGTATAGTCAGTGTAGAAGAAACAATCGTAAAACTACGAGGTACAATCAAGAGAGAGAAAGTCACCTGTACTGCAGTCACATGAGAGACGAGTCACATCAATTTTCATTTTATTTTGTTTTGTCGCAAAACGAAAACTACCTTCAAAACGAAAACAACCTTCAACTAAAATAAACGATCCGGTGTTTACGAAATGCTGACTTCAGACCCGGATGTCAAGCCAAATAGCCATGGAATCTAACATTACCCAACGCTGCCAGTAAACTCGTATACCAGCATAAAGTTAAAAACTGACGAAAAATGTGTTTTGAAATGTACAGCGGCTTCTTTCGGCAAAACCATGTCGAGAATGCGGTCAGTAATGGCTTTTGTGAAATCGATATTCGTGCTTTTCAAATTGGACATTTTAAAGTCATAATGTGTTTTAAAACTAAGAATAATAATTGAAAGTGCTTTCTTTGTTGCATTATTTCGAAACATTTAAAATTTCAAAGCAACAAGGTCTTTTAATTTGTGGAGTAGATAACATGAGTGAATTGTAAGAAGAGTCACCGGTGCTGTAGCCAAGTGAATAAAGGTGGGTGACACTTGAAGCGACGAAGCTTAACAACCGGGAGGTTTGGGGTTCGATTCCCGGTCGGGTCAAAGTAAAGTGAGTTTTTCATCCAAGAGTAGTCTTTCAAAAAGACACCAAACTTGATCTAAATTGATAAGCTGGTTAGCCATCTGACGTGAAGTTGTAATTTATAAGCCATATAGGCTTGTCCCACAATCGTGGTCGCTTGGGGTCGTAAAACGACTGCCCTTCAAGGCCCAAAATTATAATTAAATCAAAATTACGTTTTTTGTGATTTGTAATTAAAACTTTGAGAGGTCAAACGCAATGGCAAATTGCCATACATTTGCCTCTTTTGGGTGGCTTCATTTCGACATCTAGCTCAAGTTCCTGAAAACGAGTAATGTTTTCGGCCAGCTCAAAAAGGGTTCATTATTCGCTTGGATGAGAACTTACGGTGACCTCATAGCTTTAAATACCACAGCCTGTACCAATGCTCTTACAGCACAAGTTCAAAAGTTAAGAGTTAAGTAGATCCTGATGGAAAATATTTGTATTGTTACAATATTTTATTATTAGCTAAACATACTGTAACAAGTGGTTGTAATTGATTTATTTGTTTCCAGAAATTTATTTACTTGTCCAAAGGAGAGGAAAAGTGATTTTTTTACAACCCAGCACAGGAACTGCATGGAATACTGCCGACTGTGTGAGTCGGGAGCTTCACGTCCTTTTTGTGATAATAACCATAGTAAGTACAAAAAATGGTCTGTTGCAATGCAGACGTTCCTTTCTATTCTACATCACTACCTCCGTCGGAGTAATCCCACCGCAATCCCACCCGAGATTTGTCTTTTCTATAATCCTAATAGTGATAGTACGCACAGTCAAAGACCACCATAGCAGGGAGGTGTGCCCAGACCAAATGGAATTGATTTATACATTTTCGCGAAAAGTCCTGAATTTTCCGCCGCAGGCTAAGAATTGAGACTGCTTTTAAATGACACAACCCGGAATGGGCACAAAAGAGATAGCTCAACCAACCTCGTAAGCCCTCCAATTTTAACATCAACGTCTGCAATACAATACTGCCAGCTATCCGCTGAAAAGGACATGTACTTATCAGCTTAGATGACCAAAAGGCCGAGAGGCACGCCCGGGTAGGTCAAACCCATGCATGGTACTTTTCAATTATGTTTCAAATTGTTACATTAAGTACGGAAAACTCATTGGTTTACTTTTGATATGCTTTATGAAGCCCATATGAAACAGAATTAACTACACCCGTGGGTTGAATAAGAAAAGATGTGATAAGCCACCTTTATTTCAAACACTGAGTGACTGTTAATGTCCTGCAGAGAACTCAGGCAAAGTTGACTAGTGAGTTCGAGGGCGCTACATTATTGTGGGCATCTGATGCTAGGCAAACGATTTGGATCAACAAAAAACAAAAACCGAGGCATAAGTCGTGTGTCCTGGAGGGGATATGACATCAACTTTCTAGATTGACATAATCAAGCAATAGCTCCACATGTAAGCCACTTGATTGGTCGATGATGAGTTGTGCAAATCAATAAAATGTGATGCAGTTACGCCCATTGTATTTTTATGCACAGGTGACATAGTAGCATAAAATCACACAGATAAGTGTAGCCTACCCGTCAGAATATTGCATTGGACAAATGAACTCAACCCAGGGTAACTTTTCCTGGAAAGTGCAATAAATAGATATTTTTGAAATGAAGGAGTGGCTATAAGTAAACTTGAGAAAATTTTAACCGTCTGGCGTGAGGTTATTGACCTTCAATGAGACTATTGATTTTTGTGTTGTAAGTACCAGACAGGAAAACTAAATTCATGTTGCAGTCTGAACAGTCATTGTTTAAAACCGTTTTAGCTATTATTTGCTGTATTTGTTGACAATAAGTATAACAATCAAAAGCAGTATTTATACCGATAACAGATGCAGGTACTGCATTTATCAATTTCAGCGACGATCATGATTTTTACAGTCACGATCAACAGTTATTAACCTCAACAGTCCCCTTAAAATCAAACGTTATTACAATCAACAGTTGAAGTGACAATCACAGGACATAACTGTTTACTGTTACTACAATAATCGATAGGCCTACAAACTATCTTCCACAGTTGTCAACGCACGTGAACCACTCTGACGTTTCGTTCTGGATTTTACAAGAGCTCAAATACTTTCTGTTACTTCTAGTAGCAACAAAATGGTACCCGATGTGATAAACACTCACTTAGATCCAAAACAGTGATTTGTATGAATAATATGCAGTAAGTCAGGTCTAGTCACAGCTTTAATAAAGTTACAATTCATACTTACCAACCAGCACTCTTGGATGGTTCTATAATTTGAATAATTCAATATCCTTTGGAATGTAATTTGGAAAAAAATGCTAAGGTAGCAATAAAATGATGACACCTCGTTATTGGCAAATAAACAGTCCTTCCAAACTCGACATTTCCTCCACAAGTTTTCTCAATAACAACTAACTGAATACATCACATAACATAAGACTAATGCAATCATACGGTAAGAACTAATCTCAGAACACCAGCTTCAAATTAACGGAATCATAAACTTGTGCACGTAACGAGAACACTTAACGTACGCCCGCGAAATTTTACGAAACTGGCTATTTTTTTATCGAAAGCAATATGTAAGCCTGTTAACAAAGACCAAGCACACATAAAAAGGACTGCCAACTGTTGTAAATGTCAAACCACACTGTTATATAGATCTATTGTACCAGCAAGATGTATGTCTAATTGTTATAGAGTACAAGTAATTTTACTTTGAGGATCTCGTTGAGAAAAATTCTGATCAGGCGACCTGTTTTATATTCACACAGTCAAACAAGTCGGTAACTCGCGGAATCGTCTTTCAAGTGAGGTTTCTTTTATCGCTATATCATGGAGGGCTCATGGCACTTGACACGTTTGAAAATTCCTTAGAATAAAATGGAAAATGGCAAAAGGCAAACGATGCTTATTATAATGTTGGCTAAAACCATCAAACGTACTGAGAAAAGCTAGCAATTATGAAGATAGATGATATTTTCTCTGAAATCTTGTGCAATGACCAGATTAAAAAGAAAATGAGTCACCCGGCCTCCTCCTTCTTTCGAAAAGCTCATGTCACTGATTTTGCGACAGGTGGGGCAGTGTGTAGATAATTCTTATTAGAAAATATCCAAAAGTGGACCTCAGTAACATTCCTTCTTATCGGAAATTATTTTAAGAATATAAGTACATTTTCGTTCCGAATTTCTTTATATGGAAAGTAAAAGAGGGAAATATTTTATTGTTGTATACAGGAATATCTTGTTTCAAAATCGTTTTATTGTCATGTAAACATATATACTCTATAAAGAGTATTAAGAACTTAAATATATCTCTAAACACGTTCTAAAAATGTTTTATGCACTTGTCAAATCCTTAAATTTCTGTGCTACAATTTTTTTCTCCAAATATTAGGAGTAATTTTCACAACAGGGATAAGTCATAGTGCCCTAAATGTTTGCGTTATACTTGAAAAACTCATAGTTTCTCCGCTAATAACTGGCCTGAAACAAAAGCAGCAACGTGATATCTGCATTAAAGGCGGTTGCTTTGCTATATACCTTTCAGAAAACCAAATCAAAGGTTTCAGTTCACATCGTCAGACGTCATTCTCCCTTACTTTAATTTCTATGGTATATGTAAACTTTCTTTACGTTGTAGAGAGTGTGTAGACTATGGATCTTCATCCGTTTAAAAGGTTTTCATGTTAAAGACTGCAATAAACTTTTTGTTTTCGTCACAAGCTTGTAACGCTTAGTAGTGTACGTCTACCTACAATTATACCTTGCAGAACAGTGGCAGATCGCTGGCTAATCACTGACTTTTTCAAAAGTCCCTCGACTCTCTGGCGAAGAACCAAGGGGCGAAACCAAACATTACTCACGAAGGAGTTCTGCTCCACTAAGGAGCTACGTCCCAGAAGGACAAAATACGTCCTCTAAAGGACAACTTAACTGACCATGCGTAGTCCCGTTTTAGACTGGCTGAATTGAACAGATACCACGGAAACCCCCTGGAAGCTACCGGCCATTTTTAATGTGTAGAAGAAGTGGAGGCTATCATATAATATAAACTAACATACGTATGTGACTAAGAGAGAGACCGTGCATACGACTGTGCTATGAATATGCCAGACAAGGACTGAGTCTGAATAGGGAGTTGTTCAGTGGCGGGTCCAGAAATTTGTAAAGGGGGATGACTATTGAGCTGTGTCCTGGGGGAGGCCGAGGGTGTAAGGGGAGGGTGTCCACTCCACTTTGGAAAATTTTGTTTAATTATGTGGGCTCTTTCTTTTTAAAATATAATTTAACCTCATTATATTTACAAAATTGTCCTTTTATGAATGAGTGCCAGAGTTGGTGGGGGGTGACTAGTCACCCTAGTCACCCCCGTATCCGCCCATGCTGTCCTAACACCTCCCCCCGTATCCGCCCATGCTGTCCTAACACCTCCCTGGTCTAAGCTTACAAGCGTAGGAAATCAAAGAATACAGTAAGGCAGTTGAAAAAATGGAATGGCAATGAGTTGTGTTTTTGTAATGAGCTAAGTACTTTTATTGATGCCATGAAACGTGATGCGTCCCCTCGTCAAATAGTCTTTCGACTTTGAAATAGGCCCATTATCTGGATGGAGTTTCTAAATACTATCGGTACCTTATTCTAAACAGTAGGCCTATTGTAAGCGTGGCCAGTGCAGTACCACGTCTTCCAGCTACCTCCACTGATAAGCTCCGCAAATGTCTCACATTTTCAATAGTTGGATCTTTCAGTACAACTTCATTAGCACAGCATCGAATTGCATTGATTCCTTCACCAAGGAGCCCTACTTGCCTTACAGTGTCAGCAAGTGCTGCATCATTCCCGATTGATCTGATCACTTGACAAATTTTGACTGCGATACATTTGAATTCATGAAACTGATTATTGCCCGTGTGTTTCGCCTAAAACTGGTTTTGATTACCCCACCCTCTAATTTTTTGTGCAATATATATTAATGAGTTTTAAAATATTAAAGAAATATCGATCAGCCAGACTTGGTTCTTCTATGAATTAAAAAAATCAACTACTCACTTTTCAGACATTGGAAGTAAGTTATCATGCATGTTGTCGCCTCGATCACTAGAAGTGTGTCGCTTTTACTTCAAAAGTAAAAGAATAGTCATCCATAATTCTCTTGTCATAGGCTTCATGCCTGTATTTTTTTTCTTATATTTAGTGGGGTTATCCATGTCGCATTATCGTGCACGCATGTTAACCTCGAGAGTTACAATTAATCACGTTATCGATGTAACACTGAAACCTGCCTATAGATTGGTATTGGTAGAAGCTTTTGAAATAAGTAAATCGAATTCTCTAGACGATGGAGCGTATGTCTTTGTCAGAAGTATCATGATAGCAGCAGAGAAGCACTATAATCGGTATGAACAGCTTACCATGATTGGTTGCAGATATACTCCTAGCAAAAAGTACCTTGATGTTAAACAAAACATTGAAAATACAAGCGTTTCCTAAACAAACAACATTGTGGTATGTAGAAAGGACCAAGTCACAGAGCAATAAACTCAATGATTGATATATATAAGTTTATACATTCGAATACATAACTAGTAATATCAGATGTATACATGGAACATTTTTGTAAACAACTTCCACTATTTTTATTAGTTCGATATTACAAGATAACCTATTTATACAGTTAACGTATATACGCCTTCTGTACATTCACCGACTGGAGCATTCGAGATACTTTTTGTGCATCGAGACTGGTCACGAATTAGTATGACATAAGTAGGACTGTTAACATACTCGGAATACCGCTGATCTGGTCTCGAGTGTCCTGTGCTCAAACGTCGCACAAGTAAAGTTGCCCGCTTGGCGGACGTGTGTTACTCCTGCACCTATATTGACTGCACTCGTAATACCGGTTAGATCAGGGAAGTGATATCACCTCCCTGTTTAGAGTATATACGTCAAAAAAGGAGTGCACAGGCGCGGATCCAGACATTTCGAAAAGGGGGTATGTAAGACCCTTGAACATTCTCCTATAGGTTAGCATTATGTTAATTTTCGCGTAGGCCTATTTGTTATTGTTGATGTGGTGAAAAAGAGGGGGCTGAGGCCGGGAAAGCCCCCCCCCCTTGGATCCGCGCCTGGTACATGCATATTCGACACCTGCTATGAAGGTAACAAGTCCAGACGATTCCATCGGCCAGTACTTGCATGTATTCTATGGTACTTGCCAAAAATAACAAAAAACTAGCTACTCCGATGCATAGATAAGCTCCTTCAATTTTTTAAGTCAACAAGGGCCATGTGGCCCCGAATACAACATATGTAAATTAAATCCTATTGCAATAGATTTAATGCGCTTTTTCTAAAGAAAAAACAGTGTTTGACAAACAAATATTCCCTTGAGTATGATCGAACTGTTGAGAGAATTGGTACAAACTGCTTTTTTTCAACAACGCATATTGCTTTCAAATTAGAAAAAAATTGTCAAGCTGTAGATGATTGTACTTTGAATAGTAACTCTGTATGCCTATATGGTTCTGTGCTGAAAAATTAAATTAAGGAGCCGCACGTGAAGATTAGATTCACTGTAGTGGAGAAATTGATTAGAAAATTCATTATATAGAACAGTATTTCTGAACTTAGGGAAAAATTACCCCCGAAGAGTAGTTAGCTGATTTAGGGCGGGGTTGGGGGGATGACACTGGCATCGATGGGAAAACATGTAAACCTTGCTTTTGTTTAGTTGTGTGAATTAATCTAAAAATGTATATTCTTGGATATAATTAAAATCAATTGTTGCCAAACGTTGCACTAGATTGAATCCGGCACTTCTTAATTACTCATTTTCTCAAAGGAGTACAGGAATTTCTCAAAGGAGAGGAGGATCCCTCCCTGTACATCTCTCCCCAAGACGGCAATTTCAGGTTCATAGCTCTATAGGTAATGTCCCATGGAGAAGAAAGTATTTCCAGTGACGGTCAGAGGCGCCACCAAGATTGCTTGGGAGCATTTGTCCCATCACTTTTCCCCAGTCCACTCCTTTTTTAAATGTATACAGGGTACAGAAGCGTTGAACGCAGGCACCTTTTGTACACCCCCAGCCGTCCCCCCCCCCCCATATTGAAATCCTGACGGGGCCGCTGGTGACGGCACAAAAAATTGTTGACAAACGCTGGTTTAGAATACAATCGTACTTTGCAAGGTAATGAAGATGTTAGGCCGAATTCTAGTTCGTGTGCTTTAACTCAGTCACAGTTGTTAAAAGACACATATTGCAAGGAACTTATACAGGACAAACTTATAGGAAGACAAATATTATAACTAAAACATCAATTGACTGTTTACACCTTTTGAAGATGCTGAAGTTTCAAATTGTGACAAGCGCACTGTCCATACTAATTCACTAGAGTCACTGTGCTTGAGCAAAAACGTGTGACTGCTGAATATGCTTGAGTATTAGCTGTACTGAAAACATTCTATATAAGGGGTTATAATAGCTAGTTTTAAATCGCTGCAATGAACCATTGTTCCTTCACGAACATATCAGGTATGCAGACTACGAAACATTACTAGTCAGGCCCGTAACCAAGGGGGACATTTGGGGCCAGCCCCTGCTCTTTAGCTTGGCCCCCTGCTCTGCGGTCACAGCCAGGCCCCTGTGCAAAACCTTATTCTTAGCGCCCCCTGAGCTCGATTTGCCCCTCCCCCTTGCTCACTCAGTCTGGTTACGAGCCTGTTACTATAGTATTTCTAATGAGACTTCCTAAATCTTCCTTCAACTACAGTTTCAATAACGACATCGATATGACTTAAGTCGTTCAGTCTGAATGATTCCGAAATTATTCGCTTTAAGTGAAGGTTCACTGAAGCCATCACAGGCTGTCTTCTTTCTGCCATTTCTTGTTACTACAAGTCTAGCGTATTTCTAACATTTCATCGACTGCCAACCACTTGAAAAAGACAGCCGTGTTTACTTTGTCATTTCGAGAAGAACTTGCGCACTAATAATATTTGTTTATTCAAGCTTTATGGAGTCTCACAAATATTAAAATGAATTTGAAAGGAATGTTACAAACGACATAAATGAATGCAGCTAATTTTCAGGAATTCTCATCACACTCTCCCATTGGTTTATGGAGAACATCAGCGATAGAAATGTAGCAACAATGACAAAATGATGACAATTGTTCCTTACTTTGCTCAGCAGCATATACTGTCAAGCACCACTAAACAGCTTCGTCATTCGTGGAAGCCCGACACAAAGCTTTTTCTTCATGACGTAAGGTCACTTGTTAATACCATCACCATGCCGTTCTTGATTGCTTTTATTGATGTTTGAATTCATTTCGCTCTGCTCATTTCCTTCTAATCCTCTCTTTCCTAATTTGCTCAAAGAATAGCAAAGAAGACGTCTTTGCTTCTTCGCGTTTTAGATGAAAACAGATTCACAGGCAGGATTCATCGCAGTCTCGGTGCCAATGTGTTGATGCACTGCTAGAAAAATGTATAGACTTATATGGAGACAATTTTATTGTTTCTATGAAGATAAACACGCCATACCGTTTAAACTGAATATAAGACAGCAGATGATTAACTGCTCTAGTAATTCATACAACGCACTGTATAAAATTTGACAAAACCGTGATAGGTGATTAATTAATAGGAAGATACCAACCGCTAATATCTTACCTTCTTGGGCAACTTAATGGTTTTTTTTTTGCATTACAGATCAAGTTAGATGAAGCTATGATAATTTTTCCTGAGCTGTATTGCGTAATTTTATTAATAAGGAAAGCTTAGACCATGTGTGTCAAATTTGTTTAGGGAATGGTTTCATGTTTTCAAAATAATTTTTGACATACGGTTACTGTTACGCTGCAAGTAACTGCTGATCCTAGTCCAAAGTATGTAAAATTTGGGCCAAAGTTTTCCTAAATCAAAGGTAAACACACATGCAACTGGTTAGTAAAACGTGAATGGGCATTATTCGCATGCTGACCATAACGCACCGTATACATACGCATCTTTTGAATCTCTCTCTCTCTTTCGATTTCTACACTTCTTGCTAAGTTCCCGTGAGAATGAAACTAGCTGTGCACCAACAGTCAAATGACATACGCCATGTTTCAGAAGATTTGGTTTACAAATTGCATTGTTCTTCCCAATGACAATTACTTTCACAAACATACACATCATATCGTGCAAAGTAACATTTCCTTTACTATTTTTATGTTAATACGACCTATTTGTAACGTGAATATGATCACGTGACAGGCACCGTATCAGGTTATGACACAGCACATTTTGTACACCTGTTAAATTCTTTATAAATATTTATGAGGCATTATCTCATGCTAATGCGTCAACCATGGTTAAGTGAGACCTTTCTATTGCCTAAAATGTATCTCAAGGAAACTCGATTTGGGGTAATATTACTCTTAAACATGCAAGTTTTGAAAAAGTGCAGGTTTCATATCTTTGAAAGACGTCTCATTTTATCTTGTTCAAAAATGGGAGAATATTTTGACATTTAATGGGTTTATAGCGTTTTTAAAACATCTGCAAGGTAAGATGAAGTTTTTGAGTTTTTGCATTTCGTCTGAGAGACATCAAGGTAGATATTGTTTTTGACGTATTTACACAGAATACATTCTGTTAAATTTTCATAAGAGGCAAACTTTGACAGAGAAATAAGGGTTTACGTCAAAAAAAGGAAATTTAGCGGGCTTTCAGAAACTAACTGACCAGTAAAAAATGAATCTTCACCATAAATTAGAAGACATTTAATAGCCACCCTAGGTAAAATATTGTAAATATCTTTATTGCGTTGATTTTGTCAGTGATAACTTTTGATGAGACCGGTACCTTGAAAATTATTACCCACTCCCTTTCCCATCGCAGACATTACACTACCATGTGTTGTGGTTTATTGTTGGATAACTGATTTGCTATAGGTCGTTTGAGCGTCGCGGAAGATTTTTACAAGAAAGCAAACTATTCTTTTAAACCTAGCTGGTATGTTAAATATTGAAAGATTGGGGCAGCTCTCTATCCTCTTTGCGTTTATCTAGTGCTCTCAAGGCAATGGCAAGACATTATTTTGACCTTCGATGCGTATCTATTAAAAGTTATCTATATGCTTAGTTCAGAGAATCATGCACTTCAAAAGTTTTATTCTTGATTATAGTGAATACCACTGTTTTATTTGACAGAATTTTGGAAGCAAGTCAAAGTGGTATATCCTTCCTTCAAAGATATTCGAGCCTCTTATGTTCAAGGAAAAATGTAAGTATGTGCTTCAAATTATGCTCTCCTAAATGCAGAGTGTTAAATGTAGCGAAAAAAATTGAGTAGCAGCTCTAGTTGTGCCCACACGCAAAATTTCACTTTATCCCACTAATCTTACGAGTAGAGTAGAAAAATTTTGAATGAATAATTTGTCATCCCATAGGACTTTTGTTTCAGGCACTGAAATGCTTGAAATGTGTATTAAATGAGGTTTGATAGGGCGAGGCCCCACCCTACCCCCACTTCATTCAATCCGCCTTAGTTCTTGGAAATCACACTCAAATTTAAGCTGTTATGAGTGCATTCATATTTTAACTAATAAATTACATGTGCCAGGGAGGTTCCATTACCTTAGTGTCTATATCTATTGCATGCGGTAGATAGCTCAAACGTGTTTTCTTGTAGATGTAGTGTTCCCTGCTTTATACCCGTGCTGTAATGCTCCTCTTAGATGAAATGTATTCGCCATTATCGCTTGACATTTCTTTGCTAGTCACTTCTTGTAAGGTAATTTCGAAAAATAAATTATAAAAAATGTTTAAATTAATCGACCTCTCATTATGATTGTGCCCTACATAACTCCATATATGATTGGTATAGCTATAGCTTAAGTCAATACAATGAACCAATGAGGAACAAAAATGTTAATATTGAGCTGAAATTTAATCCTTAAGTCATACAGGAGCTGTGTGACTAAACACATGAAGTCTCGTTCCATTTATTTAAGTGCTTGAGTAAATGTGTACCATCGATCTAGACCAGGATAATCTATTTCATATTTATGATCTGTGAAACCTTAATTTACCTTTAAATTTACGTCAAAAGTTCGTTCTGTCCGTATGCGAGTTTTAAAGAGACAAGATTGTACATGAAATTCCATGAATAGTAAATACTAATATCCTCCTTTCGTTAACGTAGAAAAGTTGTGAAATTATTGCCTTGATAGGAGTTTATTTTGGCTGCATCACCAAGAATGTGGAAAGAAATTCGTAAGCGTTGTTTACATAACGGTTTTACGTCTGATCGTAAATCAAGTCGTTTTTTTTTTAAATATAGTTGCCTTATTCAAATGGTAAACCATATACTACTTTAAGATAAAAAGAATAGAAGACTTATGTCATAAAACCTTTCTATGGCCAGAAGGAGTTCGGAACCGAGGGTTCATACGCCTAATCTTAATACTTTAAAGGCCGCCGTAGCTTTCTAACAGCTCATTCGGGATATACTCACACATCACCGATCACATCGCTTCATTCTCTTGTAAATCAATAACCAGCAGCGTAGTTGTCTATTTTATATTCACTGCTTCATATGTTGGTAAACAAACTAGCAAGGCTCACTCTCTCACGTTTTCATATTCAGTAGTACAAAATAAAAATCAAAAGGATCAATAAGCCGCCACCCTTAAGTACATTATTGACGCAATGACTGATTATTTGTGGAGTGTTATGGTTTGCAAAGTGTCATGTTTGTTTTTATCAAGAAGGAAAAATCTTATGTCGTTGTTAATAAAGATTAATTTTTCCTTCAGGTTAAAGATTTTTAACAGGCTGAAAGAATAAATTTGTCACGGTTAGTTGCTAAAAGTCATTTGAATTTTACGGAGACGTGTATATAAGATTTTGCAGTTCTACATGTTTTATATGCTTGTGTTTTGATAGCAAAATTTAACACTAGTCTAAAGGATGGAGAATACGAAAAATGTGGAAAACGTTCCCTTTGAAATTAGTTTCAAGTATGTTAATTAATCGACTACCACAGGAGTTTGCTTCAAGATAACATTTACTATAAATCTAAAGAGGCCTTTCCTTGAACTGTACCTACTTGTTTCTTATGTTTTAATTTGTAAAAGTACCCCGTGGAGACCTACAAGGCATGCCAAACGTAAGGAGGGAACATTAAGGTAAAATTTCTTGAGGTAAAATTTGCTACTTGAAGTATTCCCTGTAACATCTTCATATCCGATAATGATGAAAATGGCGGCGCCTGATATTTTAAGGTGCATTTTTCTTTGTTATAAGTCATAACGGAAGGCTTATACAACGCATTAACATTTAACTTAATTTCATTAGTACACTATACAAGTGTACTTCACCTTTATTGAATCAGTGATATTTTAAGAAAAGTACCCTATTCATGTATTTATGAATAACAATAGTGTAACTTTATTGTCACTTTTAAAGTGGCTTACCGTTTGAAAGATTTAAAGTTACCTTTTTCCCACCTCCGTAAAATATGCCTCTCTGCGACTTAGGTCCCACACACAATATAAAAAGTTTTGTTCGAAAAAGTGTGTGGTTTTAGTACCATATACCCTATGCATCATGGGAAGGTGTCGTCACTGGTTAGCATGCACTCTATTGACTAAATTTACTACCAAAGCTTATCGTTTGGAACTTCTTATGATGGAGATATAGACAGATAAATGCAACTATACTGTCTTGAAAGCCACTGTTTGGCTAAGAGCTCAATTCGTTCATTTTCGGATCAACCTTTGCTAATGAACTTTTATTGATAATTTTGCAACGTTTATTTAACTGTTACGGGAATAGCACCTACAAATCTGCAAACACTCTAAAAACTGTCGGTTCAAATTTGAACCGACCGGGTTCGTAGGGGCAACTAACCAAAATCTGTTCAGAAATTAGATTTGGTTCAAAGTTAAACCAACTCGGTTCACTTTTGAGCCAAATCTAGTTAAATATTTGAACAGATTTCGGTTAGTTGCCCCTACGAACCCGGTCAGTTCAAATTTGAACCGACCGTACTTAGGGTGTACCACTATAGTCATGACATCTATGATTGTCAATGAAGTACTGCCTTCACCTGTGAGTCATCCAGTATTGTAAGTTTCTGCTTACTGGGGTATGTGTGCTACATTAAGTATATACTAATGTTCACCCCCTGCAATGAAGGATTGTTTCAGATTTAAGACTAAGTCCCAATGTTTTTCTTTTTCTCCGATTTTTTTTTTCTTTTTTGGATAAAACTGTGATTTGTCTTCATTTTTAGAACCTTAATAGCAAAGCTAAATTTGAACTTGCGCTGACCTACGAAACGGAATATGAAGATGTTTAGACCGGTTTAGACCGGTTTAGACCTTTTTTTTACAAGAAACACTTTTATTTCCCTTACTCATTTCATCTTACCATGTTTCGTCATGGACTTTCACAATTTCCATCTCATCTTACGAGTGACCTCATAAGCTGCTCATTATTATGAAGTACATCTTTTGTCCTACTTCAACTCTTTCGTCAGACCTAGGCAACCTTTACCAGTGTTTGTGCAGTCTCAATAGTTTGCAGTAAAAAGCAATTATAGTTAATAAATAAGCTAACGCTGAAGTCAGCCAATTATCACTACCGGTGTTTGTACTTTGGAACTTTGCTGCAAAAACGCCTGTGGTAGAGTGTTATTTCCCTGTTCAAACACAGACTGTCAGAAGATACTATTGAATCAGCAAGACATGCAGAGCGATTTAAACGAACCCGCATATTTTTCATGCAATTTTCAGTAGCTATGGCTGCCATAAAAACATAAAAGTTTAATTACGAGGAATTAACATGCATAAGCAGTTATTGGACATGTCATATTTTATAGATGGACGAGAGTGTGTTTCTGTTTTAAACTAACGGAAGGAGTAGCACTGAAATTACAGATTCACGATGTAGCTTTAATGGTCAGAATTTTAAAAGTCAACAATTTTCAGTTGGGATGATTTTATTTGCTCTTGCAAATAAGTGAGACTGAAAATATGACAGGATGGTTAAAAAGAAGTAAGCTCCATTATAAAACGGGGTGTGGTCATTGTGCGTGTTTAAAACAGCTGTGCACTACGTGGAAAATGATACTATTAGGCCTATCATCTGGAGGAAATGAAAACCGTCATTTCTAACAGCTTAAAATATCACAAATCAGAAATGTGAAAATAACAGTAATATACCGTACTGGTTGTTACAAAAAGAATTTTCAGCCACCAGCGTGGCCACTGAGAGGGATGGGGAAATTTTCCATTCTCTCTGAAATGATTTTTTCTTTCAAGAAACTTTCCGTTGAGCGCTGATTGATAAGATAAATGTTATACATGATGGTCAAAGGCATCATGTCAGTAATTGCAAACATGATATTGTGAGATGCGTTCTTAGCCCAATTGAAGGAAGTATTCCGCACCCCTTCTTTTCAATACCTCACCTGCTTAAAAATTTATTCTGGTTGTATTTACCTATTCATTACCATGGCCATACACAGACATTTTATGGCAGGAGGCAACAGGTTAAGCAAGCCAGCGCCACCATCAGTTGCGTTTAATTTACCAGTAAAAATGCTTCCCATATTGCGGAAAATGGCACATTCCGGACATTTAACTGCCTAAGGAATCTTTTGACTTGAAATGAACGATTTCAAAGACCGATGTGACAGTCGGGGAGATTACCGTTAAGTTGGGGGAAAACCAATATCATCCCAAATGGGGGAAATTTATGCAACACATTGTATAGGCTTGTCAGCCTAACAAAAGCATGCAAACGGCTGGTAGAACCACCCATTAGGAAGTGGCTTTTCGATAGCAATGACAATAAACCATCCGAATACACATTTAATTCTATTATATTAGACCGACATTTTTTGCAAGGCCAGGGGTTTCAAAACCCATGCATTCCCTACTGACAATGTACACAAAGAACGCGTGGGACTGTGGGTAAAACACAAAATGGCGACGCCCATGACCAATTTTTATCCCGATCGAGAGAAAAGGAGATTCTCCCAAAAGGGGGAATCCCCCGAACTGTATGATAAACATTAAGCCTACTTTGAAGCTTTTGTGAGGGTAGAAACTGTCATTACACACTCAATGGCAAAGTTGTTACAGGATGTTAGTATTTCTTTACCAACACATATGGGGGGGGGGGGGGGGATTTGTTCTCAATATTGAGAGCGACATTACTCCACTTTCAAATATAACCGACTGCAGTGGCCAAGTGGTTAGAGCATCCGACTTGTAGCCGGAAGGTCTAGGGTTCAAATCCTGGCCGGGTTATACCAAAGACTTTAAAAATGGAACCTATTGCCTTTGTGCTTGGTGCTCAGCATAAGCAATGGAGTAGGGAAAACAAGCCAGTGAGCCACAACTGGAAAAAGGCCGTGGTCGTCTCGACTTGAACCAATTGGTTGGAAACTGGGACGTTAAACCTCATCTAACTAACTAACTAACTCCACTTTCAAATAATTTACTATGTGAAAAATCAGAGTCAAAGGGCGAATTCTCAAATATTGGGGAGACATATCCCTCTGCCCCGGGCTCGCCGCCCATGCCAACACATACCGCACAGTTGCATTGGTACAAAGAGGTAAACCACCCTCCAGACATTACATATTTTAAAGGCACATTATTTATCATTCCGATTTTTATTATTTGTATACTTGAAAAAGAAACCTTACTATTCCTTCAAGCCCCAGTAAAGAGCTTTCGTTATCTTACCCAGCCTAATTTGTCTAATGTAAGTTTGGCCCTTGTGAGGGAGGTATTTATCCATGGTAGTAGAAATGACTTTGGTAAGTTTATTAGATTTTTTTAATTCCCTATTTCACGTTATTGTTGGTTGAAGAGGGCAGAGGATGAATTTAGTTCTAACCTGGTGTTTCTGTCACAAAGACACAAATTTCAAGACTATTTTTCCTTTCTTATCTAACATGGGTTCAAGTAAGACATCTCTTTGTGAGATTGTCAACATTAGAAGCAAGGAGATATGAAATGCACTTAACTTTATAAACCTGCTTAATCCATAAGGAGACATTCATGAAAAACCTGCATCATTTAAAATTGATTGGTTTTTAGTGGAATCGTTTACTTTGATTAAGTTGTGTTACGAAGTGTTACTAAATCTCAATATTCTGTCCTGTTCTAAGTAGTGATTAACTTCACATATGTGTTACGGAGAGCTGGCTCAAAGTGTGGAGCTAGCTCAATGTGTTTAATTAAACGTTTGTCCCATATATGGACTTAACCAATTACTTAAAAAGAGATGTTGTGCACGTAGGTGACAAACCATCTAGTTGGATATGAAAAATACTGAGGTCAGTTACTAAATGACCCAATAAGAGGTAAAAAACGTATTTATTTGGGATAAGGCATTGCCCTAGTCGAATACCTTGCTAGCCAACTAGATGATTAATACATCGCATAACTGACCACAGGGGTTGTCACATACATTCCTTCTCCTTATCTAGACTTCAAATTACAAAAGGAACCATTTCTATTATCATGCGACACCTTCCCCTGAAGCAGCCTAATAAAATACCACACTGTACTGCTATAAAAGAGTTGTGTCAAAACGCAGGTTCAAACAGGGAGCTGTTCAAAGAAGCTTCGTTACTTGTACCAGGGAGTTGCAGCAGACTCACTGTACTGTCCCAGTACTACAGTATATCAGGGAGTTGCTATTTGTCAAATAGCAACTCCCTGCTTGTACTGTCCAGAGAGTTGCAGCAGAATCACTGTACTGTCCCAGTACTACAGTATATCAGGGAGTTGCTATTTGTCAAATAGCAACTCCCTGCTTGTACTGTCCACTGAGTTGCAGCAGACTCACTGTACTGTCCCAGTACTACAGTATATCAGGGAGTTGCTATTTGTCAAATAGCAACTCCCTGCTTGTACTGTCCAGAGAGTTACAGCAGACTCACTGTACTGTCCCAGTACTACACTATATCAGGGAGTTGCTATTTGTCAAGTAGCAACTCCCTGCTTGTACTGTCCAGAGAGTTACAGCAGACTCACTGTACTGTCCCAGCACTACAGTATATCAGGGAGTTGCTATTTGTCAAATAGCAACTCCCTGCTTGTACTGTCCAGAGAGTTACAGCAGACTCACTGTACTGTCCCAGTACTACAGTATATCAGGGAGTTGCTATTTGTCAAGTAGCAACTCCCTGCTTGTACTGTCCAGAGAGTTACAGCAGACTCACTGTACTGTCCCAGTACTACAGTATATCAGGGAGTTGCTATTTGTCAAGTAGCAACTCCCTGCTTGTACTGTCCAGAGAGTTACAGCAGACTCACTGTACTGTCCCAGCACTACAGTATATCAGGGAGTTGCTATTTGTCAAATAGCAACTCCCTGCTTGTACTGTCCAGAGAGTTGCAGCAGACTCACTGTACTGTCCCAGTACTACAGTATATCAGGGAATTTTCTTATTTGTCAAGTAGCAACTCCCTGCTTGTACTGTCCAGAGAGTTACAGCAGACTCACTGTACTGTCCCAGCACTACAGTATATCAGGGAGTTGCTATTTGTCAAATAGCAACTCCCTGCTTGTACTGTCCAGAGAGTTGCAGCAGACTCACTGTACTGTCCCAGCACTACAGTATATCAGGGAGTTGCTATTTGACAAAAAGCAACTCCCTGATTATAATGCCTGCCGTAAAATACAAAATGACAAACTGAGATTCAAAATCCCATCCTTCTTTTTATTATTGCTTTAAGGCATACCCTCGTCTCTGAAACCAAAAGTTACAATGTCCATTTTCTCTGAAGGTTCTACTTATCAGCCCACATATAACCTTTTATGGTTTACAGATAATCCAGGAAATTTCCCCGCCATTGTTCATCGATATGAAAGAATGCTCGTTAATGTGTGTGTGGGTGAGGGTGTCTGTGTACGTTCACACAGAAAGCATTGCAAAACTAAAACAACACGATACGATCTCAAGTCTGTCTTCAAATAAATAGCAGATACTTGCCATTAGTGCTGCTACGCCCCTCAGAATAGCCTACGGGGAGATTAAAATTATTCCATGCACCCGATACTGAATGTGTTTAATGAGGCACTGATGTGAGTGGGAGAAAATCAAAAAACTGAACTGAATATTCATTAATCATTGGGCTACGGCATTACCACTAAATGCGGGTTGCAATTTCCTTTTGTAACGTGGAAAGTATTCGAGGCTTTGAAATCTGGAAACAATAGTCTCATTTACGATAGCATCAATTAAATCACACCATGTTTGCAAGATGAATCCTAAATTAGAACCAGTGTTTACTTTATTTAACCAAACAAGGTACAATTAAGAACAGTGCTAACATAGCTACTGAATTTACTACAAGCTTTCATTAGAACACTTGGTCATAACTTTAGATCAAGTTTCTGTTGCCATGCTCGTATGGTCAAGGGGACCAGGGACGGCTCCCCTACATAAAAAAAAAATCGCACACCTAAAAAATAAAAATTTACCAAGTACCTTATTAAGTCATTCTAGTTTATCTCGTTCCCGTCTTTTATACAACAGTATAGTTACATATAGCTATGAAAATTGAACACTGAGCTCTGAGCAATGTCCATGACTGGCCCGGAAGAGCAAGGAATAACCATAAAGGTGTTTCACCCACGTCACATGATCGCGCGTTTCTTTGGTTTTGAAGGGCAAGCGCGCATTGTGTCACAGTAGTATCTATGGTTATGCCGTACGCGTGTGCTGCAAATACGATTATTGCGTGTGTGTTTTGCCCTTCACTGCCGGGCAATCTCAATCGCGTGACGTCATATGAAATTTGTCTATACGGTTTTTATAGCTTCAGAGCGCGTAAATCGGCCTTTATCGTGGCAGGGTAGCCGCCTAGCCTATATAAGTTACCGTGCCAAAACAAAAGGAGTTTTATAAACATTGAAAGTTGTTATTTAAGTATCCTTTGCAGGTAAAATAGTGACTTTCTCTGCATACTCCCCGTCTGCCAATATAAATGTAGCGGTATCAATGCTGACGTAAAAAGTGTTTTAATTTCAACTCACTGATCAAATAAACCCCACCCTACGGTTCCTTTCTTCTTTCCCTCCTTGGTTGTTTAAAGTAAATTACCTAAGGAGTTCTCTCGGCACGTATAAATATATTTATTGAAATGGGCGGCTAGGGAAAGACATTTTCAGCCTGTTCAACCAACTGGGAAGGCACTGCATGAAAATCTGAAACTATGCTAGGCAATTCGCCATATTTACTTTCTAACACCTATGTTAATTTTACCATTGTCTCTTTCTTAGCCCTTACCAAAGGAAATTGAAAGCTTGAATGTATGTATGCTGTCATGAAATCATGATTGGAGGGAAGTTTCCCTTTAAAGGGAGAATGCAGTCACCCCAATAAAGAATTGTATAGTAGACTATCCTATTTCCTGAGTGGATCTTGAGAATCATGTGACACTGCTTTTCTCACTCAGTTGTAAAATTTACAAGGAGCAACTGCTTGGTATTCCTTGAATATGCAATATTTATGTCCTAAAATATTATGAAAGATACTTGGAAGAGAAATAAGAAGAAATTTGTGACATTCAGCTATTGTTTCAAAATAACTTTGAGGTGACTGCTTTTGACCTTTAATCATCTCTTTTACAGCAGTAATTTGATTTATTTCAGTAGCATGGTAGGAACATCGCAACTTTGAGCCAAGGGCACGTATTGGTGATTACCACGTTTCATAGTGTTATCTGCGACTTAAACAAGGCATTGCCGAATACAAGGCTATGAATCTTATACAGCAAGTATACACTTGCTTCTTAACACTCTGGTTAAAGCTTGAGTGTTGCTATCATACGCATTTCGAAAGACTGAATAATTCCTTCAACCATTTAAGCGACGGATACGATATACCTGCTTTTATTCCGAGTGGCTCGTTACTAAGCCAATTATCGTATTCGTGGCTTTCAAAGTTTTTGGATCGAAGGCAATTAGCGGTAAAAAATATTGAATTTATCACACAAGAGCTCTATAGATATCAGACTGCTATAATCTCTGATTGACGGTGTGTAACATACCTTCAACGTGAGATTGTTTTCCCCCATGTATGGCTAATGTATCAATCGTAAAATCATTATGATATGGCACACCCATAGAAATTAAAGTTAAGAAGAACGCTGAAAGAGTGCATCGCTGCATGCTTAACCAGTGAAGCCGTAAAAATTTTGAGGGCGCCCGCGATGTACGGCAAAAAGCTGGTTGATTGGCTTGTCTCCATACGAACAGTGTGCATTCAAGGTCAGAAGTTAAATGTCATTTTATCCGTTTTTCGAAAGATTAGGAGTAATTTTTCACAACAGCGATAAGTCACGGTGCCTCAAATGTTTTGTTTTATACTCTTAACTTGATAACTTGTACATTTTTCCACCAATAAATAGGGCAAAAGCAGCGACGTGATCCTTGTATTATGCACCGTTGCTTTGTTGCCTTCCAGAGAGCCAAACCAATGGCTTCAGATCGCCAGACGTTGTTCTACTTACATAAATTTCTATGGGCACACCCAGCCGCAACAAAGACACGTTTGGGTTAAATTTTAAATACCTAGACGTCCTGAAGTGCGGGTAAAGTTATACTTTTGGTTGTTTTGCAAGCCGTACATACAATTTATGCGAAACTACCAAGATTTCAACGCAAATTTTGTCTCCTTTTGAAGCTCATTAGTTTTTTCTCACAAATCGATTGAGCGTTTGACGGAGTTGGCTATCTAAAAGCATTTAGATCTATACAAATTACGTTGCGTCATTCGTTACCACATGAAGCTGACGTTTACAGGAAGCACCAGAGCTAGTACCTATTGTCTAAGGCGTTGAAAGCAGAGGACAGTGACGTTTTCGTCCAATTTCTTCTTTGAAAATTGATGGCTGTTGTTTTTTCTGCCCTTCTGCACTGCCGTTGAGGTTTTGAAAGAACGCAACTAGAGTATCAAGTGCTAGCCACAATGTCTTCCTAAAACATACACTGAAACCGTTCAAATTTGTGACTCACGGAAGGGTGCAAGAACATGTTCAAAAACCCATCTGTACGTGGAAATGGGTTTTCTCCTCCGAATAAGTAGGCAACATTACATCTTATGTTCCCAACCAAACATAACGTTATACATATCATGACTTATAAAGATGCCATATCTTAGCACTGCGGAGGTTTTAACAAACAGTTTGTCTGTATTCTGTAATGTTTCGCTTCTTCTCCGACAATCTTACCAAAAGGTGATCATAGCAGGTTTTGAACACTTTTTATGCTTATTACGAAAAGAACCGGAAATTTGTTTAATAATTCAGTCTCAGAATACTTCGACCAGAGTTTGGCAGGAGTCTCCGTAATTTGATTAAAATGATGACGTGGTACATTCACCTTCTTTTTGCAGAAGAACTATATGACGCAACATGACAAGTATTTACTTGAACATCCTTCCAATGAACACAGAGCACAACCTTGATGGTATAATCGTCCGACAGATAATATTTCTGTTGTTATTCAGGGATACCTAGCCTATTCCATGTTATTATAACCTATTGAGAAACTGGACATCTTTATTTCATTAACTTAACTGCCAAATTAAATAAAGTTGCAAACTATTTCTCTTTCTGTTTTAAACATAATATACCCTTGTCCAATGTCACAGAGAAACAGTTGGGCTAGATATAGATCAACGAAGGCCAATAAATGGAGTAACTTATTTTAAATTTGTTGTTGTTAACCGTAATTAGTTTTCGATATGATTGCTATTTCCTTACTTATCGACCGAGAGGCAGTAACTGTCATGGGTATAGCAACAAGATATCAGTGACAGTCTGAACCTTTTCAAATGAAAATTTATTCTGCCAAACGATTAGAATTTGTGTCAAGAGATAAAAGCCTTTCGCGCAGCGAGCATTGCATGGGTAGTAACATATTGCCCTTTAAAGGTTTATTCATTATTCTCCCCAACTTTGAAAGCCAGTGGTTCGTCGCTGCATAAATGGCAGAGTAAAACTTTTACTAGAGGGGCTAGATAGTGAGTTACTAAGACCCCATGGTTCAAGCAGATGTATACGCCATTAATGATTGCCTATTTCAAACAAGAGATTAACATCAACCGTGATCAGTAAGATGTTACAGTGTGACGTCATGTACAGAAGATAATGAGAAATGGAAAAAAAAGATAAATGAGCGCCACGTAAATTAATGTACGTTGTGTGTTTCTAACGGCTCCTTCAAATTAATGCAAGGAATTCGTAATTACACGTTTACGACTGTGTACATAGGTATACCAAACCGGCAGAGCTGCCGACAGTCGACCTGGGCCCCGGTACAAAATTTCAGTGCGGGCTCCCTTTCACCAAAGGAAGTGCGGTGTTCACGAGGAAATAATTCGATATGATATAATATATTTTATGACCAATTTTCCCGAGACCCCCAAATTGCTCCGGGCCTCGGGACATTTGTTCCCCCTGTCGACGGCCCTGCAAACAGGTGCGAATGCCTTCTGCAGACTGTGATAGTCTATACATGACATCAAAACTCGAAAGAAGTCGTTTCTCATACTTGATACACTTTCTCAGTTTTTGTCTTCCATTGTAAACAAGAAGGCAATCCATGGAGTTGCAAATCTCATCTGCCTCATATTCTCAATATACCTTGTGTTAAAGAAACTTCCCAACATACTGATAAGCAAATAACGACAAAAGACCACTTTTGGGTCATCAAAACTTTGATCACGAACTTTAACAACTAGAATGTCCTATTTAATGATATGTCTCATCATTCTCTAAATACCATGTGGTTTTATGATCTTTTCTAACAAACTTCTGTGCAAATAATGGGTAAAAGACGATTTAAGCTCATCTGAATTTTAAACTCGTGATTTTTTCACGTTCCTCACCAAGTATGCACTTCATCGAATTCACGGTATAAGAGGAGTTTGCGACACATTTTTTTTGCAAAATTAAGCCATATTTGACCTACTACATTTTTACCTTTGACCTCATCCTTAGCAACCAAACAACGCTATTTTAAAAATTATCTTATCAGTCGTAACACATGATGTGGTGTCGTTACTCTTTCTAAGATACTGACAGGAATTTAATGGGTGAAACCAATTTTTAGCAAATGTGGCCCTTCACCTGTGACGTCATCAATTACGCCTACATAAGTTTGCATGTTCAGGTACCAACCCACCAAATTTGAACTTACGTGTTAGGTCTAAGAGGAGTCTACTACACAATTTTCACAAATTTAGGCAAATTTGACCTTTAACCTACATTTTTACCTTTGACCCCATCCTTACCAACCAAAAAGCGTTGTTTAAAAACTTATCTTATCAGCCGTAACAAATAATGTGGTTTTATTCCTTTTTCCAACATACTGATGGGTCACGACACCCTGTTTTGCTCGCACACAGTCAGATACAAACACCCACAAATTCACGCACAGCTTCACATTCCTGATGTTAGTTGAAGTACAATATCTCATCTCCCTTTACATTACGTGTCGAAAGATGAGATTAAATGGACCGGCAGCAGATTTACATTGATCGATTATTTAATTTTGATTGATCGATTGTTTAATTGTGATTGACTGATTGATCAGTCTATGGAAAATAGATTCCAGTATCTGCTTTTGTATGTAAAGCAAGAGCAATACCACTAGGTGCAATATCGATTGTTCTTTTCAAATTTTATACTCCTGTATGGAAAATTGTAAATAAGACATGGTCATTCTAAAACGCACATACATAATGTGTAATGCGATGTCTACGGACTTCAAACTAACGAACACATGGACAATTTATGAACATTCTAATTCCACACACAACAGAATAAGTCTGGGATTCGTTAGCAGATACCGCAAGTAGCCTTCTACTAGTATAGTTAATGTTGCGATATTTAATGATTCCATATCAGATGTCACTTTCAATCCAGACATGGTCGAAAATTTAAATTTTGTAGTTTCACCATTCTACGCACCAAGCGCACATCAGTATAACATTTTGACCAAGGCCGTATGTCGGAAACAATAGGCCAGTTCAAAGTTATTGCTGCGCATGCACAGTGTCTTCAGGTCATAGGTCTTTTGGGTACAGGATGCAGTTATAAATGTCATTATAAGTTACACTTAGTTACATTATTCTAATTGTGCTTTCAGACACACTAACAAAATTTAACGCGAAAGGCTGTCAACAAGACTTTTCAGATTTATTTTTGGGCACAGTGCACAGTTTACGAACCTAATCAAATGCATTATGTACCCATATGACCTCTGACCTGAAGCCACTGTGCATGCGCAGTGATAACTCTGAACTGGCATATTACTTGTACAGACAGGCGTTTCTTTTCTCTCTCTCTCTCTCTTCTTCCGTATGTATCTTATTGTCAAAGTTATAGTACTACCTACTGACTATTGACAATAACCGACTAGTAATGAACGATACATCGATGCTATGCAAATAACAACTCAAGGTTACGAAAATCTAACTTAAAAATTCCTTGTAAGGCAAATAATATAGAGATTCACGTTAAAAGATATATGATTACGAAATGAAGTATACAGTAAGATGACTACAGTAAAAAAGAGATGTTGTTTCCAACATGATAATGGACAGTAGGCTACTGTGCGTAAAGTGTACATTGTAATCTGTGCATTTACAGAGCAGAATGCCGTGATAACCTATATATATATAGGCCTATCCATGTCACAAGCGTTGCACTGACTTGAATCCTATATTTATCCTTTACGGTAGGTTTATAACTCCATCGCCCACAGGAAGCCATCACCACGTATATTGTATGTACCTCTGACATTTCCAGTATGCAACTGAAAAGCCATTTTCGAGACACTGCAAAAGTAGGACAACCCGCTCAGCGAACAATAAAGTACAATAGACACTTTAGAAAGACACCGTTGACAAGTTAAAACCAAAAAGAAGTTTTACTTAGTTGGTTCAAGGACTGAACCTCTCACGTGACTACTTGACGTCACTTCACAAGGAGGAAATTTCACCTGTCCTTCTTTAATCGCTGGCGATGACACGTAAAACTTTGTAATTTCTTTTTACTTTTCGCTGATAACGCTTTCACGGTAGCAGCAGTATAATACATTACAATTGTAGTCAAGGTCCTACACTAACTTATGCACAGTTTACTTAACTCTTTAGGAGAATGATTGTAAGGTGGGAACGCATATATATATGACACGGTTTTTTAGACGAAGCAATTTGCAAACGCTGAGGTGAATATAGCATCTTATTTGCATATTCATATTGATGTGCGTGTTGATTAGAACTTGAATTATTCATGATAAAATAAGAGACATTATCCTTCCTTGTTATTGGAAAAGAAAGATGAACGTCTTACCTTGGTTTGACATTGTGATAATTGAGTAAATGATTGATGAAGTAAAGTAAGTGTTATAGGAACAGAATATCTCTTTGGCCCCCTTTGCACTTATCAAATGACAATACTAAGGATCACCCTGCGTTATGCTTTTCAAACAATTGAAACTGAATCCAAACCTTTAACATCAGGAATGGTTCTGCAAGATACTTATAAGTGCACGTTGAGAAGGAGGGATGGTAGGACCGAATGAAGAGGGAAGAAGGTAGGCCCGTACAGCCAGGAGTTATGATATTGGGTATCGGCACTGTAAAGAGACATGGACATACAAAGATTATTAGTTACAGAAAATCGTTTTGCTAACCGGTTTTTCAAGTGGGGGCATATTGGACTACTCCGGTCACCAGGATGGGACAGGGTACAAGATGAAAGGTGTATCAGGGGAGCGTTGACTCTTGTAGACTCTTGAAGGCTTAAATGAAAACATAAGTTGTGATGCTTTCAGTGGCGGTAGAGACTGCCACTTAAAGGGGATTTGTACCTCTAAAGATCACTTTGTTGGTAACGAAGAGTTTTTGTCTGTTGGCTTTTAACCACAATCGTATGTAGTTGGTCGCGATATCATGTTTCTCTTCAAAAACTTCTGTTACCAACGGTTAAAATCTTATTTTAACCATCACAAAACTACAGAAAGTCAGAATAAATATTGCCGAGGTTAAATCTCAACATGGGTATGTAATGGGTATCCATGGTAACAGTTAAACTTCACGCAATGATCTTGAAACGAAAATTACAGAGAACACGTAAAATTTTACCTCCGTCGGGATTATAAATAAAGCACCTCTGAAGCTTATGTATAAAAAAGTTACAACCCCTACAGGAAAGGTGATAAGTTATGACTTATTAGAGGAGTAGACTACACGACGTCATGGAGCATAATGCATATTATCTTGTGTTAATTGTATTTATCCATCATATAATAGTAAAGAAGCACCGCATGGCAATATTCCTTTTTTAATCTTAAAATATAGAAACGGAATACGTGTGAGTGAGAAAGATGCCTCCCGGTTGTAATGTAAAGGAGTTTCATACATTAAACATTACCTAGTTTTACTAATGTGTACTTCTTTTTGTTGTTGTACTTTGGAAGTACCATATACATGTATCTGCCATATTCGACCTACTTTATACATATGTATATATTTATATATATATATATATATATATATATATATATATATATATATATATATATATATATATATATATATATATGGGGGGGTGTGTGTATGTGTGTGGGTGTCACTGAACACATGAGCTGTTTGTTGTGACGGGAAGCACAATAGTGAGAAGAGTGATTTGCTAACAACCAAACAAGTGTACATCTCTAACGGTTACAGAAGGTTCTTGGGGTATTTGTCATAGGCAGTTGTGGATGAGACTCCCGACCCAAATGGTTGCAAATATTTTTTTAACCCTGAAGAATGAAAAAGTATTTTGGGGGAAAAGCTCACGGGTTGAAGGGTCCTGACGGCGAAGGGTCTCTGCATTCTTGCATATGGCTCTTATGATAAGGCGTACCGATGGGCGGTATGAAATGACCCGAAGGAATGTGTAGTTTGGTTGACGCGTTGGTAATTTTTTTTTTTTGTCCACAGCCTCTGCTCTTTTGGTTCCCTTGAATCCATGTAAAGCGTCAGAGAGGGCTTTATGGTGATATTGGCGTCTTTCAAAGTAAGGTCATATTTGTTTGGAGGCTTTGGAAAAATCAGGTTCCTTGGAGCAAATCCTTCTAGCCCTCGAAAGTTGGGAGTAGGAAATAGATTTGGTTTAGGATTTGGGGTGGTTGGATCGGTACAAACTAGTTATGGGAGTTCCTTGGGCTTGAAGTGGGAGTTGGACAACTGATAATTCAAGGTCGAGGAAGACTATTGAAGAGTCTGAAATACAATGTGTAAATTTCAAAAGGGGACAAAGAGTATCTACAAACTGGATGAAGGACTCTAATCATGACACCTTTTGTAGAGGACGGGCCTGACGCCGATATAATGTGAAAATAACTGTTCCTCAGAGTAGCCCATGGACAGGCAAGCCACAGAAGGACCCATTTTGATTCCAATGGCAACTCCTTTAATCTGGATGAAAATGGCCCACCACCACATTCCTCCGCTGAAGGAACCGATTCTTACCCAAAACTGTTTTCAGTTCAACGGTGTTAAGATACGTTATGATCTCTGCATTGTAAGGTACTGTGTCCAGGCTCACATTGTTAGAGTTCATGCATTCCCCCAAGTTCCTTTGCCTTGTAAAAGTTTATTTCTCTCCAAACTCTAGCTGGTTTTACATTAGTCTTAGATTGTGAAGGACTGAAAACGCGGTCACGTTTATATTTTAATTTGTATACTAATGCAAAATGTGAGGTAGGGACGTAAACAATTGCATTTTAGTCTTTACGATGTCTATCCGAGGTAGCACTTCAATGTTTATACTACATACCGTACGTGCCGAAACATACAAGCAATACTTTCTATCAGTTATTAATGTAATGCCTTTGAATAGTACGTTTCGTATCTGGTATAAACTTAGTGCAGTCCCGTCATCACTTCTGATCACATGAGCAGGATGAGCACACTCGTGGGCATCCCTACATTGAAAGGTGCCTAGTATATTACACACCAAGGAATAGATAAACGTACAACCTTGAACTTTGTGAATAAGATGTCTGTCCGACGAACTTGACAATAACCGAAGTGTGACGTCATCTGCCCTATGACATCCCCCTAAGACAGAATCGGGGTACTTAACCATATGACAGAAATAACAAACATAAAGAATATATTAATTGCTTTGTGGACCCCACTTTGCGGAAGTCATGAAGTAGCCGATAGCCTTGATAAGATTCATGGTTAACGTCACGAGTGTAGATTGATGATGGCGCCCAGATAAAATATTTTAATAGACAATTGACAACTATACTACTCTGTCTATCTTCACTGGATCGTCTTTGGCAATAAAAGATGTAGCATCGTTTGCTTGCTAGATTTCGTTGTACTTTTTAACCCCTGATGGAATCTTAGGAAGCATCCTGAATTCCTGGTATGGATATCAAAATGTGTACGGTAACCTATCCTGTGAATGAGCTACTGTCTGTCTGTCTGTCTGTCTGTCTGTCTGTATGTATGTATGTATGTGTGTATGTATGTATGTATGTACGTATGTATGTATGTATATACATATATATATATATATATATATATATATATATATATATATATATATATATATATATATATATAGTTACTCTTGTTGTGACAAAAATGTTGAGCGATGGTGATATTGACGAGAAGACGGCAGATTATCTTGTTCCTAGCGATGTTAAAACATCACGGTATTATACTTCACCTAAAACCCACAAGGACACAGACGTTAATGGTCATCTCAAAACTAGACCAGTTATTTCAGGGTGTGGTTCACCCATCGAAAAACTTTCAGAGTTCGTAGATTTTTACATCAATCCGGAAATTAAAAAATTGGACTCTTTTGTTAAGGATTCGAAGGACGTCCTAAAATTAATTAATTCTATCAATGACAAAGGCCCGCTACCACCCAATGTGGCAATGTTCACCATTGACGTTAAGGCTATGTATCCGAGTATGCCGCAGCACTTAGGGATTGAAGGGGTGAGGCGAGCTTTAGATAACAGAAGTTTTAAGAAACCCTCTACTGGTAATTTAATTGAATGTCTTAAATTATGTTTGAATGAAAATCATTTTGAGTTTAATGGGGGGTGGTTTACTCAAATTCACGGGACGTCGATAGGGCCTAAAATGGCTCCAGGGTATGCCTGTCTGGGTATGGGCTTAGTAGAGGATAAACTTTGGATATCCTGTCCATTGAAACCCACTGAATGGTGTCGTTATATCGACGATATCTGGGGATTGTGGCCACATGGTAATGAGGCTTTTATTTCGTTTATGGGAATTTTGAATAATTTGTGTCCTGATGAGTTGGAATTTACGTATGAATTTGATTTTAATACTATTAATTTTCTCGGTATTCGAATTCAACGTAGTAAGGAGGGTTTTCTCAGTACGGATTTGTTTGTTAAGCCGACTTTCAAGAACCTCTATCTACGGTATGACTCATATCACAGTAAGAGTACTTTAGACAGCATAGCCTACGGCCAGGCCCTTAGGATTAAATCGATTTGTTCTGATGAAAGAAACGTGCATAGGAACCTTACCGATCTGCATAACAATCTTAGCGAGCGTGGTTACCCCAGTTCTAAGGTCCGTGAAAAAATTAAACACCCTGGAAAATTGTCTCGTAGCAGTTTGCTTTGTTCGGAGTCTGCTACCAAAAAGCAGAGACGTTTTTAGCCCCCCCCCCCTTGTGACCACCCGCAACCCCCGTCTTCCTCCCTTGTCCCAGATTATTAAGAAACATTTCCCAACTTTACAGATGTCTAAAACCTTTAAGGACAACTTTCATCGCCCTCCTGCAGTTGTTTTCAGACAGCCTCCTAATTTAAAATCCCTGCTTGTTAGCGCCAAGCTTTCACAGAGTTTCAGTGTGGAGAGTAAAGGGTGTTTCAAGACTCATTCTAAACGATGTGTAACATGTAGTGCTTTAAAAGAAACCGCTTTTGTACAGAGTCATTATACAGGCCAAAAGTTCAAGCTATTTCATAATATCACCCGCGATTCAGTTGGACTGGTTTATCTTATTAACTGCTTGGATTGTAAGAAACAGTATGTAGGAGAAACAGGAGGGGAACTGAGGATTAGACATCGGGGGTATAGACAAGAAATACGCAAAGCTAACACACCTCTTGGGAAACATTTTCAATCTTGTAAGAACTTTGAGCTCATAGGAATTGAAAAGTTAGTTAACAATAGTAAGAGAGTTCGGGAAGAAGTTGAGCTTAAGTGGATTTATCACCTTAACACGTTCGCTCCTGTGGGCATGAATGTAAAAGAAGTCAGTCACGACATTTGAGTTATTCTTATCCGTTTTCCACCTGGTTTTACTGTTTGTATGTTTTCTTAGTGTCAGTCTACTTTTGTACGTGAACAAGAAAAGTTTACCTTTTCGAAACGTCGTAGATGTTTGAGTATGCTCACTTGCCTTTTTAACTTTTAACCAGTTTTTCTATCTTATTGCATGGAAGATTTTAATGATCCGTTTCCTAACGTGTTTTAATAAACTTTTATGGATCGTTCTTAATATGTCGAGTGTCTGGTGGCTTCTTATTTTCATCTATATATATATATATATATATATATATATATATATATATATATATATATATATATATATATATATATATAACTTAATAGAGACCTTATCGATGTCATTATACAAGTACATGGGTTGCACAGACATCAGACAGGAAACAGCTGACAAGTAACAAGGTGTTTGTAGATGAGCAAGTCAGAACGGAAAAATTTTATCACCCTGTCAACTTTGCATGAAATGATAAACTGCTAGGAAATAATTTGAGGATAATGCATTATTTCGCTTTCAGGAACTTTATTTTGCCTGATGGGGTGGTAATTATAGTGTGTTGGACTTAAGTAAAGTGAGATAGATAATTTTAGTACGAGAAGAGAGTACCTTTAATCAGTGTTGGAGGACTCGAGGCCGGCCTCGGCCTCGAGGCCGGCCTCGAGTCCGGATCGCCGCGGCCTTGGCCTCGGTCTCGGCCTCGGAGGCTGCGGCCTCGGCCTTGGAGCTCCCGGCCTCGGAAATTCGGTCGAGGCCGGGCCGAGGCCGGGCAAGACTACCTCCGACTTTTTTAATAATTTACTACCATTTTTTGCAAAGAAATAACTAAACCATGCGAAGTTTAATGTCTAGATTGCCTTGAAATTAATTGTCGATATTTTCTATTACAAGACAACATCGATCGTTGCGGTTGAAAAGTGCAGATTAACTGTGAACGTACGGTACAGCGCATGTAATCATAGTATCTTGCAATGCATACACCATACAGCAAGGCTGAACCCGACACACACACACACACACCCACACACACACACACGGTATACCGTATACTGGATAACCGGTACGGCACATGCACAGTTCTCCACAGTCCACACCACACACACACACACACGTGCAGCGCAGCCTAGCCGCCGTGTCACTCGCGCGCGCACTATCACTATACTAGCTTGTTATTGTCCTGACGAAGTCGCCATGTCTGCTGATTCTCGAATAATAAAGTTCGGATTTTATGACCACGAAGAGTTTGAAGAGAGGGGACGGAAAAAACATAGGGCACGATGCAAACTTTTTGCAAGCCATCAACACCTTTTGGAGGCCAGACGGTGGGGCCAGATTGCGCTATCCAGCACTCTATGCCCTGGCCCAGAATGTTCTTTCTGTGCCAGCTAGCAGTGCTCCGGTGGAGAGAGTTTTCAGCCATGGAGGACTGATCATGAGACCACATCGCGCCAAACTTTCCCCACAAATGCTGGAATGCCTCATGTTCTTGAAGTGCAATGCACACATTCTTAGCTTCTGAGCTTCTGAGCCAGAGAACCAAGCTCCTTTAAGTTGGGTGCAGTGGTGCACGTGGCAGTGTGTATGGACTTGTGAGGTATTGTGTTCCCCATAATATAGTTTGTATTGTTTTGGGGTCTTGTAAAATGTAAAAGATCAAACTGTAGATTGTAGACTTCATGTCAATTATTTTAGTACCTTCTGTACACACATCTGTTATTATGTACAATATGTAGTGACGGTGACACATAACAGTGTGAACTGTCAGGAAAAATTATTTCAGGTTGTTTGTGGATTTCTTCCACCTTTGGTCAAGAAAATTGGCAGTTGCAAGTTCATGAAAACACATTTTCTTGTTTTTAGATTGAGCTCATACACTAATTATGCTTTCTAAAATGAGTGCACAATTTGTATGGTATTTGTGCAGGCACACATGTACTACCGGCGTCTACTGCTGTTTAGTTTCTCTCATTTTTTCCATAGAGTGCTCAAAGTGATCAGCAATATCCTTCGCAAGGCAGATTAATTTTACTTTTTGGGAACTAATTGGAAGTTGGAACTGATCCCTTCTGTATTTTGTGAAAACCCATGTTTTTGTTTCTAAACACTAGTAGGTGACGGTGTAACTTGAGACAACTGCCCAAGTGCCCAGCTTCTTAAAATAAAGTTTGGTAAATTTAAATGAACTTGACTTATGTGTATTTACTATTTGTTCATTCTTAGGTTTACATACTTCGCTTCACAAGCCCGCCCTTGAATGGCAAGATATATATCTCAATCTAATCCCCATTGCCTCACCACCTCTGGGCAAGGAGTACGGATCCTGAGCTCCAGCTATAATACTATGTTGGATGGAGTGAAAGTATGCTCTGATATTTTTTTCTCTGATATAATAAGTAACCCGGCCTCGGCCTCGGCCTCGGAGGGTTCGGCCTCGGTCTCGGCCTCGGCCTCGGAGCTAATGCCTCGGCCTCGGCCTTGGCCTCGGAGGGTGTGGCCTCGGCCTCGGCCTCGGCCTCGGAAGTAGCGGCCTCGACTACAACACTGCCTTTAATATTACCTCCTGTGTAAACTCATATTTGATATTGGTGCAGGGGCACTTCACTTTATTATTATGTACTTAATTTTTCCAAATATGAGATATCACAAAAAATCTAAGTACTTCGATGACCGGAGATTTATTAGGCTTTTACGATAAAACAGACCTAAAAGAAGATAAATGGCTCAGAGTAACCGAGTCAGTATTGTGTAATGATGTTTTTCTTCAAATTTGCTAATTTTTCTAATGCGCTCCCGAAATGTTTAAAGATTATATGAACACTGGAATTTGTAATATCTACTCATCAGTCATTTGTGAGAAAGTAAATGTCTCAGAAACAGTTATCGTTAAACTATTAATTATGAAGATATGCTTCTACCGCCATAGACAATTACTGACAGACCGTAGTCTGTAACCATGGAGCTACTATCCAAGTAGTAGCTCCATGCTGTAACTGAGGGTGCTGATGTTGTATTTTCACAAAAATCTTGTGACTAAAAATCTAGACCCAACAAGTGTTCATTTTTGATGAGAATGCTTTGAACTGGGTCGCACTGCTAACCTGCTCTTCGTTTCTCTTTAAAAACAGTCGTATTGGTATAGCTGTATATCTTACAATCGTTTGACAATTGTAATTATATAGCAAAGTCTTCGTCTGTTGAGAGAATTCAACCAGCACTAACGCGAAGCCAAGGTGGAAATTTGGGGTTCAATCTCTTCCCCACAAAACAAGGGAGAAATAATACCCAGAAGCATCCATTTCTTGGGATTTTTTTCTAAAATGGCTCCCTTTTCATATACTATTATGGATAACACTAAAACGAGGGAAATCGTTCTGGCGCACTTTGAGCACATCTAACGTAAATAGTTTTCTCATTACTAAATTCTGTTGAGCAGCTTGAATTGAACTATTTTTCCAAATCCAATGCAAGCGACACCGGTATTTGTGGTCTGAACCCCCTCCCCCACCAAATCTTGGCTACTCTCTTTTACCAGCCAATATATAAAAGAATCAAAATGATGCATTGATTACCCTGTAACTTAATCAGGTGGAACCTGGATTAGTATTATTATGCATATTAGCTACTACTATAGGTCCTACTTTTTGTGTTTCAATAATAAGATCTTTATCCCACACATAAACAGATAGGATGTTCTTATTTCTGTAATAAAACCATCTGCAGTTGTCCGTCAGTTTAGCTTGTTGCTTAGGAACAATTAAATTCGGCATCCACCTAGCTAATTCTTCAAGTAGCCTTGTAGTAAACAATAACCTATACCAGTACATCTGCGCAATCAGACAATTAAATCCCATCATTCTATTAAAACACGGAGCAATCATACTCTTCAACAATTCGACGACACATTACGGCAACGATTGACCGTTGTCTAGCGTTGTCATGACAACTAGACGTACCTTTACCAGGCTTTATGAATGTAAATGCAACTCAGTTCCTGACGATCTTTAACAGAACGATATTTAATCGACCTTCGCTATGATTGCCGTCTACTTCGTAACATGATAAACTCACACCAGCAAATTTCGGCTATGGCTTTTTGTTGTACAGCGGGCGTACACTGAGCACTGTACACCGAATGAAAAAATTAAATTGAGTATTCATACTTTAAATTCATTCTAATATTTGCCCCAAAAAGTAGATTAAGATGTTGCATGTTTAAAGACACCCTAGTTATTAAATTGAACGGAAATCGTGGAGACAGATTACCCAACTGTTTTCTGGCTAAAGTAACAAGAACTCTAGCGGAATGTTAAAAACAAATGTTAAAACTTTATACTATGAAGTGTAGGTGCATACTTCAGCACTGTTCATTTAATAAACTGAAAAGAAAGTCGGTCACGGTATGGTTATCTCAGCAATCTATCCAAGCAAGTACATGTCAGATAATTGCGTGACTCAATTTAAAATGTACACCTGTATGGTAGGATACTTTAACCAGGCAAATTTCAAAATTGAACGAAAAGAAGGGCACGTCATCCACGTATATATTCATTATTTTGAGGAAGAGTCCTTTGGGCTGTCTCCTTTCCCAGGCAAAACCTAGAAGCACTCTCAAAAGGAGTTATGACCCCAAAGAGCCACGGGACTTAACGAGATGTCATCAGACAACTCTTGAGGAAGTGTGAGCAAGAGATGGCTTCAACGGAGTTCAGGCAGTTCCAATTGAACTGATACAGTTCTTTTTATTATTTATAGACTTTGGTAAGCATAGGTGTAGGAAGCCGACGAGGGACGTAGGGTGTCCCCTAACCCAGTGGCGTAGGTGGACGAGGGGGGCTGCAGCCCCCCAAGAAGATATCTAAAATTCGGGCAATATGCTGCTATTTTGCTGGTACTGGGAGATATGTCTGTCATATATAAGTAGATATGAGTTGCAACCCAGTCAGCAATATTCGCCCGTCACCGGTGGCCATTGACTGCTCACGATCGGCCATGAATGCGCGGCCAGTCTCTAGAGGGCCATAGAAGGTCCGCTGGCTGGACACAACATTGCATGATGAATAAAACTTTTTAAATAATCACCATGACGCCCATCGGCCTGTCGCCGGCGAACCACCGAACATTTGGCTGGTGGACCTCCGAAGGGGACAGCGGTCCTTCGACGAGCCGACCAAAGTTTGTTGACAGTGAACAGCACCCCCCCCCCCCATTACATTGGGCTCCTACGCCTGTGTTGGTAAGTAACATTTCTAGGTTACGACAAATATGGTGGTTTATTTCGGCTATCACGTATTTAACGAGGACAGTTATGGTGAAAGGTAAACTGAACAAGGTACAATAAGATGATTGAAATCCAACCAGGTGTGTAGTAAAAGTTAACATTTTTCGGAAAGCTAATCTTACACAACTTGAATGGTCCATTGAGTGGAATAGTACGTACTATTGTATCCGTCTTAGCTTTCACTCAACTAACAGAAAGCATTTTTCATGGAACAGTCTCCGACTATACTTGTCTGTATCAGCAATCATGGCTCCAAGGAAGCTCAGTTCATTATCTCGTTCAAGTTTTCAGCAAACAAAAAGGAATCTAATATTAATTGGTAAGAAACTGAAAACTAAACTGCATCCAGTAGTTCCATGCTATATCTATATACGCTACTTCTTCTTCCTTTACAAATCAATTTCACGGTACAATGAATGTGAAAGATATGTAAAGCTGAAAGATTTTGAAAGCCAATTGATAACAGACGTTTTGTTCGAAAGCACCTGCATTTCAACTAACAGTAGCCTATGTGAGTAAAACATTGACGTTGACTCGCTACAGTACTATTCATCTAATAAACATATACCATATATTAACGTGGTAGGCCTATATTTATTCATAATCATTTCATTCTCATGTACGGTGTTGCGTGACGTTGCAGCTCTGTTCACAACACGAAAATTAGATTAAGCTTGATCGACGTTAGCAAGAAAATACATCATAACATTAAATTCGATATTCTACTTTTATACTTTGTATGCTAGGTACGTCTTGACGAATAAATGCAATGTGCAAATGTTTAAAGAGTGGTTCAGCCATAGGTTACATTTACATTAGGCGAACTTGTTGCAAATACGAATGACAGTAACTGTGTGTTAAATGCCAGGACCAACGAACCTGGGTAGAGATGGGGGCTACAGCCAGCAAAAATGTTCAGTTTAAAAGATTTTAGTCTTACGTTGTCTGAAATTAGTTTTGAAAATGACAAACTTCTGGAGGTATGGAGGTAAATGGTTCAGCCTCTCTCCCCTCCCCTAATTTAGATACTGTGCTGAGTGTTAGTTACATTTAACACTGCGTGACGATGAGCACAAGTACACGATTGCCTATAGCTACGATGCTTTTCATTTCTCGACATAGGGTTACCCGAAGGGAGTGCCTTGCCAGTAAGCCTTGCTAAACCTGTGGGTATCATAGTGACTCGAAGTGTCTTTAGCGGTCAGGCCAAAGAGGGAGAACACGTAACCCATAGGAGGTTACCTTATATAGTATCTTCCTCTATTACTTGTTGCATTTAAGGGCTAAGAGTTTTTACCAATAAACAAGTTCTACATGATAGGCTTTTGGGCCAGTGCTACCTCTTTCCTGAGGAGACCATATCAAAAATCCCACAACGCCGTCTGATATACCAATTGTAACAGCCGGGAACTATATCAGCACCTACCATATGATTACACCTGAATGCAAAGATTGACTTTCCAGAAACCATTCATTTGCATCCTATGACAAAAAGACTGGCAAATTATGTTTTCAAAACGAAAAATTCAATAAGTAAAGATGAATATCGACGACCCCATGAAATGATCTACTTTTTTACCTGCATGATCAATGATCCATGTTCACTCATATGATCAATGATCCATGTTCACTAACATGATCAATGGTCCATGTTCACTCACATGATCAATGATCCATGTTCACTCACATGATCAATGGTCCATGTTCACTCACATGATCAATGGTCCATGTTCACTAACATGATCAATAGTCCATGTTCACTCACATGATCAATGGTCCATGTTCACTCACATGATCAATGATCCATGTTCACTCACATGATCAATGATCCATGTTCACTCACATGATCAGTGATCCATGTTCACTCACATGATCAATGATCCATGTTCAATGAGGTGCTGGCTTTCATTCATTACTTTCAAACCGCCCAGGAATTATCACATAAAGTATGAGAAGACAATGATTAGTTTTCTTGTTGCTGCTGTTGCTTTTGACGCTTTGCTGTTGTTGTTGTTATTGTTGGTCGTTATGTTGTCATCGTTGCTGTCGTCGTCGTTAATGTTGATGACATTCCTGTCATCGTTGTTGTCGTTAGCCTACTGTTTTTGTTTTTATCGTTATTGTCTTTTTATTGCCTTTGTTATTGTTGTTACTATTGTTATCGTTATTGCTGTTGTTGTTGTCGTTGCTGCTTTTGCTTTTTATCGTTATTGTTATTGTTGTTACTATTACCTTTATTGTTGTCGGTGTCGTTGCTCCTGCTTATGTTGTTGCCACAGAACCTATCTCATCGCCACCGGTCTTTCATACACATTTGTGAAGTGAGAGATAAATATTATAAGAGTTTACCACATTGAAATATAACATCCCTAAAGACAATTCAATTGAATTTCTTTTCTGCAAAACAAATCCTTCTAAAATGCAAATCTCACATACCAAGTTGACTTTAACAATATTTATATATGGGCGACTGATGAAACAGGTTCCGAATGTGTGTCTTTCTTTACTTAACTGCGTACTCAGTCCTCTACACTTAGACGAGACGACAATTTTACCGATTTCTTTTTGGGTAAATTTTTGACTACTGCTGTCTCTCTGCATAATGTCCAGTGTTCGTACTTCTCTCAACTAATACGCTGATAACCATTTAGCAATACAAGTACATAAAATGTTACAGTAAAAATAGAAAATACATGATTGATATGTATATCAACCAGTCTGAAGATTTAAATGCAATTGTGGCTTATTTATACTTGCTAGAAGGAAAATCGATGCAATCATGGAAGTGCTGCCTCCGAGCTGGCTCTTCCATGATGCAATGAATTCTGAGTTAGCATGTCAGAAAGTTTGAGTAGCCTATCTGGCCAAGTGTATTATGTTAAAATTAAATTTACATAACTTTGAATTCCTGTCCTGGTTCAGTCATTCAAACTGTCACACCGAATAAAATGACGGGGTACATCCTAGGGAGAGGAGTATGTAAAATATTCCTTAAACTACTAGTGTTCAAAAAGGGAAAAAACACAAGGTATGTCAGTAGGCCACTCACACAAGGACAGCCAAAATATAATATCACCGTTTTCCTACCTAAAAAGCGAATCAATCTTCTGTTTTGCCAATCCTCAAACAAACTGAAAGTCTGTAAATATTTCCTCTCTTCCGAACTGGAAAATGCAGTAGCAGATAGATAGTGTATAACCTGCAGTGGAAGAATAAAAACTGATAATTACATAAGGGGGTCGAAATATCGCTTTTCCTTGAACAGAACAGGTGAACCTTGAATCCGCATCAAACACGTATTGACGCCAAAGTCGAGATTTTTTCTGCTTTGCACAAATCACTCTTTTTACTCTAAGCTTAGTTTTCTCAGAAAGGTTGTTATTTGGGGTTCTCGTGATTTCCATTAAATATTTACGGAATATTCTTTAAAGAAATCCGATGCCTGCATTTGTTGATTATTTTTCATATTTCTTTTCAAAAAGATGAAAGTGAGATCAAATCAGGCAGACCAGTATTCATTTCAAGGTTATATTAAAAGTGCCACATAAGAAGACAAAACATGCAACCTACATTCAAGAGCAATTATTTGAAGTAACTTGTGGTCTTCGTAGCGGAAAGCATTCCGGTGAACGCATAATAAAGTGGAGTGCATACGTATAAATTGCTCGGAAGCAGTACCTGGAAACAGGGAGTTGCACAAGAACTATGGTACGTGATAATTATACAAACTATGGGTGGGTTTAACTGAACCTTGTGTTTTGTGGTGAAAATATCCACATAAACCCAGACACTCAACAAGCAAGTTCTGAAGACGACAACTATAATCTTAGATACGTTCAGCATTCGAATATTTGTTGGATGACATTCTACCTTGCGATGAGCTGACCGAGAAAGTTCGTCAACTGCGCGGTCTAAAGTGGTCATGGCATAGCCCTTTGGAGCTAGTGGAGCTTTTTGCTTCAGTAGGGAAATCCTCTTGGATATTTGGTAAACGTGTGAAAGACAAACTATGTTATACTATTGTCAATTTTCAGTAGCGGTACCAAAGAAATATGCCATTCCCAGACTTTACAGATGAAGTGACGTCAAAAAAAGTCCGGATTTCCGTACCGTGCAGATAGATCTCGCCCCTAGATGAATCATTGACAGAACTAGACAAACTGAGGCTTTGATCAACACTCAAATGTTCTTTACAACCTGTGGATGCATTTCCCTATTTACCAAACTTGAACGGACGTATTACGAAGTTGACTAAAAACCTATCGTTTCGACTTTCTTTCTGAGCCGAACCCGTTACGAGTTCTACGACAATGGCTGATCAATTTGCGACAACGCAGCCACTGATTTCTTAACAAAAACATGAAGGAAAATTGAATTATACTAACGCATTTTCACTGACGTCAATGAAGAAAGCATTTAAAGAAATTTTACGAAAACAGCTTCACACAATAACCTTTAGGCAAGCATGTATGATATATGCGTAGGAGGTTTCTTTATAATGACAGTGACCGAGTGAATGACTATAGCTATTCCTTCCAAAACTGGAATTTTACCCGAAGAAATGTGAAGTGGGACAAAGTCTAACCAAAGGCTCAAAATAAATTTAAAAGACATCTTTCGCTCAGTAAACATGTTCCTCTATTTAACACGTAGGGGTGGCAAATAAAGCCCTGGGAGCAGAGGAAGATGTTTTAAGCATTTGAATGAACTAGTGACCATATTAATACAAAATAATGCTTTATTAGTGATTAAACCACACACTCACACAGGTGGGTTTGGAGCCCTACATTGTTGACTAACCAACCATTTCTATTGCAACTTACTGCACTTTTAATAGTTCCTTGAAAGCGTTACACTTGCACATTAAGAAAATGGCAGTGTTGTGGTCCTTGAAAAGTGTAGGTACTCGAAGTTTTACTCGGATACTAAAAAAAATGTTCTCGTCAGTCTGTACTTGAAAATTGGATATTAAAATTCTCGTGATCAAACTCGAACTCGTTATGAAAGTACACTGTACTCGTTCAGTACGGGTATGAGTATCAACACTTGAACGTGTAATATAAAATTGAAAATCAGGTACAACGGGGAGGTATAATTGTTCTACCCTTTTGGCATTCCATAGTCTTGATACTCAACAGTAGGACCACCTTGTATTTTATTCCAGTGCCAGTATTATTGTAATGTATACAGCAAGATAAGTAGTAACTCGGCCTGATGTGTACTACATGGGAGTCATAATTGCAATACTATGATACCATTGCAAAGGTATATTATTGAGGCCATCTTGTCGCTAAAAGTACTGCGTGAAGTTGTGTTAATCGTAACAAATAACCACAGAATTGTTGTGTACAATGAGTTATCGATGTTTCTTAAGTGAAACGAAAGGAATCTCTTAAAAAAGTTGAGCAGAACTGTATAGTAAGGGAGTTCTAACACATACAACCAAAATTCCATCTTTAATAAGGAGACCTAATTTTAATCTTTAAGAGTGGGTTCAAATTTTTCACTTCTAGGTCCTTTCTAATTTATTTTTTCCCTCATTTTCATAATGTATAGCTTAACTTTAAAAGTGACGATTGAGAGTGGGTTCAAATTCTTCACTACTAGGTCCTTTCTAATTTATTTTTTTCCCTCATTTACATAGCTTAACTTTAAAAGTGACGATTGAGAGTGGGTTCTATTCTTCACTTCTAGGTCCTTTCTAATTTATTTTTTCCCTCATTTTCATAATGTATAGCTTAACTTTAAAAGTGACGATTGAGAGTGGGTTCTATTCTTCACTTCTAGGTCCTTTCTAATTTATTTTTTCCCTCATTTTCATAATGTATAGCTTAACTTTAAAAGTGACGATTGAGAGTGGGTTCTATTCTTCACTTCTAGGTCCTTTCTAATTTATTTTTTCCCTCATTTTCATAAGGTATAGCTTAACTTTAAAAGTGACGATTGAGAGTGGGTTCTATTCTTCACTTCTAGGTCCTTTCTAATTTATTTTTTTCCCTCATTTTCATAAGGTATAGCTTAACTTTAAAAGTGACGATTGAGAATGGGTTCTATTCCTCACTTCTCTTCACTTCTAGGTACTTTCTGATTTATTTTTTCCCTCATTTTATAGGGTATAGCTTAACTTTAAAAAGTGACGATTGCAAGGACAATACAAGAGGGGAATGCCATCAGACACATTTATTAAATACAGCAAAATCTAGAAGGTTCTAGAAGGTTGTACAAGACATCATACCCATGTAATTAATTTGCATAAGTATTTGCTCAAACACAAATAAACGTATAAAATGCAGGCCAACGGAATGCCTTTCTCTAAATGGCTAGTCTGTACTGACATTCTCTGGTCACTCAGCTCTTAGACCTCATTGTGTGAACTTCTCCTTGAGTATGTAAGACTTGTACCCAATCCTTTTTGCCTGTTTGCGTTTCGAGACTACCATGGGTGCGTCTTAGCAACCGATTCTCATAGTCTGTACAGTTAAAACTGATAATGGTTTAAGAACGTTATGAGTAAAAACTGTACAAAACTTATGGTTGATAACATAGATTAAATCATGATCAGTTTTAACTCTACATAAATTATGACAGTAAAAACAAATAGACTTTATCAAGTTCAAAGTTAGGTTATCCAATTTTAACTGCACATGGTTTAATCTGTGATATCGACCATAAGTTTTGTACAGTTAAAACTGATAATAAATTAAGAACCATTATCAGCTTTATCTGTATAGGCCATGGGAATCGGGTGGTCCCCAAGGTAGTAAATTGAGAGTTTAAATCATTGCAAATTATGGTATATCCCTAAGTTTTTTATATATTTTTGTGTCGTCTTTGAACATTTGGTTTTGTATCTATTCAAGGATTTAATGTCCAATTTCGGTAAAAGAACTTAAATAAATATGAGCTACCATGATGGATTACTTATGTATTCTGGGAACTTAAACACGAGCAATGTCCTAGGTTCTAGGTTCTTAAATGGCTGCCCGTGGGCCATATCTGGCCCGCGAGTTTTTCAACCCGTCCGGGCAAGCAAACTGAGATCGAAAAAAATATTTTGAAGATAGAAAGAAAAATGCGACGGCAATCTTAATCAGTCTTCGGGCATTTGAGTGTAACATGTAGTGTAACCTTTATAATGTAAAATGAGGTAAATCATAACTAAACGTCAATAAAACCATTTAATACGGGAGTAGGGCGCACACGTTCTTAGTCATATAACTATTATTTCGTGTAGGACAGCATGGGACAGTTATTGTTCCCAAGCGTCTTGCAAGGAAGGACGTCGCCTTAACCCTCCTATCCGATTGTAAATCTTACAGTTAGCCTGGAAGGTACAAAACTGGAGTGCCAAATTCGAAATTTACGACTACTGTACTCCATATTTCCAAGTACGGAGTTACTGTTGCTGGTATACTCCTGTAACAGAAAAAAGCTTGAGACAGTGGAATGGAAATTTCGACTGCCAAAATCATAGAGAATAGTTCTCTAATTTTCCGCTACTGTGCTTCTTTCGTAGTTCTTGTGATGTTACCTATAACTGATATAGGTCAACTATGCAATTTTCCTGGAACGGTGAAGCGATACAGCTTTTGTATCCTTTCATACTTTCGTTTGAGCAGAAATTAATGAACAAGCTCATTAGAAAATCGACAAGGACCGAGACTAAATGATCGATCTTTTTATATTTTCTGTCATGAATTGTTCCGAAGTACCAAGATTTTCGCGGTCTAGGGGCGCTTTTCATCAACAGTTTAATTAATTAATTTGAAATTATTTAATCAAAAAATTGAAGTCAGTTTTATAACCAGGGTCAAGCTAGGCGGAAGCTTAACCTGCCGAAATCCCCTCCTCCTTTTTTCCCAGACCAATTTGCATTTATTGCTTTTGAATAATGCTGCAACTTTCATTGTCCTGATTTTAATTATAAGGTCTTCAGAACCCTGGAAATCGTAACTCATTTTTCACAAATGTGTCGGGAAGGTCAAGCACAGAGCCGTCTATCTGCAGATATACTTTTCGTGCTCTTAGTTCGGGGTTTCTTCCTCACGAATGAGCCTTATTTCTACAAGTAAAGTTTGTTCCCCTGTGAGTGACACATGCATACGGTGCACTTGTAAAGAAGGGCCGCTTTCGGGATACCCATTTACCAACAAACCAATAACCAAAAAAAAAAAACCAATGTGCTGACAATACATGTTGGCATGGACTGAAGAAATTTAAGGGGAGACCTGTGCCCTTTGGTAGAGTTTGTTTTCTGTCTTTTTTATTTGAAGTGCGGATTTCTAAAACGTGATAACTCAAAGAATATTTAGGTACAACTTGCAAATCGTAGTAAATGCCACTCACGGCAATTCAGGGGGCATTTTGGCAAGAATAGTCTCATTTGGTATACTACCAAAAGCTCAGATAATGTAAAGTAAAATTAAGCCCTTCCCACCCACATTTTTTCAGAGTAGATGTCCCCCACGGAATCTGGCGTGAGCCTATTCACAGTTCTGCCAAGCCTGTGTTCAAAATATGACAAATCAATAATCAAATTGTGATACTTGTGATTATCTGTTTAGTGTGTATCAAATGTCATTTAGGAAAAGTTCAAGTTTTCAGTCTACTTTCTACAATTTTTGCGAAAACCCGCCGAGCTATCGCGACGTCGTATAGTCATTTTAATATGAGACCTCACAGAAATCGTGGGTACGCACATGTATGAGGTCCGCGAGATTTTTCCGATGGAAAATGTGGCCCGCCAGCGGAAATAATTGAGAATCCCTGTCCTAGGGTATTCTTGTAGGTCAATTGTTTATATATATATATATATATATATATATATATATATATATATATATATATATATATATATATATATATAATATATATATATATATATATATATATATATATATATATATATATATATATATATATATATATATATATATACATATATTTGTATCACTGTATCTTTGCAAATTTATTGACTGTCTTTTTTATTTTTGTTTGAATGTTTGGCACTATTCAGTATGTGTTTATGTTTGTGCGAGTGTTCCTTCATGATCATTCACTATTTTATGTGTTAATTCACAGTTTACACCAAGGTTTATCAATAGAGTTGCGCACCTGCAGTAGCACGGAGACCCTTGGGATTCATTTTGAGTTTTTTCTTCTGCCACTACAAGGCTTGCTTCAAACTAGTATACTTAAAAATTGAGTCAGAATGGGAACTTCTAAATTTTGTTACCAAAAGTCACATTGATCGACCAGAGAAATGTTATTGTTTGAATTTATTTAACTCAAAGTGCAGTCACCAATGTTTAATAGAGAGGGGTGTACAGAAATATATTTGGGGTGATGGTGTTGCAACATCCTTTTTAATGTATGGATTATTTTAACACTGAATTACTAAAATTGAGAAAGTACTCGTACTCGGTTCTCGGATTCGAAAAGGCAGTACCCAGAACTGGTACTTAGTTATCAGAACAGTTAGTAGTTGGAAGTACTTCTTAGTTGGATAAGTATACTTACTACAACACTGGACATGTTAGGCGAAGGAAGCAGGGGGCTGGCGGGAGCTAAAAGTCAAAAATGCGGTGGGGTGCCCCCTCCCCCTCAACCCAAGGACGAGAACCCCTTATTTGTTTCCTTCGTTAAAATGTCAAAATTTGCAGTAATTTTTCTTAAAATTTGCCAGATATGTTCCACCAAATTGCATCTAAGAACCCTCGAATTTTCAAACATTTCCCAAAGGGGAGGGGACATTCTTTCCCCTTAGACTCCCCTGGACGGCGGTCCGAAACAACGTTCAGTACCCAGTCTCAAACTGCTATCCATGCCTATGACACTGGAAATATAGTTATGTTAACTAAGTTGAATCAGACAGAAACAAATACACCCTTAAGTCCAACCTTAAGTTCCAAATGGTCCAAGAAATTTTGTCATTTTGATAACTTGGTTATGAAATGAAAAATTGTAAGAAGGAATCATACCTTCATTAACCTAAACACGGAATTGCAACAATTTCCTAATACGTGGGCTACTACCGTGTAATCGGCGATTTCTTGAGTTTACTAGTAACTCAGGGAGTCCTTATAGGTCTGCCCCATTAAGCAGTTCTCAGCCTTTTCAGTTCATCACCCCCTTTTACCTAATGGGGTAGGGTAAACGCCCATATATAGTGTAGTATTACTATGAGTGAAAGGAAAATGATAAAAGCACATGTTGAAATTGAGGGTACACATACATTTTTGTAGGTGTAGCCCAGAGTGTAAAATGCCCCTCAAAGGACATGGGAACTGCAGGCCCGCCTTAAGGCCTGTGATAGGGTCCAGGAGCAACGACCCTTTGGGCAACCAGGGGGGCGAAGCACCGGAAGATCTGGGGTATTTACGAAATTGTTGTCACAAGAAGGGGGTATTTGACTCATAACCTTAATGCGCATTAAAGAGATTACACAAATCATTCTTTGACCAGTTTGTATTTTACTTGTAACTAACGGAAAGTCCCTTTAATGCTGCAAAAGGCTTGCTTGTCTTGTTGAGTGGCGAAGTATAGAAGGACCGATGATACGGGTTGCATTGAGCTTTGGAAGACTTATGGCACTCAAGGTGCACTACAGGTAGCAATAATAAGACAGACGAAATTCGCGAGCCGATAAAATTGCATTTTTGAAAATATTTTAATAACGTTTAACTTCATTTCTCACTGGAGAAGTTCTCTACTTAGTAGAGGCGATCCCCGGGGGGATGGGGGATATGTCCCCCCCGGTATTTGAGAAATCGCCCATTGACTTTGATTTTCACACAGAAAATTATTGGAAATTCTGGTCATATCCCCCCCCCCCCCTCCAATATTGAGAACAAATCGCCGCTCTTGCTCTACTATATTACAATTATCTACAATGGTCACTTTTCACAGTCTGTACCTCCTTAGAATAGCAAGGCAAAAGCTACATTAAAGGTAAAAGTGGCCGGGGAACTTTGAGCCATGACCCCCATGGCCCCGCTTCCGCAGGAACTGAGGGAAGTATGAGGGTCTTCATTAGGAAAATTTTGACATTCAGCACTCTTTGATGCGATTACCTGTCATCTCGAAATTTTAGCCTAATTCTAGTCTAACTTTGTTATGCATCTATGAAGGGAACGTAAGGCCTATTCGACTTATCTCCACTTCACAGGATAATATGAGGACTCAGCTAGAGGGGGCATCTTTTGGCAACTGACTATTCGGCCTAGTGATTAGAGCATCCGCCTCTCAGCCGGAAGACCGGAGATCGAATCCCAGTTAAGTCATACCAAAGACTTCAAAAACGGAACCTGTTGATTTCTTACTTGGTGCTCAGCATAAGAGATTGGCAAAGGGTAATAAAACATGGCGAGAGTTCAACTCGCTTCGAAACCGTGTGGGCCGAAATGACTGCTTAGATGTATGGTCCCCAGGGGTTTGAGGTGGATATTTGGAATGGATACATTTGCAGACGACTTATGTAAAGCACCTTGAGCATTCCTCAGAATAGAGAAGTGCACTCTATAAATCCCAGGTAATACTATTATAATCATTTTTGCCCAGGCTTTAATTTAGTCTATCGTTTTTTTTTTTCAAAAGCCCTCTGCAGCCCCTTAAGCACTTACTGCCCCCCCCCCCTCCCGTTGCGAAAATGCATTCAAAGAGGTAGTAGCGCCTCGTTTGGAACCACTGTTTTCTTGAAAGGATCTCATATTGTCTGGTACATTTGTATGTGACGGTATACTTTTATCACGTATATTTAAAATCTTGTACCACATACAGAAAGCTACATAGGTTAAACCTGCTACATATCAAGGAAACTATCAACTCCTATGCTAGCCTTTTTTTCTTTCGTATGGTCTATACAACTGCTACCTTAACATCGCTAAATCGTATTAAACTCTTGTCTACGCAATAATGCATGATTACTGCCTAAGAGCTATTGACGAAATTAAGAAAATACAAGGATAGATTGTATCAAATGCCAAACCTGGCAAAAAGCATAAAAGCATTATATTATTCCGGTACGGTAGCAAATAATTGCCATACGTCTGCAACAATTATTAAACAAGCGCATCAACCATGATTGCCTTTTTCCTTGCTTTAACTTGATAAACTACGCTATAATTGATGGAAACGCCAGAATAATGCCGATTTCGAGAGAATCGTCAATTAAAGATACAATGACGTAGCTTTGCGTGATAGGGAATCCAATACAATTTCTATAAAAGTTTTTGCAGCCATACTTTTTCTGTTGTTATTATCATAGGCAAGGCTGCAAATCTACCCCTTCGTTCTTAAGATTAATGACTCAAGCGTTTGACATTTTTCTAAACGTGAAATCGATGTTTTTCTTAGTGTGGTTTGACTTCCATTAATGTTCATAACTGTCACATGTGCTCTTTCGTTCTGCTTTTATCACTATGATAAAACCTGATATGAATTAACATCGCCTTTCATAAGAATCGATTAATTTAGTTCTAAGCTCATTGCAATATGTCTTCCTTCAAAAAACAAACATACTAAAATAATGCTACCTTTGGTGGCCATTTTGAATTAAAAAAGAGGAATAAATTAAGTTTTAGAAAGGTGCTAACCTAATGACGTTGATTTGTACATGCTACCGTATCCTAATATCAGTTGCCGTTGTATACCTTCTGTGCCAGTTGCTATCATGAAAATCTTATATGTGGGAGTACTAGCAAGTAAACGTTTTCAAGTGTTGTTTCAAATCGTTATTACGCACCGATACGGTAAGTGACGATTTTATATAGAGAAAAAGTACCGGCAAACTTTTATTTACGAGAACTGCAGTTTCAGAATGATCGAACGATCCTCTGACAGAACGTCTTTGTCTTAAACAAACGTATTGTGTGCGTCACTAAAAGACGTAAAATGTTTTAAAACAATCGTGGTAATGAATATAAAACACAGTATGAAGCAGTTGGAAAGATATGTTCAACAACAAACTGTAAATAAAATGATGTAATCTGTAGTCCCACTCGATCTAGCCTACACTACATATCACACCACAGAGACAATAACAGGCTAGTTTTTCGTCTGCAGTGGCTTTTGGTTCACTAATGTATCACCTGTGGGCATTATGCAAACCACGTCAAATACTTTTGATAGTTTCAGCTTATGTAAGCCATTGACTCTAGGATGGTTTGCAACCTTATTATTTATTACACGTTCTTTTCATAAAATGCATGTCATCATTAATATCACTAGTACTATTATTATTCTTTAACAAAGTTCGCGACAAGCAGGAGTCAGGGAGTGATTGTGATAATTAGCAATTGACAACTGGCAGGGCCGTAGCCAGGAATTTGTCAAGGAGGCCAAGCCCATATACAGAGTCTCAGGGCTCCGCGCCACCATGGGTGGCGCAAAGCGCAAGAAAATTTTGGCCCCAGATGCCTCCCAGATTGCTAGAAATGGCACTTCCCAGGCCTATTTACCTCATATTTAAAGGGGAATCACTATCAATATTGTAAAAATAAACATTACAAAATACCAAAAATATGCTCAAGGGAGGCGGCTGCTCCCTTCCCCCCCCCCCCCTTCGCTACCCGCCTGATAACTGAATCGATCGAAAGACATTTATTGCATGTGTTCTGTTGACAAGGTAATCTTGGAGCTTATGTACTTGCACGAGAAATATGACGCCGTATTACGCTTTAAAAACTTGTGACGCAATGTTACACGAAGCCTACAGGTCAAGCTATAGCCTAGTGCTTACGGCTACTACAAGTTCAAAGCTGTGGGAACGTACATGTACGTGTTATACCCCAATATACTTGAACAAAATTACATACAAGAAGATGCGTCCTGTAGAAAATAATAGAGCATGGTCGTGATACGCTTAAAAGAGCATGACTTTGGGTTTCGAACTATTTTATTACAGCTTCGACCAGCTTTCTTTGGCCATACCTATACTGAGATTATAATAACTGAGCGATGTCCAGACATCAGCCTCATGGCACGTATGTTCAACGTGTAGAACACCTCCGAGGTATATTTTGGGATAAAAATCCCCAGTAGGTTTCAAAGTAGGTGGTTGTACCTGTAATGTGTATGCCACTTTTCTGAAAAATAGTGTTTCTCCAAACCTAGATGCACCTTGATTGGCATTCGTTGTGCAACTATTCCGCGATACCACCAGGCACATATTCACAGGCAGGGTGAACTTCAAATACACACGTGCCATGCTCCAGCTTTTACTTGTTTCCGAAACGGTAGTTTCTGGAATTACTCCCAAATGACCTACATAGCAACATGAACTGGGGTGGCCTAAGGAACTAGAAATTGCTCTTTGTTGTGCATCACAGCCCATTACACGGAGCCATCTACAGGTCTATCAATTCATGGAGCTTCTGCTAAACGACGCGGTCTCTCGGTTAATGTTAGGTTACATTTCAAAAATCCTCCATTGAATCATACTAAATCATTACGAAGAATACATAACTGTTCGGTTAACAAATAGTATCATTTATAAATGTATTTCTGGCAGCTAAATTCTATGAAGCCTTTTTGAAAACCTTCCACATTGCAATTTGCTTCAAAGGGTTGTGCAGCTGAACACGGGCAGATTTCCATCAAGGAGTATGACAATGTGATCAAAATGGTTTGATAGAGTTTGACTTAACATAGCAATCCGCATTCCTTTTACTCTGCTTGAACCACATTCGCACAGCTTCAGTTTTAGTACTCTCTCCGACGCACGTTTATTTTCAAAGGTCGATCACGTGTATTAGCTAACAACTTCCATGGCATAAACTGGCAGTTGTTCAATCCTCCATACGGTTGGACTCAATAAAAAGTATCATATTCTGTAAGTGAATTATACACCAACGATAGCCTATTGCCATATGCTTATTGACACCAAACTGAATAGGAGGTGGAGCCGAATTTTTCCCCTGCAACGCATGCACTCATACTCAGTTCATGTTTACAAAGTGGAATATGAAAAGACGGATTAGAAACTAAAATTTTTCGCTTAGTTAGAAGATGGAGAGATATTTCTAAGTACTGTAAAAACAACACTAAATCTTCTAAATAGCAGCATCACACACTGTCAACTTTTTACTTGCATTGAAAAACTTAATATACTGCTGGTTGCACTCTAGGGAAAAGGAATTTTGCGCGTACTGTCCAATCATTTAGCTACGTTTTTCACTTTAAGGTATTTCTCAGTGTAGTCATGTGATGTCTGAATCATTTTATGTTGCCTGATTAGAAACAAATCATGGAAAAACCTTACTACAGAAACAGAATGCATGGTCGTCTTCCTTCAGAGTCAGAGGTGTATAAGAACATTAAAGTTTTAATTGTAGCACATATTTGATGTACGATTATCAATGTAAGTGGCTTAGTCACACCAAGAATGTGGCTAATTAAAGCTTCTGTGAAAGCTGTATGTGAATTATACTGCAAGTTTCAATCACTTTAATTGATTTTTTTTTATTGTTTTGAAGCTCTTAAATAAACCTACGATTATTGATCACGGTGTATTTATTTTTTCCAAGCCACTGTGTAATTATTTCATAAAAATAACGAATATGCACAAGAGAGGTTTGATTTTCTTCACAGTAATGTCATATTAATATAAATACAATATATAATATAAATATATGAATATTAATATTCTTCTGATTGGTTCAAAGAGATTATACTCTTAAAGTTATAGCATGCGAGAAAAACCCATCCATGAACGTAAATGGGGGGCGGAACGTCCGCGCTACATGTCACTCCTCAGGGCCCTACCCTGATGGTAAGTGGTTATAAGTGAAGGTCGTCGCATGGTCCGTGTTATAATTAATTGAGAACCATTGACTTAAAACTTTAATCGTAATGGTATTTATGAGCCCACGATATTTGCGGTACGCTACAATTGCGCAAACACGTATACGTACTTCCCTTTTATCTGTGGCACTTGCATGATTATGTATTATGCCTGCTGTAGATTACTCTTATATAATTTGCAAGTTTTTTTACATTATTGTGCATTATTGTACAACTTCCCTCTTCTACCTAATCACAAATAACATTGAAATACGACGTAACTGTTTCCATACAGACTGTTCAACATGACCTACAAATTTTAAGATTTAGTACATTGACGCTTATTTCTTCTTTCTCTAATTCTAAACAACAAAAAATGACGATTTATGTCTGTCTTCTGTTCATGTGTACAGATTTCCACTTGAAAAAGAGAAAAGCTCCAAAGAACAAATCAACTTATCGTGGACTCAAAACTATGCAAGTTCGTTTGATAATGGCAGAGACATCGTCATCAGCATACAGCGATTCTGATCGACGTATCGCTTGCCGCGGGGATGTTTGCCGTAATATGATTGTGAACGCTCGTCATTATATGTGAACTGCAATTTACCAGGTGTGTGTCTATTTCGCGATTCATCTACGAGCTTTTAGTGAAGAATATTAGACTGCAACGAGCTTCCAATACCCCGAGGGGCTTTATTCTTTTCATTCGATGTTTGCCATTTGCCGTTTGATACATTGGTTTGGGCGTGACTTGAAAAGCGGACACTTTATTGATGAAACCAATGGAAATTTTCGTCCTTTTGAAGAATGAAAATTACTATTTATGGAGAATAAAACAACAAGGATGTGATTTTGAGATTGAGGCAGGAAACAAAATTGATTTCTGTTTCGTTTCTATTTATTTATGTGAATTGAGCATTACGTTTCCATGGATGTGTTTACATAGATGACCATGTAGTCATTGCCTGGATAGACAGAGAGATACTAGTGTTAAGATGGCTTCCAGGGTTTATCTCATCACAAAACAATACAGTGATGCTTACAATTGAAAGAGTTGTCACAAATCGACGCTAACAGACAACTCATGCACATTTTACTTTTTTAAAGTAATGAGCTTTTAGAACTTTAAAACCATTTATGCAATAACACAGTCATTCTGCACTTCTTTTTCCAAATGGATGAAACAGAGCATGTGCAGATTTTTGCAAAAAGGGGACAAAAATTACAAAACAGGGCCCACAACTGTTTATGTGTAAAATGTGTTATTTAGGCATATCATCTAAAGTATCCTTTAACACTTTAAAATTAAGTGCAGCCTATATGTTCATTTCATTTTGAATTCAGAACTGATTCACAATAGTACTAAAAGTACAAACTGAGACAGTTTATCCTGTACCACCACACACATGAAACTTAGCTTCAAACTGAGCTTAAACTAAGATATGTACTGTTTTATTCAAAATACCTTAATAGTATCGATGTATTACCGTATACTGAGCTGTGTGAGTATACATGTTGACTAGGACAAATATACATTGCTTTTCATGGCTGAAGTGGCGTTAAACGGAATGGATGGCGGTGTTGAACCATTTTAGTAAACAAACAAGTTTTCCAAAGGTCGGATTACCTTTTTCAATACTTCTACAATTTTCGACAATACTGTTGGGAAACTTCCCACCACCTCCGTTGTTCTAATTATTCTAGCGATCAAAACAAGCACCTACCAGATACAAAAATGCACCATAAAGAAAATGACAGAGGACGAATTTGGACTCCAACCTTTTTGCGGGGAACGAAGTTCGTCCAATTAAGAGTTTTGTCCAAGATTTTAGCTATATTTTACTTGCTAGTTTTGCAAACATTTAGATATCAAAATCAGGAAACAACTGTACACTTTAATTGCATTGTTAGCCCTCGCATCCGGGGAGCAATCTATGGTAACTTGTCTCATATCCATAACAATAAGACTAATTCCCATAACAATAAGGCCTAAAGGCGAATAAAGCTTAGTTGTTACAAATCCCCACCGGTCTTTCTCAACACATTTGACAGTACTGTCACTGACTGTGGTCAGAGTGACCCAAATGAGGGCTATTTTTGTGTAGTTTTGATTAACGTGTCACACAACTATGGCGTTAGAAACAACCATTCTGCTATACATAATAGAGATATCGCACTCAGTGGTGATGAATGGTCTTGTTAAAAATATTCTCCTACTTGTGATATTTTCACTTGCATATCTGAAGATTGATTAACTATTCATAGAATACTACCTTTGTCTTAGTTTTGGAACCAATCTTTTGATTGGTACAATGGCTGAATGTCTATTTGCGAATATGCATTGGTTGGCTAATTAGACCTTAATTAGTGCTACTCTAAGGGAAATTCATTTCCTTTCTCGTGAGCAGTGTATAGGCCTGTAATGTTATGCTGAATATGGAATCTTAAAAAGTTACGTCTCATTGGCCTTCGATTTCGACAATTTTAATGACGCGGTCGATTGGCATTATTTGCTAGCATTGGCTTTGTCGTACAGACCAAAAGACTCTGACTGACCGAGGGCTTAGCTACAGGGAAAGAGCAGTAGAATGGTACTATTGTTATATATAACTATTGCTATACCCACTCTGTAAGTTTGCAGATCTGTTTTTTAATGTTTTCTGGTGCATGTGACTGTAGTCAGTAGAACACTTAAAACTTTTCTCCATGTAGGCATGTAGAAGAAAAGTGATAGCCTAAGAGTACAAGTGCTACGATCAAGGAATTGGCTTTTCAATCAACGTAATTAGCCAGCTGGTAAAAACCCGTAAGTTAATCATTGTATTCACCGTGAACTATGCCAAAGTACATTACTGGACAGCTGGTGTGACTATCTCAAAGTTTATAGTATGGCACCTAGTGTAATTAAAATGTACAAACGAACTCAAAGATAGTTAATCTTTGTATTCACGATGATCTATCTCAAAGTTCTTATCTGAAAGCTGATGTGACTATCTCAAAGGTTATTGTTTGGCAGTTGGTGTCACTATATAGTACAAACGAACTTTGAAATTATTTATGTTGCGCTCTACTGTGACTATGGCGGTGCTTGAAGTGTTTTGCATGATTTGTGTAAAACCAGGGAGGTGTTAGGAAGGAGACGTAACAACCAAATCTGTCAGACAATTCGTACTTGAAGATGATTTGATCCCTTCAGATATCAAACTATGATGGACAGGTCTCTTTGTTTCTTTATTGTTTAGCACTGTAGACTTCCCCTTTTCTAATGATGATCTGCCCTTTTACACCAAGTAATTGGTTTTGACATGCTTTGATGTAAGGTTTGTTACCGATGACTGAGGGCCAAACTTAAGTCAAGATTTTTAGCGAAACGACTGCCAATGAACGTTTAAATAATTTACTTCCTTCGTTTCCCTCCAAAGTTAATGAGTCGTCTGCTTTAAACATTGTTCAAGCCTAAATCATTACCCTTAATTTTGGCCAACTTCCTCAACACTTACACTCTAAAATCAAGAGAACGAAATTCACTCCAAAAAGAGTGTGCTCAGTGACCGCTCCTAGTAAGAGTGAATTTCACCCGGAGTAGAGTGAAATTTCACTCCAAACAGAGCGATATTTCATTCCATATGTGTAAAGTATCACTCTCTGAGTGAATTGTCACTCTACTTGAGGCGAAATTTTCTCTTATAAGGCGTGGTCACTGGGCACACTCTTTTTGGAGTGAATTTCACTCTTTTGTTTTTAAAGTGAGACACAAACACTTAGACACACAATGTCAGTTGTGTGGAAAGTATTCACTTAAGTTAACACCTTCCTTACACCTTTCCTGGTAAAACGTACAACCAAAAAGTGAAAGGATATGCAACGTTTCCCACCCTCCACTACCTTTTGGAGGGTTGATTTTATTTATAGATATAAATCTTTAGAAATAATGTAACATTCCTTTCCCATATCAAAATCGACTCCTTTTAATTAAATTATTTATCAAGAAAACAAAGAAATACAACCATTTAACTTCATCGTTTATCTTCAAGTTTGACTTTGTCTTTAAGTTTGACTTGTCTCAAGTCGTGCGTAATTTTTTATGAATCCATACCTCGAAACGAAAAACAATTGATCGTTGGCTAAAATTATTGAAAATGAGTTAACTTTCAATTTCCCATAAATAAAGGAACCATGGTCATCCGATGGACTTATTAGTCATTAAATCAATCGATTCAATCTGTATTTTTTTTATCTCTTCTTATAGAGGAAAGGGATAAATAAGACAGCAATTGTTCTATTGTAAGTCCTTTATCGACATAAAATTTCCTCCTAGAAGTTGATAACTCGCATGACATAAATTTGTAATAGGTCTTCCAGACAACACTTCGATCACATGCCCCGAGTATACCATGGATGGCATCAACTTTGGCTTGTTTTGCAATTTGTTCAATTTTGTTAATTATCATGTCAAAGAAATGAATAATGCAATTCATTAAAAGCGCAGTGGTTGTATTAAAGTATCATTCTGCTTGAGCAGAGAAAATAATGAATTCCAACTACATTGTCGCCCATCTATAAAAAATAAATCATGTTCATCATGGGGTCGGAAATTGGGTAATGCATCTTCTAACATGTAAAATATGGCTTGCCATGGACATTGATGCAAAAGACTTCGTAATCTTAACGAGACGAAAGTTATCTAAAAGGAAACGACTGATCTTTTTAGATATACGTATGCATAATATAAAACGGATGCAGAATTTATGAGCTGAGTTTCGTTTGATTCTTTCAAGCCGATGATCCGTCCATCGGAGCCACCTTTCATCTGGTTTTTAAGTCTGGTATAATATGCTTTCACATGAAGTCAACGATAGAGGGTATCAACCTCATTGTAGAGCAATGCCCTATTGCAACATTGTTTTATTTATTGTTATTTATTTAAACTTTGTTTAGAATAGGGCAAAACTCGGTTAGCCAAGCCTAATCCTCCCTGAGGCCCTCAGTTACAATGTGTAAGACATATAAAATTGAAAGAGAAATATTAGTAAACGTAACGTAGTAAAACATTGCACATTGTTTTGCGTAGATAATGATTTAACTTAGAAACAGTCAACCTTGGAAAGAAGTATACACCAATATTGTAAAAATTATTCTAAGTTGTATGTTTACCAGTTCAGCGAAAAAAGTATTTTTTTTAGTTTTATGTTGTATACTTTTAAATTATGATGAACTCGTCATGGGCGTCCACAGGTGGGGGACGGGATGTGACATGTCCCCCACTTTTGAAAGTGGAGGAGATCCTTCCTTTTTTAGAACCCTAACGAAAATAGAAGGCACATGTTTGATTTCATATAGCTTGCAATATAGCTGATTCAATGAAATCAAACGCGAAAATGGTGGCAACAGTCATTTAAAGGATTAAAATCGTGAGAAAATGTTTCAGATTACACCTAAGATAATATGGCCTCCAAATTTATCCATTGCCCTTAAGTGAGCCTCGGATCCCTCTCTTCCCGCTTGAAATAGTTCCGGTCATGACCATGCTGCCTCCCCCGCCCCTCCCACTCTTGAGAAGTTGTTGACACTGTTCGAACTCGTAATATGTAGAATGTCGAAATCAACTGAAATGTATACGAGGATGGAAAAGGGAAAAATTGCAAATTTTGTATTCTACTTTTTCGTTCACACCGTTCAATTTTCTTGGCAGATAAACGTTCAAAAGGATTTTTTACATTAGTTCTGTAGTGTTATTAGCCCTTTGAATGTCTGCAATAAGGTAAATTCCAGTCAGGAGGAAAGAAATCGGCGTGACGTTATGTTTTGTTGACGTCAACATATTACTTAGATATTTTGAAACCACTGCTTGTAAGGCCTTTTTAGCTCTGAGGTCGAAATACTTCCAAATAGACTTTTTCCGTAAGCTATGGAGAATCCCTAACGACACTAACAGCTATTTTGTACTTATACACATAAAATAACGTGTGCGTCCCTCAATATTGTAATTGTTCTTACAAAACATCACGACACATTAGTAAAAATTACAGTCCAGATCCTCTGCCTCCTAACGTATGGTGCTCTTTAAGCTTTTTTGGTGCCCATTCCTTTTCTATACTTAAAACTTTTCTATCTTGCCCACCACTCTCTATAGAAGAACAACATAAAATTACCCATAGATGGCTATGTCATCAACTCCACAAACAGGCCCGTAGCCAGAAAAGGCACTGACGGGGTGAGAGAGAGGGGCGAAATATTTGTAAGGTGTGTGAGATGTGTTAAAATGTATAAAGGCAATGGTAATTTAATATTTTGACGGGGTGAAAGTTTTTCTAGGTTGCACCGACCCGTTCCGCCCCATCCTATGCCTACGGGCTTGCAACTCCAAACAGACCAAAGGACCAGGAACTTGTTATAAGTCCCACATGTCCAAGTGTCACTATATGTGTCCTATGTAAACCAATGGAGTAAGGGAAAACAAGCCAGTGAGCCATAACTGGAAAAAAGGCCGTGGCCGGCTCGACTTGAACCAGTTGGTTGGAAACTGGGCCGTTAAACCTCATCTAACCAGGGAGCTGGATTCCAGCTCCCTGATCTGACTAACTAACCTATGTAAACCATTTAATTGTAAAACATTCACTTGTTCCTGCATAGCTGACAGTTAGCAGTCTGTAGTATCGACATTGAATCAATCAGTCGATCGCATTTAATGGAGGTATTCATGAATATCTAATACCCTAACACTTGTTAATAGTTATTAACGTCCTTCACTGACGGTGGTGAATGTTATACAATGAAGCTGCACGTGTCATTGACCTAACCATTCTGTTTTATTTTATACTACGGCGATGATGCTCAGTTTCATAGTTCCAATTCGTCTTTGTGTAATTTGTAGTGTCATCAATGTTTTCCTTCTCTACTTTGCAACGTCTTCTTCAACATATCTCTTCCTTTTCTTGATTTTGTTTATATCACTTTAAACTGGCCTGATATACAATTCTTTGACCACAGCAATCGCATTTGATATGTGCATATCCGGGTGATTTCAAAAAACTACATCCGTCAATAATTTGGGCTACTGGGAGGACGAAGAGCTGTATTTGAAATTCTTCTGATCTCTCTGCAGATTTGCAATTCTAATAGAAGTGATTCGGTCACTCGGGTTTAAAATCAACAGTGTTCCACTGTGGCTACTTAAGACACTAATTAGTGATAAATGAGAAGAGATTTTTTTCTCGTTGTCTAGAACTCATGTTTACAAATCAGTTGCAAAATATTTCTTCTTCGTCCCAGAATACGAATAAATGAAAACATTCCGTCGAAATTACAAGGATCCCAATTAATTGCAAAGTCGCAAAGATTTTCAGGATTCAATTTGTCACGTGAATTGTCGTTGAAAACCAACGCAGAATGAAGCACATCACAGTATTTTTAATGCGTGGGTAGTCTTATGATGTCAAATAAATGGATGCGAAGGTAAATATAGCTTTTGGACAGTAACGCTTTGGCAAGAATTCCCCTGAGGTAAATGTTTGCACATCGAGTCTCCTGGCTTGCCTTACATATGTCAGTATGCGCAGTTTTCACGATAAATGAACATTTTGTACGAATGTTTTCTCGTGTTAACATCCCCTCCTAAATTTTGTTCTAGGCTGTTGCAAAGATTTGTCAATTTAAAACCATATAATAAGGAAACACCACAACCAAACTGAACTTACATACCCGTGACAACAATAACCGAACTATTCGAATGATTTCATTCAGGTAAAACAGGGCACGGAAGATTGACTCTCAAATATGAAACCACACACCTTTCAAAAAACACCAGACTATTACATCATGGAAGTAAATCATTGGTAAGATTTCTTACGCTCTCTCGTGTCACATCTTCAATTACACTCTAAAAACAGTTGGGTAAACTTTCACCCAGGTTGGTTACGTATGCCTCCTGCTAGACTGTTGGGTAAAAAAATTACCCTCTTTGGGTAAACCGTTACCCAGCAATGGGTAATTTGTAACCAACTTGGGTACTTTTTTACCCAACAGTTTAGCAGGAGGCATACGAGCCCAACAGTTTTTAGAGTGTAGGTAATGGGCATTCTTTAGTTTTTCTTTCAATGGTTCGGTTCTGGAAGACTGTCAGTTGTTTACTCTGTACATTTATTTTCAGTGTTCGAATATTATCATATTGTGTGTATCTTTTCCCTGTCCCCTGGCATCTCTCTAAAAGTTTAATCTGAGAAGTCGAGAAAGTTACACTGAAACTTCCCTTGTCAGTAAACGGCTAAGCCCTCTAAGTAAGTTGGTACATGTCATCAGAAACGACCCCGCTCAGTTTTCATGTTTTCACTTGCAGACGATATTAGCAGAGACACACTGCTTCAACTGTATAACTAGACAAGTGTTATATCGAGAATTCCCTAGCTGCAAGACATTTCTATTCAGTTTGAACCTATAGATTAAAGGTAAAAATCACTCCACATACAATTACCATGCTGCCATTATGAAGCTCCTTGATTCAGTCTATACCAAATGCAAGTAGTCATGGTAAACATTTTTTGACATTTTTTTTCTTTTTTCGAGCTGTGATTACTTAGTCAAGTCTGCCCAAACGAAACAAACGATATGTCTTTGTTCTGTTAAAATTATCAGGAATACGAAATATTGCACAAAATTCTAGTGTCACCATTCATCTTGCAAAATACCAAGTTAAAGCGTTTATATAGAGGTATTATGTAAGCCATTACATTTTTACATAAATAGATGTATTACGTCATCATGACATGCAAAGCGCTAGATCATTTGTACTTGTACAAGTCGGTTCCTGTACGATGATCCCTCTCTATACCACATCCCATCTTAACGTCATATACAGTTGAAATTCGAAGAAAGGCAGAAGAGGATTATTCTTTTGTACCAATTTTCTCAAGTTTTGTTCCCCCTCAAGGAAGGTATACCATATGGAATACAACGTTGTCTCTCAAAAGTTACATTGTAAATTATCTGCCAACATTACTCAAGTACCGTACGCTGCTGGCGAACACGAAGACGCACAGTGCTTAAACCTTGTTATTCGTGCATAGTAATATGATAATGTAAACTACCTTCGTAAATAATGTTAATATTAGCGTGCACTTTGTAAACACTCCATTGTAATAATATATCCATAGAGAGTAATATTAACATTTCCAAGAATAAGCCGAGTCTATTGCATGCATGTAATGAAAGCTTGGATTGAGTTTCATATTTTGTTCAGTGAAATACCTTCTAATTGAATCCTTTACTAACTTTCCTTTTTGGGCTCTTTTGACTTGTCAGTTTGTTATTCGTAAAAGATGTAACATGATATTCTATTAAACCTAATGCAAATGATCTAACAAATCATTTTGAAATTACGATTGGATGTACAGAATAAATTAAACTAAAGTACACCAAACGATAGTTCATTTAAACCTATTCCTTTAGAAAAGAAACTACACCGGGTTTACTTTAGACGGTGGTCTGGTACCCCAAACCAATGCGAATTCCAAAAAGAAGGCTCCATGGACCAGTCCATTTTCAGATGATGCAATATGCAGTGAGACAGATGGGCCAGAGCCAGTTAACTGTACAACCTCAATGGCCCTTAGAGAACCTCAATGGCCCTTTGAGAAAACTCAAAATCCTAAGTCAAACCCTGCGACCACTTAAGTGTTTCATTGTCTAATCAATTGTAAAACTTGTTCATTGGAGAAGTTTTCATCATTAAGAGATATTGGTATTTATTTATTACAAATAGTTACGGCCCTACTTTAACACAACAAATAGGCCTACGTCAAAATGAGGCGTTGGAAATTTCGTACAAAAAATTAATGTGAAGACTTACCAGTGAGTGAGAGATTGGTCAGGCTGTGTCAATGATTATGGTTAAAGGAAATGACAAAAAGTATATCAATTCCGGCAAAACATCTGTAGAAAAAATATTTGTTTAGTCTCCAAAAAAGCCAACTTTCCCTGAAGAAAAAAGATCAAGACGTCACAGAGTAAAAACTGCTTTTAGTTAGAGTATCTTTAAAAATATGAAAGATCCAAAGTCCTTAAAAGGCACGCTTTGTTTGTGTCATATTATAACAGTGGCTGCATTCATCCGTGCACAAGTCAACAGCATATTTCCCAAATAGCCTCGTAAGATTCACTGTATACGTTTTCCGCCAGCTAAATTATTACTGTTTTGCAGCGTTTGGATTCCCTTTTGTTTATTTCTGCTTCAATCAGTTCAGTACTTTTCCTCTTTGTGTTGAGAGCCAAATCATCGAGGTTTCTGATCAACAATACTTAAACACATTTAAGATGTTAGCGGGTTTCCTCCATATGACGTTTGTGATCTCCAGGCTAACAATACCGTCTGACGCACACAGAGTATCGTACCGTGCATGTATGAACGAAGATTACCAATAAAACACGCATGCCTTTGAAATTAATTTCAAAACCGTTGTTTGGTATGCATGTCGTTTCATACATGTAGGTTGGCTTACAGTTGTTGCATTTGCATTGTAAAGCAATCACTGTACTTTCTTCTTGTGTGTCAATATAGTCGATGGTAAATTCATGAAATATTATTAAATCAAGGTTTCATCAAAAATAGAGGTCAGTTTAATGGTTAAAAACGGTTTTTGTCCAACAATATTAGGTAAACAATAGCTGCGGGTTACCAAGGAAGGCGGAAGCAGAATGTCTTTCCGAGTTGAGCTGCAATGATTCGGTTAAAACGAAAGATCTGAAGTAGAAATCATAAAGTAATAAAAAAAATATCAGCATTGAAGGAAATAATCTTTGAACTCCTCACTGATTATGCCAGGATGGAGCTATTTACAGGGGGCAAGGAACATAATGAGTTGAAGCGGTGATGAATTTAGGTGAATTTAGTTCTGTTACATCAAAGGGTGGTTCGTTTCAAAGGTCAATAGCTAACCACTTAAGACATCTCCCACAAGTGGCTGATCTTATCAAAGGGTTAAAAAACAACACAATAAACTATCTCGCTATGGTAGGAAGGTATGAATACAAACCTTTAAGGAGTAAGAAAACCCTTGAGTTGATTTGGTAAGAACTGTTTAATTGCTGCTGAGAGATATTTTGACTAACGGATGATTAGTAGATGACACTCAATTCTTCCAGAGGTTCCACCGAATTACAGTGTCATGATCTGAAACAAAAAAAAAACTCTGGTGCAAGGTATATTGTTTTCTCACTGTTGTCATCTATAAAATTTGATGAAATATTCAATGAGTAAAATTATTTCTTGCAAGTCTGTTAAGAAAAGCAAACAGACAATATTCAAAGACGACATTGTTAATTGGTGGAGGGATTAATGTATGAAATTTCAAAGAGTAGGTGCCATGAGGTCGTTAAGGGTCCTTCTGCGACACAAATACTTATTAGATACACATTAGGGTAACTACTGCAATTCAGCAACAAAATATATGTAAGGATTGGGAGGGTCTGTCTCATTCTCTGGTTAAAATATAAAATTGCATGTTTAACCTAAAAGTCTTAATGCTAGGTTGGTATTTGAAGATGTTACTGCCAATAAAATATGACTATAACCTTAGATAAGTCTATTTTTTCAATATATTAATACCACGTGAAGTCATGTTTTGATTACGATGCCAAATAGGCGTATTCGCACAGAGCTACAGGCGCGTAGCCAAGGGGGCGAAGGGGGCAGCCCCCCCCCCCCTTGAGCATAGTTTTGGTATTTTTAATGAATTTTATGATATTGCTAGTAACTCAAAGTAACCAATGTTTAGATGCAACTTACAAGGCCTGGAAAGTGTCATTTCCAGCGATCTGGGAGGTATTTTCGACCAAATTTTCTTCTACGCTTCGCGCCAACCTGTGGTGGCACAACGCTTAGATAGTTTGCCTACATGCTTCGCCCACCTCCCCCCTTGGCAAATTTCTGGCTACGCGCCTGAATGAGTTGTACACGTTACACTCGTGACGTCGGTGAAATTAACACTGAACGTTTTATAATTACTTGAGGACTTCCTGGCATCAGTGTTATTCCAATGTAGCTCTGTGTGTAGGCTTACTTTCAGTACATCCCAAAATTCAATCTTATGAGATAAGGCTACCGTCCAGTGTTGTAACGAATCACTCAATTGTGCAGTCGAGTCAAGTCATTTAGTACTTTCAATGTGACTCGAGTCGAGTCAGTGACTCGAGTTACTGTATTGTTTCTATGGGGAACATTCTGATACAACTGCTCGAGTCATTTCCCTTCTGAAAATTAGCGACTCGAGTCATGACTCGTTACAACACTGCTACCGTCTTTCTTATTGTGCTTGTGCTGACGACACTCCGGGTTTGGAAGGAGACGGAGGACTTGCCACTTCGTAGCAGGAAAGTAAAGAGGTAAAAATTGTCTTCGATTACTTTCAAAGACATTTGTTGACGACTTAATTTGATGTTTTAAAAAATGCAGAAAATAGTGTGTTTCAGGAGATGAAAACCCCATCTCTATAAGCATGTCGCCCTTGGAAAATGCTTAATTTTAAAAATGGATTCTCAGACGATGGTAATGTTTCCATGACATGGGCTACCTGAATATGTGCCCTACGGATCGTGATGTTACCGGTCATGAATTAAATACTTTTAGGCTGATCCAGCGACATGTTTTGCTTCGGATTGCTTTACTTCGATGAGGAGCATACACTGTAAGTACCTTACGTATACGCAGGGAGTTGTTAGGACCTGGCTACGCACGATTTAATCCAATTATCTACAGTAATTTAATGGCAATATTATCTAACCCTCTGCTAAAGTTGGTAGATCCTATAGGATGGCCTATAGGTCCTTAAAGGCAAAAGACAGTCGCCCCAAAATTTGGTTTGAAAAATCAGCAAACTCTTGCAAATCTCCTCTTATTGTATTACAAGCACCCATTTTGAACATAACTATTACAAACAATAGGTAAAGCAAGGAGAAATTCTCCTTGAATTTCACAATTCACCAACAAAAACATTGTCACATGATCATAAATAGGCCATTCATGAACTAGAGTGATGGGACGTACTAACTCTGATTGGGGTGACTACAATTTCCCTTAAGGAAAATAAATCATCCAACTTACGTAGTGTAGTTAGTCTCTCGTAATTCGTAAGACTAAAAAAAAAAACAACCACCGTAAACATTAAAAAATTATCACCTAACTATGATTCTAGCATAAAATATACGTTTCTCTTTGTAATTATTCGTTGCTTGTAAAAAAGTATCAGTGATAGACTGTACTAAGAAAACTGTGTAATCCGTGATCAATTGATAGTGATGCAACATCGTTTAGTTTACTTGCTCTATAGTTAATTACTGAATTGTACATATTTCAGTTGTAACCATCAGCGAGTATGATATCTTTTTAAGTCATTGCAAAGCTTTGACAAGTGATGTTTATGATGGTTCATACAATGCAAGACATATGCATGCAGCTATCTGTACAGTCTTGCAGAAAATTCTTTAGGAATGACAGGGAAAGAGAAAAGGCTTCACACTGGTGACCTAAAAGAGAGCATTGCCTTCCACCCGTAATCCTCAGTCGTGCGATTGGAGGAAAATTAAAAAATAAGGTGGGAGGATGCAATCGAGGGAATGAGGACTTGCGCCCCCCCCCCCCCACTCTTAAGATCAAAAAGAGTATTAAACGTTCATGGCTCATCTTCTGATATTAATAATAGTCATATCCCTTGCCTAGAGCCTGTCTCAAATGATGGATTTTTTTATTTTCTTTACCATTTCCTATCGTCTAGGCCCCGAAATTGACTGAACTGGTCTATAGATAGGCCATTCAGGACAACTCTTCCCCTTACATGAAAATTACCAACATTATGAACATCATCCATCATTCTTCTATGCCATTGACCCTACCGTTAAGTTTAGAAATATCTATGAGCAAACCTTCAACCATTATCCCTAAACAAATTAGAACTAAGCGTGCTGGATAGTGAAAATTAACACAAGACTTAACAGTATCCGTACAGAGTTTACTTATCGTTTTGTTTTCTTTTCGTCACATTTTACATTCCATAATATTTTCATCGGTGGGATATTTGAATATGTCCCTCTAAAGTTGCTGTTGACATTTTGAGGTGCTTAATAAATTGAAATAAGAATCCGAGGTTTCCATTTGCCATAGCCTATATATGTTGACACAGATCCTTCGTAACACAAGGTTTAGTACGTTCCAAAGTTTAATTAATTAATAAAAATCATGCAAATAGTTATGAACCCAAAGAAGGAAAACCTTCCAAAAGGCAAAGTATCCATTGTAAGCGAGTTTTAAGAGTAAAAAGTGACTCTGAAGCGAAAGTGGTTCAATACCAGAATTTGGCGGCGTTTCTCCGACACCAGCACAAAGTGATTTTATCTCAATATTTTGTATTCTACCAACTCTAGACCTCCGTTATTGAGAATCCTGCATTCTGATTGGTTAAACACTGACCTGTTATTCCACAACATACGGTCAGTAAACGTAAACACTGATAAAAATTACGTTTTTCACACATTTTTGGTGGTAGAGTAGGAATAAACCACATTTCAACTCCAATTTTGCAAAATAATTGACGCGGTTCCTCCTCGTCCATTATTTTACCAAATTTGGAGTCTCGACCGTTTATTCACCAATGACAGTCCGCCAAATGCGATTTATTCCTTAATTATTTACCTCTTTTTAAAATGTTAAGTTCTAAAACATGAGATCTAAAAAGAGGATTGTGTAGATGTCAGGTAATGTACAAGGCCTGTGAAGAGTCATTTTTGCATTCTGGCTTTATTACTATTATTTTTTCAAAAAATTTTGGGGTTCACTAGGCGCACACAGATGACCTAGATATAAGTCACATATCATTTTGGCAAACACTGCCGCCACTCTCCCGGACTTTTCACACCCTATAGCACCAACATTGCGTATAATGGAAGGTTATCCTCACTGGCACTAGACATTTTTTGATACAAGAAATACAACTAATCATTAAGAATACACCTTGTATTTCGTTTTTTTCCGGAAAAGTCACTGGAAAACCAGTATATAATTCACTTGTAGAGCAAGTTTTAACTTAGTCTAATGGTTTGCAGGAAGAAGACCCATGTTATTATTACGGTCCGTTGCATGTCATTAAAGCCTAACAGCGTCTGAAGAGGAAGTCACAATGTGTCCATGAATTTTTCATGAAAGCTCCACAACATTTTTTTGTTTGTAGGCAAAAAGAACTTGTTTGGAAACAATGCTCGTCTCAATGCAATAAGTCAACTCTTTAACCAAGTCATTTATTGTCATCACGTTACAGTTGTCTCTAGTGCATGTTCTTTGTATATTTTCGCTTTATTCTGCATTCCGACATCTACATATAAGTCCTTTCTATACAGCTGGTGCCTGACATTCCTGCCCCTACTGTCAGTATCTTTCTAAAGGTCTGCTGATATGAAATTATGATGCCTATTTGATTAACAAAACAATCAAACGGAGTAAAGGGTCACAATTCCTATCAAATGCATCATAATTTGGCCATTGTACAAGATAAATTTTATTTTGCTGTATCCACAACACTCATGCATCATTAAACTGTATAGCTTAATATGCAAATCTGTTACAGGGACCGCCTGGGACTAATAGAATTACTCATCCTTTGTCGTTATTGGTTCTCTGAAGTTAACATTCATTTGAAGAACATCTGTACTCTTGATTTACTTTAAGGTGGGCCAATCACCCCTTGGGATTTGAGGAAACCCGCTCAAAGTTGTACAGCTCCCCCTCCCCTTCGGTAGACATATCATTTTTCACCTCCTTTCATTCCATACCCCCCACCTTGTATTGGCTTCTGCACAAAACTTGCTTGAAAACACGATTGTGCCGCATCTTATACCACTTCGTACCTTTGTAAACCAAACAACTTTTCTCTGGGTGATGATCGATGCTCAAAATAGTTGGCGCCTTCGGCGCCTGCCCTCCGGGAAAAGTCATCTTTAAATCATCATCATTCAGCATAAGCACTCTGTTAAAGTTTGGAGTAGGCCAGTATATAGCCAGTACAGATAACTTATCCCCCATACGGGCGTGTAGGGTCCCCTGGGGAAATTTGTAAGAATATACTCTGATAAATGTGATTTCCTGGCAGCTAGCGATCAAGATAAGTACATAAGTGTTAAGTGCAGCTTAGAGATCGTCTTAAAAAGGCAGTCGCCAAAAGTTAGTCTGCACTGGCATCCCCTCTCATTAAAACCGTGTCTGCACATCCACACCGAAGACAATGTGATGGAATTAACAACTTGCAAAAATGCACAATTCAGTTACAAAAGAAAAAACAACTTTCTGTTTTGAGACCCCACATGAGATCGGTGCACAGAACATGCACCTATGATGGAGTCAACCCTCTTCTTGAAAATCTGTGGAAAGAAGTATATGCTATTTTCCTGGTTCGGGGGTAGATGAAGTCATAAGGAGGGGAAATTATTTGTAACTATTGATTATTTATTATCTTTGCTTCCCAATTAAGAACCAACAGGCTTCTGTATGACATGAATAAATCATATGCTACTCCAGTACATTTCAATTTAACTTTTAGTTTAACTGAGAAAAGTGAAGATGAGTTCCTAGAGTCCAAGGTCACACCATTTTTTTTTCTTTTTCATTCTAGGCTACTACCTATAGCAACAGTGAATTAAATGATAAGATTCAAATCTATCATTGCCATATTCTAAAGCTATTGAAAATGTTAAAGGTTTACGATAAACCTTTTACTACAGACTAGTGTAATAGTTATGTTGCAATGGTTGCTTAGCATGGACTTCTTGATATGTTTCCCCTTCTATTTTTTATGGGGGAGGGGGCTTCTCCGGCTGTGGGAGATAACAGACTTATGAATACATGCCTGATGTGGAAGTGGGAATATGCGAAAGGTTGAGTCAATTTTGTGCCCCCTTCGTAGTCATAGGTGTTCGAGGCTAGGGGTCTGGGGTGGCCACCACCCTCACCTCTCTCCCAACCCCCTTCAGCTGTCGATTTCAGGGCAAAATACTTCCACTTCTTCAGGGCAAAATCCTGTAATGATTGTTTGATTATTAAAAAAGGATTCCGAGATAATTTCCTCTCTCTTGTGAAATGTCTTCCCATTAGATTATATTTGTATAGTTGTAGCTCGGTGGATTAGATTCAGTTTATCTTCTATGGAAAAGTATGTACTTTTGGTCCTATGGAAAGATGGATGTTCTCAATTTAGATAAATCTTGTGATTCAAATGTGTTTAAAGGGGCTCATTGAGTTGATATCGATAACTTAATGAGAGTGTTAAAGGATACTACCACGTGACAATGCCTATAATTAGCATAATTAGTCAAGTTTCATATCCAGTAGTTACGGGAAAAGTTCAAATTTTGAACTTTGTGGTATCCTGACTTGTAACAGTTTTGTGCATAATTTGAAAAAGTGTCTGGTCACGAATTTTTGAAAACCGAATTGAACCTTTAAGTACTCACTCATAAAACAGTTATTTGTATGAAGGATATGGGGATTGTCTAAGTTTGACCATTTGTCATTGGTATGTGAAGAAAACTTAAAAGGTTTGGAAAACTTTGTTGCATTTCATGAACCAACTCAATGAGCCGCTTTAAGATTATTTATGGTCACATTAAAAGAGTTTTTTGTTTAAGGAAAAGCCTGTGAACAACCCAGCTGCAGGTAAAAATCTGCAACTACGCCCAAATGGAGATACGATCATGAACCCAAGACTTAGCGAAAATTTACTTGAGAATTTGGAAAGATTAATTGTATTCATACTAAGCGATGTATCTAAGTGCAAATAAAAGGAAACATAATTCTTGAAATTAAAGAGAATAAGCTGCAGTGTCACCCTTACTTAATTTGACAAATGAGCTAAATGTTGCAAATCTCCTCTTATTCTATTACATCTTGCATAATGTTTCAAAACATAAGTATGTCATTCTCAAGGTGAACTATAAGGGGTGGTTTTGCATGTATTTAAAAATTCACTTACAAAACTGTTGTCACACGATATAAAAGAGCCATTCATGAATTATGATACCCGGGTATATTACGTCCATTTGGGGTGACGGCATTTTCCCTTTAAGTAATCACGTGGTCTCCATTTCTTTATAGGAAACAATGCATAGTTTCGCAAATCCTTTCACTGTTCGATCATCTGTCTTACTGCTGTTTAATCAATACTTTAGCTGTTTGGAGAAAACATAGCAGCATTCTAGATGTGAAGGTTATTGTCGTTTGACATCAGTTTCAGATTTGATAAGCAGGCTCAAGCAATGTTGTGGAGTTGACATGCAGGATGTGGTTGTATCAGCCCTCTAGACGGCTTTAGCCTTTACCGTTGTTGATAATATGTATCTTCAGCGGAAGAAAAGAATAAAAAACCGACGTCAGAATACGTTATCAGGTGATCTAAGACGGACTTCTTCAGTAGAAAATAAAACACCATACCAGTCTGAGTTAAAGGGAAATATTGCGTTTGTCTGGTGTTTTATTGAATCTATCCTCGTGTACTTGCGATCGGGTCCCGTTCGATGAAAGAGAGGTAACTAAGAAAAACATTCCACCTTCCGAGCACTAATTAACGAGTAATTAACCTTTCTGTAACAACTAATAGATTTGTTCACCCAAACAATTATGCATGCAAAACCACACCTTCATCAACCCTGATTTGAAATCCACCAATCAAATCATTTCTATCACATTACGTCAGACAATAACAAACGCCTTCTACAGCACTGTACAAAAATTTCGGAAAATACGAACTAAGTACAGTACAGTACTTTAGTGGGAATTATTACTGAACCAGGTCTTATCACCTCTCTGGTATACTATACACAAAGTTACAGTTATTCCGTAATTCGAATTGCAGCCCTTGGGCCTTAGCAGGTTTGATTTACTTTCGAAACAGCCGGATGTAAAAGAGACTGTTGGTGCTTCGACAGTGGTACAAAATGAAAATTTTACGAACCTGTGATGCCAGTGGTTGCCACTTGTCCAAAACAAAAGAAATATGCAGGGCCTACAAGTCTTTCGCAGATAAATTAACACATTTGTAGTGACTCTCCTGTAACGACTAACAACGCACACTCACGATGAACCAGGGAGATGACACTGGTCTCCATGTGTGAGTTTTGAATTCCAACGTACAGCACGGGGTGGTACAGAAACTGTGGTGTTAGTTTGTTGTGAGCATGCAGGGTCGTTGGAATGACGGTGAGCAAGGTCAACACGTTTTGCGTAATGGGTGCATATATGTCCTGACATGACCACTCTTCCTAAATGAATATGCAGCAGTACAAACGTTGCATACGTGTGGGCGAGGCTTATCGTTCTATAATGAGCCCTTTAGATACAAAAACTGTTGCTTCTTTCTTTCCATATTTCTTGAGATTAGTTTTGATCTGCTGCAAGTTATTTGTGTTCCATGTTTGGAAAGGGTAAAAGACCACAATGGGATTAAATTAGAGTTACGTTGTGGTACTCTTTCAAACGCAATATTTCCCTGAACTCTTTACCGATATCAACACGAACGTAAAATTAATTATGCATTAAAACGCAAACAACCACTGCGACATTTAATTTTGCGTAAATCTGACTTGTTGAAAATGTTTAAAAACGTGGGAGTATTTTTGTATACATAATAAAGCAACGTGTAGTATGTACACGAAACTATAAAAAAATTTATGCGTAACTTCCTGGAATGGCTGGTTTTAATGAGAACGATCAGGCTGAAGCAAAATGTTTGTTGAAGTTATATGTTGTAAAGGTAGAAACTGATGGGGACTTTTTCATTTACCAGGTACTCTTGTGACGTAAAATTATAATTTGCTTTAAAGAATAGTACAGATGAACCAAAATTTGGTTTTCAGCATGTATAACTTTAGTGCAATAACCTATAGCGATGCTACGTGTTTTTTCTGTGATTACGTATGATGATAACGTTAATGAAACAACATACGGCGTTTATTACTATTAAACTTGCACCGTTTTGATCATCACTTGCTGCTCAAGTAATTGCTACTCTGTTTCAACTAAAATGGCAATTGCAATCAGATCCAGGATGATGGCGCTGGACTATATTTGTCATTAATAATTATTTTACAAAGTGTTACTGTTAGACATTTACATGTTCATTAGTTGGCACCAGTTTGGTGGACGCTGTTTACATCACGATTTAATGTTATTTAAAAGATGTCGAGGTATACTGAATCACGAAAGTTATACTTTTCTATTCTGTTCATTTGATTTAAAATGTTCCTTTTCAGTTGTTTAAACACCGATTACTCCGTAGAATTATCTCCCCAAACAAGTACCTTCACACCATTAAAGAATGTACTTATATTTCTTAATTTTTATTTAACTAAGAGTAACGTATTTTTCATTGCCTTTTTGTAGAAAAATATGAATATGTTACAATGGTTTTAACAAAGCGGACACTAAAATATCCTTAAGCAATGTTTCTATCTTTCTGATTTGAGGATTGTTCTCTAGAAAGCAGTTCATTCTCGTATTTCTAAAAGAGTTTATTTTAAATTACAAGAAAGCTAAAGCAATCCCTCCTACAGTAAATAGTCCGTTAATTTATTACAAAAGTGAAAATTAGTGTGGCAAACTTGCTTTATATGTATACATTTGCCTAGGACCACCTATGAAAAGTACCAGCTTCCATGATTTATTACCTTATTTCATTTTCTTTTACATTATTTGTTTGTAAAGTCATGTCATGAAGCATAGAATCGGTCGGTCATCCGGGGCTGTCCGTTACCCTAGCAACGCTGGAGTGAAAACAAGAACTGACAATATGGCAATAAACTGTTGGTTGAAAAATGTGTTTCTTTAACAACTATGGAGACTCATTGTTCGCTATATCGTTGCAGTGAAAACGATCACTGAAGTATATTACGTGCGCGATAAGCGCGATACAAGCGATATGCGTTATGCGTTGTTTTCACTCCAACACACTATTTGTCTTGAGGAAGTGACATTTCACCGACCTACTCCATTGAAATATACTGTGTTTACAAAGGAGAAACAGAGGAAAGTAAGTTCGTACTGTCATTTTTTCTTGTAGCTAGAGCATCACTAATTTTTCCTTGTGTGTAAGGCAGTCCTTACACACTAAATGTGGTTCGTTTCAATAGACTCTTTTCCAGATAGCGATTACAAAGGATTATGGGATAGAGTTTTGGTGTGCGTCGTTTTTGGCCACAGTAAAATGCCACTGACATTAACGACGCACACCAAAACTCTGTCCCACAATCCTTTGTAATAGCTATTTGGAAAAGGGTCTGTTCGTGGCCTCTGGACTCCCATAGAAGTTTTCAATAGGTACAAGCATTGGCCACATATGAATGCGCTGAATTAGGCCTTTCACAATATATCATGAGAATTTTGTAACAGGTAAGGGGTTTCCGATTTGGCGCTTCACTCAAAATGCCATATTACACAGCAGAAGGATATAATGCACCATTCCTAAAAACCTTCAATATGTTTCATTTTTGCATAATGACTACTTAAATTTATTTGTTACAATATCGACATTACAAATTAAACTAGCTTTCAAAAGAAACAAAATTTGATCGAAATTGTTCAGTTGGTTTCCCACCCGACGTGAAGTTGTAATTTATATGCCATAGGCTTTTCCATCATCCGTGGTCGCTTAGCATCATAAAACAACAGCCCTTCAAGGCCTGAAGAATACAAATTGAGCACATCTTTTCCGAAACGTGGCTGGAGTTGGCCTAGTGCTAAATGTGAACCGCTTTGTCTTCCAGAGGTCCCCGACTTGAATCCTGGTGGACTCTTCTTGCAATATTTTGGCGACTTAAAATTGCTTTTTTGTCCCCGGTGCAAGGTTGAGATCGATTAATGCACCCTGCCTCGTTACTCTCTGAGCGCCGGTCGAAAAGAAAGGACAAACACACCGGTGTTATCCACGATTAACCATGGAAGTACCACCTCGGAGGTGGTACTTCCATGGATTAACCAGGTCTGCTATAAGGTGATCAATAAGCCCAAGTGAGCTCCTGGCCCAAAACTCGTTAAACATGAACATACATATGCAGGCCTGTAGTCAGACGAGGTACTGAAAGGGGGCTATCTAGTTTCCAGGGGGAATATGATTTTAAGGGGGCGAGATATACTTAAATGCAGTAAGGTAATGGTAGTTTTTCTTTTTTACGGGGAGAAATTGTTCCTGGGGAGGCTCCCCTGTCCCTCCTGCCCCCCCCCCTTGGCTAAGGGCTCGATAACATGATGTACACTATGCCTCCAACATTTTAGGGACAATGCTTGTAGATAAACCTTTTTGCCCCAAAAATCCTCTCGAATTGGTCACTAACGACCTTGTAAAGTTTCTTTCTCCTGACGTCATCACCTCAAGCGACGCCCTCTTTCTTCAACAGATTGGCATTAACCATATTTTAGTCTTGCTGAGCCCGTGTACATATACAAATGTTGAAGCGAGTCATCCTCTTTTAGTTGAGTCAACTCAGTCATGGCTGTGTAATATGTTTTTAAAATCCGGTTGGGCGACTTATTAGGCCTACTAGGAACAGGGCCGTAGCGAGCGGGGAATGTGGGGTGTCGACCCCCCAATATTTCGTCGCCGTCGGCAAATTTTCGGTCTGTCGGCAAAATGGGGACAGGGAAAGAAAAAGAAGAGGAAAAGAGGAAAGGAGAAAAAGAAGAGAGAAGAAGGGAAAGGAAAGGGAAAGGAAGGGAATGAAAGGGAAGACGGAAAATAAAAAGAAAAAAGAGAAAGAGAGAACGGGAGCGCGTGGCCAGTCTGTTATCGGCTATTTCGATTTTCGGCTCTCCATCTAATTGACCCATTCAAGTCGAAGGCCCGTCGGCAAATTGATTTTGCATGTGACGGCCGTATACGGCCGTATCAACGGCCGTCGGTGTAATTGGACGAGTGACTGAGTCCGTCGGTAACTCGGGAAAAGAAAGGGAATTAAAGGCTTCCGTATGGGCGCACTTTTCGGACCATATGACATTCTTGAAAACCACTTTCTGCACATTATTCCTCACTTTTATCATCACCATGGGGAGCAGCACCCGATTACCTATGGAGAGGGCATCCTTAGCCCGTTTTCTAAACCCTAACCTTGACTTCAAACACATTTTGCAAACTCCTAAGGATCCGTTTACTCACAAACACCCTGGGAAAAAAATAATGCATCCTGGGAAAAAATAATGCGTGCCGAGCGTGTCTTCCCTTCACTCCAACCTCAGGCTTTTAAGTTTTTGAACAAACAGATACAGTAACCATCCTGGCGTTCAAAGCATAAGCCTATTTTGAATGCTTGTGTTAAGATTCTGAACACTTTTTCTCCTTTTTTGAACGCCGGACGCCTGTTTGAACACTTACTGTATTTGAACACCTGACGGGTCTAGTGTTCAAATGCTGAACGCATAGTTTTCCTATTCTGAACGACAGGTTCAGCTCCTATCCTGAAGTATAGTGGCATGATGACGGGAGGAATAGCCTAACACACTAAAATTATCCGGAATCTAAACCAGAGTTTCTAAGGCGGGTCCAGTGTTTTAGCCAGTCCCTATTTGTGCGACAATGTCGCGTAAACGGCGACAAATGTCGCACAAACAAAATCTGACAAGCAAATTCTATCCGGGTGTAAATTTTGAGGTTCCTCATTAGGGCAGAAATCCACTCAAATATTGCACCATTTGGGAAGTAGGTACCTTTCAAATTCCAAAAATTCCAAAGGAGAGGGGGACCCCTCCCCTTAGACCCTTCCCCCAGGCCTCAGATTAGTAAATGTCGCGCTGGCAAAACGTCCTGGCTAAACACTGGCGGGCCTCTGGATCCCAACCGTTTAAAAATATAGCGGCCTGACGAGAGGAGTAGCCTAGTACCGGTACATTAAAATTATGGGGAATCTTTGCATTTGATGATGCATTATGAACCAAGATATATCCGTGAGACTTAGTTTTTCACCCAGAGATATGCTTAAACCTCAGAGCTCCCGGGTCTTCGCCCTCTGGGCCCCCAGCGGGACTTTGCCCCTGGACCCCACCAGGGTTCTAAGACGGGCCCCTGGACCCACCCGCTAAAGCTCGTTTTTGCGCTACGCATTATCAGATCTGTCGGCAAAACATAATCTCTACAACAACAACCCCCCCCCATAACACCTTCGCTACGCCCATGACTAGGAACATTTTAATACAATAGGACGTACGGAAGTATCTTGTAACCAAGCTTAGTGAAAGTAGTTAAGGTGAGTTCACACCAAAACCGAAATCTGCTGCGTTATGCGGGCGGAAGCCGCAAAGCAAATAGGTTGCCAGTGGCGTCGCCAAGGGGGGGGGGGAGGGGGCACGTGCCCCCTGGAAACCTTGTGCCTCCGTGTGCCCCCCAACTGAGATCTGAGATTTTGAAAAAAAAATGTATAGATCTTCTGTAAGTTCTGTAGTTAGAATATTTGACTACCATGTTTCATATGATTTGATTCTTCTTAGGACAAGAAAAGGCAGCAATTTGTATTTTTTCGAATACAAAAATGTCCCCATCTCATAAAGCAGACAGTGTTCTCTGTGTCGGAGGCTGAGCATCGGTCTTGGTAATCTATCCATAATCCTCGCCGCATACGCCGCTATCTAGTTGTGCCCCCTCATCGAACTGTTGTGCCCCCCCCCCCCCCCAGAATGAGAAGTCTGGTGACGCCACTGTAGGTTGCACGTATTTCTATGGAACCGTTCACACAGAAATCGCCTTACGAAAAATGTTTCTGTGTGAACGGTTCCATACAAATACGTACAAGCCATTTGCATTGCGGCTTCCGCCCGCAAAACACAGCAGATTTCGGTTTTGGTGTGAACGCACCTTTAGTGGCGAAAGCGGCGGGCTTCGTATTAATTTGAACAGTTAATTGAGGCTTACAACTCCATAATTTGAAAAATTTGAGTAAAAAAGAGAAGCGAAGTCTGCATGTGTCAGGCAGTGTGGGCAAATGTGAGGTAAACGTCGGTGCAGGACACTTAAGAAGGTTCGGTGTTGTGTCGAAGTTGTAGTTTTGGTGTCGGGGATCCAGCGGAGTCAACGCCATGCAAGCTCAGAACTTCCACAACCTCGTACAATCGCTATATATACAAGTACTTGTAAATAATTTGTGAATACAATCTGAAGGTTTTAATTCAAAATGCCAATGTAATCGAATCTACTTAAAGAGCGAATACCAACAGAATGTCAACGATTTATGCCGAGTAAAGCTGTCTCAAGCCCCTCTCGATCCCGGCCAACCAAAAGTGACGAAATTTTTTTAGCCATCATAAGGCTGGAACTCGTCACATGAAGTACACTTGATCAAAATATGGTTGAATGATTTTGTTAGTTTTGCCAGTAATATTGCAACTCACATGACTGTAGCAACGTCCGTCAAGTGGTTCATAGTGTAAGGAGCCTCTCTCTGTTTACTTCCTGTGTCTTATTTAAAAACAACTTTTTGCCCTCTGTAATAAATCTCCTTTATGATGCAAATAAAATTACGACAGCTGCCTAAATTATTTACTTCTACTCATAGGTGCGTTACAATTTTGCAATTAGTTGGGTCACACCGTGGAACGCACGTGGATATTATCACGGAGATAGTAACAGGTAAAACAGACATATGAACGCTCGTGTATGGATATCATACTTTCGAATAGCTTATAGTAGAGACGTTTGAGCGTAAATAAATATTTTTTAAGTCAATACGTTCCACCCCATAGGCGTAAGAAACAGGGAACTGAGTTGGAGGGTTACTACGCGTGCAGCCAATATAGGTGCAGGAGTAATAGCCTACACGTCCGGCGGGCGGCAAGTTGCAAAATGCATGGACAGCACGCTTGCTCGAGTGAGCACACTGAGGCAAATTGGATAGATTGTCAGAAACTCTTTCGAACTTGCCATGAATTAGCTTTGTTCGTTTATATTCTAATTGAACTTGCCTCCCCCTGATATTGAAGGAACTCTCTTTTTGCCGTAAAGGTAATAAGTTCACACATCCGAGGTCACCATCCTCGTTTTTTCATAATTGTGTTCACGTGTATCAAGTCAGCTATAGCTTGCGAAGAGTCCACGTTGTTGTCATCACCGACACTACAGTCATGTATGTACCTGTGATCTGTCGTTATCCCCACGTAACGTTTTTAATTTTGATTGTTTCGTCCGTCGGTGTAAAGGGTGTCACCCCTTGGCACCTGGTTAGTACCAGATACTCCCGGTTCCCTCACACCTTTCACATTTCCCACAACAAGGTCCAACAGGGGGTTGGCATACAGACTGTCTTCTTGGTATAAAATAAGGCGAGTCTATCTGAATTGAGGCTATGGTATAAACGTTAACAGTCCCATCTATTAAGACATGACGATTTTGCTTGTATCCAACAACTGGCCGTTTTCCCCTGTATGCTCTTCCTAATCACCACTATACCGCACCTTGTCTCCCCCATCACCTTAAGCTCATTCTTACCAACTTATCTCTTGCACCCTGGCACATTAGTAACTGCCGTGTAGCCACGGGCAATTCATCACCACACTCTAGCTTCACCTTTTGTCCTAGCCCCATCCAGATATGGAATTTCAGTTTGTCAGTCGTGCATTGATGCAAATTGTACAAATCAGTTGTCCGGATGAGACTGCCTCAGATTTGCATTTTAAAGATCAGAAGCAGTCGCCCCAAACTTATTTTTAAACAACAGCTAAATGTCACAAATTTCTTCTTATTTCGCTTCCAAGTATCCTTCATGATATTTTACAACATAAATACTGCATATTCAAGGTAAATCAAGCAGTTGCTCCTTGCAAATTTTACAATTGAGTGAGAAAAATACTGTCACATGATTCTCAAGAGCCATTCAGGAAATAGGATAGTCTACTATACAATTCTTTTTGGGGGTGACTGCATTCTCCCTTTAAACTTAATGGAACTCAAAATGGAGCTGTACAGTTGTTAAAATAAATTTCCCAATGTTAAAGGTCTGTGGAAATGAAATAAAAGCAGCTATTTTACTCAACTATGATAGATTCAGATCCCCTGATAAAAAATCCCTGTGGTGTTATTTGAATATCTTTTACCATTTTCAAGAAGCAACTTTCCAAATTTTGACCATTTCTGAGATTTCACATTTGCTATGCAAACATTATGGTGTGGAGTGTTGTACAGGGTCTAGATTTCTTTTGTTAATCCCATATTAATTACTTACCAGCTTGTTTCTAGTTTGGTTTTTGATGTGGCCATTTTCAAAGTAATGAATTATATATTATATAATGATATTAGCGCAAAAACAGAAATTGTCTTGTAAAATGATCAATTTTTGCTGGATTTTGATCAGAATTGAGGCTATTTTTTAAAGGTTTTTAATGCTTTACACATTAAACAGGCAGATGTGACATCTAGTTGTCTACAGATTTCTAAGAATGGTAGTTTAATCCACCCATAAAAAGTTGTCGTCGAAGCATTCAGTTATTATAGCCCGGTTTGGGGTACAGTACGTGGAATTTTGAGCAGTAGGGCACCATCTGGTGTCATGTTCAACTACTTGAAAGGGGGACATGGTCCCACGCCAATCCAAACCGAAGAATAAACGCGTTTCGTTTGTTCGTAGAAACTATTACTGCCCTTTCTCCTCTTCATTTAAATTTCCCGATGCCTTTATGTGTTTATTCTCTCACCTATATACTACCAAAAACCGGAAGAAACACATGCCGACGATCTCGACAGAAACAGTGTTCTTCGTAACCGTGTTGGAAGAATGTATTTCGGTTTCAAGAGAACTCGTAACTGTTATGCCTTTTCAGCTATTACTCAAAATAACATTTTGTTTGGCGAACCAATGAAAACGAAAAACAGCGTTCACGCAGTGTCGCAGAGGAATGTAAGTCACAGACCCAAGTAAACCACAAGGGGAGTGCTTTCCCGAGAAGGTTACTGGGACTGGTTGCGAACCACGGTTCAACCAACACTATTTCCCGATCGAAACCACGCAAAGTCCAATTTAATTTTTTGTCTCTTATTGCTTGGCTTTATTTTTAAAGTAATGTCAATGTAGACGTCTTTTACTTGGACGTGAAGATAGCCGCCCAGTGAAATTTTCAAGACGCAAGTCATCTTTACAGGTAAAGTGGCCAATCATCGTCCGCCAAGTCAAGTCGCAAGTCATTATCTCCAAGTCAAGTTATCTCTCTGCAAGTGAAGGTGCAAATCCTTTATTTTTACACAAGTCGAAAGTCATCTTCTCGAAGTCAACTCACAAGTCATTTTTTCTGCAACTAAAGTCAGAAATCTTAGTTTTCTAAGTCAAGTCGAAAGTTAATCTTCCTCCAAATTACCATCAGTATGGTGCAAGTTCCATTCTTTATACGCCATTGCAGGCTCGACTCAACAACTTTGAATAACACCAAGCCGAATGAAGCAAAATATGTTTTTCGTATCTAACAATGCACTTTTCACGGAAATGTTGAATACAGTGTAATGTGAAACAAGTAAGTTGATTGTTAAGTTCGGTCTTTTAAGCATTTCTGTTTCCTGATAAATTCAGGTATACTTTTGTAAAGATTCGTAAAAGGTCTCGACCTCTCTACACCGTTTATTCTTGAAATAAGAAGATAGTGATATCTGTGTGTTATTACCAATCGATTATTGTTTATGACAATTGAAACTGTTGCATTGTGCAATTGCGTTGTGCAACAAAGAAAACAGTTTGTCATTGGTCATTGACAAAAAAAAAATTATTGTAACGTTTCCTTCAAAATATCGACAACTTAATTGTAGAGGGATATTTATAGTCAAGGAGATAAAAGATAAAAAATATCCTTGACACTCTCCTGAAATAAATGTGTAGTAAACATCTCTCACTGATCAAAAAGGCAAAAACTCATTCCTTGCTTTAAAGGAGCACGACAGAAACGTTAATCTATTGTCAAGAGAGAAAAGAGAGAAAATACAGACTAATAAAACTAATTCTTGGACACTTAACTTGAAAATTCCCCGTGTCCTGATTCAAGGGAGGCGATCATGGGTGATGGACTCGATTTTTTTTTATAAGTACATGTATGCTAACGATTTAGACACATTGAGTAATTTCATTCTGAATTCAGTGGGCTTGTAAAGTACCAATCTTAATCAAATCTATCCTTCCGATTTGAAACCTATGTCTCTAAAGCATGAAATCTACAAAAAGAGAATGCTTAGATGCAACTTATCGATATACAAGGTCTAGAATGTGCCATTTTTCCCCGTATGGGAGGTATTTTTGACCAAAAATTTTCAGGCTTAGAAGGCCTTTGCTACGGCTACGCGTCAACTGATGGTGGATCCCCCAGTGGCGTACTAACTTAAGGGAGAAGCGATCACAGTGGCAGTCTTGTAGGGGTGTCATGTCAACAGCCGAAAAATACACTATAAAATTAATGTAGAACTGCTTAACATATAGTCAGTTCAAAGCTTTACCAAAGATATCACCATATTTGAACTTAGAAACTTTAGAACAACAAATATTAATGAAAGAGTATATCAGTATATAGAGGTGTCACCCGTTCCCTTAGGCACCATCCCCTTCAATTACACCCGATCAAAAATAGAAAACATCACTACCTGTAAATAATAAGGATTCCTATTAAAATCAATTCAACTCTTTACCAAGCTTTACTAAAGATAGCACCATCTTGAAGCTAAAACACTTCACAAAGGCACAACTTTACCAAAGAGTGGAGATGTCATCCCCTCCTCTTGCCTCACACCCAGACAAAAATTTGAAAAAAAAAATCACTGAAGAATGACAATTTCCAAACGTAAAATCATTTCAAAGCTTTGCCAAAAATAGCACTACTTTGCACCTCATTCACCTTACAAGATACCCTCTTCCCTTTATAGCTCTTCCCAGGATGGCATCAAAGCAAAGGGTGACAATGGAAGGGTCCGCCCGGGGGTCAGCTATCTATAAGCACGCCACTTGGTGCTCGGCTAGGCTTCATGAACTGCCCGGAGTGTGCTCCGCTTCCCTAGAGATTTCACTCATGCTACAGCCCTGAACAATGGTTACTTTCTAGCAAAATATTTCTGGGAGAGGACCCAGGCATTCCAATCTTGGTCATTCCGTTATTATGATCATACCAAATATGGAAGTGACCTCCTGACCACGCTCATGAGGATATTCTATTTCATAAAAGTAATGTTTGCTTGTGTACTATGTTGACTGCCGGATGCCAGGAACTCGTATCTAAAAGTATTTAATTTCCAAACTTTCCCAGGGGAGGGCCCCAGAACCCCCTCCCCTTCTTCGTCTTTTTTTTTGCCTATTTAAGCAACTATTTACTCTACTACAGAACACCCTCAACACCCATCTCGACCCCCCCCCCGACAGAACCCCTTTTTTCACCGTCTGTTCATACTTATTGCGTACATTTTTATATTGTACAATCAATTCTAGTTTTATGTCTTCTACAACCATTCACATCTCTTTAACCTAGACATTGGTCACTTTTCGTCAATACAGCAAGTTTAAACAGGGAGTTGCTATTTCAAGTAGCAACTCCCTGATTTAAAGAGCTAGCGCTGTTAGCAAATACGCCGCACATCGATTTCAAAGAAATGTGATGTTTCGTGATGTCGTTCAAAACATCATTTCCTTAGGGACATTTAACCTCGAGGTAATCAAAATTCCTTTGTATTCTCACTTCTTATTGTGAATATTGTTATTTATCGATCTAAAAGGGTGATGGAAAATGCTCTTGTAAATGAGGTTATTGTTATTAACAACTTCAGATGATGGTGGAAGGGTCTTTAGGTAATGTTTGTGAGATAACATTCGGCAGTCAGTGAAATTAGTTAAGTCTGCTTCATACAGTCGCCAAGTCGTCATTTGGTTACATCAGGGGGGAGTGGCAACTCCCTGGTTACATAAGGGTTAGTTATTGTCACATCGTCACAGTGGATACCAACAAATCAGGTAACTGTTCTATATTAACTTTTCTCCTTAATTTACCTAACTTTGGTGTTAGAACTCCAAAGGATTCTATTGACCTGCGATAGAGTCATTGTCGAAATTGCAAATGGATTGGTAGAATTAACCCTTCCGACTCTAACAGTATACAGCGTTACGCTAACAAAAACGAATCACGCTCTGAATTTCATTTTACCCTTTATATTTTGAAATTTTCGGCCTCGCCTTGACCATCTTTAGCATAAGACTACAATACACATGATAAAAGACTACCAGAAGGTACATGCACCGCTGAAAAGAAAAGCTTATAGACAATACCTTGGTCAATGAAGAGAAAATCAAGTACGTAAAGTGGTATAGAAGGAAGACCAATGCTCTTACGACGGTTGAGTAGGTCTATTGATAGGTCCTACCAGTGGAACACTCCTCCTTCCGATTTAGCTTGGGACTAAATTATACATACGCCTGAAACGCCTGCGCACAGGGTCGCCGATACGGGTATTGAGGACATATACATTGTAATTAAAATCTTGCCCATTGTGGTATTCGGCTTTATGATAAAAAAATACGGACTGTTTGTCATCCATACTCGCAAGGTGCTTATCCAATCTTTCTCCTAGACTTGTGGAAGTTTCGCCAATATACTTAAACTCTCCGTTACAATCATTACATTCTATACTGTAAACTACTCTTTTTTACATAACCCTTTCTTAAACTTACATAACTTACAAACTGCTGCGTCAAAATAAACATCCTTGTCGAATGGATTGGATTTACACAATAAATCTTTTCATCTGGTGTCAGACCTTTCAATGACTTTTACTTTTAGCTGAGTGTCTTTAATAATTTTTTCAATATTTTTGTGTAGCTCACTGTTGGGGGTGGCCTCGACAAAGAGGACTGCTTCAGAATCAGTTTTGTAATTCCTAAACCAGTTATATTTTTAAGACTTTTCTATAGCACGTTCTTCCTGTTTCCATGTTTTAGGTCTAAATAAAGGTATTTTCCCATCTTTGTCATCATCGTCATGATTTTCTCTTTTCTCTTTTTTCATGATTTTCTCTTCATTGACCAAGCTATTGTCTGTTAGCTTTTCTTTTCAGCAGTGTATGTACCTTCTGGTAGTCTTTTATCATGTGTATTGTAGTCTTATGCTGAAGATGGTCAAAGCGAAACCGAAAATTTCAAAATATAAAGGGTAAACTGAAATTCAGAGCGTTATTCGTTTTTGTTAGAGTAACGCTGTATACTGTTAGAGTCGGAAGGGTTAATTCTACCAACCCATGTGCAATTACTTACCTTTCTTATCATATTACTGTCGCCATCTTGCAAATCTCGCTACTTTTACGAGAAAAGAGTAACAATGGGTGTGGTATAATACTAGCTATGCTTCAGAATATTTCTCATGAAACTTGCATTTTTAGTAGAGATTGAGGCGGTCTCTCGGTGGAAGAAACTGAAGGAGGAAAGAAATCTACACGCGATTCACGCAAGGAGCTGTCTTTCAGCTACCTGATTCATGATTGCTTGTAATGTAGCGATTTTATGGTTTCTTAACAGTTTTACCAAAAGATAGACAAAGTCTTGGATTGTCTTTATGTGACGTTACATTACTACTCTTAATGACTTTTATGCGGAGACAAGTTTGGTTGCTGTCCATTTGAACAAGAGTAAAGTTGTTCTATGTTTTGTTCTGCCTCTTGTATCCATTCAGCAATTACCAATACACTACAAATTACTTCTATAACGTTATAATTACACATGTAATTCGTTCCTTCAAATTTTTACTTAAATTGTTTTCAAAGAAGAAGAAAAGTTGCATTGTTATTTGTTTATAACAATGTAATAACTGTAACAAAGCATATTTTCTTGAGAAGAGTCCAAAGCTGATCAACGTTTGTGCCAAATATAGTAAAAATTACTCTTTACAGTGGTACAGTGGAAATGATGGTGGTAGTTAAGGTAATGAATCTTTAGCAAACAGGAAGTTAGGGGTTTGATCCGAGCCCATAGCCAGAGTGGGGGAAGGGGAGTTGCCCCCTGAAATTTTTCCAACCTTGAAAAGATAAAAAGTACCATTATACTTAATGCATTTCTGGTGTATCTCGCCCCTGAAAAATATTTCGCCTCTAGACAGCTAGAGGCTATCTTGCCCCATTCAGTACCTTGTCTGGCTACAGGTCTGGTATGATCCCCAGTCGGATCACAAAAAGGTGGGTTATTTATCGAAGAGTAATCTACGGTTTTCTCCATCTGAACTGGCTTTCAAAAAGAAACCAAATTTGACTTAAATTGTTGAGTTGGTTAGCCACCCAACTTTGAAGTAACTGTAACTAATATGCCATAGGCTTCCTCCACAATTTTGTGGTAGCATAGCGTCGTAAAACAACTGCCCTTTAAGGTTCTGTGCAGTCGGTTGTTATAAAGGAACCGCCATAAAATATACAAAACCATGATAGGCATACTTAATTGTGGGAGGTATGAAAAGCTTCAAAGTTTCTTAAAGATGCAATCACTTTTGCAGAGAGTAAAGAAGATCCTGAATAATTTCAAGACAGAAAAAAGAGTAACGTACGTTATTTAAGGCCAGAAACAGGACAATAGCATTCATTTGCATTAAACATACAATTGTCTAACTTAAAATGGCTGAAACAGATGACTTTCGGTTAACTTTGTAGAATGAAGAACCGAAAGTTGAGCTTTTAATGCATATGACAGGCGGTTTCTGCAGTAAGTAGCACCACTAAATAATATGAATCCAAAGGCTTTCAATATGAATTCACATAGGCCTTCTAAGTAAACCAGTGATTCTGAACACTGTCTGGTGGGTCTGACGTCTGCTAACCCACGGAGCGGACGAAGTTTTTTCGTTCAGCTCATCGCTGCGAAAAACCCAGGGGCGGCAGCCTAAGGAGTCGGCAGCCACAGAGGCGCTACGCAGGCTAGATGTCTGCTGGAAAAAATAATAAAACTTGATTTTTTTTCCTATCATTATTCTCATCCCACTCAGATAGAATTTTAGTAATATTCGTTGCTCAGTGTTGAAATTTGTCTGGTAGAGCTGTAAATATTAGTAGAACTTTCAGTCAAAGGTTGAGAATCCCTGATCTAAAAATGTAAGTGATTTTTGTTGATGAGTTGTGTAAGTTTATGTCACAGTGTAAGGTAACGCCTTGTATATCCGTCGATAGGTTATGTCCATCTTGTGAAAGGTACGTAAAGATTTGGACTGGATTTACAAGTATGGGTGCCCCGGCTAGGAACGAACCTGTGAAAGGGCCGATGGGCACGTGCCCCGCGGCTCATGTTTAAAGGAAGGGTTTAAGCAAAAGAATAAATTTTCATATGTGAAAGAGCAACTAAATCTATGCAATTTGGTAAAACTTCCATTCATATCGGAAATGTAGTACTCGAGATATCAGCAAATGAAGTTACTACATTTCTGACCCAAAGGTGAGCTTGAGGCAAGCAGGATTTATATCACTTTCTCACATTGATGAGAAATGCCTTGTTTCCTTTGTTTTTTTTTTTTCAGTCTGTTGTGCTGACCTTGAAGTTGATATGGATAGGGCCTCCCTATAGGGAATGTAAAGTTTGTTAAATTCCCATGCCTCTCAGGCAATCACATTCCGATAACATGTGATTGTGTAGGAGAAAAGTGGTTGTAAAGTTTAAAGAAAAACAAAAGACTGCTCATTAATGTGAGGCTATGACCTCATATGTGCTTGCTTCAAGTTTACTTTGTGTTGAAAATGTAACAACACTTTAACTGCTAATATCTTGAGAACCACACTCCGGATTTCACTGCAAACTTTACCATAATGCTTAGAATAAGTACCCCTCTAACATATCAAAAGTTGGTATGAGCTTACACCCTTCTTTTAATACGGCCAGGCTGGTAAAAATACTTAGGTTTGAAACATAAGGAAACTTGAATATCATTCAGCAAAGTTCCTTTGGATGGACTAAAGATGCACCTGACCTTATAGGCGTTCGCGGCCAGTGTTCGGGGTTAGCTTCTCTATAAGCAAAGAAATTGTCGATCTTAGCTGCTTAGGGCAAAAATGTCGTTTAATCAAAGCCAAATTAGTGCCATAGTTGTGTCAATAAGGGATTAAAATTTCAAGACAAACACCTTCCGCCCTTGTGAATGTCTTCCCAGGGAGGTATTATTAGCTAATAACACCTCCCTGGTCTTCCCATCCTCTATATGCTCAAGAATGCAATTACAATGAAGTAAATTTAACCTTTAAATTTTTCAACGAAGCGTGTTAAACATGCACTGAAGTTAAATGAAACTAATACGTTCAGTTCGATGATGACAGTTTTCTTTCTTACCTTTTTCGTGTTTCGAGAAAGATTTCATTTAGTGTTGTTACCTTTGTCCAAGATCCGAAACTATAAAATTGGCAGTAAGCTAATGTATTGTAAGTCTACATTGCAAACAAAATGATTTGTTAGAAAGGTGTTTACAGTTATCTGTACAATAGGGTATCTTATTATCTCCAAATTTATAAACCACATTAGAATTTTACTATTACATGGATTCGTACAGAAAAATAAAAACCAGAAAAAGAAGCCTCCCATATCTTTACAGTATTTTTCATCATGACTGATAAACTTATGCACTGATGTATAGTGCCAGTACGAATCAAAGTAATTGTCTACAACGATACCATTTGAAGACCTTTTTTTAAAAAAAATATTGTTAAAATAGATTTAAAAGCAAAATGTCGCTATCCAATAAATAATACACTAGCTTAGAAAACCGTTGCCTTTTGCATAATTATTTTACCAAATAATAATAATAATAATAATAATAATAACTGTTTGACAAGTGGACAACATGCCATATGTCGCCGGTAGGTAGTCATCTTACAGAAGATACTACAAATAGCATTTAACTACCTTTTATTTTTCATTTGTAGTTTATTCATTCGTTTTTTTGTGATTCAAAGAGAAATTTCTCAAAAAGTCTTTCTTGTATCCGCTTGAACAATTACATCAACTGAGATCTCCCTCACTTTTAGGATTCATTGTCAAATAACCATTCAACGTAATTTCGACAGCATAAAGTGGTGATAGGTTCGATACCCTGATATTGTCAGTTATTTAATATCATACATAGCCTACTGATGGAATAGCATAAATGATTTACCCTCTCTTCAAGCTTCTATCGTCTCCGCATTTCTCTCCAGGTTTATCTTTCTACAAGATATCGAGAAAAGATGTTTACAAGCTGGACAGTTGCAAGTCTCTTCATTCGTACATTTACCTTTTTTAAAATATGTGGTGAGTAAGAAAACTCCTAAGCTTTACAGAGTTATATTCTAGAGATACAGTCTTTTAAAAACACCACCTTTAGAGATCTATTATGAAAGAAAAATAATGTATAATCCTCTTAACGCGTTGGAAAAAGTTATCTGTGATCAATTCGAAAAAAAAAACAAAAAGAAATCGCAGATATGGAGAATTTTTATAAGTATCATTAAAAATAATTGTAATAATGAGGACGATGATGACGAAAATGACGATGACAACAATGATCACGGTGATGACGACGACGCTGACGACGACAATGTCGACGATAAAGATGATGACGAAAATTGGAAAATGGCAATGATCACCATGAGGACGGATTTATTTGTTATCGATTTTAAGAGTAATACAGTTAACTGTTAAATCAGAGATACTCTAGTCACCAATGAACAAGTAGCTCAAAAACAAGGAAATCTTCGCTTAAAAACAGAAATTCTTAGTTGGTAATAAAAGTAAAATCAACATCTCAAGAGCTCATTGAAAAGCGTGTGTAAGATCGAGAAGGTCTAGGTTACAAGCAGTGTGATTGTTCATGAAGATTGAATGAAATGTCAGTTCTTACACGAAGCACAACAGTTTTTGCAATGATCACTTTTGTACGCAGGTTGAAGTTTATGGTTCAGTGATAAGTTAGTAATATAAATATTTAATTGCAAAGAACACATGTTTTCTGCGAATTTGTGATTGAACAAAAGGTTGGAAACAGGAAGTTAATTAATTTGATAAAACAGTCTGAAGGATGCAGTGCCAGTTAATACCTAGACGATCTGACAAGAGCGCGTCTGTGGCTTTGAAGAAAAATTCCTGTTTCCAATGATGTGTTTAGTTGGACTTTTCAACTTATTTTATGAGGTCAAAAATACCTCAGCAACCGTCATAATATCATGCCAGTAAAATATATGGTTATCAAGAGTTATTATTGAAGATATTGAAGAATGATTGATACATGGCTACAAATTGTTTCTTACCATAGAATGCCTCAAGTTTGCACGCAAGCGTAGCCACTTTTTGTACTGTGGATGTGTACATGTGAAATGATTAAACTTCTGCCAATTTAGCCTTCGACCAATCAATAACACACGTGAAATTTAAAAAAAAAATTGATTTAATTCAGACTGTTGATTTAATTTCTCACGTTGGATGTTTAAATTGAGGCCATTGGATAACTAATTTATTTTGAATATATTGCTGGAGTAAGTTGTTCAATTTACATAGATCTTGTGTGCCTGAAATCCATTCGTCTGGTGGTACGAACAGGGGGCTGTGCGAGATGAAGAAAATCGACCAAATCTGTCAGACAATATGTACTTGAGAATAATTAAATCCTTTTCAGGTACGCAAATTTTGATTGACAGATCTCTTTTTCCTTATTGTTTAGCCGCTGTTGACTTTCCATCTTAATGATGATCTCCTTCTTTCAAACCTCAGTAATACTGAAACAAAGACTATTGACAAGAAAATGCTCCGAAGATAACTGCCAATAAATGTGAAACGTTTTCACTGTTTTAGTGTAAACAACTCTGCATGCACTTCTAAGTAACACAATACCATTATTTTTCTAATTACTACCTTAAGTTAGGAATTATTCTTTTGGTAAACCATTAGGAGTCTAAATTTTGTTGATGACATTTCAAAAGATTCCGGACCATTTCTGAAATATTGGAAAATGTATTCATAGTCAAAGAGTGACCTAAAGATACACTGTACCCTTTTAAAAAGTGACACCTAAAGGGACAAATTAAAATAAATTTATATTCTCCTTAACGACTGGCAATGTTAAACCAATGGTGTAATCATCCCATTAGCTCTTCCAGATGTAACAGACAACCAGAACCATTGTCTTCAAATCCTAATCCCTCTAATTGTAAGAGGCATTTCAAGAGCTAGACAATGCGGGGCTTAATGGCGGCAAAACACCAAGTTTCAAAGCTTCCTGGTATAAATAGGTAAAGTTAACGATTTGGGGATATACGACCAAAAAGAATTGCAGTACTTAGCAGTAATAAAGTGAGATTCCAAACGACAGATCTGTTAGATGTATTTTCATATTGTGTGTGTGCGCGTGTGTGTGTGTGCCTGTGTGTGCGGCAGATTCAAATCATGACGTTGTACGGCCAGGGAGGTGCTAGGACAGGGAGTGACCTAACACCTCCTAGGTATAACTATGTCTTAAAGGTAAATATTGCGTTTAAAATGCACCAACATGGCATACAAAGGAAATACCTTAAATCACTATCAAACCATTCAGTCTCACCAATCAACTCTAGTGATAGCTTTATTTCCTCAAAGTGTCATAAATTACAAGAGTAACGGATGATGCATCATTTAAACTTTTGAAAGTTTAGGCGAACAAATTACTTTTATGCAACAAATAACGGAATTACTTCCTTTGAGAGCCTTCTTTCTTGAAAAGAAAGTTACCGTACTGCCTTATTTTGAATTTTCTATCATTCTTTATCTATTAATATTGGTTTAAAAAATATGAAAATATTCTGTAGAACAAACGCAATATTTCCCTTTAAATTTGCTGTTACTTTCTCAATTTAATGAAAACGATTCTTTCCGTTTTATATGTTAAGTGTAAATCTGTTGCATTACCAAATCTATCACATTTTAAACATACTTTAAGAAGTATTTTAATATTTGACTCCCTTTAAAAGTAGGTTAAAGCCAAAACTTGTTTTGATATGTAAAAGAGGAATTACATGCATTCGGGGAATTTCTTGTTAGTTCCGAGGTCTCGAGATATCAGCAGATGAAGTTCTACATTTGTAACCAAAAGTGAGCTTGAAGCAAGCAGGGGTTCGATCATCTCCTCACATTGATGAGCAATACTTTGCTTTTCCAATATGTTGTTTTGACCTTGAATTTAAGAGGGAACAGAGCTTCCCATGGGAAATTTGAAATCCCCATGCCTCTCGTGCAATCACGTTCCGATATGATTAGATTATGGAGAAGATAATTGGTTGTAAATTTTAAAGAAAAACAAACGAGAGCTCATTAATGTGCGGGATATGATGTTACATGAGCTTGCTTCTAGTTTACATAGAGTTGAAATGTGATAAGTGTTTGCTATCTCGAGAAGCACACATCCGATCTCAATGTACATTTCAACAGAATGCTTCGATTACCACTCTAACATATCAAAACTTGATTCAAGCCTAAACCCTTCTTTCAAGAAAAATGTACAAAAATACATAATCTCATATTTTTAATTATCACCCCTTCTTTTGATTTTTACTGTGTAATAATAATAATAATAATAAAAAAAATAATAATAATAATAATAATAATAATAATAATAATAATAATAATAATAATAATAATAATAATAATAATAATAATAATAATAATAATAATAATAATAATAATAATAATAATAATATATAATAATAATAATAATAAATAATAATAATAATAATAATAATAATAATAATAATAATAATAATATAATAATAAATAATAATAATAATAATAATAATAATATAATAATAATAATAATAATAATAATAATAATAATAATAATAATAATAATATAATAATAATAATAATAATAATAATAATAATAATAATAATAATAATAATAATAATAATAATAATAATAATAATAATAATAATAATAATAATAATAATAATAATAATAATAATAATAATAATAATAATAATAATAATAATAATAATAATAATAATAATAATAATAATAATAATAATAATAATAATAATAATAATAATAATAATAATAAAAGTTATCATGTAAGTCCAAAAACAAAACACATGGTTAGCAAATATTAGTGTGCACCTACTTACAGTGGTAACTGCCATGATTCAAAGTAGCTTTCTAGATATTTAAAGTAATTTTCGCTTACAGACAAAGCAAAAAGTAAACCACAATAATTGGCTCTTCATGACAAAATACACATAAACCTACACCTATTTTTTTATTCGGTTTATTGTTTCTTCAAAGCAGCAAAGAAAAATCTGGAAAGAAATCAATAAGTGTGAATAAGTAAACACTGCAGTTTTAAATGGAAGAGTCTAAAAGGGGAATTTTCATCATCCCAGACAGTTCCAATTCTCCCAACTATGCAACTTCTAGCTCCTCCCATAACTGTATGAACTACTCCTTGTGCAGGAATAAACCTGTTTTATTGCTTAAGGCCATGTCCTGGTGAGCATACAAGGCTATAAAATGTAATAAAATCACTCTCTCTGCCTTGTGTGGAATGTGAGCTACTCTGCATCTTTCAAATTTTCAAACTTTGATGTCAATCAAAGAGCAGTCACCAACTGAGAATTTTCATATCCCTACACTAAAAATATACTTTGGGGTGATGACTGTCTGTCTTTAAATATACATGAAGCATATAGCAAAGGAGAAAGAATTACCGACGAAAAGGGGACAATTTATTTTGCGATATTTTTACCTCAAACAAACTTTTGAAAGGATACTTAGTTGATTCTTCATTAGACATTGTGAAGTTTTGCAATTTGACTTATGACATGTCAAGTGCTACAAAATTAATAATTTGCCCATTTGGAAAAAAATCTTGAGCGTGAGGTGGGAAATACTTTACTTTTATTTTGTCTTCAAAGATTCACTTAATGAACCTCGTTGCAGTGAGCTAGATCCAACAAACCCATTTAAGTGGGTGAGCATAACACCGGGTAGGTGTGTTTATGGTGAATACGACATTACCCTGACCATTGGTTCCAACGTCATTCTGATAAAAGAGCGGGAAAGGGTACCGACTTGGACAGATGCCGTCAATTTTTGCCCCAACGATCATCCAGACGCGTTTTTGTACATCACCAACACGGCAGAAAATGAGCTTGATATTATGGGTCTTCAAGATTTGGTGGAGGCCTTTGGTCAAAATATAGCCTTACTAGGTTCTGAATATGTTTGGCAAGCTTGCTATTACACCGGAAGCAGATGGGAGTGCCTGGACCACACTGAATACAATCCACATTACTGGCAATCTTCGTCAGACTTCGAGGGCTTCTGGCGTAAGTATTCTTGCTTTTATACGCTAGAAATACTCATTACGTCACACATGGGTTAATTCTTAGTAAGCACAATAACAATCGTTTAGACACTCAAAACCAAGCACTCGTCCGCACTTTTTGTCATTATTTTCTCCACTTACTAAATCACTCTTCACCAAGTAATCATCGGGGCTGTAAGGAGGACCCTTGGACCTTATACCGCACGTGAAGCGCTTTACGCCTTACGGTACCTTTGACGGCGTTAGGCGTTACAACATTTTTGCCAAAACTCAAACAGAGGTTTGCGCCCTTGGTTAACATGCTGTTTTTCTTTCATATGCTATAGACATTTCCACTCATGTAAGAAGTAGGTAAATATTTTTGTTCTAAAATGCGATTTTGTGCATGCTAGTGTTGGGGAATATCAACCTTGTTCCCATTCTGGCGATTAACAGTCCTGCAAATTGTACAAGAGGAACGGAACTGTAGTAATTTGTGCTTTAGACGCGTTTCTTCGATGTAGGCATGTCGAGTGTACAAACTGTCAAATTTTCTTACATCAGCCGCAGTCACGATTGGCGCTGAGGACGGCCGTAGTCTCGTAACAGCGAACCTCTTTGAGAACCACCCCTTTGAGCAAAGGTGTAGGAAGCGGGGACTGAGGGGATAAAGCTACCCCCAGTCAAAAGTGTGTGCGGAAATGTCGCCCTACACAATTCAAGTACGAAACATTTGCACAATGTGTCTCACCAAATTGCATCCAAGAACCCTCGAATATAGAAAAATTTCCCGAAGGAAAGGGGACACCTCTCCCCTTAGATCATTGCCCCAGGACGGCGATCCGCAACAACATTCTGCCCGCCCTTCTGAGGACGGCTTCCTACGCCTGTGCCTTTGAGAAAACCGTAAATACTCCCGAAGCAAATGTTTCATTTGAACGTCAAAATTCTCTTCCACAGACAACCAATTTTCATGCCATGTGTATTGGGTGCCACAGAGCATTTGGAAAACTATGATCACGCTCAAAACTCATACACTTTTCGTGTGTTTCAGAAAAAGCCAGCCTAGGGGTCTTCTGTGTTAGCCTATAAGAAATTCGGAGGAAGTGCGAATGCGTGTAGATTACGTCATACAGATATTGAGTCTTGATTGGTCAAATGTTGTAGTGAACATGCACTTACCATATTCGGGACTACTGTGGCAAAAAGTTTCACCCCTCCTCGTCAGGGGAACTGTCACACCCCAATCGGTAAACTCCTGGGACTACTCCTGTTATATTGAGTAGAGGTAAACACACTGAAAAGGTTGGGCAAAGGGATTTTGCACTGTAGCATGCCCGGTGGGCTGGTATTGGCCTCGGGGGTGTGGTTTCGGGCCGTAGCCTTGACTGCAACACTATATTTACTGCCTTACGGCAGTACTTAATTCCAGCATTTCACACTGCAGTTTCTCGAAATGGTCAATAACTTATTAAATTAATAAAGCACCAAAGGTTAACATGGACCCAGCTAAATGTAAACATTGATCACAGATCATGCCTGGGTTAAGTACAATGGTTACTGACTTGATGCTGTTATACATGCAGTTGTCAAGAGAAAGGACGTATCTGTTTTGTGTTATAAAAGAACACCACACATTGTTTATGTTGTTGCAGTGGTTTTATTTAACCTTACGTCTAGCTAATATAACTGCCCTCAAATTGTAATTAAACTATTTATGGCTGTTCAGAAACTTATAGATTTGGCAATCTAAACTTTCGAGTCAGTCCTCAGTAAAGGCCTGAGCCAGTGAGCAGGCTATATCCGATTTCCGACAGGTGCGTCACTACCGAGGGAAGTGTGGGGGTGCTACATCCCCACCCCCGGAAATTTTCAAAGCGCAACCTGTCGTAAAAATTTTGCGGTCTATCGTCGAAAAATTGCCAACATCTTTTGCAATTAATTTACTTTGTCAGAGAAAATGTTTTTATTTGGGGCTACAGAAATGTCGGGAAATTTTATAATCACAACATTTTACTTAAGTGAATGTTTGTCGAATGGAAATATTGCTTGGATACAATTAAGTAGAGACCTAACCCCTCCCAGATGCAACTGTATTGGGAAACTACTCTGTTTGTCGCGAAGTTATTATATATTGTTTGGAAAGTTATCACGAATTGAGGGCTCTATTTCAGTGATCTCTGCTACACTATTCGGGAAGTCATTGTGTTTTGACGAAATCCAGACTGTCGGCAAAATATAGTACCGTATTGACATACACACCATGTCCGACACTATGAAATAGAAGCCTTTTGGAATGTGATGCAACTCAACCCGACTGCTCGTCGGGGGTGAGTTTTAGGTATTCGTGGTCACTTGCGCCTGGTCGCAGTCGGAATGTAGGTTAACCGAGCAACACACTGTTTGAGTTGATATCAGTTTATCTACTGTTCATCAATCACACATGAGGACGAGCACATTGACTTTCTGCAACCGTCGTCCGATTTCGTAAACCGTTCTTTGTTGGCCAATTCTTAAAAATGGGTCGCAGTTGGGTCGATGACAGCTGCACACTACTACGACTTTACCCAACTGCGACGCGACCCCCTACTCCACTGGGAATATCAAACGGTTTGATATTTCCCATGTCTGCATGTGGTCATGAAGTAGACTGTCAGATCGCAACGGGACCGAGAGTTGGGTAGAGAACAAAGTTCGGAACGCCCTTAACCGACCCGTCTGCCAAGTGACTGGTTTTCGCCGTTGGGTTGTAGCCGGGTCGGTGCAGTGTGGGCTGGCTTTCCACTTACTCAAATCGTGAAGTCGAAGCTCTTTTGTGTTTGCTGTGAATACTTGAAAGTGCTTACACTTTGTATTGCGGTGGTTGCAAAGGAGGCTCGCTTTCCGACTTCTGCAGATGCAGTGCCTATAAACGTTACTAAAATCCTTAAAATACTTTTTTGGCGAGCTTCGCGCTCATCCTCCATATGCGCTAATTCAGGATGGACAGAGGTTGCTTTGGATTGTTGCAAAACCCCGTGCAACCTTCTCAATTGCCCACCCTTACTCCCAACCCTCAAATATGTTGCATCATAAAAAAATCGAATGACCATTAGAACTAGCTATTATTGAACAAAAGGGCTAGTTGCAATTTTTGGGTCTGTTTAGTGCTATTTGTAAATACTATTAGGTAATTACTATGTAAATGAAGGCAAACATTACTAGAATGTCCGCAAAAGTGTTTTTTTTTTCTTCGCACTTTGCGCGCATTCATGTTGTGCTCTTGTTAACCTATCATAACTTCCATAGAACAAAGTGAGTATAATTATTGCAAAACTGCGTTGAAACTCTTATGACCCTCCACCCAACCCACCATCAATCCCGCTGCATCTTAAAGAAATCGAACGGCGGTTAGTCCGAATTACGCAATTTTGAAAAGGTATAGACAGACTGCGATTTTATCGTCCGTTTAGCGCGTTTCAATGCCATTTGTGGACAGTAAAATCCTTTATTCTAGTGCCCACCATCGTGTGACGGTTCGAAGCTTCCGGGGCTTCTCCCCCTAGCCCCCACACAGAGACATTATTAAAATGGGTCCTAAAGCAGGCAACTGAGCCCCATGCCAAAGACAATTTTATCCTACCATGAAAGGACTATCTTGGAGCTAGTACTTCCATGACCAAATCGACCTAGCTGTTGTAACAGATAAATAAAAGAAAACAGGTGCCCCAAGGTCAAATTGACATTGCCAGACGTTAACTGCGTTTTCCGGTGTTTTGTTTTTTTGTTTTTTTTTTTTTTTTTTTTTTGTTTTTGTTTTTGTTTGTTTTTTTTTTTTTTTTTGCTTATTTCGTCTTCCCGTTATACTTATATTTTGCAAAGACTCCCTTCAAACGAGAGTTATGAGTTAACCGCTCTTGTCACTTATATTTTGTTGGAGATAAAAACCCTCTTTTGTCGGAAAAAGGTCCAACACCACCCTTCCCCCGCCCTTACTCATCGATCCTTAGGGACGTCCCTGATTGCCGAGATATCCTTGTATAGAACACTTACTTAGACTGTTAGAAGGCTTCTAGACAACCTAATAAAAACGGACTTACTATGGCTTGAATAGCTCTTGCCTGCTTGGCGGACGTGCATGTATTAATCCTGCACCTATATTGGCTGCACTCGTAATACCAGAGTATGTACGTCAAAGGAGGAGCACATATTCGACACCTGCTATGAAGGTTAGACTAGCTCTAGCTATAGTCTTACTACGATATATTGAAAAGGTGGGCTGATCAACGGTGTATATGATGATCGAAATTACTAAGTTAACTTAGGACCCCAAATCCTAATTTAAAACCAAAACTGTTTCTTCCAGATACGTAGTGCAGTGGTTTCAATGACTTCAAACTCCTTGAAAGTATTTCATACTTTATTTAAGTATGAAATAAAGCAACGACCTTTTTTGTCACCTAATTTATTGTGATTTGAAGTAGGGAGCTGCCATTGACAATGGCAGCTCCCTGTTTGGAGTAAGGGAGGCTTGTCTTCCAGCTCGCTGACTAGCGAGGAAACTTCGTTGACATCGGTACGGAAATGAGCCATATCCTTACGTCACGTGGAATGATTGACTGACGACGAATTTTCTGAAAATATCTTTCTTTTAGTGGATGCAGTTCTTGCTATTTAGGTCTATATGTATCAACATGTCAAGCTGACTTACTGTATAACGGATTAAAATTTAAGCCTTTCGTATAAATCAGGGGTTTTAAAGAGAGAAATAGATGTCTCGCCTCGAAGATCAGACATGGGACGGACCAACCTTTCCTCTTCCCCTTGCTCTTCAGCTTCTATCCCTGTCGTATTAACCACATCTATTGTCCAATTTAAAGTAAACTAAAGTACTCGCACAGTCTGAAGTTACAAACATCCCCACCGATTCTTCTTTTTGTTCTAATCAGCCAGTCTTGGACGAGGTCACGCATCACAGACCTATGATGTAAGGGTTTGACCTCTGTGATAAATGGCCACATAGAGTCATGATGATCCCATCAGAGGATGTACCTCCTTTGGGCCCGGAGCAGAACCCTCTTGGGGTAATGTTTGATTTTGGCCCTCGGCATTCAGCCAAAGGGACTTTTGGACAGCAAAGAAAAAAAGGAAAAAAAAAAGATTCTGTTGACGCCTTGCAAATCAGTCTTTACTTGCACTATCGTAAAAGCTGCTTGGGGCCTGTTACTAAGTCTCGTGTCCCTGCAGGGTTGTAACTCCTTCTGGGAGTAACTTCAGCTTTTCTCCTTCTGTAGTGTATACACCCAGAACTTTTCTCATTACACCAACATGTCTTAACGTGTGGGAAAGCTTCATCTTCATATTGTTTACTTGCATAAAAAATTAATACAACATTTTTCTTTTGTTATTGCCACGTTACCTCCACACCAATGATTTCGTGTCCTCCTAGATAGAATGCATTGAGGAGGTGCGCTGTATATGATTTTGGCTTCTCATTGTGACTCATTTAAAAGTAATATGAAGTCACTCCAATCAGAATTAGTATACCCAGTCATCCTTATTCATGAATGCCCTTTTTGATCATGCGAATTTTTTTTTTATGAACTGAATTTTTAAATTCATGGAGAATAACTACTTGCCTTACATTTTTTTTCACTTCGAAGGGTTCGTTTTCTTAAAAAGGCAAAAAATACCAAAGAAAATGCCAAAAAGTGTGGACTTGAATGGTTCACCCCCCCCCCCCAACTCGTAGAACCCTTCAGATGGCACTTATTTAAATCGTTGTGTTGAATCGTCATTTCTGTGAGTATTTGCTCTACAGCAGCTTTCTCCTTGGCGATCCTCTGAAGAAAACATCGCAGTGACCCATCACAGTCCCGTTTGTCAAATTATTGGTCACTTTGACGGTATACAGAGGTTTTTTGGATTTTTTTGATTGCTGACAAGTTTGATATCAAGAACAAAGTAGAGTGTAAAACGATGTTAGTGAAACTACACTCTTACTTGAGATTTTCACTTTAACAATATTCTTACGATATAGAAATTCTCAACGTTGCCAGTTTTGCTTTGTAGGCTATTCTTTCAAAGATTTTTTTTTTGCCCTTCGATATGGCACATATTGGCACATATTATGTACAACCAAGACATTCAGTAAGGCTGGAAATTCTGGAAAGGATAGCAGAGTCAGTGGCGGTGCAGGGGTTGATGATGGGGGGGGGGGCACGACAGAAGAAGATGTCGCAATCACACTCCAGATAAACTCAGAAAACCGGAGTAAGATACGCACAAGCGTATCTATGATACTTGACCCCCGGGGTTAGCCCTTCCTTTTTTCACCTTGTGCGGAGGTGCCGTCTTAGGGAGGGGTCTTCGGGTCCCTCTCCTTTGAAAATTCTTTGTTCGTTTAAGAGGGCTTAGATGCAAAATGTATTTGACTGATCACAAGTTGAAAACGTTTTTATATTTCAGTGAAATGGTTTTATTTTTGTTGTATGTAAGGAAAGGTGTGGTGTCTAAGTGGAGCGGGTGAACCTCTGCCTCTAATTTTGCATATGACGTGTTCTAAACCCGTACCCATAACTTTGAACAATTACGTTTTGGACGGTATAAAAGAAAAATAGGACGGTTAATAGGCCCGGAGAGCGAGGGAGTTTTGACAGGTTGCGAATGATTTGTGATAGGAAAAGATTAAAATAGATCTATCACCCAGTCGAAAACACACCTCACCCTAACCCTTACAGAAATATATAGCTTAAATGCCTTTTAGCCTGGTTCCTTTAAAAAAAAAATCGAAAAACTTCGAAAATCGATTGCGGGGACACGCAGCCATGCCCCCCCCCCCTGTGAGAGCACCACTGGGTAGAGTTCATGGGCTTAGCAAGTTCTCAGTCCCTCCCTCAGCTGAGGTGAGGGTCAACTGTGACGAAGCTTGACCATCCATCCATACAAATGTAACCAAGAGAAGAAGATGAGTGACGTTTGCAAAGTCCTCAAAATGCGTTAAGTGAGCTAATGACGCAAAAACTGCTATAGTTCGATCGAAAAAATAATTAGACTAGCAACCTCGAGTTTGGTTAGTGAAAAGATAAAAGTGATAAAAAGGGAAATGGTAAAGAAATTAAGATCGCAGATATAATTAATTTTCCATAACGTTTACTGTCTTAACATGAAGAGTTACGTAATCGACACACAACCATTGCACTGACACATATGAGTGCTTGGATGGCACGGTAAGAAAACAAAACTATTAGAGGAGTTTCTAGGGTTTCAGAACAACGTTACTTCAAAAACTGAGTGAATGGGAAGGAAAGTGGGAAGAGGATCCGTTTATAATTGCCAAGCAACCTCATCCTCAGTTTCCCGTAGGCATACAAAAAACACCATCGAATATAAGTGGGTCAACCTGGCACAACAGTCTAGCAAAACAAGGAATGGGGAGATTATTAATGTTGTAAATATCTGTTTTTGAAGTATCAACTTAGCTGACCTCTACAAGCGTTGAGCTTTTTCAAATTTGTTCTGGGGAAATTGGTAGTCTTGTGGAAAATAATAATGGTAGGGTGACAACAATCAGACATATTTGATTTGATGGTTTGTTGCGCACATGGATGTGTGAGGCAAGGTCTGAGTGGCATCCCCTCTCTCCCCTCCTCCTCGAGCCAAAAACGTCTCTTTGGGCACTTCTGCTTTTTCAGGACAAAACTTATGTCATGATTTGTTAGCCAATCAGGAAATTTTAAAAGCAAACCGGCAAACACATTCTGCCCTGTGTCTTCTCATTCGCCTGTGGTTTCGCAGGGTTTATAGTCCTGCTTTTCTTTTCTTTATGCTCGTGAAATCTGGAGCTTACTGTAGTCTTTATAAAGAGGGTGGTATTTCGTCACATTATTTCCTTGGAGAAGCACCAAAAATTAAACAGCTTTCTAGGAGGGTACCGTATCAAATGAAATTCATTCAACTTATACTGACTAAAGCACAGTTTGATGTACTACATGTATTTGTTGATATGTGTTGAAATAATTCGTATAGACTGAAACTGCTGTCTGTCAAAATGTTTATCTTCACACTATCGCTTCAGTTTTCCACCATACTCAACATACCAGTATACATAACTATTGTTTCACACATTCTGGGATATTGTTTCATGTTTCTCCTCAGGATGGAGTGGCAGTCAGCCGTCTGGTACTTACGCGTCGAGTGGATGCTTAGTATTAAGCTTAAACACTGGTCTAATGGAAGCACACGATTGCAATGATGGTAGCGCCACCAGTCCTTTGATATTATGTGCCGTAGATTTTTACAATGACACTTCGACAACAACAGCTACGGAAGTAACAACAGGGATAACAACTGATAGATCGACGACACATTTTAATGAAGCAACCACAGATTTAACAACAAACTTGGTTTCGAAAGAGAGAAATGAAGTGTTGTCCGCGACAATGCCAACAACGACCTCGACACCAGCTATGAAGAGAACGTATTTATCAACTCTCATGAAAACAACGGAAATAGTGTCACCCTATCATTCAAAAGAACCTAGCACTCATCCTTCAATATTGCAACGATCAACGACAACAGTGTTGACGACAACGTCTACACAATCAACAAAAACAAAGGAATCCACTCAGTCTGTAACCACTTCCCCTACGTTCAAAATGACGACACCTATGAGGATATTTACGACGAAATCCACATCATCAAACTTTGAAAACATCAATATATATCAAAGCGCAGGTTAGAATATTAAACTATTATTAAATCATGGATGTATTTAATTGTTACTCTAATATTGATACTTACCTGGCGCAGGAGTATCCGCGATCACGACTGCGGAGCTCCCAGGTGGGACCTATTCTATTCAGCCAGTCTAGAACGGGACCACTGTGAGGTGGTGTCAGTTAAGTCAAAGTTTGTCCCTTGGGGACGTTGTTACTCCTTCGGGGAGCAGAACTCTTTCGGGAGTATTGTTTGGTTTTCGCCCCTGGCTCTTCGCCAGAGAGTCAGGGGACTTTTGGAAAAAAAGGGGGGAATATTGAGATTGAAACGGCCAGTCCAGAACAGGTCTGCGCATGAAAGACCCATGATATAGAGGTATGAAGGTCAAGAGGTTGCTCACATTCAGTTCAAGTTGTCCCTTGGGGACTTAGCTTCTTTGGGGAGTAGAACTCCTTCTGGAGTAAACGTTTACTTTTCGCCCTTCGTCTCTTCGCCAGACACCAGAGAGTCGAACGGACTTCGGAAAAAGTATAGGCTATTGCTAAGGAAACATTGATTTCTTTTTGTCAGTTTTGTCAGTTTTTACGTTGTCCCTCAAGAAAACTCCCAGTTCACACCTGAACTACTTTTGAGAATTTGTGACGTCACGGTGTAATTTAAATCCATCTAAAATGACAAGGTTGATGTTACGTGAGAATAGCCAAAGTCACAACACTTAATCAAAACGAAAAATTCGAAAATTTGGAGTATTTACAGAAGAAAAATTTATTACCTTACTCTGTCTATGGCAATTTCCTCAGGTTCTTGTTGTTTGAAAGAAATGTAATCAATTTGTATCATATTAAATAGGAAAGTTACTCGTTCAAATTTCCTTTTATAACCCTTAAAAATAGGCCTATTTTTCATCATGTTTATGAACATAAAAATTGTAAATTTGACAAGTAGAACAAAGATTTTTCCTATTGAATTTGACATTTTAGTAAGGGAACAAAAAATATGGTAAGCATATGTTCATAGAGTCGAACATAAATCAGAATACACGGGTAAACAAATTCAAAATGGGTTGAAGGGGTGAAAGCATTTTGTGGTAGTAGTGGAAGTTAGCATGGGCGTGGATCATGGGGGGCAGCGGTACGCGTCCCCCTCACTTTTTGGAAGGGGGTATCTCCAAAAGTACCACACACACACTTTTTCAAAAATATATTATAAATTACGAATTGACACTACATTTTAAAAGCTAAATTGCGCCCAAATATAGCACCATTTGACATATAGGCACCTTCCAATTTCTTTTTTTTTCAAGGGGAGGGGGACACCCTCCCCTTAGACCTCTCCCCAGGACGGAGATTCGCAAATGGTGAAGTCTCCCCCACCTATGAAGATGGATCCACGCCCTTGTATGTTAAAACAAATGGGGGAAAAGTTTGAGTGGGCTAAAAGTCAGTCAGAATTTCCCTTTCATCACATCATCTAGCTATTACGTACATTTACGTTTCTTTCTTTATAATGTGACAATATTTTGTTATCGAAGTGTTAAACTCATGCAAGCAATTGATTTTCCCGTTTCTTTGCAATAAGTATGCCCTGAAAGGAAATATGAAAGATTAGACAACTTGAGCAGATGTTTCAAAATTAGATTTGGGTGACTGTTTACCTGCTTATGCTCTATGCAACTTTCTAGACATCTTGATAAGTACACATCGGAACTTAATGAAAGTATACCTGAAGTACTTACATGAAAATCCTATTTAATTAATCAAAAAGAATTTTTGTTTAAACCTCTTTCAAACTGGAATTATGGTGCTTACGTGGTAAGAATTCTGTCTATCATAATTCTTGACTCTTTGACTCTTTCGTTTGTTTGCAGTTTTTAAGGAGAGCAATTTCATAAGAGCAACTGGGGAACTTTGTCCAAGAAGTGACCAACCAAAGATCCCAGTTGAATCCCCATTAAAATGTGCAATTCTTTGTGTGTCGGAACAAGTACACTGCGTATCTATTAACTTCATCCTTAGAGGAACACAGAAATTATGTCAACTACATTATGAGACAGGAATGCCGAATGAATATCATCCTCCTGGTGAATGCATATTTTACCCGCGCAAATAGAAGATTTAACCAACTAAAAATCTAATAAACCTGTCAAGATTTTAGTTTTACGAAGTTGGGTCTCAGCACAAACCAGTTGTAATTGATGATGTTATGAAAGAGTGGAGATCACGGGAAACACATCCGATGACCAGCTTGTTGAAGGAATACACAAGTCGAGCGGAAGCCTATGTAGCAACAAGAGCAGTTATTGATGTTGGAAATGAGTGAAGGGGGAGAGACTGTTCTTAACACCATGTGCACCATTGTGCATACCTATATCCTTAAAGACCTATGTACATTTAAAAGAAATACGTGTAGGGCGACGGGGGATGGTTTCCCTTGATCAATGGCGTTACTGCCAAGACACTTCATACTTACACATATCAGCAAAATACTACTGTCATTGACCAAATATTAGATGGACCTTAAAGGTATTCCACCCCTGAATCAAATAATCGGGGACCCCCCCCACACACACACACACACGCACACAGACACACACACACAGACACCAGAATCGACGAATCGACGTTCCTGGTATGGAGAAAAACACAGCTTGAGTCATGACGCTCGTTTTTGTGGAGAATATCACAAGAATATGCAGTACTGAAATACAACAATTCTTGTTGTATTCTGAATACAACAATTCTTGTTGTATTCTGAAATACAACAAGAAATGTTGTATTTCACAGGACGGGTGGAAGATAAAGTACTCTTATGGTTTAGTAAGTACAACAGAAACAGAATTATCCCAAATGTCTGCCCTCTGGTCCACTCCAGGTTTCCTTACTGACAGTTCGGTATACTTATTCTAGACTCCCCCTTTTTTTTGAAAGAGTGCGATTGATGGTTTGGGATATTAGCACTGTAGGTGGGTTTTTTTTTTAGTTATATAATGCGGACGGGTACCCAAAAGCGTTGATTCACTTGGACAGACAAAATCAAGATTCCGAAAAAATGGCGACTGCTGGGTGGACACATCGTTAACGGATCGCACCAAAAATGCGATACATTTTAAGTGTTTATAATCTCTATGTAAGGAATAAATCGCATTTGGCTGACTATTATTGGTGAATAAATCGTCGAGACTCCAAATTTGACAGAATGACGGACGAAGCGAAGCCGAGTCCTTTATTTGGCAAATTTGGAGTCGAGATGGTTTATGAGACAATAATAGTCCGACAAATGTGGTTTATTCCTATTCTACCACCGAAAATGCGTGAAAACATTTTTATCAGTGTTTACGTTTACTGACCGTATGTTGTGGAATAACAGGTCAGTTTTTTAACCAATCAGAATGCAGGATTCTCAATAACGGATGGCTGAAGGTGCCAGGTAGAATATCGCATATATGGACTTATGCCAGATAATTCTAACATAAAGGAGGATGGTGAGAAAATAAAATTTCATTACGGTACTTCTTGAGAAGAAGTCAAATATGTCATGGAAAAATCAATCACCTATAACTTTAGGAGTCGACATAACTTATGGGTCGACAAACAAATATTTTTCTTAATCTTGAAAAACGAAATGAGAATCGGAATGTCATTCGTTGCGTCAGTAGTGATGATGTTATTATTATTACCTCCCATGAAAATATTCTTTACGAATAGAAGATGTTTTACATATTTTTTATATACCTCCGACAATGTAAATACAGGAGACTTCTTTCGTGATCTTGGCTTGGAGAAAAGGTTGTTTGAAGTTGCTTCTCAGAATGGTGATGATTTTTTAACAGTTGATGAGTGCCACACTGCTTTGAATAGTATGTCATTCAACAAGTCACCAGTTAGTGACGGCCTATCGGTAAACTTATGAAATTTTGGTATTTGATGGGCCTGCTCGTTGTAGACACTATAAACAAGGTGGCTGGGGCTCTTTTCTAAGCAACGGAGAGGTATTACTACGCTTACTCCAAAGCCTAGAAAAAACGCAAAATTTCTGAAAATCTCAGGCCTATCACCCTGTTAAAATTAGACTTTAAAATTGGTACCAAATACATTGCAAACACAGAATGAAAGCTGTCTTGCCTTCTTTTATTAGGAACAACCAGACTGGTTTTATCAGTTTTTGAAGGGGAGATTTAAAAAGGAAAACATAAGATTCACATTAGACCTTATTCAGAACTGTAAAGAGAGAACAAAAACGGGCCTTGCTCTTCTTGTTGATTTCAAGAAGGCGTTTGATAAGCTAGAATGGGCCTTCATTTTCAAAACTTTACAGGAATTCAAAATTAATGGAGAGTTTTGTTCAATTGACAAAGACATTCTACCGTAATGTTAATTCTTGTGTTTGTAACAATGGTTACTCTTCTGGGAATTTTATGTTAAGCAAAGGGGTTAGGCAAGGCTCCAATTACCCCTTATCTTTTCATCATGTGTATGAAAGTTTTGCTTAAAAAATTCTAGCAAATAATTCAATTAGAGGCGTTACAGTTTCAAATTGTGAAACCAAATTATTGCAGTATGCTGATTACACAACTATTTTTCTAGATGGTGCACAGGTAGCATTCCTATTTCTTGTTCCCCCAATCCACCTGCTTATTTTATGAAGGAGCTTAATGGTTCTATTTCCAATTTCATTTGTGCAGGTATCCAGAAAAAATGAGGCTGAATACTGTTACTAATCCTTATCATTTAGGGTGTTTAAATGTCATTCACATCGACCGTTTAATTGGGGGTCTAAAATGTACATGGGTTCGCAGAGATAGTTATAACACACAGGATTACTGGAAGTATTTTTTACTTTTAACTCCACATGGATGGCGGAACCCTCCTATTGAAATGTAATTGTAATCCATGTGACGTCACTAATATAAGCAATAGTTTCATTGCTAATGTTTGTAATGCCTGGCTGACATACACAATTTCACATTCTTGTTGTACTTATGGAAATGAAATTATTTGGAATACATCTTCTATTAAAGTGAACATTTAAGTCATATTATATTTAGTCAGTGGATGAAAAGGGGGTTCTGTATATATGTCAAAGACATCTTGCAAGAAAATGGAAAAGTTTTAAACCACTATGCGTTTTTGTAAAAAATGGACGTCATTTATTGCCATTTAACTCCTAGTCTCTGCTATTCCTTGAGACTGGAAGACTTATCGCCACCTCAACAACATCAGTGCGAGTAAGGAGAAGGCATTTTGAAGGCACTAAGCCATAAACCGCGAATTTCCAAATGTGTGTACTCGAACCTCAAACTTGGTGGAAAATTTTTCTTTTCCTCCAAAGCTTTGTCAAAATGAAGTGAAAACTCCATTTTCTTGAGCCTGTTGCACTCTGTCAGAGAGATTAAGTTACGGTATTTTCAGTACAAATTTCTTCATCGAATTTTGGGCACTGATTACCCCCTGTTTTTTACAAAAATATGTGACAATCAATTGTGTTCGTTCTGTAATATTCACGATGAAACTATTGAACAACTTTCTTGGGAAAGTCGAGTAATCTCTTCTTTCTGGTTGGAAGTAGAGAAAAACTTTTGAAAAGGACGATTTTTTTCAAAAGAAGGCATATATTTTGGTAACAAGCTATTGAAAAGGCACCCATATAATTTTTTAATCTGTAACGTAAAAGTTTATATTTACCAGCAGAAGCAAAGCAACTCTGTCCCTAAAATTGAAGATTTCTTATTCAAGTTAAAATTCTCTTATAAAAGTAGAAAGAAGTTTATTTCAAAATGCAACGGTGATAGAAGTAAACGTTATGTTTCTTGTCAGGAATTATAAGAAACCTTTGCTGTTTGTGATATATTGTTTGGAGATGATAATTAACATTTTACTTATCGGTTTTGTTGTACCCAATGGACATAATTAACTTGTTTATATATATATATATATAATATTATATTATATTCTTTTCCACGTTTGTATACAGCCTTTGTAGAAATTGTGTTACGAAGTTTGATTGACAAACTTATTCTGAAATAAATGAGATGGAAAAAATAATAATAAAGATTCCGTATAGTGACAAATTTGGTGAAGTTTTATAACATCTTTTACCCTTCTAAGGGAAAACCTCTTCCAAGTGTGTCCATTTCTGGGATAATTCAAATTAATCATGGAAATTCCTTCTTCCACGTCTCTGGTTTGTATATGTTTAGCTAATATTTATTCACAATGCACTTAAAATTCAAAACTTGTCCTGTAAACTGAATCATTTTTTATGGCACTCGTGGTTATATTTAATGCTTTCAGTCCTCTTAACATAGAACCAACCAGTGGTTCAACCAACATGTCCGACATTCATCATATATATATATATATATATATATATATATATATATATATATATATATATATATATATATATATATTCATTGTGAGCTTGCTTGTGATGAAATTAAATTATCTCGCTTGCTTTTGAGGTATGAGACGTGGCTGTGCGACTCTCCGAGTGCACCGTCTGAACGTTAGGCACGGAAAGGGAATGATAATTATCTGGAAAGTTAAAGATAGTCCTTAAATTGCATTCTCACATTGGGCAATAAATCAACAATAAAGAGATGAGGAGTTAAGATGTATTATTACAACAAGTCATGCAAGTCGTTAGTGTTGTATTGTTTGCATTTGTCTGTCGACAACATTCTTACCACTGGAGATACTTTAAGATGCAGCAGACCTGTTTCAAGTACAATTATACATCCGCTTTGAAAATTTTTGAGTCAAGTCTTTCAAGTTTTTTAAATTAGTTTCAAGACAAAGAACTTATTTCTAGGAAATCAAAGTACTTTCAGCTTGCTACATTAAATGACAAGTGAAGATTAATTCAGCTCTCCAGTTAGTATTCATTTCAAGTTTTTTTTTTTTTAATTCAAAATATCTTAACAAACATTGATAATACAGCACTGGTTGCAAGTGGACACAGCGAAAAATTGCTGTCTTATCAAAACCTATACAAAATGGAAATATTGCTATTTTAATTCTAGGATAATTAAAAAGTCGACGTATGTCTTCTCATGGAGCTATTACGGACAGTGATAGCTCCATCGTCTTCTACCATAAGAAATGGTAGTGCTCTACGAAACCTTGCAGCATTGTTATTTAACATTAATGACTGTACAAAACGTTATTTAACCATTTTACCGAAACGAGCTGTTCCTACTCAACCGTTACTGACTTCCCCCACTATCGAAATAAAGTTCAAACTTCTTTCCACATCCTTAATCCTTTTCGAGATATAGTTCTTTAAAGTTTGATCATTTGTACGATAGCTCATTACAGCGGCTGCAAAAGAAGTGATGTGGAGTGTTACCGGAAGAGCAGTATTTCCATTGCGTTATGAAGAATTTGTGAAGTGACGTAGCTACAGTCCAACACAAATTTTGTTGTTTACGGCTCAGTTTCTAACCAATTGGTTTAAGTCGGGCCAGCCACGGCTCTTTTTCCAGTAATGTTGTTCGTCACGAGACGTCACTTACTTTGACTTCACAACAGTGAAGCACATTGCATGCATAGACGTAGACGAAGACTATCCAACCGGTACACAAATCAGCTGTCTGCATTTGTTGGGGTAAGTTGCAATCCTCCACTGGAGGGAGTACCTTCTGTTATGTGACATCATATGCATAGAGTCTATATGTTTTACCCTCCACCCATTCCTCAGTGTTGAGAATACGAAGTGCGCATATGTATTAAGCACCTAATGTGGTGTTCGCCTTAAGACACCACTGACGAGAGGTGCGGGTACTCAAATGTCACAGAAATTCTGCCAAGGACTGTCCGAGTCTCTTTACAAAGGTATGGGAAAATATCTCGAGATGAATAATTGAGAAAGTTTGGTAACAGCAAGCGGGAAGTTTTAGTGCTGGGTTTATTTGTACGGTAAAAAGGGAAAAATGTTTTTATTGTGTTTGAACGAAGTCTGTGTGTCGCACTAGATCTACAGGAAAAGTGGAATGGAAATAGTGCGGAGTGGAAGGGAATAATGATAGCTTACTGCAATACACCACGATCGGGGGACAAAAAGGAATTGTTTAGTGAAGGGAACTCCTACGGACTGAGGGAGAAAGGTGTAAAGGACTAGCGGTTGGGTACACTTATTCTCTCCGAAAACTACATTGACCAAAATGTACCAACGTCTCCAAAAGTAAGAGAAAATTATAACAAATTGCGGTTCACACAGGCGCTTTTAAATGGTATGGGTGATAGCTGGCGCTATTTATTTATTACAGTTAAGATCCCGTTCTTCTCCATGCCGTACCAGTTTTCTTCTATATGTTATTAGTTCATTGCCTAATTGCCTATTAATGAAGGCGCAAAAGTTGATATAATACAAAGACGCTGGTACGGAATCTATCATGAAATGCAGTATTAAAACTGTACACGACGAAAAGTTCAAATCTGCATACGGTTAACCATAAAGCGAGAGGAAAAAATCTATGACCACCTTTTCCTTCAGGTGATAAAAATGACGTATCATTGTTAACTCCTGTAAATTAGGAGTTCTTAACTATTTTCGTTGGCGGACCACACTTTTCAAGGAAGAAATATCGTGGGCCACAGATAGGCTCTTATTTTTGCTCTAAGAGGGTCTCATGTTGAAATAACTGTAAACAACGCCACGGAAATGAGTGTGTGGTATCTAGGAGCCCTCATTTGAAGAGCCCCTGGTAGGGGTGCAAGGCAAAGCCCTAGAACCTCTGGGTATTAACTAAATATGTTAGACTGAATTATATAATGATCTGTACATTCCAAATGAAGCGTAATAAGCAGATTATCTCAAGTATCACAATTTGGCTATTATTTCTGTAATAGCGAGAATTCTGGCCCTTGCAGAGAGGGAAATAAACTTTTGCTAAAAATATCTCTCCCAGACTGTAAATTAGGAGTTCTTAACTATTTTCGTTGGCGGACCACACTTTTCAAGGAAAAAATATCGTGGGCCACAGATAGGCTCTTATTTTTGCTCTAAGAGGGTCTCATGTTGAAATAACTGTAAACAACGCCACAGAAATGAGTGTGTGGTATCTAGGAGCCCTCATTTGAAGAGCCCCTGGTAGGGGTGCAAGGCAAAGCCCTAGAACCTCTGGGTATTAACTAAATATGTTAGACTGAAATTCAGTCTAACACTGAATTATATAATGATGGTACATCCAATGAAGCGATTATCTCAAGTATCACAATTTGGCTATTATTTCTGTAATAGCGAGAATCTGGCCCTTGCAGAGAGGGAAATAAATGCTAAAAATATCTCTCCCAGACTGTATTAATACTATTTTCGTGGCGGACCACACTTTTCAAGGAAAAAATATCGTGGGCCACAGATAGGCTTATTTTTGCTCTAAGAGGGTCTCATGTTGAAATAACTGTAAAACAACGCCACAAAATAACACTGAAGAGGCCCTGGTAGGGTGCAAGACAAAGCCCTAGACGCTCTTGGGTATTAACTAAATATGTTAGACTGAATTATATAATGATCTGTACATTCCAAATGAAGCGTACTAAACAGATTATCTCAAGTATCACAATTTGTCCATTATTTCTGTAATAGCGAGAATTCTGGCCCTTGCAGAGAGGGAAATAAACTTTTGCTAAAAATATCTCCCAGATTGTCCGAAATGGCACTTACCACGCCTTGTCAGTAGTTGTCTCTACGGTATATACTTTCTTCATTTTGAGAGATCTTAATTTAGGTATACACATTGTAACTAAGAAAAGGTAAGTAAGATAAACATTTTAAGGCCTACATTTTCTACTAGGAGGCATAGTCCAAAGTCCCTTCAAAATTCGTTAGCCCGTACAAAATGATCTGCCCGGCTTCCCCCTACCCGAACCCTTACTGACTGACCTTAGTATGTCGGACTAACCGCCTATCGATTCGTTTAAAGACCTTATTCACTGACGTCACGCGACGTCAAAACAATGAAGCACATGACACGCATGAAGTAGACTTCGCACGCGCGTATAGTAGACTTGCATGCGTATCCAAACTGGTTCACAAATCAGCTGTCTCCATTTGATGGTGTAACTTGCAATGATACGCACTTGCCTCTAAAAAGGGAGCACTTTCTGCACTGTGACGTCATATGCATAAGGTCTATACGTTGGGCTCGTGGGTATAGTTAGGGAGGATGCATGATGATAGGAGTTGAATCCAGGGACGTATCTAGGATCTGGGTTTGTGGAGTTGAACTGAGCTTTTTAAGTACGTAGAAACAGGCACTGAGAAACTAAAGGAGAACCCCAAACCCAAACAAAAACCCTGTCGGATCACAAACACAATGCCAAACAAACTATACACACCATGCAACAGGGAACAAAAGAGTCTTTGTTACTACTGAGATCCAGAAACTGCCACTGCAGCCAACCCCAAAACAACACCCTAGCCCAACAACCACAAACCACCCCAAAACAAAGTCCCACCCGTCAACCACACGCCCAAAGGCTACCACAAGCCCGAGGACGACACCACGCCCGAAGGCAACAACACGCCCGAAGGCAACACCACGCCCAAAGGCAACAGCACTTAAAAAGCACTGGGCAAATACAGGTGCACCTTGCCCAAGGGTGCCCCGAAGGCAGTTGTGGCAAAGGGTAACCTCATTAATCCCACGTTTAACAAACTCCACAAACGGATGCAGTTTCAAGTCCTACCCAGGAACTGAAATTCGTGTAAGGTGGGTTTTGAAGATTAAAGAAGATTCCAACTGCTGCATCCGCTGGGCTATATACACCACCTTCAAGATATAGTCAGATGAATTACCTCTAGAAAACCTGATTTTGTTCCACAGCTGCCCTGGTGTTGTTACAAGTATTGTTTTGTTGAAAAATTTGTAACCTCAGCCCACCTTGAACGCCCTAGCTGCTCTTATGGGGACATAAGAGCCCCTGACGTATATCTGCCATTAGGGGTGGGGTAATTATAGTCAGTGTCAAGGGGTTCTGACAGCGTTACAGTCATAATCAGGAAAATATCTTTGTTTTCAAAAGTAATAATTGCGGAACGGACTTTTAACATTGGGAAAGAAGACGACTCGAGCCTGTTTAGCCCCGGCCTTATCGGTTTGTGCATAACCAAGCAGCTTATGCAACTGATTTTAACTTTTAGTGTTAAAAGTTAAATTAAAAAGCGGGCGGAACGCGAGAAAATCTTGGGAGGCTGGAACGATTTGTGATAGAAAAAATGAAAAATGGATCATTCTAAAAGATACGCGCAAACGCAGTACCTCTCCATGGTTTCAGAATAACTTTAATTTTACATCAGTTTGCTCCGTCCACCCGTTTCTTCTTGTGATTCGTGTTTGGGAAAAATGCTACCACATGACTAACAGAAGAAACGCAATCGCACTTGGTGCAAAATTTTTAGGATTTCGGCGATCTGTCTGCACTGACAAATCTCCAGAAATGATGGATGATAATTGCTGCTGCATTTTGCTGTTCAAACTCAGTTTGTTTTAGATCCCAATTTCTTCGGGGCCGGATTTGATCTCTTGGCGGGCCGCCATTAAGTACTCAGGTAGGGCCTATTGCCTAACTGTGGAGAAGTCAATGGTTAACTGTTCAAGCAAATAGTAAAACGTGGCGCTGTTTAGGTTTCGTTACACCTTGCGTTGCATCAGAATCACTGATCTTTATATATTTCACTGGACAGCACTTGTCGCATTTTTATTGACGCCATCTTGCCACTTTCAAAATTCAGGTCTTTCGTCTATTCGACAGTACACGATCGTCTATTCGACAGTACCACGATACTGTATAAAATGCAGTGCTGGGTTGTCTCGAGACCAGGCTTCTCCTCGAGACCGGTCTATAGGCCAATTTTTGAGGTGGTGATGCCTCGGCCTCGGTCCCGGCCTCGTACCTCTGGCATGAAGGTTTTAGCCCGGAGGCCTCAACGAGGCCAGCTGTTCAATGATGCGTAGTAATTGCCCAAAGACTAGTTTTGCTGTGTTTCTCATCAAGTCTTTAGTGGTACTGTATCGCTATGATACAGCAGGTGCTGCACCAGAGGAGCCTGGTTCTAATCAGGAAGAGGACAGGGCAGCCACAGCCCACGTCTGTAGGGAAGGTCGAGCACCACCTTGAGGAAGATGAGAATTTATTGAGGAACCATATTTTGATAGTCTATCATAAAAATAACGCTAGCTCATCAAACTCGTTAGCTAATCTTCAATCAGAGCCTTCTGGCAGACTGTTTTCTTTCAACTGCCCACACGGCCCCACATTTTATAAATACACCAGGGCTTTCGGAAATGTCACCTGGAATGCGTCTATACACCTCTAAGACAGAGCCACAGTAGTCTGAGGGTGTAAAGGTTAGGCTAGGGCTTTTGTATTGTAATATGCGATAGCCTGGAACTGTGGCCTCGACTACAGCACTGGTGAAATGTTGGACTTCTCATTAGACTGAACACTGATATGAGTTGATTTCTAAGTTGCAGAGAGGTGCCGTCGTGTGTTTTAATCAATGAGGTGACTGCCGGGCCCTTTGTATTCCTACAACGCATTGCTGGTCCTAGAGCCCATTTGTTTATTTAAAGTGAAAATGACAACTTAATCTTCAACCCATCGTGGTATCTGTACTATTGAACAGATTTTTATTGATATAGCAAAAATGATGTCTCCGAGATAACAAAGATGATCTCTCCGGCTGACGGCTGAAGAATATCTTTTCTCCTCAACACTTTGCCTGGCTACAGATAGCATTTCCATGCTATTAAGCGATCATGGAACAGGAGAAGCCTGAAATCATAGTGGCCCCAAGGAGGCTTGCTGACCCATATGGGCCCCGCTGAATTTTGGACCCAAGATTTCAATAAAGTCATTGTGTGAAACGGCCATGTTACCCACTTATCAATCAAGGCCACTATCATCTGCCTAACGCACATGTGGGTCATTCTGTATGGGACAGCATAGTATATGAATCCTATGTAGAAACCATGAATATTTTACTTTTTGGCCTAAATTATGAAAAGTAAGACATTTATCTTCTAAATTGCTAAATGTTCACGATTCCGTCCACGTGGACCATATGGGCCAGCCCTCACTGCACCCACATAATACGGCATAGTTAACCCTCGCACAGAGGTCCTACGGGCCAACACGGACAAAAACCTTTGCAGTGGCTTAAGGTTCCCCACGTGCACCCATACACTACGGTGTGGCCCATTTCCATCCCATGTGAAACCCAAACAATCGATGGATGCTAAGACTAACCCACTAGGCCCTCGTTGGCCTCACATATGAAGAATTAAATACCACACCAGAAAGATTCGGTCATAGGATGGTGCCCTTGTGGGCCCCACATGGTAAAACTTGCTGACTGAAAATGCACCACGGGGATACTCGCGGGTCGCTTCAGGTTCAACTTTATTAAATCCCCAAAAGGGTAATAAAGGCCCGCAAATAAAACAAGTACATTCAAATGTAAAAATTAAAAGGACTTTTCTTAAGGGGGGCAACCAAAATACTTACTGCACTGATACCTGGTGCAGCGTGCAGCAGCCTGTACAATGTAAATTGTACGTGACTATAGTACGGTTTATGTTGATACTGCATGCATGCAGTTAAGCAATGCTTTGACAAATTAGACGAGGGCGCCATCATTTCTTGTTATTGTTTTCAGTTAAGATCGTACCTGCCAACTGGCCGAATTGATTAGTTGCCAAGCGGGTCATATTTATCATAAATTGTGTATATAATGTAAATGTCGTAGTTTTGTCTGTCAAAGAAAACTCTTCCAGTTTTTTCTTTTAAACACATCGCTTGAAATTATTTGGGGGGAGGGGCAAGAACTTGTTACAAAATAATTTTAGGGGGACAGTGCCCCCTGGCCCCCCATGGCTACGCCACTGAGTTTAACCACTCAAGACACATCTGCCCAAACAAACCAGCGTAACACTACTACATGGGTCCAATTATAACTGCATATTCTTAGCACATACCCATGAAAAGCCCATTATGCCCACAAATATTCAATGTGGGTAGTGGGTCCCGTGTTAAATATATCCATTTGGAGATGGGCTAGACAACTTTAGCCCTACGAATACGGGTGAAAAGGGTTGTTAGATCCAGCTCCCCTACCCCGCCCAGGCACTTTTTGTATGTCATACAGCTTCACACGAGAGCATAACTATTGATTATAATGGCACTATACCCAGCATTGTCGATGGTCAGATGGTAAAGCGCTCGACTCCTACTACTAAGTTCGTGATTTCGTGTCTTCTCGGAGACTAGGCAACAGGTGGTCACTTTTCGTTTTGCGGTTTTGTGAAGTCGTGAAACGGTCTAGTTTTGAAGTTTCTTTCTCTTTAATATCTTCCTTATTCTAACTTTAATCAACTTCTTTGAGTTCCCACTTTTCTTTTTGTTTAATTAGACTTCGTTTTGTTAATCATATCTTACTGTATATTTCCGAATCAGGTCACTACACGCTGTTCCACGTAGTCTATATTATCAAGTCATGTAGCCCCCCCCCCCCCCTTCCACAAAGCTTTTTTTTGGTTGCTACTGGCAATAGTTTTATGATTTTTTTTCCATTATGAGATGAAAACGATTCCATATTTCATGTAATTAGCATTTGATACGAAAGGTATCAATAATGACAGAGCTCTCGGCGAGCTCTGTCATTATTGATACCGAATTTACCTACCTTCCCAAAGGAACTCTTGTTTTTAGACAAAAGCTAGCCTTTCGATGAATATTCATAAATTATCGACTTCAAAATACTTTTTCTATTGCAAGTGTCGATTAATGTAAGCTTCTTCTAACAATAGGTGACCATTGTGCTTGTTTGGTGGTGCGCTGATTTGTCAAGAAAGCCAGCCGTTCCCTTAAACCTACCATCTCGATCACACCACCGATTCGACGGAAGATATTACCCTACGAATTTAACACTTTGGAAAACATTTTGGGGGGACAGTATAGACCATGTTCCTGAAATGATGGGTTCAATTTGTGACGTGTATGCGGTAGAAAAGGAGCTGAAGTACTCATCAGACAAAACGGAAGGAAATTAAAGGTATTTCAGGCACCTTTTTGTAATATATCCTTCCGTGATGCAAAATGGTATTTTGAGTGAAGCAGAAAAGCATGCAGGAAACACAAACTCTCGGCGCTCAAACTCTCAACGGTCATGGTACACAAATTTGAAATCATTGTGAAAGGCCTACCCGTTAGATTTCCTATAAGGGTAGCTTACTTGTGCCCGTTGAAAACTTTTACAAAGGTCCAGAGGCCACGAAACGGACCAAAATTAGTTTGTAAAGTCAATGCATTTATTGAAGAAATTTCCTCCGCGCCAAAATATTGACTGACAAATTTAGTCCCTAGCATTTTTGTAGGGTGCAGTGTGTACCATGTTGTTGAAGGGATCAGCTCAACCCTGTGGTACAGATGATGTAGCAAATGAATTCAAGTACTCATTGCGCAAAAATGGTGGAAACTGAAGGTATTTTAAACAACGTTTTGCCTTATCCTTTCGCTATGTAAAAATACATTTGATCAGTGAAGTGTCAAACGGAAACACACTATCCTTTTTATCGACGCTCTCGATGCTCAAAATTCCAATGGTCATAATGTTACACACATTTGAAAACACTATGGACAACCGACTCGGAAGCATAAGTATGACGGCGGGAAGCTTATGCCTGTTGAAAACTTCTACAAGGATCCAGAGGCCACGAAACGTACTAAATTTTGTGTTACAATTAATAAGAAAGGAATTGTTTCGGGTTCGTTAAATACAGACTTGTTCATCCGCGTATGCAGCACCTTTCAATTGAGGGGGAGCAGGTGACTTCAAGTTTGACAAATGCCGAGTATAGCGATGGAAGAGTGATGTGAAGAATATTCACCCTTTCCCCAACGCCATCCCCCACCTCTCATTCACCTCTTTCTTTTGATTCGCAGCACCTATCAATTGCAGGGGAGCAGGTGACTTCAATTTTGACAAATGCCGAGTATATCGAACTCTGGAAGAGTGATGTGAAGAATATTCACCGGCCCCCATCTCCCATTTACCTCTTTCTCTTGATTAGCCCTGGATTGCAAACTCTTTCGTCTTGTGAAAGCTACCAATCGAAGAACAACCAAGCTGACCGTCAGTAAATATTTAAGTCACCATATCATGACGGTGAAGTTTTTGGAAAGAAGTCTTAGCATTTATTTAAACATCAGAAAGCGCGTGTACTAGAAATCATTCTTCCATTGATTTGCGTACTTGATTTTGGTCCGTTTCAAGGCCTTTGAAAAGTCGTAGCATGTTAAAGTCACAAGTAAGTAAACTTTTTGAGGATTTGTACTCTTGAGATCAAGGAAAGTCAGGGAGACTGATAGTCGTCTGGAAAGTGGTACGTGACACCAGATGGGGGTAGGGGATCATGTCACTCGTCGAGGAAGGATCCCCCACGGTCGGGTAAATATTTCAGTGTAGTCTCGGGAAACCAAGAACCCAACAGCCATTCGCCTTTGTGATTTATTTGATGTTTTTATTCAAATCAGAGTGCTGTAATGAATGCCCCAAATTTTCCAATTTTTACGAATAAAATCCCCCCAAAGCATGCCGAAAATTTTGAATTTGTTGTTCACAACCTTTCGGTAACCTCTTCGCCCTTGTCGCGGCTTCATTCCCACGAAAGGAAGCTTGGACACCTGTTGAACAAATTCTGGCGATACGTACCCCAGTGTCGGGATTACACACTTTATCGCACCTACTGTCCTTACTAAATGTTTTCTGAAGTAATTGGAAAATTCTACGACCGAGAAGACCACGACTTCCTGCGCGTCCGCTGTTACAGCACGCTCCCCCGCCCCCGCACCCGTCATTTATAGAGCAAACTACGAAACATTTACAGTCCATGCTTTAAACATCAAAAGGGAAATGTATGACATTCAAGGATATTGAAGCAACATAATTTTGGGGTGTTTCAGGCAATATAAAGTACGGTAATATTCTGTTTACATGTGTTGTCCGGGTACTGCCCATCTTGCCCATCCAGCCATTAGATTGAACTTCCTGCCCATGACTGTCCAGATGTCTCTAATGCTCCCATTCATATGTTCCACATTTCATAGAGGAGACCCGGGGACCCCCTCGAAATGTACTCGTATTAAACTTCCTTGCTTGGATGTGGAGACATCGAATACGCCCCACTTTCCCTACAGTTGTGATTTTTGATTTTTGCGCACGGTTTGGTAGGGGAGCTCCGCAACAGCTTTCTGGTTTGGTACCCATCTAACGCCATTTAAAATATTTAAACATTTTATTCAATGTTAACATTTTTACAAAATGTACCCTCACTTCTCTTGTAAACGTCCCCTTCCTTTCCTTTCCAAGTTGCATTGTTATAGGCCACGTAAAAATAAGATTGTAATGGCCAGAGTTTGTTCGAGGTGGCTTCAACTGGTTGTGCGGGCCTAAACTGAGGCGCTAGCCAGTTCTATAAAGAGATCAGTGGTCAAAATACGATCAATAGCGGCAATATGTGTGAAAATGTGTGTGTGTGTGTGTGTGTGGGAGGGGATAATGGGCTCTTGAAACAAAACTTGCTCTGAAAATGTGAAAGTCCGTGGAAGTATCTCCAAAAGGAGGGGGATATACCTCTCCGTATTTCCAACTATGAATAGCCTACGATAGATCTCAATGCAAAGAGTTCAAGCATGGTACTTTAAAACTATGCTCAAAAAATGCATACCTTGCCGCTAGACATGGACCTTAGTACTGGCAAATTATACTGTGATTTTCACCGTCATTTTTACAGAGATAGCCACATTTCAATTCTGAAGACTGCTTAATTTCCTCGTAGTTTTACAAGTTCTCAAGCTGCTATTTATCAGATACGACATCGTTCACAATTTCTTTTATTTGCCACATTCGGTCATTGTATTACGGAAGCCAGAGAACATCGCGGTGGTGTGAAATCTGACATGCCAGTTTTCCCACTCCTTTCTTCAGTAAATATGGGAAAGAGAAATCAAGATGCAATTTCTCCTTACCATTATCCACCGATAATGTGGAGTGGAGAAAACCAAATTTAGTGAGGGGGTACTTCAAGAAAGGACCATTACACAGTGTCTATTTTCGAACACCCTGTCCATATATGGACTATGTACATCGGTCCTCTTTTCAATTTAAGTAACATAGCTAGCTCGTCGAAGATTTCTCCGTACCACGGTGGGATCATTCCACGTTGGTAATAACAGCCTATAACGAAATTTATATAGCGCCAATCCGTGTCATGTGCGGGCGCGTCCATTTATGGACAGGGCGTTCGAAAACAGACACTGTGTAATGGTCCTTTCTTGAAGTACCCCCTCACTAACTTTGGTTTTCTCCACTCCTCATTATTGGTGGATAATGGTGATAAGAAATCGTATCTTGATTTCTCCTTCCCATGTTTACCGACTTGAACCAATTGGTTGGATTTACTGGGACGTTAAACCTCATCTAACCTAACCTAACCCATGTTTACCGAAGAAAGGGGTGGGAAAACTGGCATGTCAGATTTCACACCACCGCGATGTTCTCGGCTTCCGTGTTATATGCCCCCTCCATCCTTATCAAAACTATTTTGTGATTACTGTGCGATTCAGAATTTTTGAAATACTTTTTTTTTTTGCATGAAAACGCCACCGATAGTTGATATGAAAAAATGCACTTGAAATGGTCTCGACGAGTTCCGAGTGGGGTTGGTCAAATATTTTAATCATGAAGCTACTAGTAGCTCCATGTTTTAATTCAGAGCCTGAGGGCGGAGAAAGCTTTCGAAAGCAAATTCCTTTGTCAGCGTTTGTATTAGTGGAATGTATTTTAAATAAAAGAGGGAAGTGCAGGGATAACAAAAAAAGAGAAGTACCTTCATACCGTGCAGAAAGTGATAATCCGTTACAGGTGGAAGATAATCTACATTCCCCCAATTGTTCTCTTTACATGGATCGCTTCATTATGAATAGACGGATTGGTTTAAGTAAGCCACTTTCCACTAGCTTGAATAGAGATACAAGGCTAAAGGCAATTGCAAAAGCTCTGAATATTTCAAACCATTAATTAACAGTGGTTAATCGTATTGAATGGTCGATTGAGGCGAGCGAGAATGGGTTGTGTATGAAAAGAACGGAGATATGCACCAAACGACAAAGGAACGAGAAGGGGCCGTTGATGCTTATACTCTCATATCTTTCCCCCTTGTCCGATTCACATATGTTTCCGCTGCAGTTCCCTCCCCCTTAACCAGAAGGCAACATATTTTGAAAGCTGCACAACGAATGAACATTTCTCCGTGTTTACATCCACGTCAAACTTTACTTAAATCACATCCGTGTAATCTACATTTACTATTTTGTAAAATAATTCATTTGTTAGTAATAATTTTATGAGCCCACTACTCCCTCTACACCTCCCAATGGTTATTTTCCTAGAAAAATAACTGACAACCTTCACTTGTCACATGGGCGTCTTTTTCTCGGTCCCTATATCTTTGCACAGGCTTTCAGACAATACTGGACAAAATTATTGGGATATTTTTGGAACTGTAAGATATTTTAGGGATGTTTTCCCCTTTAGCCTTTCTCGATGCTGAGAAAACGAAGCGCTCGTTATTTTCTTAAGCACCAGAAGTTTTATCCCTCTTTAAAACAAAACTAAATACTGAAATAGGGATGTGGGGATTCAGTGTTATATTGTTAAAGATTGTACAGTGTTTCAACGCCAGCGTTCATGGTGCTCGAGAAACTCGCTCAGTTTAGGGAAGAAACTACATGCTTCGTTGCTGTAGACCAAAACTGCTACCCAAGAGCTGCTACCGGCGGGCGGACTTTTCCCTAGTTAACGCTACTGTCTAAGAATTATACCTGGCATCTAGTTACTTGGCAGTTTAGTGCGTGTTCATTCTAGTACTTTTGGAAACCCCTCAAGGCGTGTCAACGTATCAGTACCTGTTGTCCTTAGGGTGAAAGATGAGCAATTCTTGGAGTCATGTCAGCTCCATGGACAAACAAAGAGTTAGAGTTAGATGAGGTTTTACGGCCCAGTTTCTAACCAATTTTAAGTCGGGCAGGCCGGCCACGGCCTTTTTCCCAGTTGTGGCTCACTTTCATTTACGGTCTGGAAATCTCAGGGGGCAGTAGTCCCTCCTCCCCCCCCCCCCCCTCAGGCTGCGGCCCTGCTCTTGCACCATTATTGACATTTCTTCCAAATAACATGATTTAATAGAGTTATATTGTAGGCCCATAACAAAATGCCCAAACAGTGGCCTTTGTCTGTACTTTTTTCTATAGAGAAGGGTCATCTTCTTTGATTTAGGAGGTAGGTTTAGCCCAAACTTGTCTACATGCTATACACACTGATGTATGGTGGAGCTTTGCTTAAGTCATTGCTTCCCTACCGGGCATGGTAATGAGCGTACAAAATACACGGAGTATACCTTTAATTCACCCTCGAAGTCCCAAGAAAGATGTTGAGGAGGGCGCAAAAATAATTGTTGCGAAAATAACCCTGCTCTCGTCGGATAGTTGTCAACATGAACAATAAAAATAGTCTATGCAGACCAAAATAGCTCCCACAAACTATTTCTCAAAACATTTGAAAGAGCCTTCTGGTTAAAAAAAAACATAAAACTGTTGTCCTGTTGGGAATGGCTTTAGAGTACTGGGCTCATATATGATGAGCAGCCTCCATTTTGCTTTCCTTCAAGTGACCATTTCAAGGCCAGGTACATAGGCATAATGACCGGCTCTCTTACTTTGTAAATGCGGAGTGGTCATCTAACACTGCATGATAAATCCATAGAAATGTTTCTATCGGTACTTTCCTGATTCTCAAATGCCAGGAAATTACATCTAATAAAGTTTACTTTCATTTTTCATGAAGAAGGTACTCTAACAGGGCCAGGCAGACCTTCAGCCTTAGCCATTTCCAACAATGTACTTCATTACCAGCTACGCAAAGCGGTTACATTATGATATACATAATGATATAGGATTTCATGAAAATGGTTCTTTGTGTTCTTATCTTGATTTCTAGATGCCAAAAATGTACATCTAAAAGTGATTAATCTCCCAAATTTTGTTCCCTCCTTTAAGGTTTCTTGCCTTTGGCTCTACAGATTTAATCTTCATCCTCACAAAGTAAGTCCCTTTTACATAAAATCTTGAATACGGACCTGACAAATACATGAACATTATAAGTGAATAATAATGGTCGCCTTTATACTAGCATATGAAAGGAAGGGATTGACGATGGAAACATGGTTCAACACATTGGGAAGAGGAATTGAAAAGCAGTTTTCAACCAAGTGGGGAAATCTAAAAGAAAAGGTTGAAAAACCATGACCCAGGTCGTGTGATGAGGCATAGGGTATCTACCTACTTCAAAGCGCCCCTACAGGCCATTCTTGCCCCCTCTGACCGAATTCCCTTGATCCGCCATTCGCTCTACTGCGTTATAAAATAGTTTTACATGACAATTGAAACACTGAGTCTTTTTTTTTCAAAAGTCCCCTGACTCTCTGGCGAAAAGCCAGGGGCGAAAACCAAACAATACTCCCTAAGGAGTTCTGCTCCCCGAAGGAGTAACAACGTCCCCAAGGGACAAACTTTGACTTAACTGACACCACCCGACAATGGTCCCGTTATAGACTGGCTGAATAGAACAGGTCCCACCTGGGAGCTCCCGCTTGAAACACTGATTTACGCGAAAAGCTATAATAAGGCGGGGGCGCGGCCTCCCTTCGAGGCTTCACTCACACATAAGAGCAATTTTGCACGGCTGACGGATGTAGTTAAAAACTTTATAAAAGAAAAACATCGAAATGCTTTACGATTCTTCCATTGTTACAACATTACCATTATCACTGGAACATATGCCTTCAGAAAAGGGCCCATACTGGGCCCTTTGCTTAAGAACTATGTGTATGCTATGTACACAAAGCAGTTTTTCAATGTTTTTTCAAGTACTTATATACACGTCTCATGAGAAGATACTACTAAAAGTGATACGTTTCTCTCTCATCTGTAATCAACTCATTAAACTCTCAGAAATCTAGAACACGCAGTTCGGTTTGTACGTCAAAAGCTTAACACTAGAGTACTATAGTACTAAAATATTTCTCATATGTAAGTCGGTAAGGCGCATATCTTCAGACGCTATTTACGTGGGTTCAAATCCACCCGGAGGACAAACTGCTGAGTTCTTTTCTCGTTTTGTGGCAAGTATTGTTTTTATTGCAGGGCCGTATAGCCTGCGGGGGGATAGGGGTAGGGGACAACTGCCCCCTGAGATTCCAAAACGAAAATGAAAATTGGCCTACTTGAGAAAAAATACTAAAATGCTGAAAATTGTCACCGTCCAAATTATGGTTTTAGGGCCCCTAAAACCTGGGAAATCGCATTTAAGGGTTCCTTTTCTTCCCAGATTTTTCCAGGGAGATCCCTGGCCCCCGCCGTGGATGCGTTTTAGGCCGGTTTCTCCTCCTGATGAATGAACCATCTTTCTCCTACAAGATACATCGCTTGAATACACCAGCATATAAGTTGACTCAAGATAAAATAGTCTACGATTACCTTCATCAGTTCATTAGGTAAACTCAAATGAGCTGGTAAAGACACTTATAATTTAAAGGGCATATGCCGTCACCGCAAACTTATTTTGAGACAATAGCTAAATCTCACAAATGTCCTGTTATTTCACTTTAAGTATCTTTCTTGATAAGTTATAACATAAGTATTGTATATTCAAGGTAAACCAAGGAGCTACTCTACACGTGAAGTCCACACCGGGTACCAGCCTTGCACAGATGCCTTGCCACAGACGAAAAATCAAAACATAATTAAAATTTCAGATCATATTATCAGTCCAAAGCTTTCCCAAAGATAACACCATTTTAGATCTCTGAAAGCTTAGGCCTAAGGGTAGAAGTGTCATCCCTTCCCTGAGGCAACATCCCTTCAATTACACCGCTGGGTCTTCCAAAATAGAAAAAAATCACTAAGCAATGAGGGTTCCTAAACATATAATCAATTCTACGTTTTAAGAAGCTTAACCAAAGATAGCTTCATTTTCATCCAAGTCATCTCACAAAGACAAAAATTTCTCAAAGAGTGTAGAGTGTCATATATAGTCATCCCTTTTTCTTGCACCTCTTGGCTAAGGCCCAGCCAAAGAAGGGAGCATATCACTATAAAAAGACAACATGTAAAGATGTAATCAGTTCAAGGCTTTGCAAACGACAGCATAATTTTGCGCCTCAGCCAGGCCTTACTCCCCTCAGCACTCTCCTCCATGATGGCACTCATGCACAGGTGAAAAAGGAAGGACCCTCCCGGGGGTCAACTATCTCTCGGCACATATTGGGTCTCCGCTTAACAAGTGTCATCAACTGCCCCCTAGAGATTTCGCCCAGGCAACGGCCCTGTATTGAGACCGAATTCTCCTATCTTTCCAAAGCAACTCTTCTTTTTATTGGAAAGCCAGTTTTGGAATCAGCATAAACCGATTTAAAAATACTTTCCTTTCAGTGATGCTTACAGTTTACATGTAAGATTGTGCCAAAAGCTAACTATTGTTCTCGTTACTTGCGCGCTCTAAGATGTCAACAGTAGCGATCCTTAAGACTTGACCAAGTCTCTCGCCGTCTTCGCTGTCGTCTTAATTAAGAATCGTGTAACCCGTGCATTTAACCAAAACCCTCTCTTTCGGCTTTCCCTATCCGTTTTGCAGGTTTGAACAAGTACGGGATGCTTACAGAGGGTGGTTTGGGCAAAAGACTCTAAGTGGTAGATCCTCTGAGACGCGCAGAGTCGTGCATGTCGCATACGGGGCTCTTGAGGGAGAGGATGATTACAAGCGATTACAAGCGACTTAAGCGATTTAAGCTACTAGTCGATGCCCATCATGCACATAGCACCTTATGTAGCCTAAATCTTGTCTAAATCTAGCCTAAAACTTACACACAACAACGCACAAGTACAGTGCTCCCCTCGCACAGCCAAAAAAGAGAACACGATTAGCTAAATAGATTTCTTCTTACCACACACTCTAAAAACGTCCGGATAAAATTTGATCCCAGTGCAGATCGGAGGGGTGCCTACCCAAATCCAGGTCATTTGCAGTAATCAAATCCGGATAAAAACGATCCAATCCGGATCATTTTTTATCCATATCTGATTAAATTATTGATCCGGATTCGTGAAGGTGCCCCTCCTATCTGAACTTGTTACCTATCGTGGAACTGTTCATAACGGGGGTATTTCTTTCTGCTTAGGGGTTACTATAAGCCACAATTATATTAATACTATTCAAGACCCTAGAATACTATATAGTTGGGCACGAAAAACAACGTTGACTGAGAATACTCAACTCCCTAGTGATTTTGCTGTCGATATACTCCAGAGATCCGAGAACACACGAGATTAATTAACTCCTCAGCTACATACGCCCTCACTGTCAGTTTCTTGAGACAAGCAGCGAGCTAGCACATTCATTTCGTGGTATCGTTTGTAATTTTTTTCCAGGATGTTTTTTTTTTTCTTTTTTTTTTCTTTTCACCGAACCAATTAATTATCACGAAATCACACCAGAACACACACACATACATACACACTAGAGTGAGCGGTTGGCGGTACACCGAAACAAATTTTCTCACACTACTGAGTACAGTTGTATGTTGTTACTGCCGTGATGTGCCCAGGTATGATCGCAAAAGTTTGCCTGTGCCTCCCTGGCATGCCTGGTTACGTTTTCGAAGACCATTGTTTTAGCCCCTTGCAAGACATCAAAACTTCCCTCTATAGACTCTTTTCCCAATAGGAATTACAAAGGATTGTGGGATAGAATTTTGGTGTGCATCATTTTTTGCCACATCAAAATGCCATTGACAACAACATCGCCTACCAGAACTCTGTCCCACAATCAATTGCAATTGCTATTTGGAAAAGGGTCTACTGATTCAGCAATATTAAAACAACCAATCTACAAACTTTAACAAAATTTAAACTTAACTTTAAAAAGAGTCCACTTTCTTACGATTTAAGAAAAAACCTCTCCTGACTTCAAATGACGATAAAAAATACCAGATATGAATTCATCAGTGAGACCTTTCCTCCGACAAGATTTGGGCCAAATACCGCTCAAATCGGTGCAGACTTGGCGAAATATCAGCCTCACAAAAAACGACAGACATTTTACAGCCTTAGCCTATACACGTGGGTTAAAAAAAGCTAAACTTTAATTTTTCTAGCGCTGTGACGAAGATTATTACATCTACAAAACGTATCTTCAATCCATTGTATGTATAAGGTACATTTGTTTCACTTATATCTAAAAGTAAAGATAAATTGCGTGAGAGGAGAACTAGTCAAATGTATGACCTACTGCCCACTGTTTAACTTTAGTTTCACTGAGGATCGCCGCCTGCACGATGTTTTAGTGGCAACTTCTTGATGTATGAGTCTATAATCGCAGTGGTAGTGATTTGCAAGTATAGACTCAAGATTGTAACAACTCGACTAAACAGAAGTAGCCTACGACTTTGACTACGCCAATCAAGTGACAGAAAAACGAAAGCGGATATCCATGAGACTAATTTCTTGAAGAGAACTGAAATATTAATTACATATTAATAGAACCGACCACATGTAGGCCTAAGAAGAAATTCTTTAAGTTAGTTAAATATTTTACAATTTTATTTAAGGCCCCGGGGCTGATTACAGGTCATATTTTCAAATATATTTCAATTTTACAGTAGCATTGACCAGTTGACATAAGAGCTAAGCATTTTCGGAGAGAAACTTTCACTTTTCCTTGCTTGCTAAGAAGAAGCCTGTGCGAGTTAATGTTAAAGAAGCATAGAGAATTACACCAGCAATTGCCGTTTGCTTCAAAAGACTTGTATAAGGTCTACTGACATTAAAAGGAGGCTAATGGATGAGTTGGGTAATTTTTTGTATTGGTTGGTAGTATGAGGATCTGTCCCAGACTGACAAATGTTGCACGTGACATGAAAGACTACGATGCAATAAAATGGTGAAATGCCCTTTTTCTGTTAGTAAAACAACATAGTTAGTTTTTCACTTTAACTTTCAGTGTGATTTGTTATACTTGTCCCCTTATCTGCAGACTTCATAGGTACCCCCAAAGTGAAACGGCTTGCAGTTGAAAATTGTATAGTCTATTTTTATGTATAAATTCGTTTATAATCAGAAGCCTTTCACAATTTGCTCTACAATTGGCCATCGATTTCGACACTGTGTATTGATATAACGCCACCTTTATAAATACCCTGACGTAAAGAAGTAGTCGACTACCTGCTGAAAATAACGAACCTGGAACTCTATAAATTATAGGACTAAGTGTATATATTGGCAAGCCTCGTAATGTCATGCATGAGTAGATTTCTACCATGGCATACGAAGCGTATACCGGTTTATATAGACCTACGTGTGTAGTATTCAAGCGTTCTCTAGTATTCCCAGTTTGCAGCTCTGAATCGATGTATCGCATTAACAGATGTCTAGGCAGCCTATAATAGAATGCAGAGGGAACCATCTGCTGTAGGCAAAATGATACGATGTCATCATCATTAGCAAACGTAACACAGTTACTCTAGTTTATGAGGAGGAATATTCGTACATAAGTCGTCGCTACCGGGCCGTTATTGTGGCCAGCGAGTTATAATTTCTGTTGGGATCAAATGTTCTTTTTGGAACACCGAAGTTTGCCTGCGTAGCCATCCACCGCTGTGTTGTGTTGCCATTTATTCATTTATCTGAACATGGATGGTCACAAATGATTTTCAAAATTCGAGGAGAAGAGTGGTAGTGAATCTTAAAGGTAAACCAGAGTAAAGCATGAGCCGCTGAAATAGCCGTTCAACCGATTCCCGGGTGAGCCGTCATAACAGCTAAATGAAAGGCAAAAGATTAAAAATATTTAGCACGATGAAACGTTTTGATTGCGAATGGAATCGTGAATAAGTCGTATACTCCTTCGGAGAGTTCAAGAAGTTTTGTGGGTTATCGGCCAAGCAAATGGCGAATTGTTTAATATTTGTCGTTGAAGAAAGAAAATAGCGATTTAACAGCCAATTTGTACAAGGGCAAATGCATGTTTTCAAGCTTAGTGCCGTCAATAGCCCCTAACCTGACACTTAACGGACGCATTTATTGGGGATTTAAAGACTAGCCTTCGTTCTCAAGTCCGTTTTGTCTTACAGAATATGGTTGTTTTCAGACCATGCAGAGGTAGTCTATTTAATATTTCTATTATACCGGGACTTGTTCTGGTGTATTCGATTTTTGCAAATAATTCAATATTGGGGACATTTTAAGTAAACTAAATTGATAAATTACCAGTTAAGGGTTGTTCGAATCAAACTACTTCTGAGTGACCGAAAACGTTTATGCACCGACTCAGTGCTTGAAGAGACGAATGACCAGGTAGACGAATGATACAAAACAGTCAATACAAAGTTTCGTAAAGCGGTTGTAGTGCTCAAATGACCAATGGAAGCTTTCGTAACATTGAATGTAGGTGGGTCGTTGTTCACCACCACGAGGGCAACTTTAACACGTTTCCCCTCGTCCATGCTGGGCGCCATTTTTAAATATGTCGGACCAGTTGCGATTTCAAAGGATGAACACGGAAGAGTATTTATCGACCGTGACGGAGATCTTTTCCGCCATGTATTAAATTATTTGAGGCGAGGATATCTTGTTCTTCCAGAAGACTTCTCGAAGTTAGACATGCTAGCCGACGAGGCGATGTTTTATGAATTACCCAAACTAGTGGACCTAATACATGAACATAAAATTCGACAGTCTCAGAAAGGAAAAAGTGCTTCTGAAATTGCCGGACCGACAATTAAACCAAATCAGCCGTTGAAAAATGCAAAAGACGAAAAGGCTACGGAAAGAGAGTTACTCATCGTCAAACTGCTCTACGAAAACTATGCAGACATGACCACTTACGACAAATTTCTCGTCTTAAAAAGGAGCAAGACGATACATGCTACTTCCGGGCACCTGACAGGCCGCGTCGACACCTTCAGAGAGATTCCGAACCCCAAGTTTAACCAGCGAGTTCGTGATCAGTTTTCGGACGCTAGCAGCGCCTTCATCGTTTCGCTTCCTCTTGCCCCTGCCTACGCCACTGAACACCAGCTTTTCCAAGATCTGACCAAAATCGGATTCCAGGTGGACGGTTTTTCGTCAGAATTACGATGTGATAAAAGAGAAGGCGAACAAACGTTTTTCTCTTATAAGACTTTATTGTTTACGAGGCAAAGGTCCACGGGAATTCAGCCATAAGGATGACCGGTTTGTTACAAGGATAAAGGTATAAAACATAGTTGGTTTAAGAATATAAGGAATCAACTTCTTTTTGCTCTAAGAAGAAGAAGCTGTAACGTTATTTTATGACGTAACCGGTCTACCCCCCCCCCCGTACTTTTAGTTAGTACTCCTTTAAAGTTACCCAAGCCTTCAATTTTGCTTTCAACGAGAGTTGCACCGAAAAACCAACGCCACCAAATGATTGAATGAGGTGTATTAATCTTTAATTTGTACAGACTTGTAGTATTCGAATATGTTACTCGTATCCGAGTACTAAAAGTCTGTTCTGCGTACTCATGACTTTGTGCTCGTGCTCGTACTTGGGAACATGTACTCATGAGTACAGACATCAGTCTAGGATGTTAGTATGTGTAATCTTTGTTGATCCTGTTCTAATTTAATTGAACTTGTAAGGATGTAATGGTTCCTGCGCTGATCAACACAAACTGTCTAAAAATATACAAAATATACTGTGCTGTTACTAAGACCAGCAACAAAGGATTAAACTTGGAGTAATTGATCTCTCATAATGCATGTATAGTATTTTGACCTCTCATTCAAAAAGAAAATACCTTGCCTTGGTGTAGTCTTGAACTGCACTGTTTGAAATTGCAGGTACCTTGAATCAGTGACGTAGTCGGAGTCAACCTTCTCCAAACGTAATGACCCAGTTGAAATTACTTTTAGCTGTTGGCAAATGGGCTCACCCAGTTATAACCTTTTGAGACTGGGTATGTTGTGGAGAGCAATACCCTAGGCTTTGCCTGGAAGTTGAAACCAAAATGACCATGCAATGTTTGAGTAGCCTGACCTGTATAAGTCAGTTTTCTCAACAGGCTTGAATCAATCTAAATTAGGCTTTTTTGTTGGTAAATTTACGAAAACCTTTGACCCTCTAAATAAATTTGAAAACCAGGTTGTGATTTTGCAGTAGACTGCAGTATACCCAAAATAATTTCTTCTTACAGAAATTAATTTTGAAATAATGAAAAGCTTACTGTAAAAAAGCATTTCAGTTTATAACATGATAACATTGAAACAAGATATGGACAATTCCTTACTTCCCAAGCTCCACCAGTATACCATATCTTCCAAGTTACATATCTACTGTATGTTTACAGTAAAGCTTCTGGAAATTGCAGTGGCCGACTGCATGCAGTGGCCAAGCGGTTAGAGCATCCAACTTGCAGCCGGAAGGTCTAGGGTTCAAATCCTGGCCGGGTCATACCAAAGACTTTAAAAATGGAACCTACTGCCTTTGTGCTTGGTGTTCAGCATAAGCAATGGAGTAGGGAAAACAATCCAGTGAGCCACAACTGGAAAAAAGGCCGTGGTCGTCTCGACTTGAACCAATTGGTTGGAAACTGGGACGTTAAACCTCAACTAACTAACTAACTAACTAACTAACTAACTAACTAACGAACGAACGAACGAACGAACGAACGAACGAACGAACGAACGAACGAACTAACTAACTAACTAACTAACTAGCTAACTAGCTAACTAACTAACTAACTAACTAACTGACTGGAAATTGTGATAGTAAACTGTCATCTTTGTTTAATAGACCTTTTTCCACAAAGGATTTTCTAAATTTGACGTAAGATTATTTACTAAGCGCTGAAACGTCATCGGTGAGTTTTTCATACCAAACGGCATAACCTTATACTGAAATAACCCATCTGGCGTCACGAATGCCGAGATTTTCCGAGCCCTCTCAGTGAGTGGTATCTCCCAGTACCCCTTTAGTAAGTCAAACTTTGACACATACGTAGCTTTCCCAATCCTATCAATGCAATCATCGATACGGGGTATCGGATAGGAATCCGTTCTTGTGACTGCATTCACCTTTCGGTAATCAGTACAAAATCTGTACCCACCGTCTGGCTTGGGGACCAATATACAAGGGGAAGACCATTCACTATCACTAGGTTCTATAATGTCATGGTCTAACATATACCGAACCTCATCCCTGAGATGTTGTCGTTTTCTAGGGTTAACTCGGTAAGGATGCTGCTTAATTGGTGTGGCATCTCCCACATCAACATCATGTTCAATCAAATTTGTCCTAGTAGGATCATCTGAGAACAAGCATGCATATTCATAGATTAATGATTTCATTTCTGACTTTTCTTTGTGATCCAGATGACTTAATTTCTGGTCAAGATTTTTCAACACATCAGAATTTTGTAACTTAATACACATGTCAGGAACATTATTAGCCTTGATCTCATCATTACTGAGTTCATAATCAGCATTGATAATACACACTTGATCACCTGTATCATTAGTGTTACTATTTACATCATGTACACTTTCATCCTTAGAAATGTCACAATCTTCTCTTTCATAATATCTCTTCATCATATTAATATGACATACTCTTTTAGATTTACGCTTGTCAGGTGTCAAAATGACGTAATCTGTGTCACTGACCTTTCTCTCAATGACATAAGGTCCTTGAAAGCGAGCTTGAAGTGGCTGACCAGAAACAGGCAAAAACACTAGCACCTTATCACCAGGCTTAAACTCTCTTTTCACAGTGGTCTTGTCGTACCACGCTTTCATTTTCTTCTGAGAGAGCCTCAGATTTTCCTGAGCAAGTTCACATGCTCCATGAAGACGATCTTTAAAGCGGGATACATAATCAAGTAGATGTATGTCTTCACCTGGATCTGATAACCACTTCTCCTTTAACAATTTCAATGGTCCACGAACTGTGTGTCCAAAGACAAGTTCAAACGGACTGAACCCAAGTGACTCTTGTATAGATTCCCTGGCAGCAAACATTACAAATGGAATGCCTTCATCTCAATCTCTCTCATTATCATGACAATATGTCTTTAACATATTCTTCAAAGTTTGGTGAAACCTTTCTAAAGCCCCTTGGCTTTCCGGATGATAAGCCGAAGACTTAATTTGGTCTATGCCTAACTCATACAACATCTGCTGGAATACAGTTGACATGAAATTAGACCCTTGATCTGATTGGATCTCTTTTGGCAACCCAAACAATGTGAAAAATTTAAGTAAAGCTTGTAAGACTGTCCGAGCCTTAATATTCCTCAGAGGTATTGCCTCTGGAAACCTTGTAGAAGCACACATAATGGTTAATATATACTGATGCCCTGCCCTACTCTTAGGTAGGGGACCTACACAATCAATGATGACTCTACTAAACGGCTCTTCAAAAGCAGGAATTGGCTTTAAGGGTGCAGCCGGAATATTCTGATTCGGCTTCCCAACCATTTGACATGAGTGACAGGTCTTACAAAATTTGGCCACATCACTTTTAAGTTTTGGCCAATAAAAGTGATTTAGAATTCTGTGGTAAGTCTTATTGACTCCTAGGTGCCCTGCAAATGGCATTTCATGAGCAATACTCAGTATTTCCCTTCTATAGGTCCTAGGTACCACAATTTGATGGTAAATTCTCCACTCTTCATCTAATAGTGCATCAGGTGGTCGCCATTTACGCATCAAAATATTGTTTTTCAAATAAAAGCAGACTGGGACGTCTTTCGATTCATCCTCAGTGAGTGCACCAGCTATTAATGGCTAAAGCTCTTCATCATGTTGTTGTTGGACTGACAACTGGTCTCTGTGGAGTGTGTCAGACATTTTTGATTTTTCCTGTTCTACCCCCTCACTATGTGTGGGGCCAGGAGACTCACAATCCTGACTATCATCAAGATTAGTCATAAAAGATTGGCTGAGATCATACCAAGAATCTTCACTTTCATGAATATTTTTACTGGAATCTTTTCCAGATTCTGACTCCTCTTTTGGGAGTGTTATTCCATTTTTAGGAACTAATTCCTCAATTTTAGAGGGTGGATGATTAAGTTTATCATCCTTATTTTCAGAAATCATACCCTCATTTTTAGAGAGTGGATGTTCAAGATTATCATCCTTACATGATTCCCTACTTGTTCCACTTTTGGGAACTGTATCCTCACTTTTGGAGGGTGGATGTTTAAGATTATCATCCACGGCGAGCTTTTGTGACATAGCTCTAGTGACAGCACAGGCAGGGAATAAATTTGGAAATTCCTTTTCTAATTGCTCTGTGTTGTTATAATCGCATGGTTTATCTGTCAAAATTGCATTGGCTACTACCTTTCCACCAGCTAGGTCATTGCCTAGCAACAGAGATACCCCCTTTACAGGTAGAGTAGGTCTGACCCCTACTATGACCGACCCAGAAACTAAATCTGACTTCAAATTAATTTTGTGGAGAGGGACAGAAATAAATCCACACTCAACCCCCTGAATTAGTACATTTGCCCCTGTGGAAGTAGAGTCCGATAATGGCAAAACTCCATCAAGAAGCAACGACTGAGTTGCGCCTGTGTCACGCAAAATTTTAATTTTGACGGGTGGATGAGCTGAATTCCCATCTAGGGAAATAAACCCCTCAGACACGAATGGAAGGTATTCTTCCTTAATTTTGTCGTTAGAATTAGGCCGTAAAGTCACGACTACCTCAGAAGAGTTCTCTACATTGGCGAAGGCATTGGAGGCTGTTTCAGTCTCCTTTAATTTTGCCAGTGTGAAGCAATTTGCCATTGTGTGGCCTTTTTTGTGACAGAAACCACAGCTTATGTCTTTAAAGGCAGCTTTGTTTGAGCTGACCTGGTCGTTCTTTTGACGACTTGAATCTGGTTGTTTTTTACCAGAATTTGTTGGAGAGATAGAACCAGACTGAGATCCACTATTACTTGTTGTGCCACTACTATTGCCATATTTCTTATTTGGCCTATTAAACTGACCCTTGTTTTGAGTCTGACCCACTTTACCAAATTTATGGGTAAGTGCATACTGATCAGCCAAATTTGCCACTTCCTTTAAGTTGTCAGCCTTATTTTCCTCAAGGTGAGTCTTAATGTCATCATTCACACACCGTTTGAATTCCTCGACCAGCATCAGTTGTCTTAAAGTGTCAAATGTGGAGACCTTTTTGGAAGCACACCATCTGTCGAAATGCCTTTCTTTTTGATAAGCAAACTCTACGTATGTTTGTGTATCCGCCTTACGATACTTTCTAAATTTTTGGCGATAAGCTTCAGGCACCAATTCATAGGCTTGTAATATGGCCTTTTTAACCTTATCATAATCCATGCTGTCCTCTATTGACAGTGCGGAATACACTTCTTGAGCCTTGCCTGTGAAATTACTCTGGATGAGTATGGACCATTTATCTCTTGGCCACTTTAGTTGCTCACCCAGCTTTTCGAAATGGTTAAAGAATTTCTCCACATTATCCTCCTGAAATTTGGGGACAAATTTAACGTGCTTAGAAACATCGAATCCCCCAGTATCCAAGCCTATTTTAGGGTCTGAGCCTTTTATGACCCCTAACTCTAGTTGCTTCAACCTAAATTCATGTTCTCTTGCCTTTTCCTCCCTTCTTTCTCTTTCTTCTTTTTCCTCTTTTTCCCTTTGCATTTGCATTTCTCTTTCCTCTTTTTCCTTTTGCATTTCTCTTTCCTCTTTTTCCTTTTGCATTTCTCTTTCCATTTCTTTTAATCTAATCTCCTTATTCATTTCTAATTCAAGCCTTTTCAATTCAAATGTGTTGTCAGTTGGCACAGTGATAGCTGTTTCCAATACTGTACTAGGCAGGACACCTTCATCCACAAGATATTCTAGAACATATCTTTTAATCTCGTCTTTCCGCATTAAAGGCTGAAATTCAATGCCATAATGTTTTGCGACCTTTACAATCTCAGACTTCTTTAATGAATCTAGTTCCTCGACTGAGGGACTAGTCACGAATTTATCTAAGTTGAATGGCATTTTGAAATTGTATCAAGCCTTCAACAAACAAATAAGTAGTCTGAGCAAACACAGTTGCTTACGATTCACAACAGAATTTCTCGAATTTTCTAGTATTTTCGTTCCCGGATGTTAGGCCACCAATTCTGTTACGGCTTGTGGTCGCGAGTCAAACCAATAACAGCGAAAGATCACAGAAGAACGAGATTAAAATTCAACAACTTAATGATTATTTACAATCTCCTTATCTTACTTAAATTTACAATAATTAATTAGACTTACTCACAATCCTTTACTTAATATTTGCCTGGTCTGGTCCAAGGGCTGGTAGTGCATGCACGTTGACGATGGCACAGTGGTAGACCTGCAGCGTGCTGTAGCGTAGGAACTGGTTCCACGAGCGAATAATGACAAGGCTAGGTAGGCGATGGATGATAACAACCTCAATGCACAGTGTAGAAACGGCGTAAGGCAATTTGTCACAAGTGTGAATTGTCAGTGGCTGGCCTCATATGATTCGGTCAACAAACGGACAGCAGAATAACGTCTGGACTCGATGGTGTCTCTCTATGTCTCTCCAGTGTGATAGTTGTTGAACTGCGTTTTATATGCTAGGCTTTTCTTCGAGAACTCTCCAGAATTTAACAGAAACTTCTAGTGTACACAGTCCAGCAATTACGAGAACGTTCCTTAATAGAAACTTCTAGAACACACAGTAGTTGTAAACAATTGTTGCAGCTGGCTAGGAGTGTTGCCAGGTCGCTGCTATAATTGGGACATAACGTAAACAGTTCTCGCTTCTAGATAGTTCTAGAAAGGCTGCGTTGAAGTTGAATTCTCTGGAACTTTCCACTCGCTCGTCGATGGATTCAATCCAGTGTTCCTGACGGGTCGTCTTGTAACAATATGTTAATATTCGTTCAGTCATTTACTGTGCTTATCCATTTTGTTGTTCTTTTTCTAATTCTTAAACGCCATAATGTGTTAAAAATGAAAACGTCAATTTTTATAGTGAAGATATTTCCAAAATCCCCCCTCTCCCCCTTTCAATGTTGTGCCCTACTCCATTTCCAACAGTGTTGAGTCAACATTGAACGGGGAGCGGGAGTTTGTTTCATTTACTTTCGTCGTGGATCGCAGGTGAACACTTTGCAGATCGAGTATATTAAGCTTCACCCAGCCTGGTTAATGTTTCGCCATTCTGGGTTTAGTTTACGTACAAATTAAGTTCCCCGAGTGGAGTAAAAAGCAGGGTCTGGAAGTTTTTCTCCTAAGAACTGGTCCCAATCCTTTATTTTATCCGTGTCAGTATTTCAAACAAAAGCCCAATGGCTTTCTAGGGGAGGGATTATCCAGGCGGATAAAAGCCCTGGAGGGCTGACATGCCCGAGCCAAGACAGAACACTAAAAACTGAGAAATTTTAAACACTTTATCAGTTCCAATGTTTGCCAAATATAGCACCATTTCACATGTAAACCACCTCACGTAAACAAAAAATGTCTCTAAGGGGAGAGATGACTTCTGTCCCCTTTTACGACACCGACTTTCCTTACACTAATGCAAAAGATAGGACCAATTCACGTGACAATGGACATTCCTTAATTTATAATTAGCACCATTTTGCATCTGAAGTGTACTCCCTACACGGAAAAACGTTCTCAAAGGGAAGGACCCCTCCTCCAGGACTGCCCCTTGTATGGAGTGACAAAAGAAGGATCCTCCCGGAGTTTAACTATCCTGTGAATGCACCTGACCAACTCTCACAAATTGGGGACTTGTTTCCTTCATATGATTCGTATTTCAGGGTTTCAGTGTATTTTCTTTACACCGTCGATAAAGGTATGGGGGATTCATGGGACTGGATTTCCCACCCACCCTCAAAAGGGGATTTGAGTAAAAATTGTAAATTGCCCCCAAAATGCGTTGAAGCTATTGCTTTTCTACATGGGTAGGCGTAGGTGTATTTCTCAGGACGTATTTTTTATGTAAACTTCCCTTCGTACTTTACCCGCGAACTGATGACAGCCCGTACGCTTAGAACTCTGTGAAAGTCCGAGCCACCCCCCCCCCTCCACATACACACACCCCACCATCAAAATTCCTGAGCCATCCACTGAACTTAGATACAGTCTTTTTCATAGAAGAAGTAAAACAACAAAAATCAAATGCAAAATAGAAACAGATGGGTGTGAAAATTGACAAGAAATCAAAACGTATGGAACCGTTGATTGTGAGATTAAATGTACTTTCGCCAGACTCAATTACGTCAAACTCTTCCTGCTAGAAAAAGAAAACCTAAAAATATTTCACCACAGACCTTTCGCTCTAATCATACACGATTGGAGGAGATGCATTTGGATGGTATAAAATAAAAAAACTTTTTATGAATCTTCTTGCAAAATAAACTTAGGTGGACAATGGCCTTTAAATGAATGACGTGTTTGAAAGGCTGATGGTTGGATAGTGAGTAGAATAATAGTGTAATAGATACATGCTACTCCAACCTACGGACCTAGCGAAATAGGGATTTTTATGTTGGGGAAACTTGAGACAGTGCAAAGCCAAATGACGTAAGCGTTGCGGGGACCTGAGTCATCCCCCCTCCCCCCCCAAAAAAAATGGAATCCAGAAGCATTGATAAAAGCGCCATCGTTCCGGCGCTCTCAGCTTTCAGGCCGACGAAAAGGGTCCAAAAATTATCGCGTTGTGATACACTTTTCACAGTTCTTGCCTAGTTCGTCACGAGACCAACTCAGACTTCACCGAGGCTAGATATGTAGTTCTTTGCTTCGTTTATTTTCTCACAAATATTGTAAGTAATTGACGGAAATATCTTTGGTGGCTCGTAGGAACAAATCATTCAAGGAATTTGTTTTGAATCCTGCCAGAGCGATTCGGCCCTATCTTCAAAAAGAAGAATCGAGATAATCCAGCAAAATCTCTATATAGGTATTTTTCAGGGTACGGATCAATCATGGCCTTTGACCGTGGGTTACAGCTGGGAACAAATTTAAAAGGCACTTAAAATATCATCAAACGGCAGAAAATTACCGAAACTTTCGAAATTTTATTACTCCATTAAAAATGTTCATGCACAGTACTTTGCGATAGCACCCTTGTACAACTCAGAAGAAATGACCCATCAATGTTTCCGACACTGAGGTCGGAGCTAGATGCAATGGCTCTACTCCCAACAATTTTCAAATCTTCCTCAAGTAAGTCAATTATTCGTTGGTCATTTTTGGCACAGAACACCAAATAGTACCCCCCCCCCCATGCAGTCCTCCTCCTCCCCATTCACAAATCTGTGACGAACGCCTTGGTCATTGCCACGGTGGCTCTGGGGTAATGCCCATAAAGTTGTATTATGCCTAGTGTTACAAGACGACCCGTCAGGAACACCGGATTGAATCCATCGACGAGCGAATGGAAAGTTCCAGAGAATTCAACTTCAACGCAGCCTTTCTAGAACTGTCTAGAAGTGAGAACTGTTTACGTTATGTCGCAATTACAACTACTGTGTGTTCTAGAAGTTTCTATTAAGGAACGTTCTCGTAATTACTGGACTGTGTACACTAGAAGTTTCTGTTAAATTCTGGAGAGTTCTCGAATAAAAGCCTAGCATATAAAAGGCAGTTCAACAACTATTCTGGGAGAGAGACATTGAGAAATGCCCTAATACTTCATCGAGTCCAGACGCTGTTGAGAAGTTATTCCCAGCCACTGACACTGCACACTTGTGATAAATTGCCTTACGCCGTTTCTGCACTGTGTACAGAGATTGTTATCATCCATCATTCATCGCCTAGCCTTGTCATTATTCGCTCGTGGAACCAGTTCCTACGCTACAGCACGCTACAGGTCTACTACCGTACCATCGTCAACGTGCATGCACTACCAGCCCTTGGACCAGACCAGGCAAATATTAATTAAAGGATTGTGAGTAAGTCTAATTAATTATTGTAAATTTAAGTGAGATAAGGAGATTGTAAATAATCATTAAGTTGTTGAATTTTAATCTCGTTCTTCTGTGATCTTTCGCTGTTATTGGTTTGACTCGCGACCACAAGCCGTAACAGAATTGGTGGCCTAACATCCGGGAACGAAAAATACTAGAAAATTCGAGAAATTCTGTTGTGACTCGTAAGCACCTGTGTTTGCTCAGACTACTTATTTGTTTGTTGAAGGCTTAATACAATTTCAAAATGCCATTCAACTTAGATAAATTTGTGGCTAGTCCCTCAGTCGAGGAACTAGATTCATTAAAGAAGTCTGAGATTGTAAAGGTCGCAAAACATTATGGCATTGAATTTCAGCCTTTAATGCGGAAAGACGAGATTAAAAGATATGTTCTAGAATATCTTGTGGATGAAAGTATTCTGCCTAGTACAGTATTGGAAACAGCTATCACTGTGCCAACTGACAACACATTTGAATTGAAAAGGCTTGAAATAGAAATGAGTAAAGAGGTTAGATTAAAAGAAATGGAAAGAGAAAGGGAAAAAGAGGAAAGAGAAATACAAATGCAAAGGGAGGCAAGAGAACATGAATTTAGGTTGAAGCAACTAGAGTTAGGGGTCATAAAAGGCTCAGACCCTAAAATAGGCTTGGATACTGGGGGATTCGATGTTTCTAAGCACGTAAAATTTGTCCCCAAATTTCAGGAGGATAATGTGGAGAAATTCTTTAATCATTTCGAAAAGCTGGGTGAGCAACTAAAATGGCCAAGAGATAAATGGTCCATACTCATCCAGAGTAATTTCACAGGCAAGGCTCAAGAAGTGTATTCCGCTCTGTCAATAGAGGACAGCATGGATTATGATAAGGTTAAAAAGGCCATATTACAAGCCTATGAATTGGTGCCTGAAGCTTATCGCCAAAAATTTAGAAAGTATCGTAAGGCGGATACACAAACATACGTAGAGTTTGCTTATCAAAAAGAAAGGCATTTCGACAGATGGTGTGCTTCCAAAAAGGTCTCCACATTTGACACTTTAAGACAACTGATGCTGGTCGAGGAATTCAAACGGTGTGTGAATGATGACATTAAGACTCACCTTGAGGAAAATAAGGCTGACAACTTGAAAGAAGTTGCAAATTTGGCTGATCAGTATGCACTTACCCATAAGTTTGGTAAAGTGGGTCAGACTCAAAACAAGGGTCAGTTTAGTAGGCCAAATAAGAAATATGGCAGTAGTAGTGGCACAACAAGTAACAGTGGATCTCAGTCTGGTTCTATCTCTCCAACAAATTCTGGTAAAAAACAACCAGATTCAAGTCGTCAAAAGAACGACCAGGTCAGCTCAAACAAAGCTGCCTTTAAAGACATTATAATTTGTGGTTTCTGTCACAAAAAGGGCCACACAACGGCAAATTGCTTCAAATTGGCAAAATTAAAGGAGACTGAAACAGCTCCAAATGCCTTAGCCAATGTAGAGAACTCTTCTGAGGTAGTCGTGACTTTACGGCCTAATTCTAACGACAAAATTAAGGAAGAATACCTTCCATTTGTGTCTGAGGGGTTTATTTCCCTAGATGGGAATTCAGCTCATCCACCCGTCAAAATTAAAATTTTGCGTGATACAGGCGCAACTCAGTCGTTGCTTCTTGATGGAGTTTTGCCATTATCGGACTCTACTTCCACAGGGGCAAATGTACTAATTCAGGGGGTTGAGTGTGGATTTATTTCTGTCCCTCTCCACAAAATTAATTTGAAGTCAGATTTAGTTTCTGGGTCGGTCATAGTAGGGGTCAGACCTACTCTACCTGTAAAGGGGGTATCTCTGTTGCTAGGCAATGACCTAGCTGGTGGAAAGGTAGTAGCCAATGCAATTTTGACAGATAAACCATGTGATTATAACAACACAGAGCAATTAGAAAAGGAATTTCCAAATTTATTCCCTGCCTGTGCTGTCACTAGAGCTATGTCACAAAAGCTCGCCGTGGATGATAATCTTAAACATCCACCCTCCAAAAGTGAGGATACAGTTCCCAAAAGTGGAACAAGTAGGGAATCATGTAAGGATGATAATCTTGAACATCCACTCTCTAAAAATGAGGGTATGATTTCTGAAAATAAGGATGATAAACTTAATCATCTACCCTCTAAAATTGAGGAATTAGTTCCTAAAAATGGAACAACACTCCCAAAAGAGGAGTCAGAATCTGGAAAAGATTCCAGTAAAAATATTCATGAAAGTGAAGATTCCTGGTATGATCTCAGCCAATCTTTTATGACTAATCTTAATGATAGTCAGGATTGTGAGTCTCCTGGCCCCACACATAGTGAGGGGGTAGAACAGGAAAAATCAAAAATGTCTGACACACTCCACAGAGACCAGTTGTCAGTCCAACAACAACATGATGAAGAGCTTCAGCCATTAATAGCTGGTGCACTCACTGAGGATGAATCTAAAGACGTCCCAGTCTGCTTTTATTTTAAAAACAATATTTTGATGCGTAAATGGCGACCACCTGATGCACCATTAGATGAAGAGTGGAGAATTTACCATCAGATCGTGGTACCTAGGACCTATAGAAGGGGAATACTGAGTATTGCTCATGAAATGCCATTTGCAGGGCACCTAGGAGTCAATAAGACTTACCACAGAATTCTAAATCACTTTTATTGGCCAAAACTTAAAAGTGATGTGGCCAAATTTTGTAAGACCTGTCACTCATGTCAAATGGTTGGGAAGCCGAATCAGAATATTCCGGCTGCACCCTTAAAGCCAATTCCTGCTTTTGAAGAGCCGTTTAGTAGAGTCATCATTGATTGTGTAGGTCCCCTACCTAAGAGTAGGGCAGGGCATCAGTATATATTAACCATTATGTGTGCTTCTACAAGGTTTCCAGAGGCAATACCTCTGAGGAATATTAAGGCTCGGACAGTCTTACAAGCTTTACTTAAATTTTTCACATTGTTTGGGTTGCCAAAAGAGATCCAATCAGATCAAGGGTCTAATTTCATGTCAACTGTATTCCAGCAGATGTTGTATGAGTTAGGCATAGACCAAATTAAGTCTTCGGCTTATCATCCTGAAAGCCAGGGGGCTTTAGAAAGGTTTCACCAAACTTTGAAGAATATGTTAAAGACATATTGTCATGATAATGAGAGAGATTGGGATGAAGGCATTCCATTTGTAATGTTTGCTGCCAGGGAATCTATACAAGAGTCACTTGGGTTCAGTCCGTTTGAACTTGTCTTTGGACACACAGTTCGTGGACCATTGAAATTGTTAAAGGAGAAGTGGTTATCAGATCCAGGTGAAGACATACATCTACTTGATTATGTATCCCGCTTTAAAGATCGTCTTCATGGAGCATGTGAACTTGCTCAGGAAAATCTGAGGCACTCTCAGAAGAAAATGAAAGCGTGGTATGACAAGACCACTGTGAAAAGAGAGTTTAAACCTGGTGATAAGGTGCTAGTGTTTTTACCTGTTTCTGGTCAGCCACTTCAAGCTCGCTTTCAAGGACCTTATGTCATTGAGAGAAAAGTTAGTGACACAAATTACGTCATTTTGACACCTGACAAGCGTAAATCTAGAAGAGTATGTCATATTAATATGATGAAGAGATATTATGAAAGAGAAGATTGTGACATTTCTAAGGATGAAAGTATACATGATGTAAATAGCAACACTAATGATACAGGTGATCAAGTGTGTATTATCAATACTGATCATGAACTCAGTAATGATGAAATCAAGGCTAATAATGTTCCTGACATGTGTATTAAGTTACAAAATTCTGATGTGTTGAAAAATCTTGACCAGAAATTAAGTCATCTGGATCACAAAGAAAAGTCAGAAATGAAATCATTAATCTATGAATATGCATGCTTGTTCTCAGATGATCCTACTAGGACAAATTTGATTGAACATGATGTTGATGTGGGAGATGCCACACCAATCAAGCAGCATCCTTACCGAGTTAACCCTCAAAAACGACAACATCTCAGGGATGAGGTTCGGTACATGTTGGACCATGACATTATAGAACCTAGTAATAGTGAATGGTCTTCCCCTTGTATATTGGTCCCCAAGCCAGACGGTGGGTACAGATTTTGTACTGATTACCGAAAGGTGAATGCGGTCACAAGAACGGATTCCTATCCGATACCCCGTATCGATGATTGCATTGATAGGATTGGGAAAGCTACGTATGTGTCAAAGTTTGACTTACTAAAGGGGTACTGGGAGATACCACTCACTGAGAGGGCTCGGAAAATCTCGGCATTCGTGACGCCAGATGGGTTATTTCAGTATAAGGTTATGCCGTTTGGTATGAAAAATTCACAAATGACCTTTAAACGCTTAGTAAATAACCTTACGTCAGACTTAGAAAATTGTGAAGTATATATTGATGACCTTATTGTATACAGCAACTCATGGGATGAACATGTACAACATGTTAAGGCATTATTTGACAAGCTTGCCAAAGCTAATTTGACTGTCAATTTGGTCAAAAGTGAGATTGCTTGTGCCCATGTGGTGTACTTAGGGCATGTGGTTGGTCAGGGTAAAGTTAGACCAATTAAGGCTAAAGTTGAGGGCATTGACAAATTCCCTGCCCCAACTGATAAAAGGCAGCTCATGCGCTTCCTAGGCATGGCTGGTTACTACAGACGTTTTTGTCCGAATTTCTCTGACATTGCTGCACCATTGACAAAATTGTTAAAGAAAAATGAAAAGTTTGATTGGACAGATGATTGCCAAGCAGCATTTGAATTATTGAAAAAGGCACTAATGAGTTCACCAGTGTTGATCGCTCCAGATTTTGAAAAACAATTTAAGTTGGCAGTAGATGCCAGTGACAATGGCATAGGAGCAGTTTTGCTTCAAGCTGATGAGCATGGTGTTGATCACCCTGTTTGTTATTATTCTAAGAAATTTGACAAACACCAGAAAAATTATTCAACAATTGAAAAAGAGACATTAGCTTTGATACTTGGTCTTCAACACTTTGATGTTTATTTGGGAACTACTAGTTTCCCTATCACTGTATACACTGATCATAACCCTTTGACATTTTTATCTAAGATGAAGAATAAGAATCAAAGATTGATGAGGTGGAGTTTATTTCTGCAATCATATAATGTAGATATTAAGCACATTAAAGGGAAAGACAATGTTGTACCAGACTCTTTGTCGAGAATTTGATTTGATGCAGTATGTTGAAGATATCACTGTAAGTTTTGAAATTTTGTGTTAACTATGGCACACTGTGTATTGATGATGTTACTGTATTCATGTATTATCATCACCTTGCAAGACAAGTTGTATGTTATGATTATACCTTCCATTGAATATTGGACTACATAATATACATACTGTAGTTATTCCTGTAAAGTTATACATTGTAAATATTGTAACTTAAGTTTTGTCCGAGACGTCCAAAACTTTTTCAAGGGGGGGAGTGTTACAAGACGACCCGTCAGGAACACCGGATTGAATCCATCGACGAGCGAATGGAAAGTTCCAGAGAATTCAACTTCAACGCAGCCTTTCTAGAACTGTCTAGAAGTGAGAAACTGTTTACGTTATGTCGCAATTACAACTACTGTGTGTTCTAGAAGTTTCTATTAAGGAACGTTCTCGTAATTACTGGACTGTGTACACTAGAAGTTTCTGTTAAATTCTGGAGAGTTCTCGAATAAAAGCCTAGCATATAAAGGCAGTTCAACAACTATTCTGGGAGAGAGACATTGAGAAATGCCCTAATACTTCATCGAGTCCAGACGCTGTTGAGAAGTTATTCCCAGCCACTGACACTGCACACTTGTGATAAATTGCCTTACGCCGTTTCTGCACTGTGTACAGAGATTGTTATCATCCATCATTCATCGCCTAGCCTTGTCATTATTCGCTCGTGGAACCAGTTCCTACGCTACAGCACGCTACAGGTCTACTACCGTACCATCGTCAACGTGCATGCACTACCAGCCCTTGGACCAGACCAGGCAAATATTAATTAAAGGATTGTGAGTAAGTCTAATTAATTATTGTAAATTTAAGTGAGATAAGGAGATTGTAAATAATCATTAAGTTGTTGAATTTTAATCTCGTTCTTCTGTGATCTTTCGCTGTTATTGGTTTGACTCGCGACCACAAGCCGTAACACTAGTGTCTGAAATCTATGCGTTTCAATAATGGACTTTTGGGGTAAAGGGTAGGAAAGGAGCCCAAGCCAAAACAAGCTAAGCCGCTGCCTCTTCAAACCGATACACTTGGCTACAGGCCCGTCTGACGCCGTTATAATCCGAAACAACGAAAAATTTCCGGCAACCCACATTTTTTGAAATAATTGTTGCAGATGTGTAGGCCCAACTGATGTAGAATATGTATTCCTTACTTTGAAAGACTTTAAAAATGGAACCTACTGCCGTTGTGCGTGATGCTCCGCATAAGAAATGGAGTAAGGGAAAACAAACCAGTGAGCCACAACTGGAAAAAAGGCGGTGGCCGGCTCGACTTGAACCAATTGGTTGGAAACTGGGCAGTTAAACCTCATCTAACTAACTAACTCCTTACTTTGCCAAGTCTTCAAAGTTTTCACAGTTTGTTAAAAGGAAAACTATCAGCGTCCGTTGATCGCCGGGACCGTTACTCATTCAAGTACTTGATTTAGACTACATCTGAACAGGTACGTAGTTCGTGGCATGTTGTTTCGGACCCAAACAAGCTTGACATCCAATTACATAAAGCTGTATAAATTTGTCCCTATAATGAAAGGAGTCAGTGCAAAGTTTAACAGTTAGTCTTCAGAGCATAACTTCAGACACCAAGCAGACAACTCAGCTTCCCTTGCCCCGAGTACGGGATGATTTTCCTCGAGATTCGGAGATATCAGACAATTGTGACCCCCCCCCTCCCGCTTAGCAAGCCTATAGCCAGGGATAGATGGCCGTTGGGCGGGGGAATCGGTACTGCAGAGTACCGTAGTTAACAGAACTCGTGTACGTTTATTAGAACAGCTAATGGTATAGCTGCCCAAAGCGTACCTAAAAAATTTGGTAACATGAAAGTTGAACTTACACCAGGAAGCCTAAGACAGACCTCTGAACCAAACACCATCGGCGTTCTTGCAACATAGCAACATACTTGACGTCGCCATTGAAACATTTATACAACATGCATAAGAGTCTGAAAAGTATTATCGATTTTTCTTTTCTGTTTAGAGTCATCTCTGTGACAAATTTTGTACTCTTTGCAATTTGCTACTAAAACAAAGGGCAAATGCTGCCACCGCAGTTAAATTTAATTACCGGGGTGTGCTAAATCAAGGGTCGTGACTTCTGACAATGTAAAAAGTTTTCTTTTGATGAATTGTAGAACTTATGCCAAGATAATCTCCTCGTTTACCCGGCGGATGAAATATCAAATACACTTGTGAAGTAAACAATAAAGATAAAAATAAAAAAATAAATAAAGTAAAATAATAAAGAAAGATTGTGTCGACAACATGTACAGTACTATTTATTGGTGCTTTCTCAATTTAGAAATTCAGAATATATAACCGAGAGATTCCCATGCCTTCTGTGATGGAAGAAATACTAACATTAACTAAGTGCTTTTCTACTTCATTGTCAGATTGTAGGAAGATTCCGTCCCCACCCTAATGAGACAAAAATTGGTACTTGTCCGCTCTTGGATAGAGAATTTTACTAAAAAACGTGTCGGAGACGTATGTCAGTCTATACCAACGATTCTCAAACACGGGCCTTAGGGCCGCATGCGGCCCAGGGCCCTGTCGGTGCGGTCCCTCAATTGGTTTAGGATTTTGAGACTAAATAATATTCGACGACAAGAACGAAACGTAGCAAAGAAGGATATTAAAGTATGCAAGTTTGCTCTCCTGAAGGAGGGCTAGGTTGCCTATACGTAACAAACTGTGTAGTGCATTCCTTGTTCAGTCATATTATTCTACTAAACAGGGCCGCCGACAGCCGGGGGGAGGGACAGGGGGACAAATGTCCCGGGGCCCTGGGCAATTCGGGGGACCCGGGAAAATTGGTCATAAAATTTATTATATCATATCGAGTTATTTCCTCGTGAACACCACACTTACTTTGGTGAGAGGAGGCCCGCATTGAAATTTTGTACCGGGCCCGGGTCGGCTGTTGGCAGCTCTGCTACCAAAGACTTGTTTTGTTTGCCTTGTTGTTCACAATCATGCTATGTAAACGGTGGCATTTATTGATGTAGTGGTGCATTGCGGAGTGGTTGTATCTGTAGTGACAAAGCTTAAAATTTCCGCAATTTATATTTCGGAACTAACAATGTGTTTGCGACGTTTTATATGAACTCGCTCTTTGCATAGCTCTGTAAGATTAAATACAAGCATTCAATCAAAGGTTTTTTTTCACTTTTGGGAATGCGGTCATTGAACTCAGAAGACCCACTACTCTATGCAAGTTTGATAATGCCCAAAATATGATTTCATATAAAAGCAAAACGTGAACCCAAGGATGGAGATCAAAGAGAAAGCTTTTAAGTCTTAAAATGACAATGACACCAGAACGTTTTTCTTTTAAAGTTAGATGCCTATCATGGGAACAATGGGCTCGGTCAAGGGAACCAACTGGTAGGATCCAGAGCCAAAGGATTCCTTGGACAAAAACCCATGGAAGCGCGTGGAACATAATGAAATATTCAAGATTAAGGAGGTAAAAATAGCTAACCTCAAATAACAATTCACAGCAAAGTTTTAAGCAAACTGAACTCTGCAATGCAAAGAAATTTAAGAAAATTGTTCAAATCTGCCATGAATAGTGTCTCATAATTGCCAGGCTCTACAGAACAGAACAGTAAGTTTGTGCAAAATGTGATTTTTACCAATTTACTTTGTTTTTACTTTCAACCTTACTCCTTCAAGACCTAGAAAATACTGTATATGTCATTTATTCCATTAAAATAGGTAATGGAAAATAGTAACTTAGGGGACTCGATATGTGATTGCAATTGGAGCAAAATTAACCACTTATCACATTAAAAGAAATTTATACTTCGCAATGGCAGAAGAAACCTATTTCGATTTTTGGTTCATCCTTTAATCGTTTCTGTTCTGCAAAAAAAAGCTCAAAGGGGGGTCGTTTGCACACCCCGACCTCCCCTTGGTGACGCCCATGGCCCTCACCCAGAAAAAGTTTGAGAACCACTGGTCTATAAATAAGTGGTCTGACGTTGTTAGAGTCCCGAACCGATGTTTAGCAATAGCGCCCTCACTTTGTCGCGTTTCTTCTCTAATAATAGCTTGCGTTTGTTTTGAGGCCAAGTCAGGTATTTACCCATTATGTCCAGACCAACCCTACCACTAGCAGTTCCAGCGGAAAGCACGTAAAGGCTGAAAATGAAGTGGGGACACGAATTCGATTTTTTTCGATAATTGGTGGTAGGACAATGTATAAAAGGTGAGAGGAACAAGGTTAAACTGTCATCATTAATTAAGTCAAGGACAAAGACAAAGCTTTCCCGCTGATTAGCTTTCGGACTTTGTGGAAAACTGACAAATACCTATATAGAAATGGTCGCGCTCGTCACTTGCATGAAGGAGGGAGTTGCAACAGATCTGCATGAAGAAAGAAAAGAATGGCATACGGGGTGGGGGAGGGGTTACGAACTGAGTAATGACTGAGTGCATTTCTTTTTTTTGCATAGACCATACTTGTGTTCATCATAGTAACTCTCACAAAATAAAAACTGTAAAAATTATTGGTAGGCCTATAGTCTGGGTCTGTATGAAATGTCGGAAGTGTTTGCGTCAAATTTGTATTAGGCTAGTATATCGTAGAAGATGACACGAAGATAGATGTGTTTCTGTTCCTTTGATATCGTTAATTCGAGGGCCGGGATTTGTGACATGAGGGATGGGGGGGGGGGGGTGTTTTATACGTAAATGTACAAAACATACACATGTATGTCTATGGCTGATATGCTTCCCATGCATTTGTTAAAAATTTACAGTAATCAAGTGATGACAAAGACGTCCCGTTCGCGGAATTTTTTTCCCAGGACGAATTGGCGATTTTGTAAATTTCCATTGAAATTATGAAAAAAGTGATGCTCAGGTTAAATAAGGTTAGGTTAAGCTAAAAAAAATGAAATTGCAAAATTGCCCGCCCCCCCCCCCCCCATTCGTCCTGGGAAAAAATGAAATTGCCCCCCCCCCCTCCGAGACAAGAACGCGTCTCGTTCTCATAATTGTCACCAAAGTATTAAACCATTTGAATGGATACTGGAATGATGGACTCATTGGTCATTGAGTCCGGCAGAATATGACGGGAACAGGGAAGAGTTCAAGACTAACCAACATAAACAACGGAATTGACCCGTCCTATGCATACGTTTGCTTTCTACAAAATATCTCCATTGGTAGTTCAATGTTTATGCTATACCCTCTGAGGCTCCTTGTTGTATGGAAAAAAGTAGGATCGAGGGTTAATGCCCCTTCAAATTCATTTTTCTTTCTTACTTTAAATCAAATTGTTGGTAAACTAATGCATAGTCTGTACTGGATGTCATTTTCTAGAGCAGCAAAGCCGTCTTTTACTTAGAAAACCGTCTGGCGAACCAAACAAATTGCTGGGAGTTTCCCAATATTCTGTCAGAGAATATGGTTTTGCCTCAACTCCGGGGGCTGCAGTAATTATTTTCCACGTAAAATTGCGCTTTCTTACAAGAACTACGATCACGAATGGAGAGTCCATTTGCCAACTTTAGGTAGCCAGTAACACCCACCAAGTCTCCACTGTCAGCAGCAACTTCCCCGCCGGCCCGCAGTCCGGCAGGTACGGTCGCCGCCCATAGAAACGTTTTCGCCCCCTAGAAAATTCGGAAGAAACTTGCAATCGCATCTTAACATATCCCCACGAAAATGGGCCCCTGGAAGCTCCCCCTGAATATGCCGCCCCTGATCCTAATACACCCTCGGAAAGCATACTAATTCCATTCCGAAAGTAACATCGTCCGGGTTAATTATTCAGCCTTCTCGTGTTGTTCCAAACTGTTACATTCCACTTTCAATATCGAACAGAAAGTATGCGACTTGTTTTATTTCCGCTTAAAAGGACCTCATTGTATCAGGAAGCTGCCTGTTTCGGTCACCGTGATTTGTAATGGCAGGGCGTGGCAAAGGTCTAGACGACATGCGCAGTCCATTATCCAGGTACTTAACGTCGTAGTCACATTGGTTGCATTGATACTACTGCATGGGCATACTGCACTGCCCACATATTTACAGGCACAGCTAGCTTCACTCAGTGTTCATTTCTGGTTATCTTCTCGTCCAGAGGTCATCTAACAGCTGCTACTAAACCTTTGTTTAGTTGACATACGTCAAAAGAGCTGCTGATAGGATTTTCTTGTCAGGACAATCTGCCTACAGGTAAACGATTTTACATTTTGGAAGCATTTTCAGGTTGTTCAATATTGGTCTTCTTTGTTACTGACAGTTAAGTTCGGATGTTCCACTGGACAGGCAGTGGGTAAGACTCGTCTTTCTCTTTGTTACGGAATGGGCGTTCGCGATTTACAGCGTGACACTCGTAGTAAATAAGTGACTCAAAATATTGTATTTTCATTGCATCCAACTTTAAATATATGTCGGAGCATTGAAGACACAATTGTACATAGGAATGATCGTTTGAAGTTAAAACTTGTTTTATGGACGAAGGACTTTTTTGCGCGCTATGTAGTTAACCCTCACTCTGTCCCAACAGTCAACTTAACTTCCGCATTAGGGTGTGGCAGGTCCTACTAACTATGCACAGTATAACTTGTGTAGCCTATATAACTTGTAAGTCTGCACTGACAGGACACAGCGTTGCATCCCAGGTGTCATGCAGCCTTGCCACTGCTTTTATTAGCTTTCACATACTCAGTATTTATTTTATTTTATTTAAAATTGTATTCTTTTTTTAACTTGCCTTTACAATTTACACAAGACAGGAATTGTCAAAGTTATACAAGGGGCACAGTTTTGTAGGCATATGAAAATTGGGCTGGACTTTGCAGGCAGTTGTCAGGTTCAACTCAGTGCCATTTTTAAACAGTATTGCAGCAATAGTGTTTATTTAATGTTTAAAGGGATTTAAAATTTTCTCCTCACCAGCTCAGCTGGCAGAACCATCAAACTGACATTTTGAAATTTAATTCTGGATGTTTCAAAGTGAAATCTTGCACAGAAAAAGTTTTTTAATGTAAATTTGTAAATTTAAATTTGAAAGGACCTCAAGCGCAGTTTTTAAGAATGTGGGATCAGCCTATGGCATCTAAATTGCTTCACACCGGGTGCCAAAGCAACTCAACAATTAAGATCAAATTTGTTCCAATGTTTTTGAAGTGGAAGGTCAGAAACACTAGATTGTCTTGGCTATAAACTGAGTTGCTAAGCTTCATCATGTCAGATGCCTACCAGGTAGCAGTACCAGTCAAAATAGGCCTATCCCCCCCCCCATAGGCCTATCCCCCCCCCCCCCCCCCCAGTTTAGACAGCCAAGGATGTCATTTGCCAAAACCTGCATCACAACTTTCTAAGTGTCAATAGTCATCAAGGAAGTTAAATCAGTGTAGGATTGATTTCATTAGGATTGGGAGTTATGTATGAGGTAGGGAGAGAGTTAACTTTGTGCTGAGCAATCTGAAGCAATGCTACATAAAAATGCCCTAAAAATAGTGCAGTGGAGTTGCATATGCAAATGACCACATACCATTAAGATTAAATGGAATTTTATGCCAGGAAATTTGTCATACAGAAGTTCTCCCTTTTGAGAGACTATGCTCATGAAATGTATTTTATGTTAGCAAAATTGGCTCCATATTCCATTAAAATTATGGTTGACACTGTCCCTTTGTTCTATTTGCTTGTCATCCTGTGTGGGAATAAAACATAAGGGCATCACAACTTCAGTGTTGGCACAAAATATTTCACTCACCTCATGTGTTATAGTACTGTAATGGACAATGAGGGCCACTGCTTAATATTGTCTTGCAGTAGTATGCAAAGAATCAACACCGTAGGATGCAAGGCAATTACCAAGACTGACACTATTTTGTTAAAAAGGGTTTTCACATGTAAGGAATATTGATTGATTTTCAAACCACAGGTAAACTTGGGAATTTGGTCCTTCTTCAGTGAGGTATGGGGCATTGCCATTTTCCAGAGGGAAGGAGTTTGCATATTAACAAGGTGCCAAAATTTTTTTTAATTTGGGGAGCGCATGTAAAGGAAGTCACCACAACACACTCATTGAAAAGAATTCCCAGCCCCCACCCCTAGCTGGCACAGGAGTTGCATTCCTGAACGAACATCAGTTTATGTTGAAGCTAAAATGGTTAAACCAGCCATGAGCCATCTCCCAGGTGCCTCAGTGTAAAGTTTTGTAACTGTCATGCATGAGGGAGTTTGAATAGTAGGCAGTAGAGAGCAACAAACTAGTTGCAGCTTTGTATACCTGGCAGATTTAAGATTAACACACAGGCAACTCAAGGTTAGTTTTTTGGATAAAATGTTTTAAATTATATCTTCACCTTTTGGATTGGAATTGAATGTTTTCATTACAAAATACTGGATGTGCACCTACATAAGAGCCAGAATATTTCCTCCGTTTCTAAATTTGGGATTACTTTTTGTTAATTTTTCATTTTCAGTGATCATCCTGTTTTCCCGCTGTTTTCTGTGTTTTGTCCGTTTTTCGATAAAGAATTTTTACTGTGAATTGTGTAGGGTTTGCTGTGAAGAGGTTCTTGGTAGTCCAACATGTGTACGCTTTTTATACTGTTAAGTTGTAGTAGAGTAGTAGTAGTCCATAACTAGTATCCATTGTTCTCCGCTGTGAGCATTCCAAAACGGAAAGTGTGCAACCTCTGCTCACATTTCTAATGCTTTATTCATTGCCAGTCAAAATTGCGAATTCCATTTTCTATTACTGATTCCATGAGTTTTGTCCGTTTTCCTTTACACAGAAAAAAGTTGGCTTTAACCTGCATAATAATGCATCTGTGGTGTGAAGAACAGCTTTGTGTAGAGCAGATGATTTGAAAAGGTCATTGAGAGGTCACTGCCATAAATTCAAGCATTCCAGTAGTTACCATGCTTGGTGGTGATACACTTAAAAGATAATATTAGTAGGTCATTTGAAGGTCACCTCATTGTACAGTAACAATTGGATTCAGTTCTTTATGGGTTATCCACTAACTGAAGGATGATGGAAAATGTGGTAATCCCAGGTATTCTAATTCAGGAATAGCTCCTTTTGGTCATTGGACAATATTTTTGTTACTTGTTTGTTAAATTCATGCATAACTCTTTGGCTTATCTTGAAGTCAATATTATTCAGAAACAATGAAAGATACTTAAAGGCAGTAGGCAGTCACCCCAAAATTTGCTTTAAAAAACAGCAAACTCTTGCAAATCTCTTATTCCATTACAAGAACCTCAGAAGATGTTTTGAACATAACTATTACAAGCAATAGGTAAAGCAAGGAGAAATTCTCCTTGAATTTCACACTTCACTAACAGCTTTGTCACATGATCAAAGTAGGCCATTCATGAACTGTAGTGATGGGGTATACTGACTCTGATTGGGGGTGACTGCCTACTGCCTTTAAGGCCAATAAGAAGACCTCTTTAAATGTGTTAGATTTAGATGTTTTGAAGTAGAACTTCTTGTTCCCATTAAGCAGAGGTATGAAGAAAGTTCTGCTCTACGTAGGTGTATGGGAAGACAATGCGTACTTGCGTAGGAAGGTGTGCCCATAGTTTCCTTTAAAATTTTCCTGGGTGGCAATGAGGTGGGTGATAATCAAAATTTACTATCATGATTTCTTTGGCAAGGTGATGGTGCTAGTGAAAATTCAGAAGTGGGGATAATTTTTTGTGGAAAAAATGTGATATTTGCTTTGGCATTTTGTTCACTCATTTTGCCGTCTTTCACACATTTCTCTCCACATTTTTCTGTCGAGGAGATAGCAATATGGATTAGCAGGTAAAAAATCTGTTTGATACAGGTCCATAATGTAGCGCATATAAACCCCTTTACCTTAGAGGTTGCTCGAGTTCTGTGAAGTTCAAAGGGAAGCACAGTAGCCTATGTTTTCAATTGCTCAGGGCCCTTGGTAATACTGTACACACAAATGATGCAGGATGCACAGGCCAGTGGCTTTTGGGGACACATGGCACTTCGAACAGAACAGATGACAGGTCTCAAAAATTAGAATGTGGCTTTGAGAAGAATTGCAATGGAGTGTTGCATATGATCGCTAAAATTAGGCAAGATAATCCTCGCACAAAGTTTCATTATAATAATTATAAATTCTGGCCTTGAATGGGATTTGTTTTATGATGCTAACTGACCACGCTTACCAACTTAACAATTTAGGTCAAATTTGGTATCTTTGGTATCTTTTGAAAGGCCAGTTCAGATAGGAAAATGGTAGATTACTCTTGGATGAAAAACCTACCTTACTTTGACCTAGCCGGGGATTGAACTCCGAACCTCCCGGTTGCTAAGCTTCATTGCTTCACAAGCAGGCTCTGAGGCAGAAATTTCACTTGGTGTCCAAATCTTAAAAGTGGGTGTGCTAACATTTTGGTGCAATGATGCCAAAGGCAGCAATCACCCACCTTGGCGGGAATTCAAGGGGTCCACCTTCGGGCCCTTGTGGAGGTTAAGAGGACATTGCCCCTTTTTAGGAATTTTGTATTTTAGAGGTTCCTGAGGGTAAAGTACAAACTGTTTCAGCCTATTTTTGAGACTTCTTGGACCTGAAATATGAATTTGTCAATACAATTGTCTACTTCTTCCTCCTTCTGAGGCTGATGTTTTAAACTAGTACAAGTCATTAGGGCTAGCTGCTTTTATTATTGTGTGGGGGGCGGGGATTCCAACCATGTGAAATATTTGGAAGATTAGCAGAAATGGTGTGAGGTATCGTCTATGGTACAAACTTACAAACCTGAAGTACCCAGTCTCACCCTTCCCTCAGTTTTGCCTAGTCATAGGCCTAATTGTGGCCAAGTAATCCTCAGCCTTTAGCTATAACCTTTACTGTAAAACCTTCTGTGCCTTGCAGTGTGACTTGATTCTAAACAAAGGCACCATCTGCTATACTATAGTTCCAATAGCTGTGGTCTGTAGATCTACAGAGAGCTTAACACAGCACTGGCTTCAGTGTCAAACAGAACAACTGTGTGTCCCCTATGGAGCATGCTAAAGCATCCACTAAATAACATTGATACGGCTACATAATATGAAACACATTCAGCAACTTTTATCAAGTTGTCCAGCTTTAATGAGCAATTTTGTACGCTTCTAATATCCCAAGATTGTTTTCCCAACATTCGAGCTACGGTCATCTTTTGGCCATTTAGTTTCATTTCTGCTTTAAGTACAACTTATACTTATGCAGTGCCACAGTCTGAGGATAGAAATCTTCAATGTCAAACTTAAAGGCATCCATAATTACCAAGAGTGACATACATTTCATAAATTAATTGAGGTATGTGTAAAATCACTCTAAACCCCTCGTAATATTTTCATAACCTTTATTGGACAGTAATTTTCTCGCACGATCCTTTTTTGTCCACAAATGGCCACACTAGCTCATTTGTATATGGAGATGTATCAAACCTAAACTAGTCATGTTTTTGTTCAGAGAAGTCTGATCCTATACGAACAGACTACATTGTAAAACGTATGATATCAACCGTTTGTAGCATAATATGCAACATGGCAGTTACGTTGTGGATAATAGCACTAACCACTCAGTTCAGTTGACAGGATTTTTATATGGCAAGTACAGTACATCCACCGTAGTTTTAAGTCGATACATTACTGCATTGACTGATTTCTGCATTAACCCAGTGTATGTGATGCAATCAGAATTCAGATACATGAGATGTGTATACATGTATGCATGTTAGTGGGAATGTGATTTGAACAAAATCATGCTAGTAGTCCCGCGAAAAACTAGGGAAGACAAAAAGGTCTTCCGTATGGAGAAAATGGTCGTCTCGGATAATCGGAAGACCACTAATTTCGGACGGTCTTAATATATACTGGAAACTAAGGGTGTTAAGTGCACAGCTTCACATACTGGCCATGGAAAGGATGGCTGGATGGCTGCCTTAATCACTGCTCACACTTGAGCAAGCGATATACATAGGCCTATGCCCTTTCTGCAGGTGTTGTTCGTCATTTATAGTCGAACGGCACAAGCAAATGGTACAGCAATGCATAAGTGGTTTGTGCAGATGTGGTAATCTGGTAAAAACAGCCTGATCACAACTGCATGCAGAACACACACATAGGGCAGCTTGCTTCCATCAACAGAAAGTCTTATCGTTCGTAGTGTAGGTTCTGTGTATACATGTTGTAAATGTAAGAATTCTGCAAAGTGTACACGTAACACCCAAGTGAAAAGAGTACCAGAGGTGGAAAATCATGAATTTTATTTGTGTAATGAGGTACTTTTACAAGGGGCACAAAGTTGGATTTTACTGTAAGCTCATGACCGGTAGCGTTATATTGGGATGGGTTACAGATCGGCTGTTATCTTGGAGTGAGGGGTGCTTTTGCCATACAGTGTGCAGAGTAGGGAAGTGAAGCTTCCATGGCAAGGGGATGTTGGTTTTATGATGCGAATATGATAAAAACTGATTTGGGAAAGAGATGTGTCAGTGTGGGAAAATGGAACCCTTCCGCCTCCTCCCATGCTCCCTGACAATCCTCAGAAACACTAGTTGCAGAGAATTCTTTTTGACCAAATATTCACCTTAAAGACTTACCCAATCTGTAGCATTAGAAGGTGCCAAGAATCACCAACAATGAACATGTACAAAAAGTGGGAGGGTGAGAGACTTTCTGCCTCTGTGCTCAGTTTGGATGTCACCTTCATTGTGGGAATTAATGTGAAGAAATGTCAGTGGAATTGCCCAACCCCCATTTTGAAATTCTGAAACCCAGGACACGGTTATGCACAGAGTGTGCCTTCCTTTTGATATTTTTACAGCAAAGTGCCCAGCAGTTATTAATTGTAGCTTCTTTTGCAGTTTAAGTCATGAATTTAATTGGTCAGTCAAAATATGTATCTTTCATTCACACAGCATTTTTTTTAATCCACCCGGACTAAAACAACTCTAATCCACCATGAGTGATAAACCAGACGTCAGTGAAGTCACCAAGTTCGACAAAGGCAAACTCAAGTCCGTAGAGACGGAGGAAAAGAACACATTGCCGACAAAAGATAGTGAGTGTTTCTGGCAGTGCAACAGTAATTTTTGTAACCTCAGAGTAATTTAACCCTTTCAGCACTGATTACAGTTTACACTAATAAAAATTATAATAATAATAAAATCATAATAATAATAACTAGTTTTGTAAGAGTCGAACAAAGAGTTGTTCAGTGTGCTTATGAGTGCTGAAAGATGCAAAAATTAAGAAGTTTCAAGACTGTTTGAATTGAAGGATGGAATCCAGAGACCTAAGTTATAGAGGGAGGGAGTTTTATAAACAGGGTGCAGTATTCAGAAAGCTGCGGTCACCAAATGATTTTGTACCTGACATAGGACCTTTCACTTTGCAAAGTTTTTGAGTCTTATTCAAAAGCCTACTTTCAAATGAGACATAATTTGTGACATTCATTGTTTCACACAAAGATCAGAATATTGTACAAAATTATGCAAGTTTCCTAAAATTTCAGTAATTTTTACCATAATTTGTTTGAATCTTTCTTTTATTGATAACTTTCCTGTTGTAGATGTTATTTATTAGTCTTCTATAGAAGAACTGAAGCCTACAGTATTAAAGCCCCACAATAATTGAATACCTTCCTGTATTAAAATATCAAAAAAATATTTCGTCTATCATTTTATTAACCCAGCCATTTTATTAACCTAGCCTAAGCTTACTTTTTTGAACTTTAGAGCACTACCCGTGTTGCTTTCGATAATCTGAGGAAGCCTTACACACTAACTATGTAGAATGTGCACACTTGTTGTCCAAATCAAATCAAAAAGTTCCATAAAAATCCTTTCTAAACTTCCTGTCTTTGACCATGAAAAGCATCTTTCTGTATATTATAGACTGCTTAAAAATGCCCAATCAGTTGGGAAATTTTACAATTATCTCAAATTTGCGTTGAATCTGTATGTAGTTCTCAAGATATTAGCAGCTAAAGTTCTGACATTTTCAACACAAAGTGAACTAGAAGAAAGCTCATGTGATGTCATAGCCTCACATTAATGAGCAGTCTTTTGTTTTTCATAAAACTTAACAACCAGTTTTCTCCTCCATAATCACATGTTATCAGAATGTGATTGCATGAGAGGCATAACAATTTTACAAACTTCACATTCCACATGGGGAGGTCCAGTGTTCGAAATAACGCATGCACACATGCACCGGTGCATGTAACTTTTTGCCAGGGCATGTAACTTTGAATTGGTTACCTGCACGCGTGCATGTAGCCCTAATGACACTTTAAAGAGAGATGTTATAACGGTATCAAAAAATTTGGGATCAAAATATCCAACTCCAGAAATCAGATCTAGAAATAAAGTAAAAAAATTGAAGTACGTATGACGTATGACCCGGTGCTGGCCGGCCAGCCGTAGCATATTTGCGATCGATCCCGCCCGATCATAACGTTACATACTGCATAAGCTTTTGTACTTGAAAGTCTGTGCAAGTTTATGCCTGTGTATGCTTTACGTACTGCTATTAACAGTAATGAGTGAATTGCGAACTCGCATACAGTACAATCTCCGTACAGTACAAGGCGAGATCTAACATCACTGTTCCGTTCAGGCACTTACGTTCAAAACGTACTGTATGTGATACTGTAGTACCTCTACATGATAATTCGACTGTACTATGGTAAGTCGTACGTGTACGATAGCCAGTGCTATACAACATGCAAGTCCTGTGTGTACTTACGTGCGGCCAAGCACTGGTTCAATGTACATGGCAGTGCAAGTGCAGCACGCACGGCCCTTCCTGTTACGCACGTTTGCATACAATACTTCAAATCTCATGTGTGGAAGATACGACCATGCAAACAAAATGTCAAAGCCTGGAAAAAGCAAAACTCTTTTTGCTTTTTGGAAAAAAAATGCCTCTGTGGCGGCTTATTCCCCCTCTGGCTCGTCTGTAGCTCATCGAGAAAATGAACCTGTTTAAGTTGAAGATGACAGTAACCACAACAACCAATCTGATTCTAACGTTACGCCTAACAGCAGTTGTAACGTTGAGCCTATACACATTTTTTAAATTTCAGTGGTGCATGTAAGAATTTATTTGTGCAGGTAAAATTTTTAAGTTACATGCACAGATGCATGTAACTTTTTTTTTCTAATTCGAACACTGGGGAGGTCCTATCCCTTTTTAACTTCAAGGTCAGCACAACAGACTGAAAAAAGAAAGGGAACAGACATTTCTAAGTGTGAAGAAGTGATATGACCCCTGATTGCCTCGTTTCACTTTTGGTTACAAATGTAGTAACTTGATTTGCTGATATCTCAAATATTTTATGTCCGATTTGAATGGAAGTTTCACCAAACTGCGTAGATTTAGTTCCTCTTCCACATATCCAAAATAGAATTTTTGCTTAAACCCTTCCTTTAAGCCACAAAAGTATTTTACACCTGTGCAGTATTGTGTGAAGAAGCTTACCTTTTGGCATCTTCCTAGCCCCATGTTTGTGAGGCCTGTTGCAGGCTTCGTATCCTGCAGTACCATATGTTGCTATGTGCTGCTTGTTGAATGGCATTGTTGGTGGATGCTGGACATCCAGAGGCAGTCCCATCCTCTTATTAGGCAAGTGGCATAATTCAATAAATAGGATCAAAGCTTTTCGGGGAAAGTTATGATATTTTCAGCCTTAGGCCTTTGAAATTTTTGACAGATGCTCAGCCCTTGCCCCTCACCACCACCCCGCCCCCTTCAGCAGTAAAAGGGATCCTGCTTGCTTTTATGTAAGTTTGTCACAATTCCATTTGATAAGCTTTCAGTGTCCTCTATGAATTTTGGATAAAACTTCATGGTTACTTTTCTTTCCTTCCCGACAGCAATTGAACAAGAGAAAGCAGCATCATAGCAACATGAGACAGCCTTCCTGGTGGGCGTGCAAGCTTTCGGCCACCTCCTGTAAATGCGTCTAGAACACAATAGTTCACTAGGGATTAAAAGAGAATTATTATCATTTTTGTACCAGCAAACAAAGACACAGTGAAATTCTTTTGCTTTTGTTCTGTTTCTTTACAAAACCAAGATGACGTGACGTAATGAGCTCACAGACACCATTGAAAAAATGCTCGTGTACCTTTGGTATTAATTGCAACTCTATAAAAAAGGGGACTTGTTTCATGATGGTGGCCAGGGAAACTGGTGAGGTTTTATTTGCTACTTGGGAGATGAGCCTGTTAACCAGACCCCATCTGTCAGCTTATTGGTTTTCAGTACTTTGTGCTTAAAATAAAATCCGCCTTTGATATCTTTGTAGCTAAATCAGATCTTTCATTGACTAGATGTTGTTGTGATCAAATCACTCTGTACATGTCTACAAAATGGTATGTTGCACATGTATGTGGCTTTCCAGTGTACTTCGTGCAAAAAAAAAATTTCAAATTGATGTACTCCTTCTTTTGTTGGTAAAACTTTTTAACATTTGTGCCTTTTTTTACGTAAATATGTCACTTTTTTTTCTCAGTGTGATGGTAACAGTCCATTCATTTTGTAGCCTCAAAAAATCTTTGCAACAAGCAGATGTTTGTGATAAAGACCCATACATCACACTGTAGGTCTGTATTTGGCCAGAATTGACACTTTTCATTTATAAAAGTTATAAAAATGAAATTGATATGAGATGGCCCATTATATTCCCATCACAAAACATTCCACTGTTTGATGGATTAGTACTTGTGATTGTCTATCAGTAGACACTAGATTGCTTGAAAGATCACTTTTGATGTCTTCAGAAGAACTTGAGTGTGCATACTATCTCACTGTCAGGCTATTGTAGTGTAGACGGTCACAGGTGTGGCTTATTCTTGTCATTTTTCATGGTCAAATCAGATCCAGATAAAGTCTTAGAAATAAAAATGTAAAAAGGAACCAAACTATTCTCGATTTTGTTTCTCTGCCTCTCTTGTATTGTCTGGAAGGAGTTTCACACTCTCACAGGGTGTCAGTTGCTACCAGAATCTGATTCTGGACAATATTCCCATTCCTTGGAATAATGTGACTTTACATCAGAGGCCTCATTTGCAGTTACAGGAAATTCTTGTTAGGTAATTAGCATAATACCATTTACTGTTTTTCTAAATGCATACCCAGTTAAAGCAAAAGTTAGGCACCACTGTATAGAATACCCATCCAGGTGCAATGTCCCAGCTAGATGTTTCTCTTCCAACAACTTGATACACATGACTGAAGTCTATGCTGGATCATCACCATGGTACCAGACCTTTTGATGAGGAAGTAGGACAGATGAGGAACAGACGTCCTGGCAAGCTCTGCATCTGGAATATGGACTATAATACTCGTAAAGGCAGTCTGAAATTGGGAGAGGAATGATACATGGAACATTTGGATGACACCCCAGGAGCAACCTTTGGTGTGCAAAGTATGGATATATATAACAGTCATCATGGATTGACAAGACAGCCAGAGCTTTAACCCCTTCCCTTAATCATTCCAATGATCTCCATAAACACTTGCCCAGCTACCTGAAACTCCTGTCTCAAATTTTGAAGCACAATTTTGAGTTCTTTCTTATAGTTAGAAGGAAAAAAATATATCTCATTTCACTCTAGGACTCTTAAAAGGTTGAAGACAGTGTTCGCGCTAAGGGGCGGGATTGCGTGAATCCCGCTTTTGTCTTTCGAATCCCGCACAAAAATGAATCTTATGCGGGAAAATCCCGCACCTGAGATAAACTACAATTATAATACACACATTAAATTGTTATAGTAGCTTTACCAAGTGATAACCCCCTCCTTGATTTTGAAAACCCCTCCCAAAAAAATTTCTAGAGAGGGAATTCCCTCCCAGGTTCAATTCCTTAGCACGAACACTGGTTGAAGATCCCCAGATCCCTTTAATGAAAACACATTACATTATTGTAAATGTGAAATACTTTTTCATTTCCAAAGATTGAAGGTTTAAAATTTGATAATTTTGAAACTTATTGGGACCATATGGGATATTAATATTTTGTCCATGGAAAGATGTCAGGCTGTAGTGAAATTTTTTTGAGAAGTGTAGAGCCCTGGTGTGGGTACTTTTCAAGATGGTGTTAATTCGCACTTCTTTGCACAGCGTAGGAAGCTTTTCAAGACTGGCGAGGGGGGGGGGGCTGAACCTTGTTTCAGATTACCATCCTGGGGAGGGTTCTAAGGGGAGGGAATGGAAAATTTTGGGGTATTTGGGGGTGTAATTGATGTAATTTGGTGCAACATTTTGGACAAACTTTAAGGAAAAATACTGCAAACTTTTGACATTTCTTAAGAAGAGACAAGGGGTTTTTGCCCTTGGATCTTGGGGGGCAGAAGCATACTTCAGCCCTCCACATTTTTGACTGGGGATACAATTAAACATGGGTGAAATATGAGAATTTGGTATATATATAGTAGGTATTGTTGATAGTATCTCGTGCTGAACTTGCAAAATACCACTAACAAGAGGAAGTACCCACATCAGGGCTCATCTCATGCAGAGTTCAAAGAAGCATAGGTGAAGGAAGCAGGGGGGGCTGGGGGAGCTTTAGCATTGTACAAAAAGGCATCTAATGGGCAAGTGTGAAGGTATCTGGGGGTGGGTGGGGGTATATGTCTATACCTACCACCAACTACATAGCTGTCCCAGAGAACTGTTGACTTGTGGGTGTCTCTTGTTCCCCTCCCCACTGGAAATTTTAAAGTGACAAAATGTACCAATAATGTGTTAGACAAAGTTAACTTTGAGCTTTCTTAGTACGAAGCACCCCCTCCCCCCCCCCCCCTCCTCGGATATAACAATGGCAATATAACAATGGCACCTCGGATATAACAATGGCATTGAGATGGGGAAGAAAGGGTAGGGATAATGTTTGTAGTCCACCCATAGAACAAGTTACTCCTATTAAGGTATTCATAAGGTTAGATCAGTTTTGTACAGTGAGCATCTTAGAGCAGGGAGTTGCTATTTGTCAAATAGCAACTCCCTGCTTAGAGTGATGTGCTAAAACTGGGGAAGGGAAGAGAAAAACACAAAAAGTCAATTTGCAAAAGAGCAGATGTCCATAGCTGTGGAGCTCATTTACTGTAATGAGAGTAAAAATGATCCTACTAAGTTCAACCAAAATGACTAACAGAAACATTTCTGATAGCATACTGTGGTGTATTTTAAGTTTCCATCCATGTGAGAACAATAAAACAATGGACTTGAGTCAATTTAGTAACACCACAAACAATTTATTCCCTAAAATAGCACATTTTCTGACAGTTGTTAGCTACTTTTTATCTCACACAATTGTTACAAAGAACATTACTAATTCACTACATAGTTCACACCCAGCTTTAATATCTGACAGCTGCAGTGTAAAAGATTGAATCAATATAAAAGCTAGGGTCTATTATGACTGCCCAAATGAGACAAAGAGGTAGTGATGTCCTCTTTATTTTATGACCTTATGATCAGTATGCAGTAAGTACACTACTAGCTACCATTCATGGCAATAAGGATTTATGTGTTCCAACTACTGTTTGTTCATGATAAGGCATTCAGCAGTAATGAAAATAAAGGGATGGTTAAAGCTTAGAGCATAATTTGCTATATTATCATACTGATCTGTAACCCCTTACATACATCAACAACAAGTTTGATAATTGTGGCATAATTCAAAGAAAAGTAATCTGATGAACTTTTGAACCCATCCATACAGTAAGTGTTTTGTTTGTTCCCAGACTGGCAGTAGGTCTATGGGGAGACAGCGCTACATTAATGTAATATCGCTGTGGAGCTGTCTGCAACTGGCACCTGTCTGAGATGTCATCTGACTCATCTAGCACAGCAGCCTGTCTGTAATTTTAAATGCATTTGCAGGCCTATCACATGTATGGCAATGTGAAGAAGGCAACTTTTTCAGTATGAGCAGGGAGTTGCTATTTGTCAAATAGCTACTCCCTGGTATGAGGCAGCTATCCACAATTGCTTTGACAATTCAAAGGTAGTTCTTCTATGTTCCAACAATGCCCTTTCTCCTACAGTTTTCAAAGAAAGTAACCTTTTTAAAACAATTGATATCTCTTGCCTAATGTGATACAATAAATTTTTTTGAGAAGTAAGTGTAGAGCCCTGGTCTGGGTACTTTTCAAGATGGTGTTAATTCGCACTTCTTTGCACAGCGTAGGAAGCTTTTCAAGACTGGCGAGGGGGGGGGGGGGCTGAACCTTGTTTCAGATTACCATCCTGGGGAGGGTTCTAAGGGGAGGGAATGGAAAATTTTGGGGTATTTCAGTGATCTGCCGCTGCCGGTCGGCGCCGGTCGGGCCCGACCAGGACGCAGCATTGCCGACCGCCACAATCTGCCAAACTAACTTTTCCGACCGGCACTTATTCCTTATAAGAAACCAAATAAAATAGTCATGTGGTCGAAGGATCGACTGAAAAGAAACTGTTTGTTGGTCATAATTTGAGACTGGATGAAATCCAGTTCATTATCGTTCATAATATCCAAAACACACCACGTGAAAAATACTATAGGCTAATTTTGCATTCCAGAGCAATGACTCGATGCTTGATCATCGCGCTGTAGTTTCAGTTATTGAAAGGAGCGATGTACAGGCAACCAGCATGCCAGAAGTATTGTTATTGCGTAAATCATAAATGCACAAAGCACAATTTACACCATACGAATATCAGCGTTTCCCCTGGTAGCCAACTTAATTTACGAGACGGCTGCCTTGCTGCTTTTTTGCGACTGCCTCGCCTTGAAATTACCGCCTCATACTTTTTCTCCCATGAAAATTACTTGGAAGGCACGGACTAGATCTTTCCCTTACACATGTAGAATATTTTCATGTTGACAATGAAACCATACAGAACTCCTGAGACATTTCCCATGCTTTTGCAATTGCCTTTAAACAACTTGAATTTGCACCCGAGTTCTAAATTGGTCAAAAATATCCTCCGAAATCTAAATGGTGGGAAAAACTTTCGTAACAAGAATTAATTTGAGGCAGACTCTTGAAAAAGTGACAAGAAATATCGGAAAGAAAGTGTATAATTACAGGCCATAATCAATGAATTACGTTTTGTTTTGCCAATACATAGATGCAATCATAAAAGAATGATTGTGATTGGCTACAGTCCAAGGCTCCAAACTGAAGCATGGATAGTAAGTGAAACCATCAGACCTCGAAAAAAGTGTTGACCGTATCAATTTGAATTGACTTCAAAAAATGACTTAAATTGATATTATTTTAGAGACAGCTTTGGCACATGGTCAATTATGGAAACAAATTCTATTTTAATCCAAAAAGGAAAGGATTTCAGTCCTGAACACTGGTTTGACCCCTAAAGCAAGCTACAGTCCTCTGCATACACTTTGTACTGTGAAAAGCACAGGTAGCATGTTTGATCGTCAGAAGAATAAAAAATAGCCCAAATCATTAAAAATGCAAAAAAAAACATTTTCCTGACCTGGGCAAAAGACCCCAAAACAACAATTCGCATGATAATCGCAAGCTCTAGTCAAACATGTTTTCTCTACCGGGTGTCTTTCTTCATAGTGGCTCAGCACATTGGCCGTTGCCTAACGTGTAGTACGTGTGTACTGATAACCTAGCCTTACACATGTGTAATTATTTTGTAGAAGCCCCCTTACAAGTTGAGCTACATTGCCAAGAATTTTGATAAAACTTCGTTCCAAAGTGCTTAAAAATATGTAATGTGTTCCAGAAAAGGTTGTTTAACATAGAAGGGGTGATATACTGACAGGGTGGCTTTTTTCCTTGTGAAGATGACTTTCATGAAATTTTAATTTTATTACCATATATAAAACTGTTACGTGGAACAAACTCATGTGTCCAAGTCCATTCAAATGCAATAGAGTTGCTGCCACCTACCCCACTCTTAATGAAAGATGTGTCCAAAGCCATGAGGGGAGTATGAAAAGAGTCGTGGCCCCTGCCCCGCCCCTGCCCCACCCCTTCCCCCACAAAGGACCCTCATATTGCTGTTACTAGAAAATAGTACTATGCCATGCATGATTCCAATTAGTTGATCCAAGGGCAACCACAGTATACATTAGTTCAATGTTAAAAAGGAATGCCATAAAAGAAGAAAATATAAATCTGGACAGCAAAAAGAAGAAAGGAAACAATACAAGGCAAATAATTTCACATTTTTTTTCGCAAGCATACAGTACATCATGCTTTTGAATTCTTACAATTGTATAGAATCACAAGAAAATTATTATGATAAAAATAATTTTGGAGATATTGCCCAAACTTAGGCCTCAGCGCTATGTACGGCATGAAATTGCTTCAAATCAAAACAAAGTTAGCGCAAACTTTGAAGTAATAACAATAAAAGGTGACGTCTGGTTTTTTCTGCATCTGATATATATATATATATTACAACTTTTCACTGATTTTTTTTTTTTTTTTGATAATTTGAGAAAGTTTAACAATATGAAATCCCTTTTTCAAGGCTGTGAACAGACAGCTTAAAACACTCGGGAAGTGCCGTTTCCGGCCATCTGGGGGTCTGCAAATTCCAAAATTTTTCTTGTACGCTCCGCGCAGACCGATGGTGGCGCTCCGCTTAGATAGTCCTGCCGGCACTCAAATCATCCTGGGCAGAACCCTGGTATTTGGGGGTGTAATTGATGTAATTTGGTGCAACATTTTGGACAAACTTTAAGGAAAAATACTGCAAATTTTTGACATTTCTTAAGAAGAGACAAGGGGTTTTTGCCCTTGGATCTTGGGGGGCAGAAGCATACTTCAGCCCTCCACATTTTTGACTGGGGATACAATTAAACATGGGTGAAATATGAGAATTTGGTATATATATAGTAGGTATTGTTGATAGTATCTCGTGCTGAACTTGCAAAATACCACTAACAAGAGGAAGTACCCACATCAGGGCTCATCTCATGCAGAGTTCAAAGAAGCATAGGTGAAGGAAGCAGGGGGGCTGGGGGAGCTTTAGCATTGTACAAAAAGGCATCTAATGGGCAAGTGTGAAGGTATCTGGGGGTGGGTGGGGGTATATGTCTATACCTACCACCAACTACATAGCTGTCCCAGGGAACTGTTGACTTGTGGGTGTCTCTTGTTCCCCTCCCCACTGGAAATTTTAAAGTGACAAAATGTACCAATAATGTGTTAGACAAAGTTAACTTTGAGCTTTCTTAGTACGAAGGACCCCCCCCCCCCCCTCCTCGGATATAACAATGGCAATATAACAATGGCACCTCGGATATAACAATGGCATTGAGATGGGGAAGAAAGGGTAGGGATAATGTTTGTAGTCCACCCATAGAACAAGTTACTCCTATTAAGGTATTCATAAGGTTAGATCAGTTTTGTACAGTGAGCATCTTAGAGCAGGGAGTTGCTATTTGTCAAATAGCAACTCCCTGCTTAGAGTGATGTGCTAAAACTGGGGAAGGGAAGAGAAAAACACAAAAAGTCAATTTGCAAAAGAGCAGATGTCCATAGCTGTGGAGCTCATTTACTGTAATGAGAGTAAAAATGATCCTACTAAGTTCAACCAAAATGACTAACAGAAACATTTCTGATAGCATACTGTGGTGTATTTTAAGTTTCCATCCATGTGAGAACAATAAAACAATGGACTTGAGTCAATTTAGTAACACCACAAACAATTTATTCCCTAAAATAGCACATTTTCTGACAGTTGTTAGCTACTTTTTATCTCACACAATTGTTACAAAGAACATTACTAATTCACTACATAGTTCACACCCAGCTTTAATATCTGACAGCTGCAGTGTAAAAGATTGAATCAATATAAAAGCTAGGGTCTATTATGACTGCCCAAATGAGACAAAGAGGTAGTGATGTCCTCTTTATTTTATGACCTTATGATCAGTATGAAGTAAGTACACTACTAGCTACCATTCATGGCAATAAGGATTTATGTGTTCCAACTACTGTTTGTTCATGATAAGGCATTCAGCAGTAATGAAAATAAAGGGATGTTTAAAGCTTAGTGCATAATTTGCTATATTATCATACTGATCTGTAACCCCTTCTATATATCAACAACAAGTTTGATAACTGTGGCATAATTCAAAGAAAAGTAATCTGATGAACTTTTGAACCCATTCATACAGTAAGTGTTGTGTTTGCTCCCAGACTGGCAGTAGGCCTATGGGGAGACTGCTACATTAATGTAATATTGCTGTGGAGCTGTCTGCAACTGGCACCTGTCTGAGATGTCATCTGACTCATCTAGCACAGCAGCCTGTCTGTAATTTTAAATGCATTTGCAGGCCTATCACATGTATGGCAATGTGATGAAGGCAACTTTTTCGGTATGAGCAGGGAGTTGCTATTTGTCAAATAGCAACTCCCTGGTATGAGGCAGCCATCCACAATTCCTTTTACAATTCAAAGGTAGTACTTCTAGGTTCCAACAATGCCCTTTCTCCTACAGTTTTCAAAGAAAGTAACCTTTTTAAAACAATTGATATCTCTTGCCTAATGTGATACAAGGAGAAAACAAACAGCTGTGACTAAACCCTTGATCATTATAGTAAAAGGGCCCATTGTAAATCAAAATTTTTGGAATATTGACAAGGCTGCCATACTTTTGTGTAATTTGCAGGTCACCAACATGTATAGGCCTACATGGTAATCCCATGGTGCAAGCCACTTGACAAAAAGTCCGTAAGTGTTCATCTTTGGTTGGGTGCTATTATTTTTTGTTCATTTCTTATTTCCTCCATTTCATGATAACTTAGTATTAAAAACAACTTCCCTTTAAAATTGAGACATGGAAAGACCACAATTTTATGTCAAAAAATTAGCTGGGTGTTCATTCAAATTTTACACCACTAATTAGTTAGGCCCTACATCATTAGTCATTTTTTAGGGGGGGGGGGAGGGGGAGGGGGGCGAAAAGTGCACTGCAATATGTACGATCAGGGTTATATGGAAAAGACAAACAATACTTCTAATGACTTCTTTTTCCAACCATCAGCAAGCCATGCATACATGATACTGGCCATAGCTCTCATGTTTTATGATAACCTAGCTCTGACAGTTTGATGTTGCTAAAAAGCAGTTGTTAAAATTCTTTCAAGAGAGAGCACTTAGGAATATTGACAGTATGTACTTGAAACTTTTAATAACTTCATTCATGCTACTTGAAACTAAAAGCTAAAACTAGATATTTTCGAGAGAGAAAGTCAACAAAGTTTTCATTGATAAATGTGGAATGACTAAGTATTAGTCACTGTGCTGTGAAAGTAATCCGAGTGTACTGCAATCTGCAGACTGGTGTGCCAAACATCATGAGAAATTCATCTAGTATGTAAGGAGGAAAAACATATATTGCTTTATAGTGTCATCAAGATAGATGCGCTTTTAATGATAAATTTGAGACATGCTAGAGCCTAGATTTTAGGTGGCAGCCCACAGGCTACTTGCAGCCAGCGACATCCACTAAAATGGGCCGCAGAAGGTTAGTTTGAGGAGCCCAAAGTTTTAATAAGAAGAGCAATTTAATGAATTCAAAGCTACTACAGTAAACATTCAAGTAAAAGTAAAACACTTGAGAGAACACTTGTGCTAGAGCAAATGGCATAATCTGAAAGGGGATGGGAAACTAGGTCTATGACCGTTTAGAAATTAAGGAAAATTCTCTGTCCCCTCATACCAGAATTTGATTATTCATTCCCCTCCCCCCCCCCCCCCCCATGATTTATAGATGTGACAATTGCGGTTCATGTATTTGCCACTCAAAGTGAAGCAGCTGACTGTAGAAGACAGAAAGAGGACTGAAGGAGTAGAAGTGAATGAATTTTAAAAAAAAAGAAAAATTACCCTACCTAAAAAAGGGAAGCTCTTTAGTCTGTGGAAAAGATACATTTCTGACTTTATTCATAAATTCATTTTGAATAAAAAAAACTGCCCCAGTCTGGGACTTTCAAGTCTGCCTTCATAATACCAAATTGCTGGGACACATGCCATCTGGGCAGCTGGCCTGGGCCTATAGCATTGAAACATGTTCTTTGGAAATCTTAGCAGCTACTTGTACCTAATCTATTCCCATAGGAAACCTTGATTCGTCTATGGCTAATGACAACACAATATTCATCTGTTCAAATTGTATTCCCATTTAAAATGCAAGTACTGTTTATTCATGCTGTGAATCTTCTTTTTTCAGCTAAAATACCGAATTGGCAGGCATAACATGGGGGAGAGGGGATTAGTCTGCTTGCTTGAGTAGCTTGTTTGTTTTGTGGTTTCCTTGCTGCTCTTGTTCTGGCAAGATGTTAAAGCAAACTCCTCCAAGAGGTGCAAGCAGCATTTAGACTGTTTGACAGTAATGACTTATGGATGCAGAACAAAAAGCAATTCAAGATCAGGCAGCTGGGTGACCTTCTTTCTTGTAAAGAGAAAGAGGTTCTTACAGAAAGGAATAAACTGATTTGCAGCTCATTTGTTCACCCAAAGTATCAAATTTTTGGATGATGCAACATTGAGAACTCTTGAAATGCAAAATGTTTTTGAGAAGAAAAGCTGTTAAGAAGTATATTGGTGAGACTGAATAATGGTTTATCACAGACTGAAGCTATGTTCTCTGCATGGCATATGTTAATGCTTTGTAAATACAATGCTTCCCTTTACGATATGATTTCCAAATTATCAATGCCTTTTTCCATATTTACTTGTACTGAATCCACGGAATAATTTATCCAATCCGGTATTGCACTGCATTTTGCTACACAAGCTGGTCAAATTGCTACACAAATGCAAACTTGCGTAGCAGTTTTTGTACATGCAACATTAGGGTTTTCAATGATTTTGTGATAAAAACCCTATAAACCTCAAAACTGCTATGCAAATTTTGAACACTAAATTATTCACTGCTGAATGTATCAAACAGCAATGAACTTCCTGCATCTGAGTAAAACAATTTGTCGTAAGCCATACTCATTCAGGGCTTGTGTCAATCGGCAATTTACATCATCAAGGTCACTGATGAAAAAATATTCAAACAAGCTGCTCCTCTTTTTCTTAATGTTTTATTCAACCTCATGAATATTCATAATGGCTTTTAAGAAACAACACATTGTATAAAATCATTCATTAATAAGATAACGAGAAGAAGACTAGGTGCCCTAAAAGTTATTTAAGAATTTTGACTGCCATTGATTCTCTATCTTTTACTTAAATCATTCAAAAAGCTACTAAACATTACAATTCTGTAACAAGTTATCCTTCCCCACTAGTGAATGAACAGAATTATATTAATGCAAAATTAAGTGAGGAAATGGTTCTTTAAAAACTATAAATTCTGCTCCAATGAAAATCCAGGAAAAATGGTTCAAATATGCAGCTTCTCTTTCATTACCTTGGATACACATGCCCAACAAATCCAGCCCTGAGTAAAATAATGGGTTTATTTCATCTTTCACTGAGTATAGATGAGGTGTAAATGATGCTGTTTACACAATTATTACAATCAATGCATGAATGCTTCAATCAACCAGAAGCCTCTTCACAGGAAGCGTGGTAACCAAATTCGTACATTCAAAGACCATTTAGGCGATCTAATAAAAAGTTAAAATTGAAAGTAAATTAACTGACAATTTATTCAGGGTTGAATAGAAAAGTGAAAGCAATGTAAATTGACTGTAAAAGATAATAAAAATAAGCAGAAGAGGTGGTTGTAGTTATCACATTAAAGGTCAAGAGCAGTCGCCCCAAACTTATTTTGAAGCAACAGCTAAATCTCACAATTGTCTTCTTATTTCTCTTCAAAGTATCTTTCATAATATGTTAGGACTTTAATATTGCATATTCAAGGTAAACCAATCAGTTACTTCTTGTAAATTTCACATTTGAGGAGAAAAAATATTGTCACATGACTCTCAAGAGCCAATCATGAAACAGGACAGTCTACTACACTACTTCAAGTTGGGGTGACTGCATTTCCCCTTTAAATATTGTATAGAACGCTTTATAATATCGACTCATTTGAAATTTTAATTTAAAAAGTACAGGGGTGTGAGTGGGGTCCTTCAAAAAAAGAGGAAAATAGCTGAAGCTTATCTGCTGAAGCATATCTTGCACACGGCCTTCCTGAAAGTCCAGGGTGGGAGCTCCCAACAGGTAAAGGGGCAGAGCACGAAAATTTCTTTGAAATATGGAACAATGAGAGTGATATTGCCTGAATATTTTACACCATATTTTTGTACAAAAGAAATTGATTATCATTTTTTGCCAAACATATTTATTATCATATTATCCAACTTAATTGGTAACATGAGCCAAAATGACCACTAGATGACCATTGACCTCCAATTTCTAAACACCTGCCCAAGAAGTTACCAGGTTACTGAATATCACAGTAAACACCCCAAGACATGGCAAGGGATCTTCTGGGAACATAGTCTTTCAAACTTATTTATTTTCATAAAATGTCCCAAAATGGAACCTAGATGACATTTGACCTCAAATCCCAGATCACCACAGATAACCTGTAATAGGTTCATCTTTGTGCCAAAGTTTCAGTAACATTGCCCAAGCATGTGTCTATGGAGTACATATGCCTTGAACTGTTGTATGCTTCATCGTACAGTACTATATAGGCCTATGGCTAATACAGCCAAATAAAAATAATCAAAGAAACTTAGACAAGTAGTGATGTCACCCTATCCATAAAAAACACTGACCATGCATAACACAACTTTTGTGAACAAATACGACAATTTAAGCAACTTGTAACGAATATTATTGAAACAAAATACTAGGCCATGTAGCTCTTGTAGGCCGCCTATAACTTGTACAGTAGATCAAATGCAGTTGCATGTGTTGGTTAGGTTGTAATGTGTACATATATGTGACACGTTAGGCAATGGCGAACATGCCATTCCTCTCTGAAGAAAGTTGCCCCGTATATGAAAACCATATCATAGAAACTTGCAAAAACACTTCAGATAGTTCTTTAAGGGTCTTTTACACATGTCATGTACATAATTTGGAGGTTCTTGACCAAATGGGATATTTTGGATTCTTTAGACGATCGATCTTGGTTTTGCTGGCCTATGTATTGAGACATACTGTCTACAGCACACAGTGTATGAAGAAAGTTATAGCTTGCTTGCGTGATCAAACCATGACTTTTGGGACTAAAATCACGCACCTGTGGAGTGAAAATTTTGCGAATGTATACTCACAGATTCCAACTGCAAAGCTCTCACCGCTATATTTTTGCAGCAAGACTGCTAAGATCAAATCTCCCGATCGAGATTTTTAGGGTTTTAATGTCAAGACAAGCCCAGCTAACTATATGAACTCCCGTACAAGCACTTTGCATACAATACTGCAGTAGTGCAGTATATACGTTAGGAAAGACGTTCTGGTATCGTTTTTCCATTGACGGAAATCTTCGGTTTCGATGCACAGTTACTTCTGTCAGATTTTTCAAAAAGGCGGAAAATGAAATCGGGAGGGAAAATGAAAAAAGCGGATTTCCGCTAAAAGGCGGAGATTTCACACCCCTGAAAGTATCAAAAGTCCAGTTAGTTACACTACAGTTGCAGTAATAATGGTCTATTCAATCAATTCAATGAATACAGGCCTAAATAGAAGAGTTTATCAAGCAGACTTAACTGGTATAAGGAACAAAATTACTCCCCAAACATCACTGCTGATGTCAAAAAGTGATGCTTAGTGTCCTTTTAAATGATGATCTTCATGAAATTAAGGTAACGATCCAAACTGAATCAGAGTTAGCAAGGTGTCAATCCAAGATACAAATTTCAAGTTTGTCTTAAGGACAGCAAGAGAAAATAGGACTATAGAAGGCATCCTTGAAGGCACTATCCAGTTACCATACAGAGGGCATCCTTGGTGGTAGGGCACCCTACCATCATCCTTGGAGGTAGGGTACCCTACCTTACAGAGGGCATCCTTGGAGGTAGGGTACCCTACCACCACTGTTCCATTAGCGTGCCAGGGACTACAATGCGTTGGGATTACATATGCAATCAAAAGATAGCTGAGGGACGATGAAGACTAAGCCTTGTAGTGTGTATGAATCTGTGCTCGCCCTTTGGCACATAGCCATGAGAACAGATTTGTTGTACTGTCAGGGTTCCTTAAACTTTGAGCTGAAGGGCCCCTTTCCTAGTCCCAATTCTTGCACAGTTTTAATTGCCCAAGATCTGATGAACTATTATGCTGAGGAAACTGCTTTGTGGTATGCATACTTAATCCTCTTGTAACTGCATATGGAATGTAGGCATCTCACATTTTTCTGATCTTCACAAATCACTAACCAATGAAAGTTGTTTTGATTCAATGGGATTGAGGAAGGGGAGGGGGGAGATCTTTTGAGCAGATACTTTCCACAACAGTGTAAGACAATGAACATTTAAAATCTGACAAATAAAAAAAAAAACACAAAATTTGGTCTCCGAATATTCACCAGTACTACTAGCAAACTTATATGACATGTGATTTATTCAATTCTGAAGTTTGTATGTACATGGATGGGTACAGAAGATATGTACCATTGAATCCTCTCCCACTGTCATAATATCACCATGTTGCAATGTCAGCACCAGTAGGATTATGCTTTTTTGGCAATGGGCACCCATCATACTATCAGCAGTGTCCATCACATGGTACTGAACATCCTGCTACCACAGAGCTTGCTGACAGAGCAAGGATTGGTGCCAGACCTAAAAGCAGTTCCTCAGCTTGTGTCAGCCTTCACAGCTGCATTGACTAACAATTAAGAACCATACACCAAGTGCAGTCACTGTGTGCCTATACAAACTTTAACAACTCACTCTGGACCAGGCCTCAATTTTAAGAAAATTTTATGGTTGTCCAATGGACAACCTGCCTGCCTTATTTGGCTGTCCAAAAGAAAATGTCATAGTCCACAAAAAAATTTGCAGTATTTAACTCTAGAATTAGTCTGTTAATTTGTTTCACAAACTTTGGTTGTCAAATGGACAACCAACCCTCCATTTTTTGGTCGTCTGTCACACATTTTGGTTGTCACAGGCGACTGGACGACTGTTAAACTCGAGCCCTGTGGACACTAAATAAAGGTATGTGGCCTCTGTCTCTGAACATTTACTTCAGTAGCTGTGTATGAACTCATAGTTTTGACTAGCAAGTACTGCCAACAACACCTGTGACATATCCTGTTCATATCCTTGCTGGAAAGTTTCCATAGACAAGTTACCAGATGCCAACATCAAGCTGTTCATTTCTGCTTTAGCTTCTTGGCTGGAGGTTCCTCATCTTCTTTCCTGCTAGATGATGCAGGGGTCCTGGGTACACTGAATCCTGGCACCTGGGAAGGGAAATGAGTCTCAGTGTTTAATGAGATTGAATGGAAATACAAACAATACTGTACTTTAAAGGCAATAGGCAGTCGCCCCAAAATTTTCTTTGAAAAATCAGCAAACTCTTGCAAATCTCCTCTTATTGCATTACAAGCACCTCTGAAGACGTTTTGAACATAACTATTACAAACAATAGGTAAAGCAAGGCGAAATTCTCCTTGAATTCCACAATTCACTAACAAAAATATTGTCACATGATCAAAATAGGCCATTCATGAACTAGAGTGACAGGATACACTCATTCTGTTTGGGGTGACTGCCTACTGCCTTTAAAGATGAGGGAAGCAAGATGTAGTTGTGAGGGAGGCATTTTCACTGACTCCATACCACAATGCACTTTTCCCTACATGCATGGCTACCAGAAAGTAGGCCTATACAGGCCAGGTACCTTTTAGGGGAAAGTACCTAAAAGATTACATCCAAAAGGGAACAAGTTTGCTCATTCTTCATCACGGCAAAAGGGCAGAGGGGTTCCCCCCTCACAGGCTGGTTCTGGTATCTGTGTGTGTAATGTAAATTACAACTCATACTGTTAATTTAATGTAAGGCAACTGCATTGCTCCTAATGCTGACATCTTCTGCCTACCTTCCACACAAACTTGTTTATACATGCAGTAGCTGATAAAATATTTATGGTTAGTTATTTTCCCAGTCAACAACCTCACATATATAAATTTCAGCATGTATGGAGACACCAGTGAGAGGAATAATTTGCATATATCATGCGAGCCTCGAGCCTGACAGACTACAAACTTGAAGAGGGTGGGGAGGGGGAATTCATATGACATAGGTTAAGACCCTGCTCAATTGAAGGGAATAAACCTTGCCCCAACCTTATTTTGATCATTCAGCTTATTCTCCACACACAACTTTGTTTTCATTTCCCAAACAAGCATCTTTTATGTTTCATTACATAAATATTGCAAACTGATCATAAACCAGCCAGTTTATTCTGCATGAATTTAACAATTCAGCAACAAAATATTGTCACATGATTAAAAAGAACTATTCATGACAAAGAGTACAGTACTAGATGGAGTGTACAGATTCAAATCAGGGTCAATAGCATTTGCCCATGATTTTAACATGATTCAATCAACCACTCTGTTAATATAATATGGGAAAACTGGGTCATTCAGCTAAATTTTGAAAAAATTACACCGCTATGATTTCTCTTCACATAGAAAAAGAAGTTTTCTTGATACTGTACTCTCCTCAAAATTTGACTTGCTTACTTTCCTCTTCCATGCAATACTGTAAAATATATTACAGCTGCTAAAATGACACTAAAATGGATCTGAAAGCGAAAGCAACCACTCTGATATATCAGTCAGCTACTGTTTTAACAATGAATGCATTAAACTTGGCATGGGTACATAAGCCAATAAAATTCATCCCTTCCTGTGATGACCTACTTTTACATCTTTCATCAGCACATTGGCCATGTAAATATCTAAGTACAAATATAGTGGTGGTCAGCTCCATCTTTTTGTAAAATAAATATGAACTGGGATTTGAGTAATGGAACCAAATGAAGTTTTGCCACGGGCAGGTTTAAATTATCAAGCTTCTTTAGTCTTTTCAGAGAGTAACTGAACAATTTCCTCATTCTTTGGAATTATATAGCAGCTATAATATGACCTTTAACTTAGGGAAGTTGTTTTTGAAACCTTCAGAGTGAAACTAAAACTTAATCATCAGAAGGATAACAAACACTCTGTGATATATTGTAGGGAACTGAAGGTAATTTTTGAAACTGCAGCTTTCATCTGGAGTGACTTCTAATATACTTCAATAGCTAAATGCTTCTTTATGGACTGTGATAAGCTATTAATAGGCAATGCTGTCTAATTCATTGGGAGGGAATAACGAAGACTAAGAGAAGATACAAGGTATTAGGTTTAAGGTGTACTATGCAAACAGTTGATGTGGTACAAGCACGGAATGATTCGCAAATCATTTCATGCACAATTTTTGAGTGGAAACTGCATGGTTTTAATGTTATCACAATGCATAAGTATTGTATGCAGTACTCACTTGCCTACGGAGTAGACAACATTATAGGCATAGAGAGCTGTTCTCAACTGGGGAGGGGGTCAACACTGTTTATGACCACATCCTGGGGATGTCCCCTCCCCTTTGGAAAATTTTTAATGTTTGATGCGATCCTTTAGATGCAAATTTGGTACAACATATTGGGCAAGTTTTAAGTAAAATTACAGTACATTTTTGACATTTTTTTTAAAGAGGGAACAAATAAGGAGATTTCATCCTTGAATTAATGGGGGGAGAGATGGGAACATACTTCTTTCCCCCCCCCCCAGCTACCCCTAACATAGACTGCTTAGAGCTTCTTTGTTGCAACATTAAAAAACTGCCAACTCTAAGACAGACATATACCAAGTAATTGTAACACAGGGGCCTCAGCTCAATCCACTATGACAATTCTAGTGACTGTTGCACTAAATGCTGTTTTCCAACGTATTTGTTACTATGCATGTAGAATATATTTCAGACGATGGGCCTCTTCTACAGTATTCATTACTCCAAACTTAGCAGACAAAGTAAAACATGTATCAGGATAGAATTTACAGACCTTTTCCCAAATCAGGGGAAAAGATCAATAAAATTCACTCATGTATACAGGAAGTTTCAGTCAGGAAATACTGGGTATTAGACTTATATATAATGTGTTCTCTAATATGATCACTGTATATTGATACTAAATGCTGTCTTGCTATGCAGACACTTTGCATCTATTATTTTACACAGTGCTACATGCAGCTTAATGATGCCCCCCACCAGGGCGTATTCTGGATTTTGCTACATGCCCTAGTTCCTATTATGCCTGAGTATGGGAAGAGGGCTCTATGTTTACAATTCTTAAGTGCATAAAAAACTGACTGTAATGCCAGATCTATGCCAAACATTGCTGAAATCAGAATCAATGGTAGCACTAAATGAAACTCCTTCCAATACTTAAATGTTATCTTGGCTTTACACAAGGTACATTTACCCTACACTCTAAAAACACTTTGGTCAAATTGACCAATGACTGGGTCAACTATGCACCGAACCAAAATTGATCAAATAGATTGACTAAACTATGGTCAAATTTGACCACTTATTGGTCAGATTTTACCATAGAGTGGTCAAATTTGACCATAGTTAATCTACTTGACTAATGTTGGTTCGGTGCATAGTTGACCCAGTCATTGGTCAATTTGCCCAAAGCGTTTTTAGAGTGTAGATTAAAGGTCTCTCCTAAAGGTTAATATGTTAAAATGTAACCAGGATTAACATCAAACAAAAAGGTTCCATTAATGGGTACTTTCCAGGAATCCACTTCAAATAAGAAAATAACATTACAATAATGCCATTACATGTTACAATGTACTTCAATATTTTCTTTGATAAAGTTTTGACTGGACAGATTGGATTGGTTGCTTATTTCCCCCAAACTGAAAAATATTCTAATAGATAAAAGATGTTGGCTGCATCGAATAAAACATTTAAGATGGGCTTAATGAAGAACCATAAAACAAAAAATAAAAGAGTGATTGTGGGCATATGACTTCAGATGAAACTTTTTACAAGTCATTTTGCAGATTGTAGCTAGTTCCTGTTGTAGCACATAGCCATAATCTCTGAACCAGAGCAAGGCACTGCATGCATGCTTGATGATGCTGTTTCTTGTAACAAAATGATTTGTAATTGTTTTATCATGTGCATCATCTACCTAAATATAAGGTTTGCTTCTCCCTTCTTTTTGAAAGATAAATCTTAAAGGGAGAATGTAGTCACCCCAATCAGAGTAAGTATGCCCCTTCAGTCTGGTTCATGAATGGCCAATTTTGATCATGTGACAATGTTTTTGTTAGTGACTTGTGAAATTCAAGGAGAATTTCTCCATGCTTTACCTATTGTTTGTGATGAGTTACGTACAAAATGTCTTCAGAGGTGCTTGTAATGCAATAAGAGGAGATTTGCAAGTTTGCTGATTTTTCAAATCAAATTTTGGAGTGATTGCCTACTGCCTGTAAAGAGGTTTTTTTCTTTCAATCAAACCAGAAATTCCATTATTCCTAATAGTTGGAAAAGTTAAGGTCTAATTGAAATGTAAACCAAGTGAAACCAAGTATAACACATGGCAGTGCTCCACAGTAGTTTGAAAGGTACAGTATCCTGGCATTATAATCTAATGCTATACCTTGTTTCAATGAAAAATTGACTTCCATTTCTCCTACTGTATAAACATATTCAGGCAAAAGCATTTCGAAATTAGCTAAAGTTAAACTAGCAAATGATGTCCCTGGTCATTTATTTCTGCCAGTGGCAACAAAACATGATTTCATTTACACAAAACTTATGACAGCAGATGACAGTGCTACCAACATTTCACCAGAAAGCCTAAGGGCTTAGTGATTCCTTGCCGAATGGGGATGTTTTGTTGTACTGAGGTTTATCCCTCAAATTTATCTACCTTGACTACATCATTTTATGGTATTTTAACAATTTCACCTCTGCTGACCTCACATGAACTTTGAACCCCACCAGATATAACAAAAAAGAAAAACGAAAGTGTCTTGAAAGGAATTCAACTCCAATGGATCTTGGATCTTGAAAATTCTTGGGAAATTTTGTTTTTTGTCCTCTGGTGACCCCTGATGACTATCTTGGAAATTCTTGGGAAATTTTGCTTTTTGACCTCTGGTGACCCCATATAACAATCTTGGAAATTCTTGGGAAATTTTGCTTTTTGACCCTTGGTGACCTCAGATTATGATCTTGGGAATTCTTGGAAAATTTTGCTTTTTGACCTCTGATAACTCCAGATAACGATCTTGGGAATTCTTGGGAAATTTTGCTTTCTGACCTCTGGTGAAACCAGAGGACAATCTTGGGAATACTTGCGATATTTTGCTTTTTGACCTCTGATGACCCCATATGATGATCTTGGGAATTCTTGGGAAACTTTGCTTTTTAACCTATAGTGACCCCGGATGACAATCTTGAGAATTCTTGGGAAATGTTGCTTTTGATCCCAGTGACCGCAGACGACAATCTTGGGAATTCTTGGGAAATCTGTTTTTTTTACCTCTGGTAACCCCAGATGACCTTGACCTCCACCAAAATTGATAGAGTTTTTCCTCTCAACATGGCAAATTTATATACCAAATATGAAAGGTGGCTGTCATTGCTATCTTGAGATATCGAGATTACAAGCCATTTACAAGGTTTCTGTAGTTCAACCTCTGGTGACCTCAGATGACCTTTGACCTCTACCAAAGACAAAAGCATTCTTTCTCTCAACATGACAAATCTATATCCGCCATTCCTATCTTGACATATCCCAATTTCAAGGTTTTCGGTCTTTGACCTCTGGTGACCTCAAATGACCTTTGACCTCCACCAAAAACAATAGGGTTCTTTCTCTCAATATGACATATCTATATACCAAATATGAAAAGTGCTGGTCACTCCTATCTTGAGATATAGTGATTACGAGCTTTTTGGCCTTTTACCTATGGTGACCTCAAATGACCTCTGAACTTCACCAAAAATTTTAGAGTTCTTCCTCTCAACATGGTGAATCTATATACCAAATATGAAAAGCGTCGGTCATTCCTATCTTGAGATAGCTTGAGTATGAGCCTTTTCGGCTTTTAACCTGCGGTGGCCTCAAATGACCTTTGACCTCCACCAAAAACAATAGGGTTCTTCCTCTTGACATGTAAAATCTGTATACCAAATATGAAAAGTGTCGGCCTTTGCTATCTTGAGATATCATGTTTACGAGGTTTTCGCCGTTTAACCTCTGGTGACCTAAGATGACCTTTGACCTCTACCAAAAACAATAGGGTTCTTCCTCTCAACATGACGAATCTATATACCAAATATGAAAAGTGTTGGTCATTGCTATCTCGAGATATCGTGTTTACAAGCCGTTTACAAGGTTTTCGCAGATTAACCTCTGGTGACTTCAGATGACCTTTGACCTCTACCAAAAACAATAGGGTTTTTCCTCTTGACATGACAAATCTGTATACCAAATATGAAAAGTGTCGGCCTTTGCTATCTTGAGATATCGTGTTTACGAGGTTTTTCGCAGTTTAACCTCTGGTGACCTCAGATGAACTTTGACCTCTACCAAAAACAATAGGGTTCTTCCTCTCAACATGACAAATCTATATACCAAATATGAAAAGTGTCGGTCATTGCTATCTCGAGATATCGTGTTTACAAGCCGTTTACGAGGTTTTCGCAGATTAACCTCCGGTGACCCCGGATGACCTTTGACCTCCACCAAAAACAATAGGGTTCTTCCTCTTGACATGACAAATCTGTATACCAAATATGAAAAGTGTCGGTCATTGCTAACTTGAGATATCGTGTTTACAAAGTTTTCGGTTTTTGACCTCTGGTGACCTCAAATGACCTTTGACCTCCACCAAAAACAATAGGGTTCTTCCTCTCAACATGACGAATCTATATACCAAATATGAAAAGTGTCGGTCATTGCTATCTCGAGATATCGTGTTTACAAGCTAGGCGTCACATACACACACACACACACGCACACACACATACATACATACACACACACACACACACACGACATCACCATCGCATAGATTCCTTGCCTGCCTTCGGCAAGGAATCAAAAATCAATAAAATAAAGCCTGATGAAATTAACCCAAACTTCAAGAGTTTTCAGCTTGTAGTGTTTGTCATCACACATCCTTGACAAATCAATGTGGAGCAGACACCTATACACCATTTCCCATTTATACTGGGAGCCTGGTACAACGTACCACAAATAGAAATCAATGGGGAAGGGGAATAGTACTACCCACCCTCTAAAATCATTGTTTTTCTACCACTTTGAGCTAATGTTCTCCTCCTCTGCCCTCCCCCTTCCATTTTGAGCTTGACCCCCCCCCATGAGTGATGATCAGCACATGTCCCTTTTCCCCCAGGCATTATAAATCCCCTTCTGCAGTCCCCAGGAACCTCTCATTTCTGTCTACGGGTGATATTACCCATGCTGAGGGTCGGGCACTACTTTCACTGTTAATAAGTTAGAACTATTATGTGCTATATTGAAATCAATCTGTTGTGTGATTAATGTTGTCCCCACTCATTTTTAGTCTGTTATTGAAATGCCTAATGACACAATAATCTGGAATTTTGGTTACATATCAACCTAATAACCTGCAAGGTGTAACAACCTGTAACTCCAGTTAACTTTTACAATTTTGTTGTACTATCTTGCTAATCTAAGAGGTAAACATTCAGTCATGAATTAAAACTAAAAAGCCTTTAGTTTGTTTAAAGCCCAAATTGCAGATGGTGACTATAGTTCCAGCTGTACCATATCAAACATGAGATTGTGCAGGATTTCCTGCAAATACATTTTCTCAGTAAAACCCTTGCAATTATCTGAATCTGTGTTACCAAACCTTCCTGCTTCCTTGCAAATACCAGCCATCATGACCACAACATTGGCAAATGATAATCTATCTTTTGAACAAATCATTTGTCCCCCAACCCATCACCTGAGGTCACCAGAGGTCAAGAAGTGAATCCTTGCATGACAAATTGATGTCTTTAAAATTGCCAGCTCTTTTTCTTTCCACCTCCATTGCAGCAAATGCCTAGGGCTGGATAGTAAATACCATAACAATGCCATGCAATACAGCTAAAAAGTATAGAGACAATTGAATGGATACAAACTACTTTCACAAATAATGCATCTGACTCTTTGCATCTTGCAATTGCACATGGACATAAACAAGAGGCTTTCTGTGCAACTTGTATTTTAATGTAACCATCGACTAGGGTGAAAGTAATTAAGAAGTAGACACTGTTGTTAAAAAATTGATAGAGTTTTTCCTCTCAACATGGCAAATTTATATACCAAATATGAAAGGTGGCTGTCATTGCTATCTTGAGATATCGAGATTACAAGCCATTTACAAGGTTTCTGTAGTTCAACCTCTGGTGACCTCAGATGACCTTTGACCTCTACCAAAGACAAAAGCATTCTTTCTCTCAACATGACAAATCTATATCCGCCATTCCTATCTTGACATATCCCAATTTCAAGGTTTTCGGTCTTTGACCTCTGGTGACCTCAAATGACCTTTGACCTCCACCAAAAACAATAGGGTTCTTTCTCTCAATATGACATATCTATATACCAAATGTGAAAAGTGCTGGTCACTCCTATCTTGAGATATAGTGATTACGAGCTTTTTGGCCTTTTACCTATGGTGACCTCAAATGACCTCTGAACTTCACCAAAAATTTTAGAGTTCTTCCTCTCAACATGGTGAATCTATATACCAAATATGAAAAGCGTCGGTCATTCCTATCTTGAGATAGCTTGAGTATGAGCCTTTTCGGCTTTTAACCTGCGGTGGCCTCAAATGACCTTTGACCTCCACCAAAAACAATAGGGTTCTTCCTCTTGACATGTAAAATCTGTATACCAAATATGAAAAGTGTCGGCCTTTGCTATCTTGAGATATCATGTTTACGAGGTTTTCGCCGTTTAACCTCTGGTGACCTAAGATGACCTTTGACCTCTACCAAAAACAATAGGGTTCTTCCTCTCAACATGACGAATCTATATACCAAATATGAAAAGTGTTGGTCATTGCTATCTCGAGATATCGTGTTTACAAGCCGTTTACAAGGTTTTCGCAGATTAACCTCTGGTGACTTCAGATGACCTTTGACCTCTACCAAAAACAATAGGGTTCTTCCTCTTGACATGACAAATCTGTATACCAAATATGAAAAGTGTCGGCCTTTGCTATCTTGAGATATCGTGTTTACGAGGTTTTTTGCAGTTTAACCTCTGGTGACCTCAGATGAACTTTGACCTCTACCAAAAACAATAGGGTTCTTCCTCTCAACATGACAAATCTATATACCAAATATGAAAAGTGTCGGTCATTGCTATCTCGAGATATCGTGTTTACAAGCCGTTTACGAGGTTTTCGCAGATTAACCTCCGGTGACCCCGGATGACCTTTGACCTCCACCAAAAACAATAGGGTTCTTCCTCTTGACATGACAAATCTGTATACCAAATATGAAAAGTGTCGGTCATTGCTAACTTGAGATATCGTGTTTACAAAGTTTTCGGTTTTTGACCTCTGGTGACCTCAAATGACCTTTGACCTCCACCAAAAACAATAGGGTTCTTCCTCTCAACATGACGAATCTATATACCAAATATGAAAAGTGTCGGTCATTGCTATCTCGAGATATCGTGTTTACAAGCTAGGCGTCACATACACACACACACACACGCACACACACATACATACATACACACACACACACACACACGACATCACCATCGCATAGATTCCTTGCCTGCCTTCGGCAAGGAATCAAAAATCAATAAAATAAAGCCTGATGAAATTAATCCACATTTCAAGAGTTTTCAGCTTGTAGTGTTTAATTGTCATCACACATCCTTGACAAATCAGTGTGGAGCAGACACCTAATACACCCTTTTCCATCTATACTGGGAGCCTGGTACAACGTGCCACAAATAGAAATCAGTGGGGAAGGGGAATAGAACTACCCACCCTCTAAAATCATTTTCTACCACTTTGAGCTAATGTTCTCCTCCTCTGCCCTCCCCCTTCCATTTTGAGCTTGCCCCCCCCCCCCCATGATGATCAGCACATGTCCCTTTTTTCCCAAGGCATTATAAATCCCTTCTGCAGTCCCCAGCAACTTCTCATTTCTAAGGGGGATATTACCCATGATGAGGGTCGGCACTACTCTCAATGTTAATAAGTCAGAACTATTATTTGCTACATTGAAGTCAATCTGTTGTGTGATTAATGTTGTTCCCAATCATTTCTAGTCTAAAAACATTTCTTATTGAAATGCCTAATGACTACAATAATCTGGACTCATTTGGTTACATATCAACCTAACTGGGTTTAACAATCTGCAACTCCAGTTACCTTTTACAATTTTGTTGTACTATCTTGCTAATCTAAGAGGTAAACATTCAGTCATGAATTAAAACTAAAAAGCCTTTAGTTTGTTTAAAGCCCAAATTGCAGATGGTGACTATAGTTCCAGCTGTACCATCAAACATGAGATTGTGCAGGATTTCCTGCAAATACATTTTCTCAGTAAAACCCTTGCAATTATCTGAATCTGTGTTACCAAACCTTCCTGCTTCCTTGCAAATACCAGCCATCATGACCACAACATTGGCAAATGATAATCTATCTTTTGAACAAATCATTTGTCCCCCAAACCATCACCTGAGGTCACCAGAGGTCAAGAAGTGAATCCTTGCATGACAAATTGATGTCTTTAAAATTGCCAGCTCTTTTTCTTTCCACCTCCATTGCAGCAAATGCCTAGGGCTGGATAGTAAATACCCTAACAATGCCATGCAATACAGCTAAAAAGTATAGAGACAATTGAATGGATACAAACTACTTTCACAAATAATGCATCTGACTCTTTGCATCTTGCAATTGCACATGGACATAAACAAGAGGCTTTCTGTGCAACTTGTATTTTAATGTAACCATCGACTAGGGTGAAAGTAATTAAGAAGTAGACACTGTTGTTATTGTTTGTAACGTGGTATGGAAAGAATCCTTGCGTGTAGCAGTAAAAGTAGCCTTAAGTGATGGGTTTTGAAACATACAGTATACCTCAGTAGAACAAAAGAAAAGTGAGGTTTGCAAAACAGATTTTTTAGCAGAATCAAGTCAGCATGTTAATTGGGAGATAATATTCAACACTGGAAACAGATTCAACAATAAGTTTTGGAGTCTATGAGCTCCGATACTCACCTCCTACTTACATATGTAAATTCTCCAACTTGCCTGCAAGTACCGTCTGGCATAAATCAATTAGCATCGGAATGGCGCCCTCCCACATCTAGAGGGTGATAAGGCTAGGCCACTCATCCTCTCACCTTTTGCCTGTCTTCGAGCACAGACTTGACTAAACTGGACGGAGGGGCGGCTACCGACGTGGAAGCCCCCACGGCTCTGGCCCTTATGTTGACACTAATTGATTTATGCCAGATGGTACTTACAGGCAAGTTTTACAAGGAATTACAATTATGTAAATAGGAGGTGATGAGGAGCGAAATAGACACAGTAATGCTCATGTATAGCCTACTTAGAAAGTGGATAAATTATTAAGTGGAAAAGCTCTAAATTGTGTTTCGGTGGATATGTTCTGCAGCCACATTAGGTCATACAAGATCAAATAATTGTAAACTCCTTATAACACAATATCTCAAATTAGGAAACATGTATGAATATTTCTCATAATGCAGAAATGTGGATGATGCTTTTTATTGAGCAGGAAAATTTTGCTTTCCGGGGAGGGGGCGGTGAAAGGTCACCTGAGGTCACCAGCAGTCAGACAGACACTGAAATCCTTATGTATGATTTCTCATCAAGACAGGAAGTACCTAGGTACTTTTCATACTGTGTGGATGTGTTCTAAGTAAAAGAAGTGTACTGTTCTAGGTTGGGTTAAAAGGTCATTTGAGGCACAGGGGTCAAACAACAAAGAAATTGTACACACAACAGTTGGAGGTAGGAAGCAGTGCTACAACAGAAATTGGGTATATGTGGATAAATTGAATATTGTTATGGGAATAGCCCTTGCAGTGCTACATACCACAAGTCTGACCTCTAGTTGTTAACGATATCTATTGTCTCCACCTGTGTGTTACTTGTGGGTCATCCTGTAGGCACACAGCATTGTGTTTCTGCCTAGTGGGGTATGTGTGCCATGCCCGGCATATACCTTGTGCGGTCATTACACCTTGTGAGATCAATGTGCCTCATGAGGTATATCAATTCATTGAGTTTACATAAAGAATCACATCATACTAAAGGCCTTAGATTCAGCAGCAGTACCGTCAGTCTGTCAGAGCTAGAAGAGCAGGCCATGAAGAACAGTTTAGAGCACTAGCTAAGACATGAGCACAGTGTAGTTCAGAGAGTGAGAGGAAGCCTTTCCCTTGTACAGAGTATAATAAATTCTGCGGGTGTTTTGGTCCTGTACATTCCGACCAACTCAGGCGCCGCAAATGTTTCAATATATATTGGTAAGAAGGACGTTTTGGCTTTTGGTGGAGGTCAATGCGGGTCATTTGAAGTCACAACTCCGTCTCAAAACCATGTAAGCAGCAGGATGGCTTTAACATGAAGAGGTTCTATAAATGCATCTTATACTGAGCAAAAGAACCATTTTTTTTTTTTTTGCAGAGGTCACCAGAAGTCTAGCTGACTCTGATGCATCAAACTGAAAAATTAAACATCAACAGTTCTCATACTGTGATCATTCTAGGTGTATGTCTCACATCTAGAAGATGAAATAGGCAGAGTTCTATGATGATAAAATTCTTTCACCTTCATTGCATTCTGGGTATGAAACTGTATAAATCATATTCGTCAGCTTTTACAAAGTCCCAACACTTAAACTAGGTCCATCTTTCACCAATAGCAGTAAATGTGATTTAGATAGGCCTATATGTAAAATATTTGTCATGAAAATGGATGGTTAAACAGACTGAGTATGTAATCCACAAAACTCCCTGGTTTTGGAGTCTACCAGCCCTGATACTTACCTCCTATTTACATATGTAACCCTCACTTACCCGCAGTTATTCCCGGCAAATGAAAAGATAGCCTACTGGAAGAGAGCCCTCTTGAAGAGGGCCCACTCATTCTTCGCTTGCCTGTCAAAAAGGGAGTTGACGCAGTTACCTGAGACTGATACTGAAAAGAACGTCACAAGGTGGTACAATTTGTGGTTAAAACAGCAACAATAACACAGCAATTCTAAGACAAAGCACCATGTAATATGAAGGATAAAAGACAGCCATTGGCCATTCTCACCTTACTCATGGTCAGCTGTTTCTGTCATAGGTTGGTACGATTGTCACAAAACCGAGTCGCCAATCCTGGTACTCAACAGCCTCCATGGAGGTTAGTGGTTAGTTTGTGACATGTGAAACTGTGCAAACCCATTGTGCCCAAGTAACCGCATCGATCCGGCTCCCTCTCGTGGGGTTGGGAGGAGGGAGGTAAATAGGAGGTAAGTATCAGGGCTCGTAGACTCCTAAACCAGGGAGTTTTGTGGAGTCTACATCGCCCTTCCTTACCTCCTATTTACATATGTAACCAGACTAGCACCGTCGCATGGTGGGGTGGCCCGGATCCCGATGCCTGGAACCACTTAGAATCGATGAAGCAAAAGCCCCTTCTGCTGAGACCACGTTAGTCAGATAGTTGGATACAAATGAAGACGGAGATTTCCAAGCTGCTGCTGCCATGACGTCATGGAGTGGAATACCCTTAAACCAGGCTAACGAAGTGGCTTGAGCTTGGACATCATGGGCTCTGACCTGTTCGTGTGCATTCGCATGGGGAGAGATGAGACTAACCAGCCACCTTGAAAGAGTATCCTTTGAGGCCTTGGAATAAGGAGCTCTCCGCAAGATAAAAAGAGCATCAGACTTCCGCAAAGACTTGGTTTTCTCTATGTACCACTTTAATGCTCTCACAGGGCATACAAGTCTGTCTTCCCGTATAGAAGATGATGCAGACATAGACGGAAGGAATATTGCCGCCGGAGTGAAGGAAACTGTCTGGTTTTTGGAGAGGAAGGTTGGGTCTGGTAGCAAGAATACCCCACCAGGATCAAAACGCAAAAACCTTGCTTAACAGACAGAGCATGAATTTCCCCTCGTCTCCTTGCTGAAGCAGCTGCCACAAGGAACAAAGTCTTGTGTGTCAGGGCATCAAGTGGAGCATTCTGCATTGGTTCGTATGGCGGTTTAGACAGGCACTGCAGAACATCGTTAATTGACCAGGATGGTGCCAACTTCCGAACAGGTGGTCTCTCATTAAACATACCCTTCAACAAGCGTGAAATAAATGGGTTGGTGCCTATAACAGAGCCGTCTGGGAACCCTCGATGGACTGAGGCAACTGCAGATCTGTAATTACGTACTGTAGAAACCTGCTTTCCTTCTTCAAAAAGGGACACTAAGAAGGAGCATACATCATCTACAGATGCTTCCAAGGGATCACAACCGTGAGTGGCTGCCCAAGACAAGTACTTCTCCAATCTTGAATCGTACACTCCAATGGTGGACGGTGTCCTAGAGTGGACGGCGAGGTCTGCAGCCTTTCGAGAAATGCCTGCCTCTTCGAAACGTTTGTGGAGAGCATCCAAGCACAGAGATGGAGATCCTTCACTCCCTGATGCCACAGACGACCGGACTGCTGGGTGAGAAGGCGGGTCCGAGATGGTAGTTTGAACGGGTTGTCTACCAGGAGCTGGATGATTAGAGGAAACCAAGGCTGTCTTGGCCAGTAGGGTGCAATCAGCAACATGTCTCCCATGGATTCCTGAAACTTGAGCAATACCTTGTGGACTAGGCACAACGGGGGAAACGCATACGTCCAAAGGTTGTCCCACGGGAAGGAGAGAGCGTCCGTTGCCCATGCCTGTGGGTGATGGTAACGAGTGCAGAAGAGAGGAAGCTTCGCATTGACTGGACTGGCAAAGAGGTCGATTGATGGTCTGCCGAAGATCTGAAACAGGTGATCTGCCCATACCTGGGATAGCTCCCATTCCTTCTCGTCCAACCGACCCCTGGATAGGGCATCTGCCATTAGGTTGTCTACTCCGGCCAGATGGGAGGCTCTTAAAGAGATGATGAGTTGCTGGCACTTGAGCAAGAGTGACCATGTGTCTTGGCACAGTCTGAATGATCTGGTTCCTCCCTGTCTGTTGATGTAGCAAACTGTTGTTGAATTGTCGGAGAGGACAGTCACTCGATGGTTCTGAAGATGATCCCTCCAGTGATCTATGGCTCTGGCTACTGCCTTCAGTTCCAGGACATTGATGTGTAGACGAGCTTCCTGGTTGCTCCAGCGACCTGCTATGGAGTGGCGACCCCACACTGCTCCCCAACCCGTCATGGATGCATCTGTCACCATTGACGTTTGAAGTCTGGTGTCTCTGAATGGTCTTCCAATGCAAAGGTTGGCTGGGTCCTTCCACCAGATGAGAAAAGGAATTATCTCCTGTGACACTGGAATTCTCTTGGTGAGGGGATCTCGAGCTGGAGAAAAGTGACTGAGAATGTGGAACTGAATCGGTCTCATTCTCAACCTGCAGTCTGGTAGAACCTCCACCAAGCTGGCCATAAGCCCTGCTAACTTGAGCCAAGTTCTTCCTGGAAGGACACTCCTGGATAATACCTGAGTGGTTGTCTCGACCAGGTTTGTTACTCTTTCTTCTGACGGAAAGGCCATGTCGTTCTGAAGATCTAGACGAGCCCCTAGGTAGACTATTTCCTGTGACGGTGTTAGAGACGACTTTTCCTCGTTGATTACCCAACCCAGATTTTGGAGTGTCTGAACCACAAGGTCGGTTACCCTTACCGCCTCTGTGTATGACCTTGCTAGCAGAAGCCAATCGTCGAGATAAGCGAATAGGACAATTCCTTTGCGTCTGAGGTGAGCCAAGACTGCCCTGGTGATACGGGTAAAGACCCTTGGGGAGGTTGAGAGCCCGAAGGGCATGGCACGGAACTGATAGTCTATGTTTTTGTATCTGAATGCCAGAAACCGTTGGTGGTCTGGGTTGATTGGAACGTGAAGATATGCGTCCTTTAAGTCTACCGAACACGCCCACATCTCTCCTGTGAGACTTGGGATGATTGAAGCCAGTGTTTCCATTCTGAACCGTTTGGACTGATATACCTCTTGTTCAAGGGCTTTAGATTTAGGATTGGTCGCCAATCTTCCGGTTTCTTTGGCGTCAGAAAAAAGGATGACCTGTACAGGTTGGGTGTGGCCTCTGGAGGAGCAATGAAGATCGCCAGTTTTTCCAGTAGTCCCTGAATCTCTAACTCGAGGGCCTTTCTCTGTGCTGGCAGGTGTGGAACTGGTGTGACCCTCATGAGGCCTTCCTTCGGGGGTGGTGCTGAGAACTCTATCCGGTAACCTTCTGTTACTGTCTTCAACACCCATGGGTCTGGATCCAAACCCTCCCAATGCTTCGCAAATTGGGCTATTCTCCCCCCTACCGCCGGGAGTGGAACAGTGGGGTGGGCACCCCTAGGGATTCTGCTTGTAGAAACTGCGGCCCCTGGAAGATCCCCTTGGTGCGCCAAAGGAACCCCTTGACGACTGGCGTTGATTCTGGTGAGGAGTCGGTCTTGGCCGCTCCCGTGGCCTTGGAATCGGTGGTCTCTTAAACGGCTGGGAAGAAGACTGAGGTCTGGATTGCCGAGGACGTTGACTTATACGACTACTGAAAGGAGGTCTTGGGGACTTTGAAGATGAAGTCTTAAAATCTGCCTTTTTGAGGTCTTTCCTCCACTTCACCTCATCTTGTAAATGCTCCTCAAATTTCCCGCCAAAAATATCTTGACCCAACAGGGGCAGTTTCAAGAAGCGACGTTTAATGTCCTTTGATGGCCATTCTAATGAATTCATGACATTGTCTCTTCGTTCCAGCAGAGACTTCACAATGATCCTAGAAAACTGATCAAAGGTTCTCCTAGCCACAGGGCCAAGAAGGTAGACTAAGGCTCCTGTATCTCGACGGGAAACCTCCTCTGTACCACACTGCCTGAATGCCTTAGTAAGGACCTCGGCAATAAGAAGAAGGGCTGAAGAGAGTTTGAGACCTGCCCTTGCAGCTGCATCCACAGACCAAAGTGCTTTCTCTATGGACCTGGTTTGAGTGGACTTAAACTTCCCAGAAGAGTCAACCACGCCTGCAGAACGAAGGTGATCCATTGCTGCCTCTGGAATAGGAGGGGTCATGAAGAGGTCCTTCCAGTCTTTCTCCTCAACCCTAAAGGATGAATTCTGTTTCTTAGAATAGGCTGTCCATTTCTTTGCCTCAGCTGTGGTTTTCAGCCTGACCTCACACTCTGCATCTATGGGGAGAGAGGCCTTAGGAGCTGTCGATGGTCTGTTCAGGGATAGACGAGATTTACGGGAGGAGGGTTGAGGCTCTGCAACTTCCTGATCATAGCCTAACTGGCGGCAAAGTATCTCTACCGCCTTTTCAAATGCTTCCTTAGAGATCTCAGTCCCATACTGGGGCTCCTCATCAGAGTCTGAAACATCCAAATCTGACTCCTGTATTCTAGAAGTAGCTGCACTAGGTGACAGAGATGGTGATCTTCTCGATTCCCGGGTTGGGTCATCTTCTGATGAGCCAGAGGAAGGATACTCTGGATCAGCACACACCACACTTGCTCCGGGGGTGTCCTTCGGACTGGGCTGTTGAGTCTGGGAAGGCTGGTCCCCAGAGGGAAGATTCTGAAACTGCACCTGAGCAGCCTGTGCCTGTGGGATCTGAGAAAGCAGAGACAGAAGCTGGGACAAAGCATCAGGCGTAGCTTCCACCCTGGACCGTTTCCGCTTCCGTGATCTAGAACTGGGGGAAGGGGAAGAGGACGAGGACGAAGAAGATGACGAGGAATGACGTCGATGAGCCTTCTTCTTCTTCCTTTTCTTTGAGCGACTACGATGACCATGATGGGTCTCAGTAACAGAAGCCTCATCAAACCCCTCAAAGTCTCTACTCAATGAAGAATTAGAGGTTTCCATGTTCCCTTGATGAGAAATTATCTGGGCCGGAAAGCCGGAAGGCTGCTGGGCAGATTCTGGCTGGACCTGGACCAGAAGGCCTTGTAGGGTAACTTCCCTGGCTCAGCTTGCTGGACTTGGGCTGTTTCAGGTCTAGTTACCTCCTGAGAGCTCATTTCAGGAAAATCTTGTCTTCGGTTAGAAAGATCTGGTTGAGTCTCCTGTTCAATTACTTGAGCATTGTCCGGCTGGGTAAGATCACCTCCTACACCTTGACTTCTGGACGGAAACGGCTCCTGGCCGGTAACCCCCGAGCCAATAGAGTCCGTTGTCTTTCTTTGTGCCCCATCTGACTGAGTAGGATCACCTCCTACCCCTTGTCTCTTGGATGGGCAAGACTCCTGGCCGGTAACCCCCGAGCCAATAGAGTCAGGTGTCGACTTCTTCCTTGAAGACGAGGTTGCTGCCCTGGACTTCTTTGAACTGCCCTTGGCCGAATTATCCTTGGCAGCACCAGTAGCCTTCCTGGTCGTGGCAGATCTCCCTGAAGATCTTCTGGAGGACTTGGCTGCCGACGGCTTGTTTGGGATTGACTTCCCTCGGTCGGAAGAGGTTGGTTTTGATTTGGAAGTGGACCGGCAACCAGGACACTGCTCACTGTGGTCCCACTCAGAAGTAGCCACCGGCTTCTTGCACGTACGGCACCTGAGGGAAGGACTTTGCATTTCTGTTGCAAAAAAATTAAGGAAAACAAGCAACAGGCTGGAAAAACCGACCACTTGATAAAATTCATTATAGAGTACATTCCTGAGTAGGAAAATACCCCAACACTTCCATAAGCACATAAGTATATATATACAAGCATAACAGTAACACATACCTATATAAATATACATAACCATATATATATATATATATACATATATACACATACATAGGTATAAATACATACTCAAGGTCACCTTATAACCTCTACATGCATAAATATAAATATGTAAATAGGAGGTAAGGAAGGGCGATGTAGACTTATTTCATTTGTGCAAGGATCACAGTTTGCTTGTATATTATCAGATGGATAGGACACAGCCTAAATCCTTCAAGGTAGTATTTTCATACTCTATAGTCTATAATAAATGCATTACCATCAATCAGTCTGACAGTCATGCAGTCAATTATATCAGCAGTGGTCTTCCCACAAAATCCAATGTCCACAACTAGTATGCACAAATAAAGTTTGTCAGCATTCCTTTGAGGGTGATCTTCACAAACACAAGAAAGGAGTTGCTATGAATGTGTACTACCACAAATCCATTGCAATACTCAATGCATGGAAGTACTTACCTCCAAGGTAGTACTTCCATGCTCAATGCATAAATAGCAGAGACAACAACCACTTCCTGGTTAGAAGGTAAACTGAAACTAGAAGTAACTGGTTCTCTAAGCCTTACAGTCCTGGATGATGACTTCCTGATGCTCAGCCATCAAAGGTCAACTCTATAACTCTATTATAGTTTGTGCTACATTTAAGTTAACCTATTGCAAGTGTCAAACTTGTGATTTCACTTTTGTGATAAATGTGATTTGGTTGATCCCAACATTAGTCCAACTATATAGTGACACTGCTCTCTTGGTAGCACTTCCATGGCAGTTCTTCCCTGGTTCGAAATGGAACAGTTGAAGAATGGCAACTCGCAAAAGTGGAAGAATGGGGACACAGAAAAGTGAAACAATGGCAGGGTTGCAAGGAAGTTTGTAAATGATAAAGGGAGCAGGAAGGCCATATGAGCAAGGTTTACCTAATATTAAACCATCATTTTGTTGAGTAAAATGGTCACAATCATCAACATGACATGAAACAGCTATTAAACTAATGTTTCTATTGCAAATTCTGACCCATAGAGCAGCTGCAGTTAAGTTCACTTCACACAAATTCTCGCTACCAAGCTTACTTCTGGTCCAACCTGTTTTCACTCAAAATTTCCCTTCCATGCTTAAATTGCAGATATTTCTTCTAATTTTTCCTTACGAGCCTTCTGAAGTATTTTCAACCTTAGTACTCACAAAGGATCTATTTTGAGAGCTCTGTAAATTTTTACTCTCCATTAATTGGGACTGCAAATCTCCCTGGTTTGGGCCAGCTGATACCCGCCTTCTATTTATATAAACATCACCCTCAATATTTGCAATACATACTACTTAGGAAAAGAAAGTGATAGCACACTGGGGAAGGGAGCCTTTAACCTTAAGGGTGGTCTATCTTGTCCTTCCTGGAAAGTGTAGCACATATGAAAATACAGCGCTGCTGTTTCACAGCCACTAGGTGGGTTTGCCTAACTGCGCAAAGAAATTGCTTGCTTGGCCAAAAATTCCCAGTTTCTTCCATACAGGTTCTTCAAATAAACTGGGATATTCAAATTTGAAAAGAAAAATTTGTTCTCTTTCCTTAGATACGACTTTCACAACATTTAGAAGTGCTCTACAGTGGGTACTTTTCATGAGAAGACAAAAATTATGAGTGAATTCCTATGGAGGTGTGTCAGAAAATGACAATTAGTTCCCCATGCAACTGAAACTTTCATTCCTTTGTTCACAATTTTATTTAATTTTGTTCACAAATTTAATTAATCAAGAAAGATAAACTTGTAAACTTAATAGTTTGGTATAGACTATAGACTACATCATGATTAATTGAGGGGAACAGTAGGCTTCTTTTACAAAGGATAAATACCAATCCTTCACTCTTTTATTTTCTTTGTTTTGTAATGATTTCACAAAGCCATCATTACCATATAAAACCCCCATGCAACAGACAAATTACCAGTGAGGAATTTTTGATCACAATGGTGCCTCTTTTTGGTAAGTATAGTATTGATTCTAAATCTTATTTTAACCCAGCAAGGGATATATGAACAAAATACTGAAACAACCAAATGAGACTGTATTTTAAGGCAAGAAAATGCAATTTGAAAGCAACGTGCCGTATTCCTTATGTCTTGAGTGTTTGAAAGTCGGGACATTCAAATACTGATATAGGGTAGTTGTATATACTGTGTACTCGGAGTGTGAGCATAGAACCAGAGAACTTCTCATAGCGAAATTAGCTAACAAAATGTAAGCTATAAATTCTGTTGGGAGTGCCTACTAAAATATCTCCAGAAGCCCATGCTTTATTCAAAGTCAACTTAGTACACACACACAGAAATGTGGCCACTGATTTTAACCTCCCACTATAATCAACTAGTCTGCTACAATCTGGGTCACTCCACAGAGCCCTATGTTTAATAAGGATGTGTCATCAGTGGCCATACTTAATTACGTCTTCACTGAGTGCTGGGCATTACTTCAAAGAGGAGCATTTGCCTCCATATGTTTCAATATGTGACCAAACGGAACTATCCTAGATCCTAAAATCTACAATCCACACAAAAACTTTGCAAAGGGTTGATATTAATGTTGTACCAATATTGCAAGCAGCCGATATTACCAATAACGATATTTCAGTTCTCAAGATCGGCCGATACTGACCCGATACCAGTATTTGGGAAATAAGCATTCTGAAACTAACCATGGGCTATGGGGCACCAAGATGAAGTTTTCTTTCATCTTGATGAGGTAACTGTTGGATCTTGCATTCAAAACTGCTCAAATAGTGTACCATAACCCATGACATATGGGATGACAAATAACGGTTAGGTAATATCAGCATTTCAGGCAAATTTTGCGGATACCAATACAGGATGAAAATTGGAAATATATCTACCGATAATAGTTCCTACACTAGTTGATATATATGTCAGATAATAAATTTCATCTAGGCCTGTAACCTTGCCATACTTGGAAGGGAGAAGGACAAGGCATGGCAACCTGTTAGTATGAGGGCTGCTTTCCCACTGTGCTATCAGCTTCTGCCAGGTTAGTTACTGCATGGTAGGTGGGGGGTTACATATATTTGTAGGAGGAAAGAAGGGGTGAAGTAGACTTGATACTTTCTATGAACAAGCGAGCATTAAAATGATAAAAATTTTGGATGCTAATTTGTAAAGTAGTTTACAGTGGAACTGGGCGTGATCATTCTAATTCAAGCCTACCACCTACATTTTGCCCTTGAACAAATTTTCTTCAGTCCAAAGGTGCTGTTTCATTCCACCTTTCAGTACAGCCTGTGGAATCAAGATGAGATATAGGAAGGAGCAAAACCATTAGATTCAAGTCCCCAAGATACTCATGAGAACTAATAAATTTTGCCCATTAGTAATGTCAATTGTGCTCATTAGTAATGTAAGTTGTCTACAGTTTCAAAGAATCCCTGGCAAAATTTATGTCAATGCTACCACCTGCTTAAAAAGATCACAGACAAGACATTTACAGATATAGGTGCACACACAACTGTGATACCAACCACATGATACATCTGATGGTGTTACGCATCATCAACTTAGGGCATTCCCAGGAGTTAAATATTTTGTTACAAATACCCTGGATTCCTTTTATTACCTTAAGCAAGGCATACCAACCAAGTAAAACCAAACACAAAAGCTTACCATGTAAATCTACCACTGCAGCTGACAAAATTGTTATACACAGTAGTGGATTTGTTCTCATTGGTCCATCTTTGAAGTTTGATCCTCATAAAATCATATTAAAACTTTATGTATACAGCAGCTAGGATGAACTTTAGGACCATTCACATTTCACAATAATAAATCAGTAAAAATGATCATCTTTGATTGTATTTGCATGGGTATACACTCAAAACACAAAACATATTTTTATGAGCATGTACATTTACTCATGTCCACATAGAACTCCCAACATTGAAGTTGATCTATAAAGATTTACAAGTTAACCTGATGTGCACTGTGTCAAAAAATTCAAAATTGAACAAGTCACCCTGATCGAGTCACCTATATCCCAAGTAGATTTCTTTTAATCCCATGACATAATATGACATTAGAGGCAATAGGCAGTCACCCCATTCAGAGTTAGCATGCCCCACCACTCTAGTTCATGACTGGCCTATTTTGATCATGTGACATGTTTTGTTTTGTTAGTGAATTGTGAAACTCAAGGAGAATTTCTCCTTGCTTTTCCTAGTTATGTTCAAAACATCTTCAGAGGTGCTTGTAATGCAATAAGAGGAGAGCTGCAAGAATTTGCTGATTTTTCAAAGCAAATTTTGGCGTGACTGCCTAAGTGCCTTTAATGCGATGCCCAGGGCAGCTTCTGAGAAGCCCAAAAATTACTAGGCATAGCTTTCCAGACTAAGTATAAAACTGACATTGTTCAGCTTAAACATGAAATCAAAACTCATCTACATTACAAACCATAGGAACCTACCCTGCTAAAGTAGACATACCATAAACCCCTTTCACACTAGGTTTGATGCGACCTGATACGATACCATAAAAAAGTTGAAAACAATGATTTTACTAATAGAAAATTTCACACTAGACATGCTACCTAGAGATGTAATGAAATACGACGTGATAAAAGTGAGTTGAAATAATTTCAACTTCCACCCGTTTCAGTGTCGCTGAGCAATATTTTGTGTGACCAATGATGAGGTACAATTGCTATCCTGTTAGATCACATGACCAATTTGTCATTGAAATTTAGCTGAGGGATTAAGCAAAAATCATCTGTAGTTTGAGAGGTTTGGCGTGCAACATTTTTACCATGTTATATCAAATTGCGCAATTTCATATCACGTGTAGTGGGAAAGGGGCTTGGAGGGCAAATTTCATCATCCCAAACAGTTCCAATTCCTAAAACTAAGTTACTTCTAGCCCCTCCAAAAAATGTCTTAAGCTTCTCCTTGTGTAGACACAAACCTAATCAGAACACTGACTCTGCATAGAATGAAATGTAAACTACAATGCATCTTTTGAATTTTCTGACTCTGAAGTCAATAAAAGAGCAGTCACCAACTGAGAATTTTGATATCCCCCAACCAAAAATGTACTTGGTGTGGTGAGTGTCTCTCTTTAAATATATGGCACTGGAGGAAGCACACCAACAACTCTCTTCTGGACCCATCTGTGGGGCCACTGTGACAGAAGGCACTCCATACAACAAGTGGAAATCCCAATTTTTGAATCCTGGCTCTAATGGCCTGGTCCAAACTGATTGAGATTTGCTTCCTTAATTAATGCCTCAGGGTTGTAAGTTAGAACAAACTCTATCATCAGTGACTCAACTGAACCCATAACCCAACCTCATTAAAGACTTTTTAACAAAGGCAATGAAGTCCAGGGAATATAAAAGGCATCAAAGAAATTTCATTACACACTATATGAATTAAATTAACACAAAGAGAGGCCATGACCCTTGCTTCATCTGACCTACTTTCCTAAAGGACGTAAAAATGCTGGTTCATAAAATTTCAGCCATTTATAACAGCTGTTTCTCAAAGGTCTTCACTTATTTTATTTGCTGATGATACGAATATTTTCTTTTCTGATGACGACCCTGATCGCTTGGAAAATACTGTCTGTACTGAACGTAGAAATTACTGTAATTGGTTTTCAGTAAATAAGCTATCCGTAAATATCAGTAAAACAAAGTTTATGGTTTTTAATAACTATAAGTGTAACAATCATCACAATTTCAACATTTATATAAAACGGTGACAAACTTGACTTAGTTAATAAAATTAAATTCTTGGGAGTAATTATTGACTCCAAACTAACCTGGCATGAACACATTCATTATTTATCCTCCCATGTTGCAAAAGGAGTCGGTATTATCGGTAGGCTCAAATAACATCCTTCCCAGAAGTGTCCTTTGTACCTTGTACTTTAGTTTATCCGCAGTAGCGTGTGGTCTAGTCATGGGCGTCAATCCTGGGGGGGACAGGGGGACACGTCCCCCCCACATTTTGGAAAAACGCTCATTGACTTAAGATTTTTACACAGTAAATTTTTGACAGAAGTGGCCATGTCCCCCCCACATTCGAGTAAAGATTGACGCCTATGGGTCTAGTGCCAAAAAGTCAAACTTAAATAGTCTTGTTCTTTTACAGAAAAGGGCTGTTTGACGTATTTGTCACTCTGGTCCACATGATAACACTGATCCTCTTTTCAAAATGTTAAACTTATTAAAACTTAACAATACTATCAATCTAGGAATAGCTTCGTTCACCTATCGCTTCACCCACAACATGTTACCACCCTCCTTTTCCAACTTTTTCACAACCAGTACTAATGTTCACAGATATAATACACGTAATCCTCAGCTTCTTCTACATACTGTTTATCCCACATCTCATTCTCAACTGAGCCTTCGGCATCGTGCTATTTATCTTTGGAATACCCTACCCAAGACTGTAATTGATAGTCTAAGCTTCAGATCATTCAGGTATAACCTAAGTAAACTATATCTAAGTACTTATTGACGTTCAACTTTCAGGAGCCTTGCTTTACTTTATTGTGCAAAAGCAGGCCCGGAACTCGTAGCCATGTATGAAGCACTGATGGTGCTGTGTGTGTGTGTGTGTGTGTGGGGGGGGGGTAAGTGAAGTATCTTGTTAAGCTTTTGTTTCTTTTCTTTTCTTTTTGCTATCCCATTAGGGAGTAGAGCACTTCATCAAGCCCGTAAGGGTTTTTTGTTCTACTTCCTTCACATGATAATGGATTTATTTAAAATTGATGTAAATATTATATATATATTTTGTTTGTATACATGTATGGTGTGAAAAACAAATAAATGAAATGAAATATATCTGGCAATCCTAAAAGATTACTTTGCATCCTGGGGAACCACCAAGTTGTTGGTTGCTTGATGCCTAAAGGGACAAATTTTCAAAGTTCCTTGCAATGAAGGCATGATTCAAAGTATACTAATGCTATGAATATCATTTCTAACAATTCCTTTTTCTTTAATCGAAGTAATTTCTGTCAAACATTAGCAAAGATTCTTTTTAGTGCAGCAATGTTAATGTTGAGCTGTAAGAGACTATAAATTCAGAACTACTATGAAACAAGGGCTGTGAAATACAGACTTTACTCTGATGTTAAAAGAAGGTGTTTAGCATTTCTTATCCATACCCAGAATCTTTCACAAGTATATAACAAGTCTTCCACACCTAACTTCAAATGATCAGCTAAATCTTATTACCTTATTACCTGACAACAGCACATTTTGCAGTGCTAATTCTGAACATAAATATTGCACATTTTGAAGGTAGTTTTCATGATTATAATGATGAGGCAACAAAAGTTGCACTTTGGAAGACACTTTGGAAGTACATGATGTGAACGGACGTGCTTTACTCGGCTCTCGCCTAAGAGTCAGTTTTCTACAGTAACGGTGGGATTACATTTCTCAATTATTTGCACTGAGGCTTCTGTAACCGCAAGGCACACATAAACAAGAAAATTTCTCAACATGAGTGGAAAAGAAACGAGGAAAAGTGCAAAAGAAACTGCCAAAAAGTCACCACAGGTCTCGAAGAAATCCAACGAGAAGCCTGCATTCACTCCACCAACATTGAGACATAGGGCTTTCTCTGACGTCAACGGCCAGGATCAAATCCTTCGTGATCTTAAAGAGTCCATGGACTTAGCTTTCACTGAAGTCAATAAGAAAATAGACTCAATGCTGCTGAACCAGCAATGGATCTTGCGGAGAATTTCCACCCTGGAAGATACACAAAAGGGATTAGAAGAGAGTTACAATTTTCTGAGTAGCGCCGTAGATGACCTGAAAGCTGAGCAAACCAAAATGGAGTCTGATATAACGGTGCTGAAGAAGGATCTTAACTCTTTAAGAACCAGCCAAAATAAATTAAAACTTGACTACAAAGAAAAGCTAAGAAGTCTAACAGAGGCTCAACTTAAAGCAGAACGGTACTCCAGGAGCTTTAATCTTCGATTTGGTGGAATTCCCGAGAAAGAAAATGAAGAGGCAATCCAAGAAGTCAAACGAGTTCTCAGCGATTACCTTCAAATGGAACCGGTTATCGAAAACGCGCATCGTATTGGAAAGCGCAGTACTGGCAAACCCGTCAGATAATAGCCAAGCTGCTGTATCGCCCGCAACGCAAAGAAATCCTGCTGAAATGTCACCGCGCGCTTCAAGATTCACCATATTTCATAACTGAAGACCTTACATCAGAGGATTTCAAGAAGAAAGCTAGCCTACGACATGTTATGAGTGCTGCCTTTCAAGAGGGAAAACGACCTCGTTTCGTAAATGGCAAACTATTTATTAATGGGGAGTTGTATGTTCATGAGGACAGCCCACTTGCACCTACAGCTTGACTGTCGCAGAATCCTCATAAGTCTTGAATGACCCACATCCCTCAAACTGTCGTTTTGCATAGACGGGTAAAGTAGATGTATTTATTGTTCCCTGTTTCCGTATTTGTCTGTGCTTAATTCTTGTATTTGCGTTGTACTTTATGTTGTAATTTATTATTCGTTTATCATATTCTTTCCTTCTTGTAATTTGCTTGATGAAACGTAGTAGTTGTACTTCCAACAATCCAGCTTACTTTAATAACTTGTTCCATACTAATGTCATCGATAATACTTTTGATGTTTGCAATGACCCCGATAGTAACAACCAGCATGATTGTTTATACCGTGATGAAGAAAATTTACTCAATTTAATAAGTAACAAAAACTCTGATTTCTCTGTTTGTCACATTAATGCACGCAGTTTATTGAAAAATTATGATGCTATTTGTAATCTTATCTCTGATTCACTCTATTCAAATTTCTCAGTTGTTGCAGTAACAGAGACCTGGATAAATTCTAATAGTCCAATTAACATGTTATCCATTCCTAATTACACTTTTATTCATGTCGACAGAGAAGGCAAGAGGGGAGGTGGTGTGGGCTTTTACATTCATAATAGTCTCCATTTTAAGGAACGACCTGATCTCACGTCCATTACATCTATACACGAGTCACTGTTTATTGAAATAATTCGCCCTGGTCGTAATATTGTTCTTGGAGTCGTCTATAGACCGCCCGACGGTTCTATAGCCACCTTAATGATGTCTTCAATAATGTTTTAGATTTGAGCCAGCAAGATAACAAAACCTGCTTTCTATTGGGGGATTTCAATATTGATCTTCTTAAATATGTTTCAGGGTTTTTAGATACTATGCATTCTCATTCGTTTTTGCCTCGTATAACCAAGCCCACTAGAATCTGTGATACATCATGTACTCTCATTGATAATATTTTTTGTAATGATATTACTCTGGATATTGTGTCAGGCATATTAATATCTGATATAAGTGACCATCTTCCTGTTTACTGTAATGTGATTAACTATTGTAATGATAACTCAAATGAAACCAGATATGTGTACGTCACAAAACGTGATTCGTCTAGTCGTAACTTTAAAAGATTTATTAATGAAATACAAAATGTTAATTGGGATGACCTCTATCAACTTAGTGATGTCAATGATGCTTATGACTATCTCATAAATATTATCACAAATCTTTATGACAAAAACTGTCCCGTAAAGAATTATAAAACTAAGAGAACTCACTATCATACTCCCTGGATTACACCAGGTATTGTTCAGGTTTTTCTTAAGGAATCCTACACACTCACTTAAACACAAGTATACAACCTACAGAAATAAGCTTACTAATATCATTCGTCTTTCCAAAAAAATATACTTTACAAATGTCTTTGCCACTTATAAGAATGATTTAAGAAAAACGTGGCAAACAATCAACGATCTCATTGTTAAAAAGGCATCCACTCAAGTTACAAAGTATAAAATTATCCATAATGACAAGGAAATTGATAATGATCTTGAAGTTGCTGAATGTTTTAATAACTATTTTTCCCAAGTCGGTGAAACATTAGCTAGGGGTATCCCTTTAAGTGGGGACTCCTTTTCCTCGTACCTTGGTTTGCCCAATCCCAACTCTATTTTTATCTGTCCTACCGACAACTTTGAGGTTAGTTCTATTGTAAATAATTTAAGGAAAGGTTCTTCAGCTGGCACAGACGGCATCACCGCTAACATTATCCAGGCTGCCGGCACCCCTTTCTTAACACCGCTTACCTTCATCTGTAACCTCTCTTTATCTACCGGAATCGTACCTCAGAAAATGAAGGAAGCTAGAGTTATCCCCATCTTTAAGAATGGTGACCCATCCACAATTTCCAATTTCCGCCCCATATCTATTCTTCCATGTATTTCAAAGATTCTTGAAAGACTTATGTATAATCGAATGATTAAGTTTCTAGATTCTAATGATTTACTCTCCCACCGTCAATTTGGATTTCGTAAGAATCTCTCCACCTATATGGCTGCTGTAGACATTGTTAATTACATCACTAAAGGTTTTGATAATAAGGAGGTTACTATTGGTATTTTTCTCGATCTATCCAAAGCATTTGATACGGTTAATCACAATATCTTACTAGGAAAACTTGCTCACTATGGGATCCGTGGAGTCGCACTTGATTGGTTTTACAGTTACCTCATAGGCAGAAGTCAAATTGTTAACGTCAATAAGGATTCTTCTCTCCCCAGAAATGTTACTTGTGGCGTTCCCCAGGGATCTATTTTAGGGCCTCTCCTGTTTCTTATTTATATTAATGATCTCTCAAATATTTCAACTAAGCTGTGTTTCGCCCTGTTTGCCGATGATACCAGTATTCTGTATAAACATAGAAATATCCATGTAGCTACAAGTGTTATTAATGACGAGTTAACTATTATATCTAATTGGTTTAGAGTAAACAAATTATCGTTAAATATCAGTAAAACCAACTACATGTTCTTTCACCCCTATCAGCGAAAAGTAGATAATGTTGAAATTTACATCGATAAAACAAAAGTGTCTTTTTCTGATAAAATTAAATTTTTGGGCGTTTATCTCGACTCGAATCTCTCCTGGGTAAACCACATTAACAATATTTGCTCAAAAGTTTCCAAGACTATCGGTGTTCTTTACAGAATCAACAGTTATGTACCGTCACATATTATGAAAGCGCTATATGGTTCTCTAATCTATTCACAAATCTCATATTGTAATATTGTTTGGGGGAATACTTACCCGACTTATCTTAATCGTATTTATCTCCTTCAGAAAAAAGCAATAAGGCTTATAACAAACTCAAACTACTGTGCTAGTACTAACAGGCTTTTCTTTCATCTTAAAACGTTAAATATTTTTGATGTTTATAGGTATCAGGTTTCGATTTTTATGTACAAGTATGTTAACGAGAGTTTGCCCATAGTTTTTGACAATTACTTTAATTTAAATCGGGATTACCATCACTACCCCACTAGGAAGTCTGATAATTTTCATGTAAGTAGATTTTGTACACAAGCTTTTAATCGTTCTCTTTATGTCATGGGCCCTAAGTTCTGGAACAATCTCAATAATGACATTAAGAATTCAAAATCGCTAGGTATATTTTGTAGAAACTTAAAGAAACATATTTTACAGAGGTACAATTCTTAAACTACTACTACTTTCACCCTCTTTATGTTATGTTTTATGTATTGTTATTTTATATGTCTATCTATATTTTCATGTTTGGTTTATATGTTTAAGGGGGGCTGCTCATAAAAGCATTCGGCTTCCCCAGCCCTCCTCCACTCCCTTGTCTTGTTAATTGTCAATGTTTGTATATTTTAATGTGGAAATAAATTGCAATTGAAATTGAAAAGTAATGTCACACCATCACCATACATGGGTCTGGCTCCTTGCATAAATCAGCATACAACATTATGCAAATTTCAACTGGGGTGATTGCATAATTTCCTTGTTGTAGTAGGATTCAATACAGTGCAAGGTTGAATTTCTACATAAATCTGGCTTGAACAACCACTAGCTGGGACAAACCCTAAAAACACTAGCCTTTAAAGTGGCTATGCCACGTGTAAATTAACGATTTAAACCCTTTGGTATCTTTAGGAATACGTTTCCTACAACGAAAATCAACCATTCAGTTTGTTTACAACTTGTTTTTCCGCTCGAAAATTGAGAAAAAATACACCCTCTTGAAGCCCCGAAAAGTTAGTCTTTCCGAAAATTTTCAAAATCTTGTTACGTCATGTGACGTCACTTTAGGAACTGATCGTTGTTTGGCGTGGTATCCTTCGGACATTTGATACAGTGTTTGCATTCCTTTGTACCGGTTACCAAGGTCGATACAATGTAAAACTGCGTGAAAAGTTGTAAATTTTGGAATTGTTATCCCTTTTCTCGTGCTTACCACTTGTTTTAGTCAATTTAATGCATTTCACGCAGGTTTTTCGTCTTGGTGTCATGATAAGTAGCTGCATGTACAAACATTCAGTCACAACGCAACAGCATAGGTACAGTACGCAACATACCTGTTACTACACAATGTATCACCAGCACTGTTTCGTAGTAGGTACCATGTGAAATCAAATTTAATACTTTCTTTGGAATGGCGGATCTGAACCAGGGAGTTGCCCTCTAATGGCAACTCCCTGATCGGACAGGAATGGTCAGTGGACTGTCGGTAAAGTGAGTTTTCTTGGATTTGAAATCAGAAAGGCAAAGGCGATACTGAACAAGACGTCAGTGGTGCAGGTGGGGTGAGTAATTCGTTACGGCGCATAGGACCGTATCGATTTGAGACAGTATTAGGTGAGGTAAAAGTACAACACCACAACAATTCGAGCACGAGAAGCATTTGGAGCAATTGAAAGGGACTTTAGCTTGTAAAGTTTTATGTAGGCAGTCAAAATGTGAACTTTAGGTTACTTTCGTGCAAGTGTCAGTGGAAATCGTGGAACTAGCCTAGGCTGTGATCGAGTGTGCACAGTATTTCGCTGGCTGCTGCCAGTCCACTCACTGTACGCAGACCGAACCGAACAGTACACTGCCGAGTTTTTCGTTTTTCGGTTATGAATCAAGAGTATTTGTAATTATTAGTAATAGCCTACTGCAGCCCCAAAATATAACAGACCGACACCACTCTCCAAACAGACAGAATAAAGTTCAAATTCAAGACATGCCGCGAATTACAATCATTACTATCTCTTACGTATGTATAGGCTATGCTGTACGCCAGGTTCGGTATACGGAGGATGGTGTTCCTAAAATGACGTCATTATTGTGTTGGCTTGAAATCTCATTTTCAACAGTCTATTTTTTGGTGTAATTTTTTGAAACATTAATTTCTTTTTAATGCTCAAGGCTGCAAGGGTGATAAAAACAGTTTTAGAAAGAGCTTTTAGAGTACTTTAGGCTAAATTAGTCTCCCGTTACTCCAATTTACGTGTCATGGCCACTTTAATAAAGAAAAGCTTCTGCATAAATTAAAACTGACTGTGCTTTTGAATGAAGCTCTGTTTGTGCATATACTATGTATCTGCTAGCTACAGTAGGAATATATGTGAAATACTGAAAGAAGATTCCAGTTAGAATGTTGTAATCCAATTAGTTGGGGATGGAAGGGTATTCTTTTTATTCCTTTTACCAGTGAATGATATCACTGATAGGCCAGCAGCTGCAGGTGTTGATAGAACAACTAAATTGGCTGAATAAGATGATATGTGATATGGTAGATGTATAACTTTTAGTTTTCCTGACAAAAAAAGTAGACTGGGTACCCAGAGAACCAACGGAATTATTTGATAAACTCCTGTGCATATGTAATGGAATTATTAATGGAATTATATTTCTACAGATACTTGAGTTTCCAAATGAAACCAATAGATTGTACATTTTTTTCACCTTTATGGTATGTGGTAAGCTCTACAAATAAGTTTGAAGGGAAATATTGCATTAATTGTTTTACGGAAATTTTTAAAACCTTAAGTTGAATAGATACAGAATGATAGATAATTCAAAATAAGGCTGTATTATAGCTTTCTTTTCAAGATATAAAGACTCTGGCACAAAGAAATTCAGTTATTAATTGCTCAAGAATAATTTGTTGCCCCAAACTTTCAAATTTTCAAATAATGCAACTTCTGTAACTCTTGTACTGCATATTATTTTAAGGACATAAAGCTGTTACTGGAGTTTATTGGTGAGACAGAATGGTTTCACACAAAAAGCTGGTTTCTTTGTACATATGCTATGCTGGCACATTTTCATTACAATAATTGCTTCCTCAAATGTTACAAGTACACTGCTTGCAAAGATTAATACTGTAGATCAGTGGTTCCCAACCTTTTTCAGCTCAACGCCCCCTTTCGCCGAACGGGGATGGGCGACCGCCTCCTTCCTCTTCTATAGTATAGTATGAGGTGCGTAGCCAGATATTTGCCAAGGGGGGGAGGGTGAAGCCTGTGGGCAAACTATCTAAGCGTAGTGCCACCACAGCTTGGCGCGAAGCGCCGAGAAAATTTGGCTGAAAATACCTCCCAGATCACTGGAAATGGCACTTCCCAGCCTTGTAAGTTGCATCTAAACTTTTTTATTTTGAGTTACTGAATATCATACAAAATCATTAAAAAATACAAAAAACATGCTCAAGGGGGGGGGGACAGTTACCACCTTCGCCCCCCTTGGCTACGTGCCTGTTTATTATTGCTCTGAATGAAACTACAAAAATAAATCACTTGTGGAAAGAAAGGGTAGACCTACATATACATCGTTTTACGTCTGGGTCCGACCTAGGGTAGTAAAACGGCTCAGGATGAAAAAACCTGACACTGTTTTGAGACAGGGAATTCTTATATAATCTACGATTTACCAAGGCTTGAAGACTCAATCGCGATCAGGTGCGGAGAAATGTTCTTGGGAGTAAAGTTACCTACTATGTTACAGTTTATTATTATTACATTTGCCACCTATGCCAGTATGTTATGTTTATGGACTGCAAGCAAAACTCTACATCTGAAGTTAAAGTGGTGAGACAATTTTTAGCTATGGCTACTTGATCACCACTTTCACTGTCAGTGATGGGATCATGAGGGTCCTTTCCATGAAAAAATTAAAGTTAAACACTATTAGTCGAGAATTCGTGGCATACTGTATGCAGGAAGGGAATATTATACCTACTCTACTTGTTGACTTTATTTATCTCCTTTTCATGAGAACCAGTTTGAGAGCTCAGCTAATGAAAAGTTTTGGAATCTTGTAAAGCCCCACTGTAAATTGAGTATCATTTTTCAAAACGCCCCCATGCCACCCCTTAGTAGTCATCACCCCCTTTAGTTGGGAAAAATGCCCCCTTTGGGAACCACTGCTGCAGATCCAAGAAGGTATGGTATGCACCTCATTGTGCCACTTCAAAAAATCTTGTGCCTATGAAAACTCCACATACCTTGCACAAATAGACTGGTGTAATAGTTAATTGTTTGTGCAGTTAATCAGTTCTTTCATTTCCCCATGAAGAAATGTTCCCCTTTCCTCAAGATATCCTGGTGTTTCCATTAGCTGTAACATATAGGTCCTGATAAAAAGCAGACATATAGTAAGGCGTTGGAAAGTCAAAAAACTCCTGCCTGCATGACTCCTAGTAACTGTCTGCACATACACTGATTTGAATCGGCCTCATGCACTCAGAGACTCCAAATTTAAACTGAATATGCAGTTACCTGCTGCTTAAACTAACCAAGTGCCCAGGTATGCTTAAAAATGTGAGGCTCTTGGCAATCAAGTGACAGGATTTGTTCAAGGTTTAAATTTATGCAAGACATTCCCAAAAACTCCCTGATTTGGGAATCAATGAATACAATTGTGAGGTGTCCTCCTATATGTAATCCCCACGTACCTCTCCCTGCCCTGTCCCCCTGTAGGCTAGGGGTTGTAGAATATGCCCACGGTATTCCCCGCCTGTCGTAAGAGGTGACTAAAGGGGAGGACTTGCACTGTATTTTAACAATATTTGAAACCGAACTTGAAACGAATTTATCTAGTTGACACTATATAACACATTTGTGTTGGTGTGTCATTAAAGGGGAAATGCAGTCACCCCAACTTGAAGTTAGTGTAGTACACTGTCCTGTTTCATGATTGGCTCTTGAGAGTCATGTGACAATATTTTTTCTCCTAAAATGTGAAATTTACTAGAAGTAACTGATTGGTTTACCTTCAATATGCAATATTGAAGTCCTAAAATATTATGAAAGGTACTTAAAAGAGAAATAAGAAGAAAATTGTGAGGTTTAGCTGTTGCTTCAAAATAAGTTTGGGGCAACTGCTCTTGCCCTTTAAATATTATCTAACTAACTAACTCTCCCTGCCCTGACCCTGGCAAACAAACAGTACAGTGTGGGAGAGCATCCTCCAGCAGAGCTGGATATCCTCCCTGTAGTCTTCCTTTTTTCCCAGGGTCTCATAGCAGGTAAATGGGGATTATGTAGGGATATATGAGATAGGAAGGCAATGTAAATCCCCTTGTTTTACCTGTGATATGCTATATTTGTACTGGGTGTGGAATATCATACTTGTGGTAAAGGAATGTAAGGAAATATGCTCGACTTATTCCACTTATTTTTCAAGGTAAATGGTTAAGTCATATGAGGTGATTGCATGTACAAAGGGGCCACAGACACTGTCTTGAAGGTATTTTACATAAAACTGTACCACTTAATTTGCAAAGTTACTGAGGGAGGGGTATCAGGCTTGTGCCTTCAGTGACCAAATACTACAAATATCCTTCAAGTTCCTTAATTTACGAACAAATCAGTTTCAGGATCAAATCAATTTCTAGGATGCAAAATGTATCTCATGCATGAAGGAAAAGGTAGATATCAAACAATTCATCACTTTCACTAAACCATGCAGCCTTCACAGAGTGCAGTCCTGGTGAGCTGGGAAATACCACCAGATGAGCAAGTTTTGTAAGTATACAGGAGATACCAAAACAACTCTTTAAAAGGTCACAGCTTGAGATTGGCCATGCTAAAGCAGGCTGTGGATGCCAAAGGGTAACTGAACTATATGGCGAATATGAGATGTTGTTTTGGTAAAGATTATCAAGGCCATGTTTGGATTTATTGCCATAGTAACTGGTAGGTTCAACCACATACATTATACAAGCTCCTGTAGAAATCATAGGTTTTCTCAAGCATAGTGCCTATAGGATCCTGTGGATTTACAGCACTGGCTTTTATGTCACTATTTTACATTAAGTTGGCCCAATTATCAGAATCCAGTAACTGTACTATACTAGTCTGTATTCCTCCTAAGTGTCCTGTACTGGTATTAGTAAAATTAATCAATAGACCGTGACCTATACTCCATCATACAAAGGTTATGTTATTTTCGTAAGTCTTCAGAGATTGTAATACTTTTCTTCAGCTTATTCAGAAAATAAAATGACTCATCAAAGAAGTGTGAAATGGCTTAAATGACTTTGGGTCCAGTATCATATATGTCTATCCCTAAAAGACAAGTTTATTGGTATCTGTTAACATTGCTAATGGAAATATCTGATATCTGTACTATCGATTAGTGGTAACACCTACACAAAATTACAGCCCTTTCACACCAAATGTGATGCAACTGGATGTATTTAATACAATTCCATAAAAAAAAAAAGTTGAAAGCAACGCTATTAGTTAGTCCATTTCACACATAGGCTCAATACAATGTGTTACAATGGAACAAACTCTATACAATAAACTGGATTAAAAAAATTTCAACTTTCTTTCACTATTTTTCACTGATTGATGTTTTGATTGAGTGACCAATCATGGAACAGAACTGCCATTTTGTTGGCATTTGAATATGGCTGAGAGATGAACAAAAATCGCCTGTAGTGTGAAAGGCTTTGTGTTACATAGTATATCTCATTGCATACGTGACTTACGTGTCATGCCCTAGAGTAAAGTGTGAAAGGGGGTATATACTATATAGTTATATCATTCAATGTGTTGCAGTGGCTAAAATTATGTAAATTACATTTCACAAAACATTTTACAAAACACTCAAATAAAACACATACACTACATATGTTACAAAATTTAGGGAATATTCTAAATCAACTATTTTGGACAGCTAGGCTTAGCTGCAATATATGTCCTCTTTTCTTTACAAGTAGCATACGGCAACACTACTAATTATACTTGAATCCTATATGTAACGGCAACGGTTTGGTTAGTATTACCTATGGGTTCTGTGTTTGAATATGCATGAGTACATGTCAGGTCCAGGCCAAAGGTCAGTGACGGGTTTCTGCCCTGAGGTTCAGGGACGCACGCTTATGCATTAATTGTATGTATATCGAGCATGGTCACTTGTCGAGGAGGGCTGGAGAGTGTAAGACGTGGTACGTGGTGTTGACACAGTTGTAGACTCGTCGTCGTTGTTTGTAATTTGTATCCTAATTTTCCTCACGTATGTGCTGTTAGAACGTTTCACCATCTGTTTGGAACCAGAACGGTATCTATGTACTGTATGTTTTCTTACTCTTAATCAAATATATCATATCAGCAAACGAGAACTTTGAACTGTAGTCTGCATTTATTGGATGTAACGTGTAACCTTTGACACTAACAGTAACAGCCGTGACATGGGAGCCCGAGTCGCAACGATGCACTGCTGTATTGCGTGTACTTTTCGTGGGAACTTGTGTGCTAACGTTGGCAAGTATTGACCAGGGTCGGTGGATGTGGCCTCGTTTGGCCGCAAACAATCCTTCGTCATTGAATAGAGGCAATTTGGCCCAGCTAAGATGTTCCAGAAAATATGTAGCAAGGTTAAAAGGCTACATAAGGTCTACAACTCCAATACCTTGTTTCGTGGTGTTATTATTATTTATGGAACTTAGCCTACCCGGCCCAAAGTTGTATCGTTGGCGGGGCCAGTGGCTTCTTGTAAGTTATTCAATATGGCGGACACTCCATCTTCAGTTCAGGATGTGGACACTCAAACAAGTATTGTGTTGGGAAAAGGAGAGGACGTTTTAGTTGATGTCACACAAGGTTCATTGTTAGAGACCGTAAAACGGTCCTGTTATGGACACAAAGGAATTTTGAAAAGACGTTATAAGGAGTTGGAAGCTCTCATGATATCACCACTTAACTACCAGGAGGTAAGCCAAAGATTAATTCAGTTAGAAGAGACATACAAGTCATATGTTAGCAAGTACAATGAGTACTGTGAGTTGTTAAGCCCTGAAAGTGTTGCATTAGAAAGTGTCCTGAAGGAGCTCAAGTTAGAGGAGCTTAATTGGGAGGAGTTCCGTGGGCATTGTAATCAATGGATGGAGGAATGCAAGACTCTCCAGCCCCCCTCGACAGTCGGTGTGGGCCCAGGCGTGGGCATTAAAGAAACAGGCCTTGTGGAAGGAGCAGGCCTGAGGCTTGGCAATGACAGTCGACCATCAGCACCAGGTAGGGGCAGTAATTTTGAGGTCCCGGTTGGTCCCAGTGTTATGCAGGATGCTGTGGTCACATCTTTAGATCAGAATGAAGATGCCAGTTCTGTTGCTTCTCGAGGTAGCAGGCACTCAGTCGTATCCACATCGTCAGTTACAAGGATGAAGGAAGCTAGGATAAAGAGTAAATTAGCTCGAATAAGTGTAGCCCAATTACAGCAGGCACAACCGTTAGGTAGGGAAAGATTAGAGTGTGAAAGAAAGGCACAACTGTTTAAGGTCAAGTGTGAAAGCGAGCGAGCTGAAGCAGAAGCTAAAATGTGGGAGGCTGAAGTACTGGCAGAGTTGGAAGATACCAATCGCATTAGGCAAGCGTTCATTGAACCCAAGGTAGACGTACCATCCGTGACCGTATCTAAACCAAAGTTTTCTACAGAGCCATGGCAACCAAACGTTTATGCTCCAGAATGGAACTCTGATAACCAACAGCCCAAGTCCAAGACTACAATACCAGACAGTGTACCTCCTGCAGGCCTTGCTGAGCCTATGGTAACTCATAATTTAGGTTCAGGCCCAGATACAAATGCTAGTTATATATTTGAAGGTATGTTGCATTCACTTAATATGCCAAAGCCTGATATTATTACGTTTGATGGTAATCCATCTTGTTATTGGAATTTTATGCATAGTTTTGAAACAAATGTTGAGGCTAGGGTAAAGGATGATAAAATGAGATTGACATATCTTATACAGTTCTGTAAAGGGAAAGCCAGAGACAGCATAGAAGATTGTGTGCTTATTCTGTCAGGGTCTGGCTATAAAGTGGCTAAAGGTATTTTGGCTCAACTGTTTGGGCAAAATCATCAGGTTACCCAAGCCTTACTTGAGAAGGTGCTTGAGAGAGAGCAAATTAAACCAAACGATGGGAAGGCATTGTGGGATTTGGCACGCCAAATGAGGAAGTGTCACATAACGTTTCAAGAATTGGGTCAAACGGCTAACTTGAACAGTTCAGATACCTTGTTAAAGGTTCAAAGGCTACTTCCTCTGTATTTACAATCTAAGTGGGCTAAGACAGCATATCATCTTTTGAATGGTGGTGTACAACCTCAGTTTTCTCACATGACTGAATATGTTGAACAGTCAGCACAAGTGGCTAATAATGTGTATGGTCAAAATATTGGTAAAGGCAAACTCAAAGGGTATGAGAAATTGCCTCAAGGTCAAATGTCAAGGGCTTCATCCAAGTTACCCCATCAAAAGGGACTTGCACTGTCTACAAGTACTCAATATGAAAGTGCGAAAAGGTCACAAGTTAACTGTTTATTGTGTAATGGTTCTCATTGCTTATCCCAGTGTGGTCAGTTTAAGAAAAAGTCCGTTCAGGATAGAGTCAATTTTGTGAGACAGAAAGTCTTGTGTATTAATTGTTTGTTGCCTAATCACTTTGCTAAAGGTTGTATGCAATCTGCGAATTGCAAGGTAGAAGATTGTAACAGGAAGCATAATACCTTACTTCATTTTAATAAGGGTAGATCTCGTGGTCCTACTAGATCAGATGATGGCAAGAATTTGGTTGCTTCAGGGAAGGATAGTAATCCGACTGGGGCCGGGGTTATGGATAAGGCAACAGGTTCCCAGTCAGAGGCCAAGGGTATTACTAGTCAGGAGGTGGACAATGGTACAGAGGCAGTGAGTGCTAATGTTACATAGGGGAAATAGTAATCATGCCCATCAAAGGCAAAGGGGTAAGCGTGTGTGCCTTCGCGCTGTGCCTGTTAAGGTGCAGGCACACGGTAGGGAAGTGCAGACATGGGCACTGCTAGATGATGGAAGTGATGTTTCCTTATGTGAAAAGAGATTGATGAATATGTTGGGTCTAAAGGGTCGAGACACCACTTTCAATCTCAAAACGGTTATCGGTTGTAAACAGGAAGCTGGAAGAGAAATAAGCTTAACTGTTATGGATTTGCAGGGTAATGAGAGTGTCCATTTGCCAAATGTATGGGCAGTGGATTCCTTGCCTATAGATAAAGATAGTTTGCCATCCATAGAGGATACCCAAAGCTGGCCTCATCTATGTGACATTGAATTTCCCCGTGTTGAAGAAGACGGTATTATGCTCCTCATTGGTAGTGATGTACCAGAGGCATTTTGGGTAATGGAAGAAAGACGTGGTCGAAGGAAAGAACCATTTGCTATTAGATCTTTGTTAGGTTGGACCCTTATGGGACCAGTAGGTCCTGGGAGGGGGACCCAAATGAATGTACATCATGTGAGGTATGGAGATGATCTCTTGAGTCAACAAGTAGCAAAGTTCTGGGAAACTGATTTTGGGGATTCTGTCTTTAGTGAACAAAGGGGGGAGTCCCAGGAAGATCGCCGGGCAAGAGGAATTATGGAGGATTCTGTCAGAATAGTTGAGGGTCATTATGAGCTTAAGTTGCCATGGCGGTATTCCAAACCCAGCCTGCCAAACAATAGAGTCTTGGCTGAAACGAGATCGGCGTTATTGAAAAGGCGTTTAGAGAAAAATCCAGAAATGAGGGAAAAGTATACGTCTGTTATTGATGATTATGTGAGTAAAGGATATGCCAGACTAGTGTCACATGTTATGCCCAACCCTGTGGTTAGGTCTGGGGAAACAGAAGGTATAGATAAATCTAGTAGTAGTTATCAGGAAGAAACGGTGGAACAGGGTAATTGTAACTTATTTGACAAAGTTGTGTGGTATTTGCCGCATCACCCAGTTACACACCCACAAAAACCAGGGAAGTTGCGTGTTGTATTTGACTGTGCTGCAAGGTTCAAGGGTCAGTCATTGAACGATTATCTACTACAAGGGCCAGACAACACAAATAGTTTAGTGGGGGTACTCTTAAGGTTTAGGCAACACCCCCTGGCCTTGGTATCCGATATCGAAGCCATGTTTCATCAAGTTAGGGTTGCTAAGGAAGATTGTGATGCATTGAGGTTTTTATGGTGGCCACAAGGAGACCTTTCTAGAGAGCCTGTGGATTATCAAATGGTGGTACATTTGTTTGGTGCTACCTCCTCCCTCAGTTGTGCGAGTTTTGCCCTTAGAAGGACTGCCTTAGATAATAAGGACGATTTCGATAAGGATACAGTCGACACTGTTATTCATAACTTTTACGTAGATGATTGTCTTAAGTCTACAGAAAGTGCAGCTCACGCAATTAGGTTGTTTAGTCAGTTGTGCAGTCTCCTAAAGAGGGGTGGGTTTAGGCTCACTAAGTGGATAACTAACAACAAGGAAGTATTGGCTATGATACCAGAGCCAGAAAGAGCCAAGTCTGTAGTTTCATTAGATCTAGATAACTTACCCATGGAACGCACGTTGGGTGTGCAGTGGAATGTAGATCAAGATTATTTCACATTTAATATTGTAAGTAAGGACAAACCATTGACAAGAAGAGGTGTATTGTCAATTGTAAGCTCAATATATGACCCATTAGGGGTTGTCGGTCCTTACGTATTAGTGGCTAAGTTGTTGTTACAAGAAATTACCAGACTAAAGCTTGGATGGGATGAAGAAATTCCTATGAATTTAATTGTTAAATGGAAGGAATGGGAAAATGACTTGTTATATTTGTCTAGAGTATCTGTGGACAGGTGCTTTAAATGTCCTGGGTTAGGTAAATCGGTTGCAGTGGAATTGCATAATTTCTGCGATGCCTCTGAAAGCGGGCATGCGGCAGTTTCATATCTGCGATTTGTTAATATGAATGGGTATGTTCATTGTGCCTTTGTCATGGGAAAGACAAGGGTAAATCCTCTTAGGTTGGTTACCATCCCTCGTTTGGAATTGTCAGCCGCCGTGTTAGCTGTCAAGCTTAGTCAGGTTATTCAGGTCGAATTGGAATATAAATTAACTGATGTATTTTATTGGACAGACTCTACTTCAGTGTTGCAATACCTGCAAAATGAAAGTAAAAGGTTCCACACCTTTATAGCAAATAGAGTTGCAAAGATACAAAGTGCAACAAAGCCCTCCCAGTGGTATTATGTTAAATCGGATCAAAATCCGGCCGATGAAGGCTCTAGAGGCTTGAAGGGTAAGCAAATGGCTGGTGATAGTAAGTGGTTGAAAGGACCAGAGTTTCTCTGGCACAGTGTGGATTGGGGGAAATTTCCAAAGGCATACGAAATTGAGAGTGTGAACTCCAGTTTAGAAGGTGATCCAGAAGTGAAGAGTTCAATTCAGGTGTGTAGTATTAAGGTAGCAGAGATAAATGGAGTAGTGAGAAGATTTATTGAGCGGTACCCTACTTGGAGTAAGTTACGAAAGGGCGTTGCTTGGATGTTGCGTTTCATGATGTATCTTCAGGCCAAGTTGAAGGGAACATTGTGGAAATTGGAAAAGGGATTGTTAACTGAAGACGAAATTCGCAGGGCTGAAATTGTGACCCTTAAAGTGTACCTAAAGTCTGAAAATTCAAAAATATATATTACAGAGCATGAAAACTGAATTCCAATGGCCCAATTCTTATCTTCACAGGACTTTCTTAAGCTGAGATATAAAATGTTGAAGTTTATTCACTCGATTTAAAAAGGTAGATTGCGCAATAATTTGTGTACTACTCAAATTACAATCTTTGTATTTCTTTGTTTTTCTGCTGTACGCCGTGTAATTGGGCAGTGTTTATTTTGTAAGAAACGTAATGCTCCATTATGTAAGCAACTTATGGCAGAATTGCCGGGTGTAAGAGTTACTCCTGATAACCCTCCATTTTATAATACGGGTGTGGATTATTTTGGTCCTTTTTTCATAAAACAAGGACGCTCACATGTTAAACGTTATGGATGCTTGTTTACCTGTCTCGCTATTCGGGCAGTGCATATCGAGATTTCTCATGGCTTAGATACAGATTCCTTTCTGAACACCTTGAGGAGGTTTATTAGCAGAAGAGGGGTACCACATTCAATTTACAGTGATAATGGAACAAATTTCGTTGGGGCTGAGCGGGAATTGAAGGAAAATCTTGGGAGGCTCAATCAGAGGAGTATTTCTGATGCTTTAGTCCAAAGAGGCATTCTATGGTATTTCAACCCGCCGGCTGCTAGCCACATGGGCGGTGTATGGGAAAGGATGGTAAGATCAACGCGTAGGATTTTCACTGCATTACTGTCTGAACAAGTTGTGACAGATGAGGTTTTGGTAACTCTCATGGCAGAGGTAGAATGTATCTTGAACTCAAGGCCCTTGAGTAAACTTAGTGCAGACCCAACAGATGAGGAGCCCTTAACACCAAATCACTTGCTACTTCTGCGTTCCAACCCAAGTTTGCCCCCTGGGGTTTTCGAGCGGAAGGATGGGTACGGCCGCAGGCGATGGCGCCAGGTCCAATACTTAGCAGATCAATTCTGGCGAAGATGGTTGAGGGATTATTTACCCACTTTACAATTGAGGCAACGGTGGAATTGACCCCAGAAAAATTTAGAAGCTGGAGACTTGGTGCTGGTGGTCGATGAAAATTTGCCTCGTCCTAAATGGCCATTGGGAAGGGTCATTGCCACCCATCCAGGTAAGGATGGACTGGTACGTCAAGTTGAGGTTAAAATAGGCTCCAACGTATTAAGGAGACCTATTGTTAAGTTGTGCTTCTTAGAAAGACCATGAATTTTTGTGTTATGTGTGCACTATGCAGATTATATCCTAAGGTACTTTTTGGCTTGTCTCAAATAAGACAATGTTATCGGAGGGTGTACCTACATTGTTTTTCTATGTTTATCGTATTGATTGTGGTTCCTATCGATCTTGTTTAGTAAAGTATTACCCATAACATTGTATGCCATACAAGAAAAGTTTGATAAATTTAGAAGTTGCCGCCCCATTATAAAGTGAGGGAATAATTGCCTATTGGTAATTCTTCGGGGCCGGGATGTAACGGCAACGGTTTGGTTAGTATTACCTATGGGTTCTGTGTTTGAATATGCATGAGTACATGTCAGGTCCAGGCCAAAGGTCAGTGACGGGTTTCTGCCCTGAGGTTCAGGGACGCACGCTTATGCATTAATTGTATGTATATCGAGCATGGTCACTTGTCGAGGAGGGCTGGAGAGTGTAAGACGTGGTACGTGGTGTTGACACAGTTGTAGACTCGTCGTCGTTGTTTGTAATTTGTATCCTAATTTTCCTCACGTATGTGCTGTTAGAACGTTTCACCATCTGTTTGGAACCAGAACGGTATCTATATACTGTATGTTTTCTTACTCTTAATCAAATATATCATATCAGCAAACGAGAACTTTGAACTGTAGTCTGCATTTATTGGATTTAACGTGTAACCTTTGACACTAACAGTAACAGCCGTGACATGGGAGCCCGAGTCGCAACGATGCACTGCTGTATTGCGTGTACTTTTCGTGGGAACTTGTGTGCTAACGTTGGCAAGTATTGACCAGGGTCGGTGGATGTGGCCTCGTTTGGCCGCAAACAATCCTTCGTCATTGAATAGAGGCAATTTGGCCCAGCTAAGATGTTCCAGAAAATATGTAGCAAGGTTAAAAGGCTACACTATACATACATTTTTTACCATGAACCTCATATCTTTAAGTCTATAAAACTGCACTTCATTTCTATATATGCCTGTACACTAAATGATGAAATCGTGTTTGTTCCAAAACAGTAGTGACTTCCTTATCATAACGCAACAGTTCAATTAATATACTAGAAATTTTTGAACTCTTCCTTTTCATATTCTGAGTGTTTTAGGTATAACTTTTGTCCCTTTCATCTTTGTTTTTATTTACTAGGTGCTTCACTTACAAGTTAATTTGAAGTTTTTTTGCTCATTTCAGGTCATGCATTCAGTATTCCAAAGCATCATGGGAGCTCTTTTGCACACGTGACAATAAGCATACAGATGTTACATACAAGATGGATGAAGTAACTGCTACAGACATTTCACTGCATGACCATATACCACCCTAACAACTGCTTAGGTATATATTAACCATTTAAAGGAAACGTCCATTATAATAATGGAAGCAGTAGTGACTCAAGGCAAATGCTAGGCCATAAAGCAGTGGGGTCAGGGTTAACCTGAGAATACACAAATCTTTGAAAAAAATATGCCTCACAGTAACCACATTGTAAACACACTGCTGTAAATCTTGGTTTGAACTTGTAGTTCGCTGGATCTATATCCTATTAATTTTCTTTGCTTCAACTATTTTACTAATCCCTCACGTAGCTTTTAAATCCTCCTTCAACTGAGTGTTTGTCAAGATCTACATTGGAAAACTGTACAGTTCGTGTTTGCTTCAGTGATATTATAACAATAGACTGACCCAGGGAATTATTTGTAGGGAAATAGCCCTTGCTTACCTTGCCCTGAAACAGGTCCCCACTTCACAAAAGTAATCTTTACACTTATTAGTTCCTTTCATAGAAGTAAATATAAAATTAAAAGTAAATATATGAAGTGCTTTTCTTGTTGAGATAAAAAATCTAAAAAATTTAGTACTTCATAGAAATATGTTTAGTTGCAACTTAAAGGCCTAGCTGGGATGTGAATGGGATGTGAACATTTTCACCTTTCCCTGAGAGGCATTGTGGGCAAATTTTCTTGATACCCTTTGTACCAACTAATGGTAGTGCTCTGCTTGATACTGTCACAATTACACCCCCCTCACCCCTGGAACACTGTGTTCATCTATACTCCACAAGCTTCCCCTATCCATATCTCAGTAAACTATGGGTGTGTTACAAACATACAATGATCAAATATGGTGATATGGTATAACTCTGTAGTTCGTCCATGGATGTTTATACCACACCTGTAGTACCATCTGCTAGAGCTAGTGTACTACATTTAAAAGGCCATAGTTATAGCAGCTTTTTGCTGCTATCACACACAGTTGTAATGAAGCAAGTCCTTGCTTTCATCATAAACAATTTAATTTCAACTGAAATCCAGAAACCCTTCAAAAATTACTGAACTGAATCAAACCTTAGTTCACTGACAAAAGACCAGGTACGTCTATTCACAGCTAGCTGTATAGTGACAGCTGTTTAATACTGAGCAAATAAGTCAAGCAAATCCACAAGGGCCACCATAACAATTTTCTACTGCATGCTCAGTTAGCCTTAATTGGTGTGTTTTGTAGGCTTGACACTCTGTAGTTTTCGAAAACCCAACCACAAAGTTTGGCATAATTTTATTTGGCTCGCAAAATTTCAAAATTGAACCAAATAGCATTTTGCCAATGAGCTACCTGATCCATTTTCTGTAAAACCACTTTTTGCCCTCCCTTTTGATAGCGTTTGTTGTAATTATGTAGTTGTTAAAAAACACTTCTTTTTACTATCTTTTAGGACACTGTCACAGGAACGTATATTCATAATCAAGAATGCAACCCTCACAACAACAGAACATACGCCAGTGATTTTAGCAGGACAGATGACACACTGAAGACCCACTGCCTTTCCCAGGAAATATGACCAGCTATTGGAATAGGGCCAGGCTCCACCTTGTCACAACTAATATTGCACATAATGTGACACTGATTCCAAAGTGTCCCTCTATTTACTACCTAAAGACTATTTCACTATGAGAAAGGACTGGCTGTATGGAGGAGAAATAGTAACTATTTTCACAGAAAAAAGGTTGTTCATGCCAAATATATCTGCTGTCATGGCAACTGTCCTGTCCTTCTTTCTGTGTTTAACATCACTCTTTCATGACTACAGCATTTCGAAAGAAACCCTATCCAAAACACCATGGTGTGTTTTCATAAATACACTCTGCTGACAAAATACAGCCATATTAATTGGAAAATACCAGTCTTTGTGCTTAATTTCACACTCATTCAAGCAAAGTTGAATTTTTGCACAATTGAAGGTCAAAACGAGAGATTTGCATTAACACACAGACAAGCAAGGATCCCTACATAGTGTATATTTTACTTATAACTACAGACTGCTACAATAAATTGAGTGACAAAGTTAGCCCGCTGCTATATACACTATAATCCCTGTTCTGTCATGTGCTACAACACACTTGCATTAGACAGGGCTCCAGGAAATAGTTGAAAGAGGAATTTACTTTCTTCTAAAGATAAGCTTATTTAACTTTCACTAAATAAAACATTATTACAGCAAAATAGATTATTCATCTTTCATGTTTCCTTATCATTTTGCAACTTCCAGAATGTGGGCCCATTCACAGTTTACTTTTATGCATGAATGTTTGTTAAATTTTCCATACTGAGAGTGACACTCCTGCCCCTTATATTTGGGCAAATTTACATAATCTCATTTGATTGGCCCAAGGAAAGATCCAATAAATTTTATCAGATAATAGTTTTAAAACAGCAGTGCTGTCTTAAACACAATGGGTCTTAAAAAATTGTGACATCATTCACAAATAAATTTGGCTATCACAAGGTAATTAATATGAGTTGGAAAACCTCAAATCTAGATATTAACTGTACATTATTTCTACTTTCCTACACCACAGAGCTAAAGTTGTTTCCGAAAGGGAGGCACCATGTGGCTGGGAGGAGAAATATTCATTGGAACAGGTCACCTGATATGAATAATACATTTATTCAGTTGTATACTTTCTCTAAGACCTCACTTGCAAGTTGCAGGTTTCAAAGGCTCCCTACATTTGGAAAAAACTACAAAATCACATTTTGACCGGTTTTTAGATCTCAACATTTGCTTTATAATCTCCTCTTCAAATCCCATTTTACTTGTTGCTGCTTTGCAACAACCCTAACATACATGAGCTTTATCCCCCTTCCTCTCCCCCTCTCATCCCCTACTCCTTTTCACCATCTACCAAGGAGCACATCCCTTCCAGACAATATTTGTCCTTTCCCCCTCCCATCTCTGACTCCTTTTCACCATCTACCAAGGAGCACATCCCTTCCAGACAATATCTGTCCACCCCCTCCCATCTCCAACTCCTTATCACCATCTACCAAGGAGCACATCCCTTCCAGACAATATTTGTCCTCCCCCCTCTCATCCCCTACTCCTTTTCACCATCTACCAAGGAGCACATCACTTCCAGACAATATTTGTCAGCCAACAATTTATATCTTCCTGCTACGGCAACATCTACCACCACTCAGGAAGAAGTAGCTAGGACAGCTAGGATCCATCTGTCAGCAGAAACTTGATTCCAAGTAGTTGCCAAATCTCCCCTGATGCACCGACAGATGTGACCCTAGAGGTGTGAGTGGGAGTTTTTCTTCACCTCATGTTCTCCACAAGCAGACTACCTACATAAATTTAAACTAGCCAAGGTGTTAAATGCAATTTCATGCTCAGTTTGTAGGTTATTAAATGACAGTCTCATATACATCATTCTGTAAAAAGACTGTCAGTCATTAAAGAACTTGCTGTATTTGAGATACAAAGCTATTACAATCAAGCAGTTTGCTTTCTTGTCTTTTTGATTGCCTATGTTAAAGACAGATTTGCATCACCCCAAGTATAACTATTAGTTGGGGGTAAGCAAAAGTCTCGGTGACTACTCTTTGATTGACATCAGAGTTACAAAATTCAAAAGATGCAGAGCAACTCATATTACACAGCACACACAGAGAATGTTTTGATTACACATGGGGTCTTTTATGCTAACCAGGATGTGGTCTTGAGCAGTGAACTATGTTTGTGTCTGCACAAGAAGCAGTAAAGACAATTATGGGCGGGGCTTACCACCGAGTTAAAGTCATACTTGGGGTGATGCAAATCCCTCTTTAAGGTTGCTAATCAGACAGACAAGGGAACATAATTAACAAATGACTCGCTATGTATTCCCCATAGTGGAAAGAAAAAACAGCACTGCTCTTAACAAATATTGTGTTGCTTCATTCATAGGTCAGAGGTGGCCATACAATTTATAATGTGTGGCTGCATTCCTCTAAAACAAGCAGCAGTCGAGCAATGCTATATCACAGGGATAGGCAAAATAATGGATTTCAGAAGGGTTATTTGACTTTGACGTCCCGTACGTAACATTGGATCTGAACTTGACTTTAACACTAAACGATCACTGGATTCCGTGCAATGACTAGATTTCTCAGCTTCCTTGCAATTTCTCAGCACTATACCTTGAATTCACAGAGGGTGAGTGACTAATTCTTCTGTGTATAATGACAGAGGAAAATGGATTAAATCTGACTGGAAGCCCTTTCAGTACCATCACAGTCAGCAAACTGTCACTTACAACTTCACCAGATGTTTTCAAGGAAGATCCAGCAGTCTCTGCTCTTATAATGTAATCAGCCATGCTTTTCTTGCTGGATTTCTTCAGGAACATTAATTCTGTGTATAGGGAGAAATAACTCAGTTTTCTTTTCGACAAGCAGTGCTCCTGTAAGATTTATAATGCCTTTCTCCCTTTGTTCTTTGCATCCTGCACGACCAACGACAAACTGCAGTCATCCAGAATTGTACCAATTCTGCAAATGCATCAGCATTCTTCTATGCATCAGCTGTGACAGCACCTTCATTCTCTTTTGGCAGTATAACCACATCGCACAACTTTTGTAAGGGCATGTATCCTAAGAATTTGACATCCCGAAGCTTGTATTTCACTCACCACCGGTGAAAAGTAAACGGTATCTGGGCCCATAACCTGTTGTTGCCATGTTGATGGTGGTTGAATGAAATCATGAAGATTTCTAGCACATGCTCTTTATTCAATGACAAATGATAGAGAGTACACACAAGTGCGTGTGTTCACACATATACTGAGGGTGCACATGATTAAGTTTAATCTCTTACAGTGATGACCCTTACTCATTCCCAAGTGAAACAATGTTTATTTTGCCATTAAAGAGCAAAAGCACTCACCCTAAACTTATTTTGAAACAACAGGCTCAAAAACATCCTGTTTTTTCCCTTCCAATTAAGTATCTTTCATGATATTCCATAACATGAATATTCAATTGCATATTAAAGGTAAACCAAGGAGATACTATGTTTGGATTTCACAATTCAGTGAGAAAAATATTGTCACATGATTCTCAAGAGCCATGCATTCAAGGAATAGGATACCCACACTAATCCAAATTGGGGCTTAATTGCTTCAAGTAATGTTTTGAACTTGCAATAAATAGGGCCTTTAAACCCATCACATTGTAGCAATTGTAGTAATTCTCACCCCCCCCCCCTTCCCTGGTGGAATCCGTGTGGATACAATGTAATGCAAAAATTCAAATTTTTAATCAGGGTTATTTGCATGGATCAATTTCCTATCTACTAATTAGGCAACAGGATGATACCATTTCATTGACAGGGACCAGGTGGATGTGACAAAACAAAATCATGGATTAAATTTAAGTTGATTATCATAACAGATAAAGATATACACAGCAATAGCCTAACTTGGCTTGCAATCTCCCAATCAAAGCAACCACACACATTTTCAGTAGGTGAATGCTCTATGTTTCAAAGTCTCTTTGTTCCAGAGTGTCTATGTTTGGACAAGTATATGTAAGGGTTAGTGTTAGGGGAAGGATTAGGTATTGGTGAGAGCATCAGGGTTAAGTGTGTCTCAAGAGTTAGAGTTAGATGAAGTTTTACGGCTCAGTTTCTAACCAGATTGGTTTAAAGGGGAATTTTCATCATCCCAGACAGTTCCAATTCTCCCAACTATGCAACTTTTAGCTCCTCCCATAACTGTATGAAGCTACTCCTTGTGCAGGAATAAACCTGTTTTACTGCTTAAGGCCATGTCCTGGTGAGCTGGCATACAAGGCTATAAAATGTAATAAAAACACTCTCTCTGCTTGTGTAGAATGTGAGCTACTGTGCATCTTTCAAATTTTCAAACTTTGATATCAATCAAAGAGCAGTCACCAACTGAGAATTTTCATATCCCTACACTAAAAATATACTTTGCGGTGTCATGACTGTCTGTCTTTAAGTCAGGCCAGCCACTGCTTTTTTTCCAGTTGTGGCTCACTGGCTTGTTTTCCCTACTCCATTGCTTATGCTGAGAGCCAAGCACAATGGCAGTAGGTTCCATCTTTAAAGTCTTTGATATGAACCAGCCAGGAATCGAAACTCAGACCTTCCGGCTGCACATCGGATGCTCTAACCATTTGACCATGCATTCCATCTGAAGTGTGTCTGATCATAGACATGTCGGAACATAGGTGTATATAAACCATGTTTTAAGGTCTTTTATTTTGACATTGTGTCATTACTGTCAACATTTTCCAGTTAGTTTCAATTTCTTCTCATATTCGTGGGAGACACTGGAGTAACAGCTCCCTGGTAATGGACTGAAGCTTAAAGGTACTTTCTCCAACAAATCTATCCTACTACCATTGTTGCTGCCCTCTAAATTGAACCTAAAGCATCAAGCATCTTGCAGATTATTGGAACCATGAAATTTAATCATTCTTTAATGTAACAACCCTGCTAACATGTTGCCATCATGATCGACATCAGGGGGTCAGCAGAGGTGTTTGACCAACAGCCTCTGCTTTTCCATCTGGTTTGACGTTGACACAATGCTAGCAATGTACAACATCCATCAGACATTGTTTGGACTACACATACACATCCAACTGTTCAGTCTCCATTTAATGTCATACTACTATACTTCAGCAAAAAGACGACACTGTCAGAAGTCCATCACACTATGTACTTCATAGTAGTCCAAAATGTCATGGGTTGTATCTATCAGTCCCACCTTGGACCAACCTCGACACATTACCCAATCTCAGTCTAACCAACTGGTCCAAAACCCTAACTTTAGCCCCACAGCACAGTATTCACAGGGGAAAAGGAACCTGTAACTTTCTTCATTTTTAAGAAAGTATAATGCCAGTGTCCTTGAAATGCTAAAGCCTGCCCAGTGCACACATATTGTATGTAGTGTGAATCTTTAATGTGAATCTTTAATGTGTTTACATTATTCCATTACAATGAAAAGGCAACCGTTAATGGTTAGCAGTAGTCTAGACTCAAGTTGTGCAAAAATGTGGGGGTATGAAGGGCATTTGAATCAAAAGTTCCAATGTCAAAATGTGGGAGCCAGTGACAATGGGAACATCTCCAAAAAGTGAGGTTGGGGAAAATACACCCTCTTCCTCACAATCTCCTCCCCCCTCCTCCATTTCCACACATATGCCATTAGACACTGGTTGATCTTCAGCAGTACTCATGAAACTGGATTTTGTGCCATTAAAAGACCCAAGGAATGGTGCTACATGATTGAAGGCAAAATGCAGAGCTATGGTAAACACTACACATGAAAGTAACCTTGAGCATGGATTTAATTGCATGCCCAACTTAGTCTCTAAGTATCACACAGAATCAAGTACACTCTATGAGGAACTTTTAAAGTCCGGAGAAGTACAGAAGTACCAGGGAGAACACAAAGGCAGTACCAAATAGTTTGAAATAGAAACATGGAAATACCAAGGAGAACAATGACATAACTAACATGGAGAACCCTCAGGAAGAACCATGAAGAACCAGTGAAGTACTACATACAACAGCTGAACAGATGAGCTAAGATAAAGGCTTTTAGTGAGCAAAATAAACAGCCTTCAATGACAAGTCAACATTACCACAGCTATGCAAAGTTGATACAGCAAATTGTTATGCCTTCCCATCTAGTAAAATATTGCTTCAAACTTCCAATGAGGGTCCCACCAGGGACTAAGAGGGGAAACAATTACTTACAACCAGGAAATAAACAATTATTGTCTAAAATGAGAACCAGGTCACACAATATAACACTCACCTCTGGTTGCACAAGCTGTAGCCGAAGTCTCTGGTGTTGAAGGTTGGTGGTTTCGGTGCTTATCTGAACCAACACCTTGTCAAAGAGTCGAAATTTGATGTGACCAGCTGACTGACTAGGCTCCTGTGATAACAAATGGGCAAAAACAGGATAAATGTAATCATCTTGCCATAGGCAGAACTACTGTACCCTCTACTATTTCTTTGCACATAATGACAGAGGAAAAGGATTGTGTCATTCCCTGAAAAAGTGCAAACTTAGCTTACATCACAAAAGAAGGAGAAGCGCTATACTTAAACCATTGCTCAGCCTTGATAATAAATGACCTATGATTCTCAGATGATCTATTCTCCTATTCTACCTTTGCATCCCTATACACTCTTGTTTTGTTACTTGCCCCAATTAAAGTGAGCCTCATTCATGGGTATATAAGACCTTTTTAATTTGGGGAGGGGAGCATAACTTTTTTGCAAAATTTCTCCACCTCTGGATTTTGCCCAAATGTTATAGGTTCTGTCCAAATTTTGGGTTGTTCACAATTTTAGAGGGACACAGTTCCCCCTTACCTACCACAAAACCTTAAGCATTGCTATACTGAAGTGTGTGAAAAAAAAATGAACATTAGTGGCCCCAACCAACTCTGTCATATGCGAGTCCATAAAATTGGAGTTTGCTAGTGACCTATACCTTTGATGGACCATGTCCAGTAGAAAGGAGGTATGTGAGTCATTCAAATGATTATGGATCATTTATTGTCCCAAACTACTCTACTGATGACCCATCACCTTTAGGTTATCCCACCAGTTATATCTCCCCATGTCCCCTCCTCCTCCTCTCTCCACTATCCCACATCTGCTAGCCATTTCCCTAGTTGGGTACAATAACCATTGACATTTTTGCATCCAATCTCAGGGGACCACTACTTGCAAATGTACCTGTTCCAAAAAAAGTGAACTGATGTGCCTAAAGGGAATTTTACCGACATCTATAAGCAATCTTAACAAACGGTGCACCCATGCATACATTACCTACCCCTAATCAACAGTAACTAATATACAGGACGCATACTTCTTAGCTACAGTTAAAGTAAGACATGTCTGTACTTGCAGGTAAGTATGTATCTATATACTGAGCTATGAAGATGCTACAACAGTAAAACCCCACTTATCCAAACCCTGTTTATCCGAAACCCCGTTTATCCGAACTAGCCGTCCGATTTGACAACAATTACAAACAAAGATACTTGAGCTCAGGTATTGCTAACACGTCATCACTGGAACAAATAAATACTGCATAATTAAGGCACAAGAAGGGCAAAATTAGCATATCAGGGGATGGTACCAACTGCCTGCTAGGTTTATACTGCCAGCAACAATATTCACTCTTCAGATGAAAAATATCATTGTCACGCTATTCAAGAAATGCGTCTTCGAAGATAATACGTCAGTTTTAAATACAACTGTATTGCAAATTTTGAGTTGCAAATCCAACTTTAAGCATGCAGTAACTCATATGGCCAACCATTCCTATGGCAACAATTCAAACAATATTTGGCTGTTAAACAGCATACATGTATTCTGCTTTCTGAGAGGGCGCCATTGTCTCCAAAACTGTCCACACTTCAAGGGTCTGCATTATATATGGACACAGCATCTTCATCACACTACATACAGGCTTTGGTACAGCATTTCTGCCCACGTTTTATGGCTTTGTATATGGACAGCAAAATTTTATAGGCCTTGCATGTGGCAAGTGAAATTTAAGCAACAAATTGGCCTGTTGTAGGTACGGACATTTACAAAGATGTGGTCATCTGACTAGAACTATGTGTCTTTGATGTAGACTGTAATTTTGTTTGAAGAGGACAAATTATACTTGAGTCAATAAAATATGCATAATGGTATATCATCCTTCCACACACTATACCTTTACAGGCCCAGTGCCAGGGGCATAATAACTCATGTAATAAAAAGGTCAAGTGGGTAAAATTGAGGAAATGGCCAAAAATCCACTTAAAAGAAACAGTCTAAATAGTGCGTAGCAGCTGAAGTATGCACAGACTAATTGTGTCTTCATCTATATGCATATCACTGAAAATCTTCATACACTGTCGAACTGTACATGCATAAACATAAAGACACCTAACATGTAAACAAACATTTAGCCCTGGGTGTAAAGGGACCGCTGTGATAAAACATCTTGGCATTGAATCAGCAATCATTTGGGTCAAACTTCCATCTCCATACCAAAGTATCTACCACACTCAATTAAAAAAAAAAAAAACTGTCAAGTTGTACATGTATCTTCCATATGTGTAGGAAGCAGAGAAGGGGCAGTGGGGAGAGACCTGGCTGGATGGCTAAAGCTCCCACAGTAAAAATGGGTGGTGGGGCAGAAGTACAGTTCCCCCCCCCCCCCCCAATTCAAGGATAAAAACCATTTGATTCCTCGGTCTGTAATGTCAAAATTTTGCGGTAATTTCCTTAAAGTTTGCACAGAAATGTTGCACCAAATTGCATCTAAGCACCCTCAAATATTCAAAAATTTCCAGACCCCTCCCCAGCTGAGAACAGCTTCCTGTGCCTATGATCTTCCATCTGCTCCAGATGACAAAAATTTGCCATCCACAACTACATACAACTTTCTATATAGGCCTACAAGGTAGTCGTGTGTAAATGATCTTTATTTATTTTATGGGCTCAGAAATTTTCCGGGGATCAGCATTGTACCCATCTGTGTTGAACACACATGTAACTCAAGTATTTTAAAACTGTTGACTCACACCAGATTTGAATGGGCTACTTGGCCACATGATCTCATGTGCATGACTCCTTCAGTTTATGGCCTGTTTTGTTGAAATCTTATCCAAAATATATGGCATTTTATGAATTATTTCAAACAAAATTTATTGCTCTAAAGAGCAACATAGGTATATGTCACAAGCTAAACTTGTTTGCAACTGACACAGTTACAACTGTGTGACAAAAACATACCCTTCACGAATAATTTAAAGAGAGGGTTTAAGCAAAAACATAACTATGGATATGTGAAAGAGAAACCAAATTTTAGCATTCTGGTGAAGAGTCTATTCAGTTCTGTCATACTGTTCCTGAGATATCAGCAAATACAGTTACTGTACTACATTTGTGACCTGAACTGCTGAAGTGAGCTTGAAGCAAGCAGGGGTTATATTATATCATCTCCTCACATTGATGAGCAACGTTTTGTTTTCTTTGTTTTTCAATCTGTTGATTTGACCTCACAGTTGATAGGGATATGAGCTTGGGGAATTTGAAGTTTGTAATATTCCCATGCCTCTCATGTATTCACATTCCAATAACATCAGATTATAGGGGGAAAAAAACGGTTGTAAAATTTAAAGAAAAACAAATGAGTTAATTAAATTTGAGATTATGATTCAGATGCTTGGTACTGCTACCTTCAAGTTCACTTGGGTTGAATATGTGACATCTTCATCTGCTATTTCCAGAACCACACATCGGATTTCAATGCTAATTTCACCACAATGCTTAGATTGATTACCCCTGTATTAGTCCTCTAACATATCAAAACTTGATTCAAGCCTAAACCCTTCCCTTCTTCTATAGGGCAAAAGCTGTCCCCTAACTTATTTGGAAACACTATCAATTACCTAGAAAACCTCTGTCCTTTAATCTCACTTGTAAAAAGAATATTTCATTGTACATTTGTAATCAACATTGCAAAATTAAAGGCAATAGGCAGTCGCCCCAAAATTTTCTTTGAAAAATCAGCAAACTCTTGCAAATCTCCTCTTATTGCTTTACAAGCACCTCTTAAGACGTTTTGAACATGGCTATCACAAACAATAGGTAAAGCACGGTGAAATTCTCCATGAATTCCACAATTCACTACCAAAAATACTGTCACATGATCAAAATAGACCATTCATGAACTAGAGTGACAGGATACACTCACTCTGTTTGGGGTGACTGCCCACTGCCTTTAAGGTAAAACAAGGAGTTACTCTGCATGAATCAAAAACTTCACTCTAACAAAAACATTGCTAAAAAAGTGAGTCACACCTGAATTAGGTTATAGGGTTATACTAACAAAAATGAGGGGGGGGGGGATAAATTTGCCCTTTAAACCTGCACTGGCTATGATGAGAAACCTAGTTCTTTATTTAAGCATAATTTATGAAAACCACCAATATAAGTTCTGAAAAGTACATAAAATTCATTGTTCCAAAGATATGAAGGACAATGATCTTTTTATTAACCAGAATGGAAAAATGCATGGTGGTTTCAATGAATAGCACTTGTAATCCCAAATAATGCCAAGATGTCCCATTTCTTTCAGTCGTTGGTTGAATGTGATTTTAATGTGCTGGAAAGTTACAGTTTTTGTTCATATTTGACATTGGGAATTCTTGAGAATATTTGCTTTTTGGCCTCTGGTGATTTCAGTCAGCTAACTTAACCTCTGACATCTGACAAAACTCATATGGGTTTTATGATGGATTAAGTGCAACACCATGTGAGTCCAAGCTTCCTAACTGGAGATATCATGTCAACAAGGTTTTCAGTCTTTAACCCCCTGTATTCCCAGATGACCTTTGACCCTCACCAAACACAAATGGCTTAGGAGATACTTCATGTAAGACTACCTCAAACTGAGGTGAATAGACAACTGAAGGGACATGAATATGCTGAATAGCCTGAAGTGAATAGGATTAGTAGGTGTCTATTCACTTCAGTTTGAGGCTTACATGAAGTATATACCAATGGCTTCTACCTTTGACCATAATGCATTCACATGCCAAGTATGAAATCTATCCAAGCTTCCTAACTTGAGATATTGTGCCAACAAGGTTTTTAGACTTTGACCCCTCGTGACCCCAGATGACCATTGACCTCCACCACACACAAAAGGCTCCTACCTCCGACCATAACATTATCCACATGCCAAGTATGAAATCTATCTAAGCTTCCTACCTTGAGATATCGTGTTAACAAGGTTTTCAGACTTTGACCCCCAGTGACCTCTAACCTCCACCAAAAATGATAGGCTTCTACCTTTGACCATAAGGCATCAAAATACGAAGTATGAAATCTATCCAAGCTTTCTACCTTGAGATATTGTGTTAATAAGGTTTTCAGAGTTTGACCCCAGTGACCCCAAATGACCTTTGACCTCCACCAGAACAATAGGGTTCTCCTCACCATAATGCATCCACATACTATGTATGAAATTTATCCAAGCTTCCCAACTTAAATATCATATGAACAAGGTCTTCAGACTTTTGACCCCCAGTTATACCCCAGATGACCAAAACCAATAGCATTCTTCCTCTCAATATGGGGCATCTACCTACCAAGTTTGAGAGCTGCTAGAGTTTCCCATTTTGAGATATCGTGTAAACAAGAAGTATCACAAACACACACATACAAACACACGCACACACACACACACAAGTCAATTTTACATACAATCCGAGGACCTCATTGTTATTTCCTTTGTGTTTACTTCCTTAACCCTAACCTTGACAATAGACTCTCTATTGTTCAAACTTTCGAGGACTTGACAAATCTATTGAATTTCCTTCAGAGGACCTCAAATCCATTGTTCAGGTCCTCGGTCTGATAGGAAGACAAGTTCACATCATCATGAATACATAGGTTTCTGTTTTCATTGAAACCAAAAAGATACACACATAATGTACTTAATTGAAATTAATTCACATACAAAAACTGACTTAAGAAACCAAATGTTTCATACAGAGGGAATTATGTTTACCAGTTAAATCTGACTTAGTATGTATGAGTTGATTAAAATACCAACTAAACATGTTTATTCCCATTGGAGAATGAACAACACAACTGACCTGGGAGAAATAAGTCTATATCCGCAGGTATAGATAACTATACTACAAAAGTTCCTTATGATACATTTAACTAACACAAAAATGAGCTTTTGATGAGTCTATCTAAAGGTTGAGTGTTTATACAGCAGTTGGACACATTTTCTGTTTCATGGTTGCCAATAGGCCAAATAGCAGGGAGTGGCACAAAAATTAATCAAACGGGCAAAAAGAAAGAGGGGGGGGGGGGGGAAGTGTAATCAAGTTAGAGGGCTGCAGGTATGACTTGCAGCATTTGCAAATGTAATGATTTCTACTTATTGTTTTTGTTATTAACGAAACAAGCATATATATACACACACACACACACACACATACACAAAGCCACAATACTGGGCAAAAATAGGGTACTCCTAACTTTGGTTGGGATTAAATGTGACTGTGACTCGTTATTTGAAATTATTCATTTCTTGCTGTGATTTGGTGATATGCTGGTCTATAATTCTACATTAAACATGTTTGTCTTCCCTTTTGTGTTCTGCATTGGTTGGCTGTAAAATGTTGCGTTAGTTATGAAGACACCAAACAGGGCACCAAATCATACTTATGCACCAAAACCAAAACTCTAGTCAACAATGTAATTTGATGTGAAGTGCTTATCAATATGTTGGAATGGTAGGTTAACATGTTTGTAGGCTATTCTTCCCTACCATTTTGCAATGGGTGGCTGACCAGGAAAGTTCGCATACAAATGCATATGTTACGTTCAGTACAAACACACCACAAGTGGGACAAAATGGTGTCTTTGTAGCTAATGTAACATTTGGCGCTCACATGCATGGTCAGGTATGCATAACGTGAGGAGCTCTAGTCAAGAGATGAATCATTGCAACTTGTAATATGAACAAATTTACAGTTAATTACAGCCAGTTTCAGTCCGTTGAATTTACCCTTGGTACCTAAACCTGCTTTGGTGTCTTGGTAACTAACCTAACATTCCAGATCAGTTATTGTAACATACAACATTATACCATCTAGCAAACATGCTGTTTTACATTTTGATGTACTGTCTCAGCACATTTATCAACAAATTACAGCATTAAATCAATAACCATACCCATGTTTTGATTTAGACCCAAATGTCCCACTTTCATTGCCCCATATTTTGGCCTTGCACATATATGGGTTACACCTCTCTGTTCCAACATCACTATATTCCGACAGGCTGCAAAAGAGTCAATGCTAGGATTTTACCTAACCCTTTTCCTAACACTGACCTCAGTGTAGACTTGTCGGATGCAGAGATGTCCGAACAAAGAGGCATCTGAACAGAGAGCAGGCGGCTCATGGAAAGGGCATTCTGCCACTTAACCTCAAAATTGCAGTGATGAAGGGTTACAAATGTAATTAGGTGGTAAGGTAAGGAAGCTTGGATCCTTTTTTCCTCCTTGAAAACAGTAATTAGTATGATAGTAATAGTAATTAGTAATAATGGAATTTTTCTACTTTTTTTTTTTCCTTCTGTCTCCCATACTAATTCCTCCTTTACACAAGGGAACTGTCAATTGGACTTAATTGGCACAAAACTCAGTTTATATGAAAACTGGTTACATGCAGCATCTGAAGCCATGGTTAATTAATAACTAGTTTCCACCCCACCTCATGATGGCCACAAACTACCCAGCCCAGTGTTCTTGTAGATATAATAATAGCCATCTCCCAGAACGCCGAGTCAAATTAACTGTTTTCATGAAAAATACTGTAGATTTTATCTTCTATTATTAAAAGTATACACATTTTTGTATATACGTTCAAATGCATAGCAACAAAGTTATTTTAACAAAATTAACAATCAGATACACATCTACTGGCCAACACTGAATATTTGCTATTTGAACTACTAATTGCTTCATGCAGAATGTGTTTGCTTTGACACCTATGCACCTGTTACGGAAACTGGACAAATGGGAACTCTCTACTTGAAAGATTTCAAAAATGACAGACAGGTATGCATGTGGCTCAGGTAATAATGGTGATTTAACAACAAATTTATCAAACCAAACTAATTACTGGGATACATGCCATATACTGATGTCATACTGTGGCTAAACTGAATACAAGGATGAAGCATACTTCTTTTACTTTCACCCCATCCATGCCGTTTTTGTACAAATTTCAACCATGGATCAACGCTGCAATGTGGTTGTTTTGGAGCCAAATATTGCCACTTGTGCCTGACTTATATAAAATGATCATTTAGCCCTGAGAAGGTGGTATTTGTGAGTTGCTAGAGACTCCCTGGTTAATGCATGGTTGCATATTGTAATGATGTATGTATAGTAAATCTTGATTTGGCCATACTTTAGAGGAAAGTTTGGCAACTAGTCTTGCTTTGGAGCTAATTTCATTCCAATGGGTAGATTAAGTAGCTATATCCCTTTGTAATAGCTAGCTAGCTCCATGGTTTTGCTCAATTTACTTAAATTTATTTGCATCCGTGAAGCAAAATGCAGACTTCATTGAATACATGTATAAGCAAAGGTTAGGCTAAATTTCTTCTGATTTGTAAAAGGTTGAGAAAGTAGAGAGTTAGACTTATGCCTTCTGATACAAGCCACATATGTAGTATTCCAGTTGCTTGTGTCAAAGGCACTTTTCACAAGTTCTTAAAGGACAAATAAATAATGCATTTTGATTAAGCAGCATACCGAGTCCTGAAGCGAGGAGCGAGTCCTGAATCAGGAATCATAAGACCAAAAATCCACAAGTCTATAAAAGTAAATTAGGGTTTGTGAGACCAAAAGCAAATATGGGTTCGCAGGATGGCTGAAAGATCTGCGAGACAGGTCCCCCAGACAGAAAGTGAATTTTGATCTCAAAGAGGAAAGCTTCACGAGACTAAAAGTTTACTATATGGAATAAATCCAACTGACTGCATGAAAAATGGACTCCATTGTGTACTAGAAAATTCAATAACTCCAGACCTGACTTAAATCAGCATGCAAAATGTTAAAAATCTTTCAAAAAAGAAGAGGTTAGGTTAATGATGGTTACCACACAAACTTAGGGCCCTAAATGGACAATACCCTGGTAGGGATTGGGGTGAGGTTCGTAGAAAGGACATACATATTACGAACACTTGTGACCAATTGCGTGCAAGTACTCTTGCACCAGGCACAGTTCTTGAGGTCGGCAACACACATAAGGAATTGCAGGCAGTTTGATGATAGTGCATCTTAAATGTACCAGCCTGCATCTGAAAATCAAACAGGAGACACCTCTGCAAACAATGCTTTGTCTGGGTGCAATAATAGTTCCCATCCATGTTTTGACATTCCCTGCTTATTCAGTACAATGGCTCCTTTCCATAGCGCTTAGGATCGTTTCAAGTTCCATTCATGAAATAGCCTAAATTTCAATAAATATAAGCTTTTCCACAACTGAAACAGCTGCCCTTCTGGGTATTTTGGGATCATGTTTTTTGTAGGAAAACAACTGCTCCTACATTTGACAGCCACACATAAACCTTTTTAATCCTCGCCAGATGTCACTCACATGGACCAATTTGCTCTTGTGTACCTTGTCTCAGGAACTGTGACCAAATGACATTTGGCTCAGGCTACAAATAGTATGCAAATACCGCAGTAGGATGGATTAGTCTCCTGCCTTTGTGTGCTAGCCTTAAAAGTATGTGTAAACTGCAGAATAACAAAGAAGAAGGAAATATAAGGGGAACACTGTTAACTATTCACAAACAGTGTAAGCCTCAACTTCCAAGCAAGTTCATGTTTTGGGTATGGTACCTTAAGTCTAAAATTTCAAGAACATATGTTACAAAGCTTGAAAAATAAATCCAAATGGTCCAACAGCTCCCATCTTTCACAGAAATTTTCTGAGCTGAGATATAAAATGTTGAAGTTTATATTAACTCAACTTTAAATGGAAGATAGGGCAATAATTTTTGATGTCATTCTTGTACTCTTCAAATTACAGTCAATTTTTCTCTTTGTTTTTCAAAAGCCACATGCACCACTTTCTAATTGTCAGGGGGACTTAACTTCACTAGCCATTTCTGTGCAACATGCTATATGCAAGACATCAGGGAGTTTTTAAAGGTCATATATAAACATTCAGTTTCAAAAGGAAACAAAAGCAGGTAATGTGACTAATTATACAAGAAGAACATTACAAGTTATTGTGCAATGACTATTTCAATAATAAATTTCAACACTGTATGTATCTCAGCATGCAATGGAACAGGCTATGACAATGGAAGTAACTGGATGAATAAGATTCATTTTCCAACCTCTAAAATTAATATTCTTGGAATTCTAGACTAGGTTACTGGTAACAAATTACTGCGCCAACAGTGAATACTCGGTGATTTCATACTTAACCTACTTTCATACAAGGGTACCAGCTCAGCTGTATAATTTCTTCATTTTCTTAATAAGAGCTACAGGACCGACCGAAAATAACTTGAACAATTAACTTTTTTTTTTATAGGTAACAAATATGTAGCCAAGAATATATTTTGTATGTACTTGCCTGGCACACTGTATGGAGTAAAGAATACACAAATTTCTCCATACCGGCAGGTAATTAACATACACAGATAGCTAATTCTTTAACTAGAGCCATGTGACAGCCTGTAAAACAAGGCACTGTCACAACAGAGTTTGATGTTATCTTACACTGGTGAGAAAACCATGGGGTAAAATTTCTTTAAAGTGACACTTACAGCTGACATCATGCCTTACAGAGAACTGTACACATCATTCTTTAATTTAGTCCAAAAACAAATGTTTTGAATGTATAGATATAGAAAAAGAGAAACAATGATTCATTATGAAGTATTAGTACTGGATGATATACTGACACTTCAGCCGACCACATGTATGTATATAAAGCAAGTTAAGTCATAATAAACGCTAGTTGACAGCTCTGCAGTTGGATATCTACTCTAATACTATGATATATTACTTTTTCTCATTCATTGACTTTTAATACTACTTACCATGGAACAAAACGTACCAGTATTCTGCGAGTTACCAATCCTACAATCTCCCTTTTCTTAAAAGACTAACAGATAGTGCCCCAATAGAAAGTCACCCTTTTGCAAAGTTTCCCTCAGTGACTGTCTCCCCTCCGTCCTTTCATCTCCTGTTCCCCTAAACCACCGCCATCTTCCTATGTGTAAATATTACCAATATTATCTTGTATGGATAAAACAAGCCAATCAGATATTAATCTGTATTACTTTCACAGAAAGAAAAAAAAAAACAAGTGCCTCTATTGACAACAGATAAATCCACTAGCGTTCAAACCTGCTAGCGTTTAATACCTTAATTGTACAATTAACATTAATTTGGGGGCCAGTGCTCACTTGTTAGCTTTCCTTCAAACCAGGTCTAAACCAATTACAACTGATAAATGGGGTGTCTAGAAAAGTAAGACCTAGAAACATAAGACCTAAGACCTAAGACCTAGAAACATAAGACCTAAGACCCTGAGAAAAATTCATACTGCCTTTGTCAGGAACCATCAAAGATACTGTAATACATATTTCAGACTATGGTTAATGCAAAAATAAACCACAAACTGGGTGTGGGTGATTTTTCATCAGGGTCTTATGTTTCTAGATCCCTGTGTGGGTGTCTAGAAAAGTAAGACCTAGAAACATAAGACCTAAGACCCAAGACCTAGAAACATAAGACCTAAGACCTAGAAACATAAGACCCTGAGCAAAATTCATAATGTCGTTGTCAGGAACCCTCAAAGATACTGTAATACATATTTCAGACTATGATTAATGCAAAAATAAACCACAAACTGGGTGTGGGTGATTTTTCATCAGGGTCTTATGTTTCTAGACCCCTGTGTGGGTGTCTAGAAAAGTAAGACCTAGAAACATAAGACCTAAGACCTAGAAACATAAGACCTAAGACCTAGAAACATAAGACCTAAGACCTAGAAACGTAAGACCTAAGACCCTGAGAAAAATTCATGCTGCAGCTGTCAGCAGGGTTTTCACTCATCATTTTTTTTCAGGAGTCACTAACCCTTTAGAATGAATTTACAAGTTTCAAAACTAAAAAAGAAGGGGTCGAAATTTGAGTTTAATGCAACAAACTTTATTCCTGTTTTTGTCTAAAAGAAGCAACATAAAACGTACTGAAACGAGGTGAGTATTCACTTCTATGATAATGTAGCGACCGAGTGGGGTCGCTGTTCTGTTTTAGCTTCGTGGCTATTACTTTTTCATCCTACGAGCCAGCCACGGAGTTTTATTGTTAAGGTGACGTGGCTTTGTGTGTCTTACTTACCTTGTGTGTATACTTACCTCTATTATTCTGGTTTTCTTCTCCGCAGGCCGGGACGTTGGCGCGACGCCAGGACAGCTGCATGCCAGTCAACATAATTTCTCGTTTTGCTAATAAGTTTCTCTTGTTTTGTTAATAAGGTCTAGCGGGAGCGGGCGTTGGCTCTCGAGAAATAATCACTCGCTCCTTGGTCGTGTTTGTGTTAAGAACGTGAGTGTCTTGTTGTAAGTCCGTGTGTGGAGACCTCCAGAGGCCGACGGCGTGACTCGAGTACTTTGTAAGTTATTTTTAAGTAATTCTGTGTACAGTTTGGAGCGGGTCCGGGGCTTTGGGCTCTGGCTCGGGATGCTGGGATCCCCCCCCCCCCTTTTCCCTGCGATATTAGGAAGTGAGGGTGATTTTCTAGTCATTTTGTAATGGGTTATTTTTTAAGGTGTGTCCCCAAAAGGGAGGGTGGGCCCCTGTTTTCTTAAGAAGTAGTCTAGGGGTTAGTGTGTTAGAGCGTCTCGTGTCTGTGCCCGGCCCCGTATAGTGCGAGTCACGTCGGCGGTTCCCCCACGGCAGGTTAGTTAATTGGATATTACTACTCAGTTATAGAAATTATCATTTACGTATCGCAATGTTATGTTTCAGTTTACGAGATGGTTATTTATCTAGTAGATAATTATTTGCTCTGAGAGAGCTTTAAGCCTTTTATTTACAAGAGAATTATTTAGTTTTGCTCTAAGAGAGCTGGATTGGTTTAATTAGATGGCTTATTTGCAACGTAAAAGAAATGTTTAATTGCCTTTATTTGCCGTCAGTTCATTGATTGTAGCAGTCCCCTCCCCCACTTAGTATTCCTGACTCGGGTGACCTCCAGTTGCCCGAGTACCCCCGCCACCGCTCGGCCCGGGACCCTACCTTCTTATTGGGGCGCTACAGAATTTTTGGTGTCAGAAGTGGGATGATTTTTAGGTATTTTCCACCATTTTTTTTATAGGTCAGAAAAGAACGGCACTGGGTTGTGAGACACTTTTAAAGTGTGTATGGGTCAGTTTTGCAAATTTCGTGACTTTGTATCTTTTCTTTTCTTAAGTATCTCTTTTTAGTACACTATATCTGGGTTAGTTTTCTTTGGACTGGCATGGCGGCTCGTCGTGACGGCGTCTCTGGCTTTGCGGAGAGGGTGCTTGCTGCTGATATTGAAGCTTTGGAGAGGCAGGCAGAGGTAAGCCAAGCAAATTTACATAGGCTTACAAATCAATATTTTCGTACCCCTTCTGAGCATGGTCGTAGTCAAAATTCCCGTAAAAGAACAGGCACTGGACTGAGTACTGACGAATTTAAATGTAAGAAGCCAGTTATTATGCCAGATATTTACACTGGAGAGACTAAATGGGATAATTATATCGCTCATTTTGTAGCATGTGCTGACTTAAACGCTTGGTCTGATTCAGAAAAGTTAAGGTTTCTTGAGGCACGGTTACGTGGATATGCTCAGGATGTGTACATGGGTATATCTGCTGAAGAGAAGTCAAGCTTTTTGTCTGTTGTGAGTGCATTATCAGAAATTTTTGACCCTGAAGCCCTGGTAACTAGTAAGAAGGCAAAACTGCGGTCTCGAGTACGTTCTGAAGGGGAGTCTTTGGCCTCCATGTGTTCCTCGATACGTAAGGAAGTGTTAGAGATTTACCCAGGGTTTAGTACAGAGGCCCAGGACGAGTTAGCATTAGATTGTTTTGTTGGGGCCTTACGAGACAGGGATATAAGGATAGCAGTTAGGAGGGGAAGGCCAAAAACATTAAGTGAGGCATTAAACCTGGCAATAGAATTTGAGGCTATAGATCAGTCGGAGGGTGTTTTAAGAGCTAGAAGGTACGCCCACGTTGTGTCTCCCCAGGTAGACTCACAAAATAATTCCTCTCAACGCATTGATAGACTGGAAGCCCAGGTGAACAAATTGTTGCAGGAGAATGCTAGGTTGTCTGAAATGTTGAACCAAGCTGGTGGAACCCACAGGTCACCACCCTCTGGGGGGTATAGGCCCATACAGTGTTGGAATTGTGGTCAGTGGGGTCACATTAGGCGTTTCTGCCCCTTTCAGGCTGTTCCGGAGCAGGGAAACTAAGGTCGGTTGGGACAAAAGGGCGCCTCTCGACCGGGTGTAGTGAAGCCCTGCAGAGTGATGGAACACGACCTGAATGTAAAAGTGGTGCTTTGTATGTTGATATTGATGTATCTAATGCTAGTATTCCTTTTCTGATAGATACCGGCTCTAGTGTGACAATGATAAGTGTTCAGACCTGGAAGCAACTAGGTCTTGACTTGGTACCCTTGGCGGAAGTGGGTTCAAATTATGCCGGGGTAGATGGTAGACCACTTCATATTAAAGGTAAATGTACTCTCTTTTTTAAGTTCCAAGCCTTTGAAGCTCCAGTGACAGTGGTAGTTGCCAGTATTTCTCTTCCTGGTATACTTGGCTTTGACTTTTTAAGTGAGTATAATTGTTCGTTACAGATGGGTGAAAATGCCATGCTGTATGTTGGAAGAATGCGTCAGGCGGTACCGCTTAAGGAGGATTTATCTGACTGCTCTTTTAAGGTGGCTTTGGTTGAGACAATAGTGATTCCAGCAGGAAGGGAAGTTGTCGTAATGGGGGGGTATAGAGTTAGGTTACGGAGAAACTATTGTTTCGCTTGAGAAGTTGGGCCTACTAGAAAGCGATCCGAGTATAGCGGAAGGTCGCCAAATACTAGTTGCCAGAGCTCTTGTTGACCCTTCTGAGGGGAAGGTACCAGTCCGATTGTTTAATACTTCTTCTCTTCCTACAACTCTGTATAAGGGGAGCCATGTGGGAGTCATCTCCTCAGTTAATAATGTTATAGAGACTGGGCTTTCTACAGTCGAGGATGTAAGTGAGCCCCTTCCCCCAGATCTAGAACAGTTGTATGAACGGGGTAGCCAGGATTTATGTTCCACAGAGCAGGAGACTTTACGGGAGTTCCTCAAAAGCAATAGAGATGTTTTTTCTTGTAAAGACGAAGCCCTAGGGCGTACAGGACTGGTCAAGCACAAAATTGACACGGGGAATGCAACCCCTATTAGACAATATCCAAGGAGGTTGCCTTTTCATAAGAGGGTGGAGGCCCAGTCGGAGGTAAATGAAATGTTAGAACATGGGGTCATCTCTCCCTCCATTAGTGCTTGGGCCTCCCCCGTAGTACTAGTGAGGAAGAAAGATGGATCAATACGTTTTTGTGTTGATTATCGTAAATTAAATGATGTGACAAAGAAAGATGCGTTTCCGTTGCCCAGGATAGATGATACGCTGGACGCTTTATCGGGAGCTAAGTGGTTTTCGACCTTAGACCTAAAAAGTGGGTACTGGCAGGTTGAGATGGATCCCGCGGATAAAGATAAGACAGCTTTTTCTATGGGCAGTGGGTTATACGAATTTAATGTTATGCCTTTCAGTTTGTGTAACGCCCCAGGGACCTTTCAAAGGCTTATGGAGCATGTTCTTCGGGGCCTGCATTGGCAGACATGCCTTATATATATTGACGACATTATAATTTATGGTAAAACATTTGACGAACACATCACACGATTAGAGGAGGTGTTTACTCGATTAAGAGAAGCAGGTCTGAAGCTTAAACCGTCGAAATGTGAGTTATGTAAGAAAGAGGTTAAGTATTTAGGTCACATAGTGTCAGACAGGGGCGTTAGTACTGACCCCGACAAAGTAAGAGATGTCAGTAATTGGCCCACGCCTTGTAATGTAAAGCAGTTACGTCGTTTCTTGGGACTATGTTCATACTACCGTAAATTCGTCCCCAAGTTTGCTGAAATTGCTAGTCCCCTGCATGCCCTTACGAGGAAGGGACATAAATTTGTTTGGACGAAAGACTGTGAGGAATGCTTCCAGCTTCTTAAGTCTAAATTGACTACTGCCCCGGTTTTGGCTTATCCAAATTTTGATGACGTGTTTATTCTGGACACGGACGCTAGCGATAAGGCAATAGGAGCAGTGCTGTCTCAGAATATTAATGATGGGGAGCACCCAATTGCCTATGCTAGTCGTACATTAAGTAATAGTGAGAGAAGGTACTCAGTTACTCGAAAGGAACTACTGGCAGTTGTTACATTTATTAAACACTTTCGTCCCTACCTACATGGTCGAAAGTTTATTTTGCGAACCGACCACGGCTCCCTGCGGTGGTTGTATAATTTTCGGTCTCCTGAGGGACAGGTAGCTAGATGGTTAGAAGTGCTGAGTGCATATGAGTTTGAATTACAGACTAGGCCGGGGAGAGTGCATGCTAATGCGGACGCCCTGTCCAGGCTTGACAACCCTACCACAGGTACTCCGTTGCCAAGTCAGCCTGGTAGAGAAGAGGAATTACAGTTTTGCAATGTAGTCACAGAGAGTAACTGGGTAGAGGGTTGTAGCAAGGAACAACTAAGGACATACCAATTAGAGGATAGTAATATTGCTTTTTTCCTAGAAAGAAAGGAAAAAGGACATCCCCGCCCCCGGCGAGAGGAAGTCAGTGGGTTGGACAGGGCCGCAAAAGCTTACTGGTCACAATGGGACTTGCTATTTGTAAGAGACGGTATTTTGTACAGGCGCTAGGTATCTGACACCGGTACTCAGGACAGAGATTTAATTGTAGTCCCAGAAGTTCTAAGAAAAGACGTATTGTACGAGTTGCATAATTCAGCTACTGCTGGGCATTTGGGTCAGAAGAAAACCCTGGCTAAAGTACTGGCTCGGTATTATTGGTTCGGCATGAAAAGGAATGTCGAAAATTGGTGTCGTAGGTGTGAATTGTGTGCACGAAGAAAGCCGCCCAATCCTCAGGCTAGGGCACAGATGAAAGTTGTAAAAGTCAGTGAACCCCTGCAACGGGTCGCAATTGATATTTTGGGTCCTTTGCCACAGACGTATAGTGGTAATAAGTTCATTGTCGTGATTGCTGACTATTTTACTCGTTGGACTGAGGCTTATCCTATACCTAATCAGGAAGCTGCCACTGTAGCCTCTGTTTTAGTGGAGCAATTTATAGTCAAATTTGGTACTCCACGTGTTATTCATACCGACCAAGGTGCAAATTTTGAGTCCATCCTTTTTAAGGAGTTATGCAAATTGTTAGGTATCGAAAAGACCCGTACGACTGCTTATAGGCCGCAGTCCGACGGCTTGGTAGAGAGATTTAATCGTACCCTTGTGCAAATGCTCTCAGTCTATGTACATGAAAACCAAAAAGATTGGGACGAACACATTCCTTTTGTTCTAATGGCGTATCGTTCTAGTCCCCAGGAAACAACAGGATACTCACCAAATCTGCTGATGCTGGGGCGAGAGGTTGCACTTCCCGTGGAACTGATGTTGGGTCCTCCGGTTACTGCGGTTGAAGAATCAGTAACATCCTCGGAGTACGTCGCCCAATTTGCAGAACGGTGCGAGAAGGCCTTTCGAATTGCCCGAGAACACACGAGCCTGGCCCAGCAACGGCAGAAAAGAAATTACGATGCAAGGATTTTCAAAAAAGCAAACCCATTCTCGGTAAACGATAAGGTATGGTTAGCTGTTCACGCAAAAGTAAAAGGCAGGTCCCCAAAACTTCAATTGAAATGGACTGGTCCTTTCCTCATAACGCGCAAATTGTCAGACTGCCTATACCGTGTTAAAAATTTGGACTCTGGAAAGTTGAAAGTTGTGCACATTGATCATTTGAAACTATACCTAGCCCCTGACGAGTTAGTAGAAAGGCCGGAGGTGCGACAAACTCCTAATGCAGAACCTATTCAAGACAATGTGCCTTATGACCAGTACGAAACGGAGGAGTTTGAAATTAGGCAGGAAAGTAATATAGACAATGAGTTGACAGAAACCGATAGTACCAGGGAGGCAGTCACTACAAGAACTTATCGGAGACGGCGGCCCCCTCTGTGGATGAAGGATTATGTACAATACTAGCTTGGCCGGCCACCTAGCTTTTATTGCTTTCAGGCTGTGGAACGCAGAGGTGAAACGTAGTAAAAGGAAAGAACTCTCATTAGAGCTGACAGCGGAAACTGTATTTAATAAAGGATGACCGTGTTTTGGGAAACTTTGAAAGTGGATTGATTTGAACTCATGGCAAGAAGTGACAACCTGTGGTCGCCGCGGAGATCCTGGTTTGCTCACCTGATGGTTGCAGATCGTTGTGAACTTTTTGGACAATGAAATGTGATGTAAGCTGTTTTTATGGGTTATTTTGGACGTCGAGGGCGCGTCCTATCATTGGGAAGGGGGTGGTGTAGCGACCGAGTGGGGTCGCTGTTCTGTTTTAGCTTCGTGGCTATTACTTTTTCATCCTACGAGCCAGCCACGGAGTTTTATTGTTAAGGTGACGTGGCTTTGTGTGTCTTACTTACCTTGTGTGTATACTTACCTCTATTATTCTGGTTTTCTTCTCCGCAGGCCGGGACGTTGGCACGACGCCAGGACAGCTGCATGCCAGTCAACATAATTTCTCTTGTTTTGCTAATAAGTTTCTCTTGTTTTGTTAATAAGGTCTAGCGGGAGCGGGCGTTGGCTCTCGAGAAATAATCACTCGCTCCTTGGTCGTGTTTGTGTTAAGAACGTGAGTGTCTTGTTGTAAGTCCGTGTGTGGAGACCTCCAGAGGCCGACGGCGTGACTCGAGTACTTTGTAAGTTATTTTTAAGTAATTCTGTGTACAGTTTGGAGCGGGTCCGGGGCTTTGGGCTCTGGCTCGGGACGCTGGGATCCCCCCCTTTTTCCCTGCGATATTAGGAAGTGAGGGTGATTTCTAGTCATTTTGTAATGGGTTATTTTTTAAGGTGTGTCCCCAAAAGGGAGGGTGGGCCCCTGTTTTCTTAAGAAGTAGTCTAGGGGTTAGTGTGTTAGAGCGTCTCGTGTCTGTGCCCGGCCCCGTATAGTGCGAGTCACGTCGGCGGTTCCCCCACGGCAGGTTAGTTAATTGGATATTACTACTCAGTTATAGAAATTATCATTTACGTATCGCAATGTTATGTTTCAGTTTATGAGATGGTTATTTATCTAGTAGATAATTACTTGCTCTGAGAGAGCTTTAAGCCTTTTATTTACAAGAGAATTATTTAGTTTTGCTCTAAGAGAGCTGGATTGGTTTAATTAGATGGCTTATTTGTAACGTAAAAGAAATGTTTAATTGCCTTTATTTGCCGTCAGTTCATTGATTGTAGCAGTCCCCTCCCCCACTTAGTATTCCTGACTCGGGTGACCTCCAGTTGCCCGAGTACCCCCGCCACCGCTCGGCCCGGGACCCTACCTTCTTATTGGGGCGCTACAATAAGAACCTTCGTGTATACTGTAGCTTACGTCATACACTGTAACTCGAATCTTCAAATATTGCAAATATCATCGTAAAGTTCTCCCACCAAAACATGCGCCGTGCACCAGACACACTTAGAATTGAAACACATGCTTTTAGTACGTGCTAGTAGCACTAATACACATGTACAGAAGCCTATGATGTAGTCCTCTCTGTATGATTCGATCATTGCAATAACAGACCTGTCAACCTCCAAATTTGTAAACCTGGAGATTTTCACAAAAACCCTGGAGAATGGTACCTCAAACCTGGAGATTGACAACTTGTTCTGTAGTACCTCTAAACAGATCTTACTCGGGTGGCTCAAGGGTATTTTCATGGGGGGGGGGGACAAAGCATGTCTAGGGTGAGTGATCACCGTCCTGGGGGAGGGGTGTCCCCTCTCCTTTGAAAAATGGTAATTAAAGGCTGCTTAGATGTAAAATTGTGCTGTCTTTTGTACATTTTTTTAACTGATTATATATGGCTGGAAAATGTTGATAAGTAAAAGAATTCTATTTTGAATTTTGATTGGGTGAAAGAGGGCCGGGTATCTATTTTTCTAGACACCCACACAGGGATCTAGAAACATAAGACCCTGATAAAAAATCACCCACACCCAGTTTGCGATTAATTTTTGCATTAACCATAGTCTGAAATATTTATTACAGTATTTTCTATGGTTCCTGACAGCAGCAGTATGAAATTTTCTCAGGGTCTTATGTTTCTAGGTCTTAGGTCTTATGTTTCTAGGTCTTACTTTTCTAGACACCCACACAGGGATCTAGAAACATAAGACCCTGATGAGAAATCACCCACACCCAGTTTGTGGTTTACTTTTGCATTAACCATTGTCTGAAATATGTATTACAGTATCTTTGATGGTTCCTGACAATGGCAGTATGAATTTTTCTCAGGGTCTTAGGTCTTATGTTTCTAGGTCTTAGGTCTTATGTTTCTAGGTCTTACTTTTCTAGACACCCCTGATAAATGTGACTCATGCAGACCTGGCACACTGCCCTTACAGGCAAAGAAATATTCAATTACTATGCCAGCTTAAGAGGCCACTGACGAGGTCAACATTTCTAAACAACAAACAATCATAAACAACAAACAATCATGAAAAGGGACATCATGCTCTCTTGCTAAATTGTATTCTTTAGATACAATGACAAGTAAGTTTGGTACAGTGACGTATATTTTGAGTACATAACAACATGTAATTTCGGTATAATGGCATGCATTTTAGGTACAATGATGTATCATTTTGGCACAGCGACATACATTTTAGGTACAATGACATGTAAAGTTAGTGTAGTGACATATGTTTTTTGATATATTAACAATGTACCAAATAATATCATCATCATATTTTGTGGCCCTTTCTGTGTGCCATATAGGGGAGATACTGAGTCAGGATTTTTGACGATCAAGCCTTCCAGCTGGAATGATCAAACCAGGGAGTTGCCACTCAAGGAAACTCCCTGATTGCCTCTAGTGGCAACTGAGACCCTGATCAAACCATGCCAAGGGTGCTGATTGCTGAAGGAGTGGGAAGAACACTCAGTGAGAGCAACAGGTCCTGTAGACCATCCTTGGACCCCTGGTTAGGTCTAGTGACAATAACCCAGTTGGGGTCAGGAACAATGTCCCAGAAGTTTTGGTTACTTTCAAAACTATGGGCATATTGAATGAGGAACTTAAAAAAATGACCATGGATAGTCTAATACTGTAGGAGTGGTCAATTCAAAGGCATTGGAGGCATGAGAGGGATGTAAGTGGGGATGATGGTTGATGGCAGGAGTTACACGTGGCTCTGGATGGATCAATCATATTTTGGAGTATACTTGCAAGTTAAGTTTACAGGTTTGAATGAATTAATATTGCCACTCAAGACTGACTCTTAATTAAGGCCTTTTTCTTAATTCTGTCACAAGCTTTTCTTTCAATTGGCCATGATAGTTCTATGATGTTGGCAGTTCTGCCGTTGAGAAGCCTGCAGCGTAAGCCTACTAAGGGGACATTCGCGTACATGGTAGGAGGAATCAACAGTTTATAGTTGCAGAGATATTATGTTCCTGTGTCAGTTGTGACACCATTTTACGGGTCCTGACTCCATTAAGAGTCAGGACTAACAGATGCCAGTGACTGACTCCAAAAGTAATTACTGAAGTTACCCAAGCCTACTGCCAATACCTGAATGTGAGTGCATACTTTCTCTTTGTAGAATGTGTATAATAATCCTTTTAACTAGTACCTTCCACATGTAGCCAAAACAAACACCTGCACTGAGGTGAAAGTTCCACCCACTGGGGTCACATGAGGGTTCAGTATCAAGCATTTTTACCAGTCTGTATGTCTTACTCATTCTTTGCATTGTTTGTTTTTCAATATATCCTCACTGACTGGTTTTTCACACAATCAGACTCTCTCTTTGCCAGCTTGAAAGTTACATTCACATTAGGCAGGTTTGAGGCCTGGCAGTTTGAGCAGTTATCATGGAAGAACGATCTGCCACAAAGCAGCATAGCAAAAATTTATGTTGGGTGTGAGTGAAGTATCACCAGTTTCCTAGAGGTTGAGCCCCTCATGGGAGTTTCAAAGGAGCAAAGTCCACTTGAAGCCACACAACATTTTGAAAGAGAAACATTAAATTTTAAAGGCAATAGGCAGTCGCCCCAAGATTTTCCTTGAAAAATCAGCAAACTCTTGCAAATCTCCTCTTATTGCATTACAAGCACCTCTGAAGATGTTTTGAACATAATTATTACAAACAATAGGTAAAGCAAGGAGAAATTCTCCTTGAATTCCACAATTCACCAACAAAAATATTGTCACATGATCAAAATAGGCCAATCATGAACTAGAGTGACAGGGTACACTCACTCTGATTGGGGTGACTGCCTACTGCCTTTAAGGGTGAGCTTATATATATATATGTAAAACTGACATTTCAAATTGAAAAAAAAAAAAGAAAACGTTTTTCTATTTTAAATTTGTTTGGTTTTAAAGATGGAAAAATGGGAATTAATGTTATTTCAAAACTGATATCACCAAAAACATACTTGCTGAGATGAAACAAGGCAGGAATTGGGCTAGTCTAAGTAGAACTGCTCCATAAACCTGCATTTTAAGTGCATGATCACCACAAACATATTCAGGAACCTGAGGTATCTATCTTCAAAATTAGTGACTGCACTTTGAATGAAAAAAATGCAAATTAAGCAGCTTCAAATATACGCTGCTTTACACTGATTGGTCAATAATAAGTCGCACAGATAAATGAAATGTGATGTAGCCATGCAGCTCATTGCACAGCCAGCTCAGCAGCATGAACATCACACACAGCAGTATACTCAGCAGATGAAAACCTTGGGCAATGAAATGCAGAGATGGCTAGCTTTGTCTGGGAGGTGCAGAAGAGAGACATTTTTTTAACATGAGGGGCTGAAAGTATTAAACCTTAAAGTGATGCCGTGAGTTTGCAAAAAGGAAAAACATAAGATTTTGCTTCTTCTTATGTCTTTCTTTATTCTTAAAATTGCCACGAGTGCTTTACAGAGTTGAAGAATACAATTTGAAAGCTCAAAATGATAGTGATAATCTCGGGAAGTAACCTAAACAGCATAAAATCGGTAAATTTTTGAAGGCCTTTTTCAAAAAACGGTCCTTATTATACGGCATTAAACCACACCTACAACGAACCTGATGTTGAATATGCAATGTTATTGAGGTGTCGCCAAGTTAAAAAAGACGTACCATACCACTCCAGCCTGACTAGCTCTCGCAGGGAGTTGTTATTTCCAAATAACAACTCCCTGCTCTACGGTAGCCTACAGCTGTTCGCTCACGACTACTGATCTCTACTACAACCAGGGAGTAATAACAACTCCCTGCTATAGCAGTCTCACCACCAGAGAATGCATGCTCTTGCGTAATTGCTTCATAACACTTACTTGTATACACTCAGTGTAGCTTCCTCAATACTACGTAGTACAGGCCACAGTCTTTCAATCGTTGGTACGCGTTACAGTACCGATTTGAATTTGGACGTTACAGGTTTACAACGAAAGTTACACCAATACTATCGTCATGAGTAAGAACGTCAAAGACGATGGTAAGTGCACATAAAGGCAGAGCATCTAACGGTAGCCTAAATTAGGCTTAATTTACACAGAGGTACCACTGAGCCAGTATACTATAGCCTAAGTTAGGCCACTACAGTAAAACGGGGTAGTGGTATTACCATGCACTCTGTACATTGCAATATCACCGTTACCTCTTCAACATCCACACACACCATGCGTCTTGTTCACTTGTGTTGTTGTGCTAAATCGATCAGCTGTTTACGCCTAGTGAATATGCATTAGTACTTCGTTCTCATTGGTCCGCTCAACTGATGTTCGTTAGGAGACTGAATAGTGTTTGTCCGCAGCACATTTTTGATTTCCTCGAGTTTAGTCGTTATTTTTACGAAAATTTTAAGGCTGTTGCCGGAATTCGCACAACAGGCCTTATTTTTTCTCCCTTACTGTTCATATGGGTCACTCAAATGAATCACTGAAATTTTAAACTCGATTTTTTAATGTTTTTTACTTTTTGCAATCTCACGGCATCACTTTAAGTTGGGAGAATTTTTAGCTATCTGCACTGCTACTTAATTTCATAATTTGTTCTAAACTTTAAACTGCCTGGTTCCAAAAACATTAGCAAACATTACACCTTTTATCCCAAATAAAGCAACCAAAAGGGAAATTTATGTGCAATTTTTTTTATAATTTGGGTAATTTCTATATTTTCCCAAATTTTATTGGATTAATGCAGTGAAAGTGATACATAACGTGGTCACGTAATGATGCATAGAGTTTTCATCTCAGTATCCATGTATATTACTCTTTCATGCCGGGGAGGGGATATTGATATTGGAGGGAGATTCATCAAAACCTTTAATTCTAATCCTATTAGAATGACTTCAGAATGGGGAGAAAATCCTTAAATGAGGGTTCACTGGACTTAACGGCATTTCCTTTGTCTACTATGTCTATATAAGCACCCTCATGCACACCTACAGCGACCCCAACACAAAGAAACATATATGTACCAATGCTTCAACGTCTGACTAGTTGCCAACAGTCCCGTGCAAAACACTGTTCTGAAATTCAAAACAACTGTTTATTGCCAAGGAACATAATGATGTTGGCGTTAAACTAATAGTAATGCTTAATTATGCAAATGAGCAAAAGAAGTTTAAGACGAAACTTCGCTGTCGGATTTTCATTAACTCCCGCACTCCTTCACAGGTTGCAGAAGGTGGCAGCCATATTGAACAAGCAACAGGGAACGACAAGTATGCTGTAATTAGCATTGTAGAATGTAGAAACCTCAAATTAATACAGCCTAAGCAGATGGCAAAATTAAGGCATGGGGCAAAATTTCTTGATGTGCTCTTCCAGATGTAGCAGACGTATGCTCCACTTAGAGAGTTTAGAGTTTAAGATGGATCTCTATCTTATACCACCTCCTTGTTGATACCACTCTGAATTCTAAAATTTAAACCACTTGTAAGGTAGCTGGTTTGTGGCTCAAGTCCCTGTAAACTACTGTCATTAATCGACGTAAAGAATTATGTATGGTGGCCATAGTTACCAACTGTACGTCACTGTAATCTGCCCCAATTTAACCCTGTAGGCCTACCCCACAAGTAAACTTGAGAATGAAAAGAGGCAATTTGAATCAACTTTTTGTCATCCCCTAGCCCAGGCATCCTAGCACAATATCCTTGCACAGACGTGTTCAAAAATTAATTAACAGACTAGGACTTCCCCTGCAGATCACTCCTACAATATTTAATACATAAGTGATAAGTTATTCCAAAACCTTATTTCACAGGGCATACGTATAGCAAGATGTCCAAGACTGGGGGCTGAACTTTTTTTGAAATCCCCATCCTGGGGGAAGGGTCTAGAAGGAGTGTCCCCCTCCCCTTTGGAAAATTTCTGAATATTTGAGGGTCCTTAGATGCAATTTAGTGCAACCTACACATCACATTACAAGGTAATTGCGATTTTTTGTCATTTCTTACAGACACTGAGCAGTAGCAGTTTGTACCTCGATTAGTTCTTTGTTTCTAGACAAAGCACATGCTCTCCTATCACAGCTAGAAAGAAGTATCACATATGCTGCCACACTACAGCTGGGGATTTTCTGCTGATATATATATAGGCCTAGTAGTAACATAATCAATAAAGCATTAGAAGCCATGAATCATTCCAAGGTCTATCTCACCGCCAATACAAACCTTGAATCTTTCAGACATTCTAATCAGGGGGTTGCCACAGAACTAATCAATTACAGTCACCTAACAGCTGTGCCTGGAACTGGGGTCTGCATAAATAAACTGACATAGTTTCCTGAGAAAAGTTAACAAAGGAAGTCATCTTATGTAGCCACCTATACCACAAATTACGTCATAATGTAGAAAACTTTTCTGAGAAATTTGAAGAGTATGTTTAAAGGGGTAGTATAAAATGACATTCAATTTGTTGAGTGGTAGGAGGCATGTAAGAGGAATACATGCAATGGGTGCTATATGTGTAAGTGTAAATGTGTTATTAACTTCAACCCTACGCAACCCCTTTGTATATAAATTTGACATGAAAAATAAGTCCAACAGACATCAAATGTGCACCTGAAAATACTTCCTGTTTAAATTTCAGTTAGGATTGTGTGTCAGATGATGTTAAACAGCCAATGGTGGTGAAAGTTCAGCAGAATAAAAAACAAAATTCGCAAGGGAAGGCAAACTGTGGGAGGAATCTTTTGCGGTCCAGCCTACAGGCTTCGAATGGGGAAGAATTAACTGCTGACTGAATGCAATATTTCAGGCAAAGAACCACAATACCTGCATAGACAGTAGCCTAGGTTACTCTCTGGAATGGTAACTCAGCCCACAACAACATTTTTTAACTTTTTTTCATATTAAATAAGAGCTGGTCCACAAATGAAAGTCATAAAAGTACATTTAAATAATCAACTATCACCTCTGTTCCAATAGTAGCTCTGTTGACATACACTGTTTAAAGGAGGCTATTCGCCCTACTTCAGATTTATGCTGGCTCCTACACTTTTTTGTGTAGGCTCCTACACTTTTTTGTGTAGGAGTCAGTGGCTACTTATTGAGGGATGTTTCATCACCAGCCATATTAAGGAATCTATAGGTACCTATATAACAACTTGGTGACTGCACTTTGATTGTTTTGATAAATGAAAAAGGATGCTTCACTCTGATTGGCCAATTACAGAACAGAGAAAGTGATGTCTGTTCTGTGCCCAGTGTCATTAAATAGCACTCAGCAGACAGTTGGCAAATAGAAGTGTCCCCTGTCCCCCAGTGATTGAGAGTATACAGGCTACTGTAGCTTGTCTGGGAGGCAGGTGCAGTAGACAGTGTTCTCTCTTTTTTTTTTTTTTTATTTTTTTTAACTTAAATGAATTTTAGCTTTCTGGGAGGAGATAATTGGCTCTTTAATATTGTTTTTGTACAGCATGGTGGTAACTGATAGCAGATGTAACATACTCTGATACTTTTACCAGCTTTCAAGAAAATTACAACAGACAAAACACATTTGACCAACGTAATCATGATCCTAAGCAACCGTTGAATTACAATGTAATCCCCCAAACTCCCTTGTTTGGAAGTCTATGAGCTCCACTGAATATCTCTCATTTACTTATGAATTCCCTTTACTGCCTTTATCAACCATCTGGCAAAGACTAAAAGTGGAAGGACAAATTGCCCGCCTGGTGGACCTGTATTACTCCTGCACCTATACTGGCTGCATTCGTAATAACAACGTCCACGAACTTTTGCAAGAATTCTTCGTCAAACTGCGTAAAAACTGTATGCTATTAACTGTTCATATATACGATGACAACAAACAGAATTATAAATATTCAACCAAAAAACGACTAAAGCAAGTCTCGATTATCATGATGTTTCGAGCGACAAATGTCGATGGGATTTTAGTGTGTGATTTCGTCCGCTTCAAGCTCACAATGAAGTCCCATTGACTTACTGCGTAAAAGTGAACGTCGCAGCTGAAGCCTTTTCGTGCAATATGAATATTTATATATTGAAACCAATCAACAGTCAAGAGAGTAAAATCGTATTGAGCTCACGAATATAACGAAATTGGACGATCTCTGTCATTGTTCGCAGGTGTTAGAGTATGTATGCCAAAGAGAAGTACATATTCGACACCTGCTATGAAGGTAAAAGGACAAAGGGCATGGCCTTAGCGGACGACGTAACCCACTGTGCTACTAGCTTAGGAGGTATGGAGGAGCTAGTAAGGGGGGGCGGAATAGACTAATTACTCTCCTGACGGATCTACTGGGCTGAATAGGAAAAAGTATGATCTAAGAAAAAGCAATGGTAGGGCTAGGTTATTTCTTCATAAAACGTGACTGCTGGTGATTTTATAATGCTCTTTACTCAGTCAATATGTCATTAAATTTCACACACTCAATTATTTGATTTTAGATATTAGATTTTGCCTTAACTTCCTCTGTTGTGCTAATATCTCACTCCAGGATTATGATTGATTAAATGTCAGTCCAATCATCAATTTTGCTGAAAAACACTTTTAATTTGAAATGGATACCTCGAAACTTATTAGTGAGCTTGTGTATGCTTAAAGAGAGTAAACAGTCTACCCTCCTAACTTATTTTGACACATCATCTAAATGTTTAATACAAATTTCCTTTTATTTCCCTTACAAATATCTTTCATTATGTTTCATACCATAAATATGACATACTCCAAGGTATTAAACTAAAGGGTTACTCTGCATAAATTTAACAACTCAGTTTCTAAAATGTTGTCACATGATTAAACTGAGCCATTCATGAATTAAAATATTAGAGTACAGTTTACTAACTCAATTTGGGGAGACTGCATTTTCCCTTTAAGTCTCAAGGAGAGTTATATTCAATTACTGTAAATGGGTTAAATAGCATATTTTTCAAGTTTCCTAAAGGGTTTGACCTATATAGAGCTACTCAACAATGGCTAATTCTCAAAGCGTGGGTAGAACAGCTTACCAGAGAATCACCAGTCTGAACAAACACTATATTTATGCACAAATATTTACAGCAGCGCTGCAGGACGCAAGCCAAGTCTCAGGCTCAAGACTGGCCTCGAGTCAGGACTTCAAGGACTTGGACTCTTGACTCTGACTTGGAAAGCAAGGAGTCAGACTCAGTCTTCGTACAGTCCAGACTTGTGACTTGGGTATAAAATTCCTGAGACCAAGCTGGAGACCAGCAGTACTGTATTGTGTGACTTTATGCACTTAAACTGTTGTCACCTAGCATTTACTCATTCTTTGCAGCTCCTCTACTCCACACAGTCTCTACATCTTTGCAATATGTGTTGTCTAGTGTAGATAATATTCATAAAACTTTTATGGTAAAAGCCTATATTCAAGGTTCTTAAATGGCATCTCACTGGCCAAATCCTGCCTGTGAGACAATCTAATCTGGTCCGCAAAGAAAATTGACATGAACCAACATGAATGGGCCTGGAAAGAAATTTTCCAGCAATCATCGTCAATGTTATTCAGACATATTAATACAGACTTTTAAATCACTCTTGCTAATACAAATGAAGTAAAAGGTACCTAAAAAACTATTTTTGTGGCACGCTCCACATGCATCCATATATTGTTTATCTCACTACCTCATCCAGTTGAAAAGGTTGAGTGCCATTGTTGTTCCAAAGCCTTGTGAAAGGCCTACCACCATGCATCCTCCCCAACTACAAGCCCACTACATCACTAATTGACAAGCCGTAATCCGTTTTTTAGCATTCTATAGATTCCTGGGGCAGGGGAGGGTAGAAAAGGTGGGGACAACCCAATATCCATAAGGTTTTTTATTCATAAGGTTCATTGTTCATAAGGGTCATTATTCATAACATGAACGGCAAAAATAAGGTTCACTGTTCAAAAGATATGTTATTCATAAAAATAAATGATAAGAAAGGTTTGTTATTCATAAGGTTCGCTATTCATAATCGAGAATAAGGTTCGTTGTTCATAATTGAAAACTAGGTTCAATGTTCATAATCAACAAAAGGGTACATTATTCATAATTCATAATGCTATTCATAATTGAAAAAACAGATCGCTATTCATAATCGGAAAATGGGTTCGTTATTCATAATCGAGCATAACGTTCGCTATTCATAATCCCAAAAAATTTCAACTTAGTCCTTTTGAAAGGCCAATTACAGCCAATCTAAATAGACCATATAAAAATGCTGTCAACATGTTGCAGACATCACATTGGCCTATCATCCCTGCAAGTTTTAGGAGTGTGCCCCCTTCCACGAGATACAGGCAGGGGTCGAAATAAGCCTTCAACCTTTGTAGGCCTGCCGGGCCCCTATCCCATGGAATCTTGGGGCCAAATGAGAAACCAAGGGGCCCAAAACTTAGAAATAAAAAAGGACTGATAAAGTGTACAGGTGCTTTTTACGTGCTTGAAAACGTGTAGTATGGGTATAATTAAGGCAAGTTGAGGCTGAAACTAGCCTGAAACCAATCTGTCCACACCCTCTTAGACCATGTTGCATGTAGGCTAGCAGGACTCGAAATAACCTGACGGCACCAACGGTCATGGCCGTCAGGCCCTTTCTCATGGCCGTGATGCCCCTCAGTAAATGTCCATTGAAATAACATAGACCGACGGCCATTTCCCTCATTTTGGCCCTGGGCTAATGCCACATTTTCAAAATTTTCTCAAGTCCAGAAGTAATTGCCCGTAAAATGAAGGGCACTGTTCAATTCCCGCCAACTGTCTTTGTCAGTTGATCTTGTGAGGCCTATAGTACTCATGACTGATATCGGTTTATGTCTACATGAGTGATCTTCTGTGTTGTGACAAAGCAGACTGTTGATGAGCGATGTGAACTGATTTCAAAAATAATGTATGTTTTCGCAGGTTTTCAGTGCCTGTACAAGTATAGGAATACACAGGCTGTGCGAGATATAAGATCGTTGAGTTGTGGATAGAGAGGTTCACATGCAGACTGTACAATTAGACTTGAAATATTTGGAGCCAACTGGCCCCCTTTCTCTGTAGAAGCTACGGGCCCGAGCGAATTTCTAGGAGCATCGGGCCCATGGGCCCCCGTTATTTCGAGCCCTGACAGGAAGCCTTTAAAGGTGGAAAAATACCTTTTTCCCATATTATAAATATTGAACCTTTTTTCCTATTATGAATATCAAACCTTTTTCCAATAGTGAACATCGAACCTTTTTTCCTAAATGAATAATGAACCGTTTTTTCTTTTATGAATAACGAACCTTATGAACAATGAACCTTTTTACGATTATGAATAACGACCCTTATGAATAATGAACCTTATGACTAAAGAGCCTTACGCACATTGACCCTTATGAATAATAAACCTTATGAATATCGGGTAGACCCCGAATAGGTAGTTCACATGGACCAACAAATTTTGGGGAAGCCTCTTCCCCTTTAGTGAAGTTCTGTTAGTGGAGTTATGATTACAATTCTATATAGAGTAGACCGAAGCGTCTTTCTCTAATGTACATTTTGCTTCTAGATAGCTGAATTCCTACAACACAAGATTTCAAAGTAAAGAATGTATAGGCCTATACATACAAGTTACAAGACCTTTGTAGCCAGAAATAGGCCGGGGTAGGGGGAAAGGCTGAACCCTGTTTGGGAATTTATTCATTTTTTTTTAATTTCATTAGGGAGCCTTAGTGAGAATGATAAAGTGCTGTAAATCTCCGACAGCGATCAGCTGCCCATGCTGAAATTTCTGTTTTTGATCTCAAGGAGGGTATACTCCTCAACAGGACCCCAAACTGAGTTCCACCATTTGTTTGTATAGTTTTGTTTCATATCTCTGTAAGCACGATCCCCTCTTACCAAGTAACATACACTACATTTTTTGATCTACAAAAATATATAGGTTTCTCTAATATTTATCTCGGAGTAAGCATTTTGGGAGGTTCGTCATGCAAGCATTGATCCAATTCAGGCATGTTAGCCCTGGTAGCCTTGGTAAGCAGCCTTAATTAATTGACAGCTGATCTATTTTGGCTCTCAATAAGCACATATTTTCGAAGTTTACCTAAAATTTTGGAGAGGGGGAGGGGAAAGAAAATAAATTAGCATTAAATTTATTACATCAAGCATGTTTATAGTACTACCAAAAATGCTAAGTCATTTAATGGTATTGTGTAAAATTTCCTTACAGCTTCCTACTCCCCAGCTGTCACCTTCACACCCTCAACGCTATCCTTCCCACACCTCCGCCGATCCTGACGGAGCTATGGGTTGCTGCCCTCCCCCCCCCCCCTTTCCGGAAGCTTGGGCCCTAACTGGGCAAATCCTAGCCTCACCTCGGCTGGGAAAAACATTTCTGGCAAAAAAATGTCTAGTAGGCTAAGTGCCGACTGAAAATTGGCAACTGAATATAGCACGGTACTATCAGAGCCTAATGTCAGTTTGTAGTTTTTATGGTCCATGATTAGTGTGCCATCAAGTGCAATTTGAAGATTATACATTGCTTTATTCTTGAAGCCCACAATATCATAAATACCCACCAACTTTTGTGGTTCACCCCAGGTATTCTATCAGGCAATTCCATGAAGTCAACCAGGGGCCCTACTAAGGATCTCAGGAAACCAAACCCTTGGGAAGTGCCCTTTCCACTCCCAAGATGCCAGTTAACCATTTCAACAAGGACAAAGGACAGCAAGGACAACAGGCGACAAGGACAAAGGACAAAAGGAGTCAAGGAAAGTGGACAAAAAGGTCCACATGCTTGTACATGCTTGTCTGTGGCCCATGAGACTTTGGATGCATTTACACTAGACTGGGATCTGATCGCCTGATCTTATCAGTAGATCGAATTACATGTGTGGCTTGATCCTGGAGCATTTACACTTGTTTCGTACTCTGATCCTCCTCCGTGCTTCAGCAGAAGTGGCTTCCAAATGAATTATGAAATAGAAGCACACGCACGTGCGCACCAAAATGTATAACCAAAGAAATGAGAAAACACATGTGTGAGGTCACTGTTGATCTCGGGTCACCATTGATCCTAGAGCATTTACACAAGTTTTGATTACCTGCATGGGGTCTTATCCTCCCCTCTTTAATACCAGGATCAAAATCGGGTAATCAGATCCGGATCTGATTTGCATTTACACTACAAATTTGATCTCCAGCAGTGGATCTGACCATGCCCAGGCGATCAGATCTGGATCTAGTGTAAATACACCCTTACATGTAAAAATACCACGAAAACTAATTAAAAAACCCTAGCATATATCATAATACAACAAGAATGAATATAAGGCAGTATAAAAATTGATCATTGGTTAATTCTTATTCCTTGTGTACACTTTTCCACGGGGGGGTCTCAGACTCAGACCCTGTGCCCCAAGACTCTGACTTGAACTTGAACACCAGTGACTTGGACTCAGACTCGGTAGGTGATGACCCATACTCAGAAGGTGGGGACTCAACTTCAGCACTGACTGATAGTACACACAGTTGTCCAGACAAAAATGGCTAAATTAAGTGTATGAAACTACTTCCAATGGAGGGGTAGGAATGTTGCAGCACTTTCACCTACAATTCTAATGCACATTTGTCCAAAAAAGACCATATAATTTACTTAGCAAATTTTCTGAACAAATGTAAGGGGAAGCTGCAGCCCTCCCAGCCACCTCCCCCCTTCCCCACCATGACGCCTACGTAGAATGTTCCCTCACTGTGCCTTGAGGCTCTTTGCAGTCTATGTTCCCACCTTTTCCATGTCCTAAGGACTTTGCAATTTATTTTCACTTAATTACAATCCCCCAAATCCCAGCAGCCACACTCACAAATTTGAGTGAAATGTAGAAATATTGCCCTTGCAAGCTTCAGTTAAACTGTTTTGAAACACAACTCCAAATCAACTGTATAACAGCTTTCCTACATTGTATAGCATCTGGCAACACATCCATACTAATATTTTATAAGAATTCCACACTGTAACCCATATACAGATTAACATATATGCTACAAGAAAACTTGAGACACTATTGATCTGAAGTTAACTGCAGTCCCCTAAATGTAGCTCTAGGGCTACTCTATTTGCCCTGATGAATTTAGCTCCAAGGTGAATAATTTGCCATAAAATTTCAAATGTGTTCCTCTAGCTTGGTGCTTGTCAATCACATACAGAACATCCTTATTATTCTAACTGAAACTGTAAGTATTCTAGCTACAACAGTCACACCCACTCAGCTGTCTACTGCTCTATTCCTAGCCACAATTAAGCCTTAAAAAATAACATTTCCCTGAACATATCACAAACTGTCTCCCCACAGTTTCTGGGATCTTTCCTAGCTACCTGGTAAAGCATTTTAATTTTAACAGGATGTCACAAACTATCACTCGTTGTTTGTATAACTGCTTTTAAGATTACATTCATTTGTTTTTTATAAAGCTAGATTTAATCAAGTAAAAGGTTTAATAACTGCATGTGTATAAAATATGTTAGGTTTAGTTATAATCCCCATGTGTGGTGTATAAGTGAGTATAGTGATAATTCCCTGATTCCACATGCACAGAATCAAAACAATGATATCTTTCTATTAGAAAGTTACACTTGACTAGTAAACCATCCAGCTTGTCACTGCCACATCTGGTTAATGAAATGCTTCTCAAGGGCTTTTCCCTTTATGGCTAAAACTGCATAATAAATGGTCATAAATCATCAGATAAGAACAGTTTCATTAATCATTGTGAAATGATCTGTGTACTGGTTTGTGTTTTTTAGTTGCGGTGCCTGCCACGCAGGCAGCCGCAACTAATGCAGTCGACATCGAAATACCAATTTTGGCTGGTCCCACGATCTCCTCCTAGACGGACGGTAGTATCGCAATACATCGTCGTCCAAGTTGTAGGGATGGTTGTTCCGTAGCAGTGCGGTAATTTTGGTGACCATATGACTTTTGAAAGAGGGTATAATCGGCATTTTTCTTCATTTAAATGCGTGGGCGGAATCTATTTTTAGCAACAATCTTGGGTATATACTACACTCGCTATATATAGTATGGTGAAGAGTCGGTTACTAAATATAAACAGCGCCATCGAACTTATGATTGCGTTAACCTGAACTTATCTAGATTAGTGTGTAACTTTCATTTTGCTCTTGAGTACGCGTACGAGAGGATTAGGAATGTACGGTATTGTTTCAAGTGCACGACATGGAGTTGCTATAACGCCAGAGTTTGGCAATATGTTCTATGCATTGGTAAGTACTGATTTTTTTATACATGTAGAAGTCTGTTAATGTTACTTGGTTAGTGAAAACTACAATTGACATTGACGGAGACGAAATTTTCCAAAATATTATCCAACAAGTGTTGCATGATATTCCTGGAGTTATCTATTTCAGCGACGATCCATACTCATTTTTAGTGGCGCAACACAAAGCGACCATGATCTCTGGAGGCAGTATTCAAATGTTTGAGCGAAAACAACCTGTCAACAAGGATAAGTGTTATTTTAACAAACATAATCTGAAATACTACGGCTACGTATTTTAACATCAAGGAATTCACCATCATAAAATTACACCTCTATGGCCAAAAGCCAGTGGTGAAACTGAGAGATTCATGAAAACCCTGGAAAAAAGCCATTCACACTACGATTATTGAAGCAAAACCCTGGAAACAAGAGCTATACAGTATTCCTTAATTCCTAAGGAATTACAGGGCAACTCCCAATAGTACCACAAACAAATCGCCCGCAGAGCTTCTGTTTGGCCGGCGTGCCATTGGAACCAAAGTACAGTTTGATTGACAGCGGTCCCCAACTGCATGACCAGTCCCTGCAAGCGACAGATGCTAATGCAAAACAAAAAAAAAAATGGAAGTCAAATTCTGACAGTAAGATGCACGCAAAACCAGCTCAAATAAAAGTTGGTGACAGGGTATTACTTCGTGAAAAGAAACGCAACAAGATTTCCTCCCCCCTTTAATTGCAACCCTTACACTGTATTTGAAGTAAAAGGGTCTATGACCTCTGCAAAAAGAGGAGAACAAATTGTGAGAAGAAACTCGTCATTTTTCAAACCAGTAAATATTGCTACAGACGCCCCTATTGACGACGATGACGATTTCCCTACGACTCCCGACTCACAACAACCGCCAGTCACCGACCGAGTCCCACCGGACCTACCAACCCAGACACCTCATCCGCAACGTCCAGTATACCTGAGACGAAACGGATTCGAACTCTTACAATATCATCACCCACTGTATACATATGCATGTTACCATTACTCTTCTTCGATACGTTCATTTCGCATTTCTTCATGTATGAATTAACTAAATTCAGTTGTATTATCTTCAATCATTTTGCTTTCGCTTCCTCTCCAAAAATTTTGATCGAAATCCCTTGGTTATTTCGTTATAGCCTTAAGTCAACCTTAAGGTCAATCCTTGAAGTATGATACAACAAAATACCACATAGGTTCATTGATGAATTATTGACTTGATCTTTGATCTGAAACGCTACACCTGTTGTATATATCTCTAGTTTTCAATTCCATTGCCACGAGAAAGTGATGAAAATATTCGAAAACCGAATGTGACTCCTGATAGTTTATGAACAACTTTGAAAATATACTAATAGTAGAACGCTCCCTTTTTTGAATAAAAAACCAAAATTGACAAGAACAGTTGGAAGATGGTCATATTCAAAACTCAAGCTAGCTATACCCCACCACAGTTAACGACACAGCACCGCAACTAGTCTAGACATGTGTCTTGTCTCTAATACCTAGCTTCCATGCTCACATGTGGTAAAATTGGATATGATAAACATATGCAAGTCTTCCCTTTTGATTATAAAACATTATCACTCTACCAATAGACGACAGCTAAAGTAAAAGTAGTTCAAGTTTGGAGGTATCTGCCACAACCGAGACAAGTGGGATCAATCTCTCTTTAATCCTTACTTCAAAGAAGCTATCATGATGATCTTTTATAACTCCTGCATGAACTCCCCAAAACTCCCCTAGTTGCGGGTAAGTAGGGATTACACGTGTAAATAGGAGGTAAGGAGGGGCGATGTAGATTTACCTACTCCAAATATATTTCAGACTTTCCCAGTATACTTAACATATCAGATTCCCTCCAGACCTGCCCGCACCGGGCCACCTCGATTTCAGAACCCCAATGAATAGAGTACAAAAAGCAGGGCTTGACTGAAAAAAAAAGGAAAAAACTTCAAAATGGGTGCATCAAAAGTGAGTCTATAAAGGAAGGGCAGGGAGGGCACTGATTACAACTTTAGGAATTCAGGCCTGATTTTTAAGGAAATTTTCAGGTTGTCCATCGGACAACCTGAAGCTAAATTTAGGTTGTCCGAAATAGTTTTTGGTTGTCCGAATGAAAGTGACGAACAAGAGATGAACAATTCTATTTCCTGTCTCTGCCATAGAAAACAAACATTTACTTTAAATTATGCATTTTTCCATATTTATTAGCATGATACAATGATAAATGGTAGTTAATACCATTGTCTCAATGCCACTTCTGAAGGGGATTTTTATGACATACTTTCCTGCTAATGTAGGGAACTATTCAGTTACAAATAAAATCTACTCGTCCATCGGACAAGTTCAAAGAGAGAAAGTGGTTGTCCGATGCAAGTTTTACCCGTCACGGACGATCGGACGAGTGCTAAATTTCAGCCCTGGGAATTGCTTCAATGCCTTTTTAAGGGGCATCACAGCAAACCAAAAGGTACAACTCTCCTTTTTACCATCAGTGCCATTGATAAAGTCTAGCCCAGACAATAAATTTCTTGACTGCAGAATCTTAGTCTTTGAATCTGAAACATAGTGTGGAACCCAGTTCATTAAGTCAGCTTTTAACTACAAGATTGCAGAATGAAGAAGCAATCAGACTTTGCAAAGAGGTTAAACTGGATCTATAGTCTACACACAGATATTAAAGTGAACATGACATCAGCACTAACTTTTCTCTTCTTATTGTATTTTACACAGTGCAGTAACATTGAAATCTGCAAAGTGACACCACGTATAGCAGCTTAAAAGTCATCTATAAATTTCACATCTTTTGCATGAATATAATACAGCCAATAAAACTTCTAGTTCATGTTTCCACTCACAGGGATGCATAACACAAAAAAAGAGTGCAGTGTAAACATTCCAATACGGCAGTTCAAGTTTATTAAAGAGTAGTTGATAGTTAAACCAAATGAACAGAATCTGCTTAACAGTCTCAACCCCCCACATATTGTTTCTTCTCCATACTCTAACCCCCTCCCATCACCCTCATCCCCCCATCCAACCACCTTAAAGAAAACTGAGTAAACTCTGAGTACATGATGTTGACACCAAGTACATCATTGTACATTGTTGTAATGCATTCATGTTGGTACAGTAGTACTTCCTCCCTGCCCTCCTGTTTGATCACAAAACTTACAACAGGTTCAACAGAATTATTCCTTTGTCTGCACTATTTGCATCTGCAGTCTGCTACTATGGCTGAAAGTTTCCCTGGCATTGTGCTGAAACTTCCAGGGGAAACCTTATAGATACATTATTGCTACAAGTCTCAAAAATAGCAAAGGAAGTTCTCTGAATGTGATTTTACCGGGCAGCTTGACAAGGGTATTAGAAATACAACAGAATGTTAGAACTATGTTTCAAAATAGTCTTCTCACTGGATTAGGTCCCACAAAGACTGAACTAGAATGAGGAATGGGCCACTCCCTCTCATTGAGACCCGGGCAATTATCAACAATGGTGGAAGTACTTCAGGCATGCATTGCTGTCAGGCACAACTATAGTTCTTTTTGGGATGGATATTTTCTATTGAACAATCAGTCATGTGGTGAAAGGAATTCTTCTTTTAGGGGCCCACAGACTATCCTGCCATGGAAATACTACCTGTGAGGTATAGTACTTCCTTGAACTTACAAACACATTTTTTTTTATGAAACTTTGTTTGATAAGGGGGGGTGGGGTGGAGGGAGCAAACAGCTTCTACCTACTTCCATCCCCATTCTCCTAGTCCTGCCGTGCAACTCAATCTTCATTTGTAACAGTGGAGGTCATTACTTTATCTCAGTACATAAATGAAGCTACTGAATAATGCACACTTCAAGTGGACAGTACATATGAGATTTACCCACTCATTTCATGGTACATTTCAAACCCCAGCCCCTTGCTACAGCTTGTGAATTCACAGAGATTGACTGCACAGAAGGCTCCCTGCTATGGCTGACAATTGACTTGATGCAAGAAAGTCAATCTGCTAAATTTTTGTGTATCTAAGCATTTCAATAAATGCTTCACGTAACTCAGAAGGAGTTAATTCCTTCCCATCCATTTGCAAAAATCTCATCCCCTGGACTACGCATTGAGTTCAGAACCCTACCTTCCTCCTCCCCCACCACCAAAACTTTGCAGGGAACCAACCCTATGTAAAAGATAAAAGGAAGTTAAATTATATGCCCCCATCCCCCATCACCTGACAGTCTGAAGGTTCCATAAACCTGACACACCAACTCACCTGTTCATTGTATGTAAAGATGCTATCCTTCCCTTTCTCCTTCAGGTACAGCGTTCCTTCAAATCCATACTTTGGAATGAAAACTTGCAGAGCATTCTTCCTAATGAACAAGATGTATCCATCCTCAATGGTAACTTTGTCACGGAAGAAGATCTATGAAGAAAAAAATAATCCACTCTTTGTAACAACACAATGCTAATAGTACGATCAGCTATCCTGATATCTGAAGAGTTTGATTCCAAAACACGATAACTGCCATTAAAAAATTAAAAAAAATTCCAAATTCCACCTACAGGATGTATAGACAGCTTTATCATGTCCCACCTTTTATTTTTCCTAAACACACTATCCATCTTAGATTTATGTAATGTAATGTACATCTGTTTTACAAAAGGCCATAAATACCATATATGTTATTTTACTAAAAAAAGCGATACCCTATTGATCAACAGCAGCCTGCCAATGCCTTCACATTTTCCAATATGGCTGCCCCCATAGTTTGGCGACTGGATTTGAATGTTCTCATGTTCAAGTTCAAGTTCAATTTATTTCTTCTTGTCCTCCGAAGAGGTATCAGAACTGAATACATACATGTACATACATGTCAAAATTATAGCACAACAACAACAAAAAAAAAAATAAGAAAGGAAGGAAAAAAAAACATCTGAATACAATAACGTAAACAGCTGTCGAGTGACTAAAATACTGGCACCAGACTTTGGAAAGAAAGAAAATAAGCAAATGCAATGTTCTCAACTAACAAAACTTTTCCATAATTTTCCAACAGAAATTACTTAAGGACTACTTTATTTCTAGACTGAAAAAGGGATTCCATTTTGATGGCACTCACCCTAGTTCTAAAATATTTTTTTCAAAAACTTACTACGCTCATTAGAAATGTGTGTCTGTGCCCTTAAAGCACATTCGACAGAGCAGATGAAATAGGAGTTGTTTATCCTTTGAGCAAGAAACACAGGCCGTCAAATGACCATCACAACCAAGAAAGAGGGAACAAGTTTCATTGTTTTGCTATTGGACAGGGCTAGGAACCATGCACTGCTTATGCATTTTCATACTATACAATAGCTGTACACACTAACTCCTGACATATGACGATCCATTCCCTCCCAGGGCTATCGGAAAGTTTCTACATGGGGTACTGTGGTCTGAATCTTTTATCTCATGGAATCTAGCATATGCCAAGGTAGATAAAACTGTTCAACTGCACAGTTCAACAGTCTGGGATGTAAACTTGAATTCAAACTGAAATAATATGGGTGAACAGCCAGGGGTGAGGGAGGGGTGGGGTGGGTCCACTAGTTCTAATGGCCTTAATTCCAGGTAATATGAACCCTATTTTTCATGATTTGGTTATACAGCTCAGACAAAAGTGATCCATTGTCACAGGTGGGAACATGTTATACTCAAAGTTTTGGTCATGCACTGCAGGGGGGACAGAGGCCTTAAAATTATTCCAAATCTGCATGTCAGAGAAGGTATTTTTCTGTGATACCCTGTGATCACCCATAGTGACCCAGCTCAGTAAGTTTGAAGTTCATCACAATTCTTTGGCAGAAACTTATGCCTCAATTCTGTACAGTATTTTAAACTCATAAGCATTTTAAATAATAACTAGAACAGTAATGCTATTGTGTAGCTCACACAATTTCTCTTGTCTGTTAAAAATAGAAACTCACAACACCAAATTTTATCATCTATTCATCTGCTTCCAAAAAAACCTCTTTACCTTACAAAGGCAAATGGGAGGGAAGAGAGGAGCGTAATAATTAATAGAAATCAAAACCCATCTGTAAAATCACAAATGTGTTAAGGAATGTAAACCTGCAACTGACATAGTTTTATGACAGATAGCTACAAATATCACTGCATATTTTCTCATATCAAGCAAGCCTGCAAAAGGCTGTATACACTTTTATTAGCAGCAAGACTGAAAAAAGTTTGTATGATGTACCTATAAACTGTTCAAGTATTGCAAAGTACATTTAATCGCACTTTCGATTCCACAAGTAAACACTGCATGGGTTTGCACTGATCAAAATAAAACAGACTCTCAAAAAGCTCCTACTGCACTTGAACTCAAAACAGTAAAATTGCAATTACTTGACTTGACCAACTCAATTGAACTGAACAGAACAGAATTGGAGATATCCCCACAATTAAATAAGTTAAGCCTATTTCCTTTCATTTGTGAAGCCACTTGATGAACAAACACATGTGTGTTGATGGACTGAATTTCAAACAGCCTGCATACCCATTTGCAAGATAACAACTGAACACAAAACCAAGCACAGTGCTATCAGTACAATGGATAAACAGCTAACTGTTCAGCAGGCACAGTGACTCAGCTCTACAAAAACAGCTTTAAAACCCAACTTTACTTTCCTATAATGGAATGCAAATAGATAGGTGTTAATGCTCTGCTGACAAACAATCATATTCCAAAATTTCAGCCCAAAATCTCCTCACATCAAAAAGAAGACTTTTTGTTGAAAAGTTGACGCCATCAGCCCCATTTTATAACCTCACAGCTAATAAATTAACCTTACACTCATTATGCAAACTTATGAAACACGAGTTTTGGAAAAAAAAATTCTGTGATACAAAGACAGAAAAAGGGGTCGAGAGTTGAAATTTCTTGCTGTTTGTTAATATTTTGAAAGGAATTCAATACAGTTTCTGACAGAAATCAAGCAAATATCTCTATCTCATTTCTGTACTCCAGAAAACTTACGTTTCTCAAACTCACCAAAATGGATATATACAGCATTTTGGAACCAAACTCTGTGTATATATGTTCTTTGCATAAAATAAGTAAAAACTTATTGTGAAATGTTTCCAAAAAGGTTGGTCGAACGAGGATTGCGACAATAAATTTCTTTCTCACATGCGCAATATTCCAGTACCAAGAATGCGTCTTGACATCTCACTCAAACCACCATACATCTCAGCTTCCATATTAGGCTTGGGCAACTCTGACATTTTTGGAGTTGGGTACCCATGGCCTGAATAGTCACGACTCTGAAGCCAGTCGTGACTCCTACTTGGTATTGGTTTCAGTGACATCATAACTGCAACCTACACATCAATAATGTAATACTTTGAGCAGGACTTATTGCATAAACAATGTAAGGGCCCCAAACAGTGTTGGTGGTTTTGAATTGGGCTTCTCCCTAAGCCCACTGGTGGTGATTTGTTCTGAATATTGGTGGGGGCATGATCCCATTTTTCAAATAATTTACTGTGTGAAAATCAAAGTAAATGAGCGATTTCTCAAATACTGGTGGGGGGACATGTCTCCCTGTCCCCCCACCCGAGATCTCCACCCATGGCTAGGCCTAACTGGGAAACAAGAAATATGAAAAAGTCCTACTAGATTTGTTTAATGGATTCCAAATTACAAACGTTACGCACACAGCAGACCTGAATGGCAGATTAGCCATCACAAGTGGCTATTTAGACTAGTAGGGAAAAGACAGCAGCTTTGATCTACAGGATACTGAAAATATGGAACTTCTAATTTGCATGTTTCAACCAGCATTTTGCCTCCATGTCAACTAGCTGGATGACAATAGAAGTCAATGTTCAATCTGTGGTGGGTCAGTCACAGCTACTGTAATTAATCAGTGTTCATGCCATTTCCAAAGCTGATCTCTTTTTTGCCTACTCTACTCAGAACATTCAGTTGTACACAACAAATTTAAAAATAAACAGATTCAATACTTAAAGGGAGAATGCAGTCACCCCAACAAAGAATTGTATAGTAGACTATCCTATTTCCTGAATGGCTCTTGAGAATCATGTGACAGTATTTTTCTCACTCAACTATAAAATTTACAAGGAGCAACTGCTTGGTTTACCTTGAATATGCAATATTTATGTCCTAAAATATTATGAAAGATACTTGGAAGAGAAAAAAGAAGAAATTTGTGACATTTAGCGATTGTTTCAAAATAAGTTGGGGCAACTGCTTTTGACCTTTAATGTAGGGTACATACAGACATGCATAACATTTTTAATGTGCTGATACAAAGATCTAAGAACAATACAAGCACAGTGAGAAAAAAATTCGAACTAGGAAGAAAAACAAAATGAACACATCAAACAAATTGATAAGACTCTAATGCTTTTTGAACACTGCCAGTGAGGGGGCTTCTCTAATTGATTGTGGAAGTGTGGGCCTGCTACAATGAAGGCAGAATCACCTAGTGATCTATTTTTTTTCAGGACATGAAGCCTAGTGTGGTCAGAAAAGGACCTAAGGGACCGATAATAGGTGTTAGAAGTATTACGTAACACAACATCAGAGTTGAGATAAGATGGTGACGAGCCAGTAACACACTGGCACATAAATAAAAGTAACTTGAACTTAATGTACTAATTGACAGGTTGCCAATGTAGTCTAGCCAGGTAAGGGGTAATATGCTCCCTCCTTCCAGCTCCACATAAGCATGCGGCCCTGTTTTGAATACGCTGGAGTTTACATAATTGGGCCTTAGTTATTCCATGGAGCTGTGAATTGCCATAACTGTAATCAAGGCATGATGTTGCCAATGCCCTGAAGATACGTTTACAAGAATCCTCATCCAGGTTCATAATGCAGGCAATATTTCTTAGTTGGTGATTAAGAGTCATTAGAAAAATCTGCCCCTTGAAACTGGGCATCACAACTTGGCCGATGGCATCACGACTAAGGCTTGGATGATTTTTTAATGACAGAAAACTGCAAATAACTAATTTAGCGACTGAATATGATTCTGGTCACATCATACTTGGAAATTCAAAACTGAACCTTAGAAATATTTTGAAGATGGATGCCCAGTATCTTAAGGTTAACCTCAAAAATACGTCACTACACTGCTGCGGATTTGGAAATCAAGGTCAAATTATAAATGTCCAGGGTTCAAGCAAACGAAATCTGTAATGTAAGGCACAGAGCCAGCTAGCACCTGACTAGACATTGTAAAACAAATGTCAAACACACTACACCAAGACTTCTTACTGAACTTACAGAATGTACAGAAGTATACCAACAGTCAAAGTTAAAGAAGGTTGCACTTTGATATTATGTGGTGTCTGAACCAATTAAAAGAATTTCAGTTTTATCCATATTCAAATTCAGGGTACATGTGTACAAGCAATACCATTAATCAACATTGTTGACTGTCATCACTATTTACACTATGTAGTCTGCACTGTACAGTTGTAAGTTTGACATTGTTAAAGTCTAGCAGTTCAGACAGTGTGTTTATTTAATATGACACTTGTACTGATTTAATTACTTCTGCCTCATTTAAAATGACTTGTGGTGTCTCCCTTCCAAAACTGCTTGTCTTGAAGGTGATAAATCAATTTTTGTTCCTACCCTACATTGCACATCTCCTATAATAATCATAAGATCATTTATTTATCAAAGCACTGTGATATATGGCCAGCATACAATCTGTGTACTGTGTTTTCACTATACTTCTACTGTTGCAACGATGTGAAGAGTAGTCGATATTACTGATCCTCATATGCATAGGAGCCCAAGTTGATTTGGGGGGGCTGGAACGACTTGCCTGAAAAGTATAACCAAAAATTTTCGCGCGCTCCACGCATGTTCGACATGGTAATGTAATATCATATGGGCATTCGTCGTTTATCACACCGCATGCCAATAACAATTAAACAATAATTTGCTGTGTTTCTGCCTTCTTTATTGGTTTTAATTTTGGCGGAAGTCGTCGATCGCCGGCCTGTCGGAGGAGTCTAAGGGGACCCCCTCCCCTTTGTAAATTTTCGAAAAATTAGGTGTCCTTACATGCAGTCTGATGCCACATATGCTACCTTTGAAGTAAAATTTGTGTTAAAACATTTACATATTTTAGGTACTAAAAAAGAATCGGTATTACCCCCTCCTCTTTGAAAATTTTGGAAAAATTAGGTGTCCTTACATGCAATCTGGTGCCACATATGCTACCTTTGAAGTAAACTTTGTGTTAAAAAATTTATGTATTTTAGGTAGAAAAAAATCAGCATCAGTGAGGGTGGGGCATGGCAATATGGCCCCTCAAATACACCACTGATAATCATAATATACGTTAAACCATTAAAAAACACACTGATGAATTAATACGGAATATATAGGTGCTGGTGCAATTCAAATCAGAACTTTATACTAATTACCAAGGAAGTTTTTTAAATTATTAATACCCTTTAGCTACATCATTGCATTATTTTTCTTTCAGTAGGTGCCCAAAAAATTCTCAGCATTTTGCCGAATTTTCACAAAAATTTTTAGTTGGGGGACTGCAGCCCCCCGCTTCTACACCTATGCTGATACTGCCATTTTAATTCTCAATACCAGCCCATACTGATCTGATACCCTTATTTGAGAAATAAGACTACTGTTCGCTAAACCATAAGCTACTGGGCACTAGTTGTAAATGTTGTGTCATTATTTTTTTTCATAAGGTAAAAAGTTGGGATTAATAGTCAAACATCCTCCAATTACGTAACATTTTATGGATTACAGGATGAGCAATATCGGTTAAGTAGTAGCGTAGTACTATCCAGTAGTACTAGTAGAAGTAGAAAACGGGATATTAGCTGATACCTGTACTGAATACCGATAAACGATCCAGTACTCGTTTTCACTGGCTTAAATTTCCAGTCAGTTCTCAAGTCTTTGATGGGGTGGGTAGATCTCAGAACAGACACTATAGTGAGAACTTCCAAACTTGTGTCAGAGGGCCAGTGATTTAGAAATAAGGATAACACAACCACTTGGAATTAAACTTAGCATAAACATGCTTTACAGTCTTCAAGCCTTCAAGCAGAAGCTGTTTTTTTTTCTGAAGGTATGTCTCAATCCTCGTGTCTGGCTTCCTACCTTTAATTCCCTATATTATGTCACTTAATTTCAATCATAATTTTCTGAACTTTACATAAGTTACTTTTAAAAACTTTTTCTTTTGAAACCTTTGGCAGTATGAACATTCTATTCTTTGCTCTCCTGCAATGCCTCCATCACAGATTTATGATTGCCGAGTCTAATTTCACTAATATTGCTATCTCTGGTACAATGATAAATTTAATCACTACTGTAATACCGTTTTACGGGTTTATCAGATGTATACACATTGTAAGACCCCAAAAGTTTAACCCCATCTGTAGGGTTCAGTGTGCAGCTAGGGTGCCATAAAAACATTTCTACACCAGTAACATGCAAAATAAGTTGAATCTTTAAGAGCCTATATGAAAAACAATGACTAGAATGAGAACATATTTGAGAAAGGCCAGACATGCATTACTAGCTATCCAGCTACAACAGTATCCATCCACACATGAAGGAAAATGACCTGCATGACAATCTCCTCGATGAATACTGAAAAGAACAAAAACTTAATCAGCGCAGAGGTAAAGTAGGATGTATGGAAGTATATGTGGAAACTTGCTCCTGCTCAGAATGAACTTAAATGAACACATACATCTTCTTTTCAACAATTCTTATCGCAATATAACTATGCCAGAAGAAACATTGGAAACTGTTCTATCAGTTACACACAAAAACTTGACAACTTACAAGAAAAATAAATAATAGCAGAAAAAGATGGATCAGGGCAAAATTTAGGATAAGATGGCAGGTGGGATACTGTACAGAATAAACAACTTCAAGTGATATCAATCAGGCCAGAAAGTCAGGTTAATTACAAAACTGCAGCACTGGATATGTACAGGGCCAGCTGAACTCATAGGTAAGTTGGGCACATACTTGCTGAGGCACCAGTGAGCTTAGCAGCCCTATGTTAAATCTACCTTTGGATACCTGTGTTTGTGTGGGTATTTAACCCCCCCTCCCTCCCCTTCCCAGTGCATGGCTTTGGCTGGAGGCCTGTAATTAGGCCTACTGATTAGACACCAGCCCTGGACATATAGGCCCATTTAGAGTATCTCTCCTTTTCAACAGGCCTTATGCATATGATGTCACAGACTAGAAAGTGCTCCCTTGTTTGGAGGAAAAGCACATATCATTGCAAGTTACACCAACAAATGCAGACAGCTGATTTGTCAAGCAGTCATATATGAGCGTAAGCCAACCACACGCATGTGAGAAATCTATGCCCTTCGTGCACGTGTGCTTCATTGTTTCCCTCCAGACTGACTCGCCTGACGTCAGTGCATAAGGTCTATTCATATTTTCCTTATTTCCTACACCTAACATCTGGCACAGCTTATACCAGGGACTGAGTTGCTAGAGACTCCCTGCTTATACAGCACAGTGGGTGATGTCATTCTCTATAAAGGCTAGGGCCCCTCATCTTTCCTAACTTTTTGCCAACATTTGAAATATTATACCAGATGGTGTAGACAAACTAGCTTGACACTAAATGTGCATTCTACCAGACATCCTCCATGTTTATTTATGTATCTTTAACTCTTCCGGGGTCTGATCATTATTCCGAAGGGTCGTTATTCCGAAGGGTCGTTATTCCGAAAATAGGATTAGGACTATTATTCCGAAGGGTCGTTATTCCGAAGAGTCATTATTCCGAATATAGCATAAGGTTCTTTATTTCGAAGGGTCGTTATTCCGAATCTAACATTAGGACCGTTATTCCGAAGGTTCGTTATTCCGAAAATAGGATAAGGGTTATTATTCGAAGGGTCATTTATCCGAAATATACATAAGGTTTGTTATTCCGAAGGGTCATTATTCCGAAAATAGGATAAAAGTTGTTATTCCGAAGGTTCGTTATTCCGAAGGGTCATTTTTCCGAAGGGTCGTTATTCCGAATATGAGATAAGGGTCGTTAGTCCGAAGGGTCATTACTCCGAAGGGTCGTTATTCCGAATAGAAGATAAGGGTCGTTAGTCCGAAGGGTCATTATTCCGAAGGGTCGTTATTCCGAAGAGTCGTTATTCCGAAAATAAGATTAGGGTTATTATTCCGAAGGGTCGTTATTCCGAAGGGTCATTATTCTGAATATAGCATAAAGTTCGTTATTCCGAAGGGTCGTTATTCCGAATAGAGGATGAGGGTCGTTATTCCGAACAGAAAATAAGGTTCGTTATTCCGAAGGGTCATTATTCCGAATACAGGATGGGGGTCGTTATTCCGGATTGAGCAGAAGTGTTGTTATTCAGGCTAGTCCGAATATTCTGAATACTTGGAATGGTCAGAGTCGCATGTTTATCGTGTATCATGTAGCCTAAGACTACTGGAATTCCGCCCTTATCATCCCCACCCCTTTTAAACACGCTACCGACTGCATGTTGATTTGGTACAGACCTCCTCCTTCGAAGTCAGTCGGGGGCGGGGGATTACTGAGTCAGGGATTTCAGAGTGAAACAGAGACACACCAGGGACATGGTGTTCGTAGGATCAGGGAGCTATTGAAATTTCCAAACTGTTAAAAGGAGTTGGCCTCCTTAAAAAAAATATACACTCCGAAATGATGGAAATTTCATTGTCCAAGTTATGATTTTAGGCTCCTTAAAATGGGGAAATCGCGTTGAAGGGTTCTTTTTGGCATGAATTTTCCCGGGAGATACCGGACCCCGCCATATACGCTTATTTATGTGAGTTTCCAACCTGACGAATGAACCATTTCATCCTGCAAGAAACACAGCTTGAATACACCACCATATATATTGGCTAAAGATAAAATATGCAATGATTACCTTCACAGATAACTACTGTAAGTGATCAAAGAGTTTCGTAAAATAACTTTCAAGTAAAGGACATAATACCCTCACCGTAAAATTATTTTGATGAAAACATCGTTTCTCTTGATATCAATTATTTACGAACAAACTATGATACATACGGCGTGGTCAACTATTGAAACTCTCCTGCACAAATATTGAAGTCACTAAAAGCAGATAGGTTTTATGACCAAACATTGAAAAAAGAGCTCTAGCGACTTAATATAACTTAATAAAACTAGGGTTGTGTAGTTTGACAAGAGGTACAACATATATTGTTTGGGGTCATCGGGTACTTGTAAGGGTTAACTCCGAAACATGTTTTATATCGATCAAAACAGTGTCCGCAGTGTTTTTCGCCTCGGTCTATGGAATTTGTGGACAGGGATGGGATGTGTCCTCCGGTGGGTGCGATATTCGCATTGGTCTATGGGAGAGGTGCTGGCTGAGTCCATGGCAGCAAAGTTCGCACCTACGAGCGTCAGACGTGGCAGCGTGTCGACAGGGAAGTGTGTTGAGAAAAATTTGAAAATGAGATACTGGACTGATTTTACCATGTGGCGTTCAAAATACGCATGCCTTCTGTGGCAGTTTAAAAAGAGGAAATTGTGTCAAACATGAGGGTGGCCCCGTTGGCACCTCACCTACGCAAAAAAATGGCCCTTTTCTGGTTCGGAGGAACGACCCTTATGTTCAATTTGAAAAAGTCCCTATTCGGAATAATGCCCCTTCGAAATATCGATCCTTATCTTCTATTCGGAATAACAACCCTTCGGAATAATGACCCTTCGGAATAACGATCCTTCGGAATAACGACCCTTCGGAATAACGACCCTTCGGAATAATGACCCTTCGGAATAACGACCCTTATCTCCAATTCGGAATAACGACCCTTCGGAATAACGACCCTTATCTCCTATTCGAAATAATGACCCTTCGGAATAACAACCCTTCGAAATAACGACCCTTCGGAATAACAACCCTTCGGAAAAACGACCCTTCGGAATAACGACCCTTCGGAATAACGACCCTTATCTCCTATTCGGAATTATGACCCTTCGGAATAACAACCCTTCGGAATAACGACCCTTCGGAAAAACGACCCTTATGTTATATTCGGAATAACGACCCTTCGGAATAACAACCCTTCGGAATAATAAACCTTCGGAATAACGATCCTAATGTTCAATTCGGAATAACGACCCTTCGAAATAACAACCCTTATCTTCTATTCGGAATAATGACCCTTAGGAATATCGACCCTTCGAAATAACGACCCTTCGAAATAACGACCTTTATGTTCCATTCGAAATAATGACCCTTCGGAATAAAAAACCTTCGGAATAACGAACCTTCGAAATAACGGTCCTACTGTTAGATTCGGAATAACGGTCCTTCGGAATAACGACCCTTCGGAATAACGAACGGCAATCAACTCTTCCACATGTATACATGTACGTATCTGTAGCCTATATCTATGTATGTACCTATGTATCTTTTGATTATGAAGTTATTCTCAAATGAGTAACCAGCACACCACATATGATTCTGTATGGGTTTACCAGCTTTAAACTTCACATGGGGTTTTTCCCTCGCCTACCACTAGCTAGAAGTATTGGAGGATTTCTCATAACCACATCTTTAACTTTAAAGAGAGCAGATATGTGTACTGAAGTTCTTCCTCAACAATAATAACAAAAAAAAAAATAAATAAAAAAAAGCCAGGTTTCTATGAATTGAAACCCCTATCTTTGAGTGTCAACTTCAAGTGTTGACACCAAACACCATTCATTCTCTGCCTTGTAACAATAGACTTAAAATCTTCCTGTATTAGCACAATGTCAAACTTGAAACTGTTTTTGCACATAAAATCATCTATCAAACCAATACTGAGTTAACAAAGACAGACAAGGGAAATCCCCTCGTGCTTTAATCTAGCATATACCAGCCTAGATAAAGCAATGCCATGAGTTGCAACTATAGGGAGTGAACTTTTGACCTCCGATGGCCAATAAATGCTCCCTTGAGTTTATCCAAGTAAATTTCTATCTCTCAGTATGACCTCACCCTTGCCTCAAAAGTGCAGGGTATTGCTGAATACATAAACATGTGGAACAAACCTCCTGCAGCAATGATAAATCTGGCTATGTCATACTACCATCAGGCTGTGATTCCTAGTAAGCTGTATCACCAGGGAGTTGCTGTTTGACTTTGTTTACTATTTACAACAAAGATAAGATGGTCATGTAAATATTGACCCTTTACAGTTGAATAAAAAGAACCCCTGTCACAGTATTGATACTTCCCATAAAGATAAAGATGACAACCAGACTTTAAGATCTTATCTTTCTTTTTGGGTAGACAGATCATCAGCAAATACAGGGTTGCCATGACCTTTAAATAAACTACATTGACATGGTTTTTCATATGGGGGTTCAACATTTGTGAACTGTACACAGTTATTGGTTAACGGACAAGAACAAACAAATACAAGTTAATCACTGAGACCATTTTTATTTCCAAAGTTCATAGATGTAGAGTGAAGTCAAGGATCATATGAAGGTCCACCTACCAGTAAACTGTCAGTGTGTCCTCTTGGGTCCAGATAACCTAAATGGAGTTCAAAATCCTCAAAGAGGTTCTTCCTGAAACCAAGCAGTGGCATGAGTCACAGTAAATGACAGATGCTTTCAAGCTACCACAGAGTATATCTCAGAGGACATGACATGTGAGGGTTGAGAGAAGAAGTCTAAAAATAATCCTTTGCGCTACATACATGGCTACCCTCATCATAAGTGTACAGGACCATATGGATTTGGGGAGACTCAATGTTTCTTTTCTCCCAAATCTCTGAGCTTTTTAGAAGAATTTTCCATGAATTTCTATATATTCTGCCAAAATTTTAGGGCTGTACAAAATTTTATATTGAGGGTAGGGAGGCACAGTGCCCTCCTATCCCCTGCCTCATAGGCCTACGGCCCACACCAACCAGACCCCTGAATACTATGAAATGCCAGGATGTTATGATCCTTATATAAAAATACACTTGCAAACCTATTAATGGCATAAAAACGTTAAAAGGAGCAGAAAATTTTCTGGACACATACATCTAGTCTGTGGTGTAGCCAAAAAATATTGTGTGGGAATTAAGGATTCTGGGAGGAGGAGGGCTCCACCATTCCATTAAGGGGCTTCAAATGTGGAATCATTTATTTTAAACATTTTTCACTCATGGATTTTCCAGTGGGGGGTCTGATAGGCAAAACACTTGTGGGGGCTCATGCTCCTCCACTCCCCACCCTCGCCTTAGCCATGCCGCTGGCTCTTTTGTTAGTTTTGTCAAGTCAGGTGACTATGAACTAGAGAGGACTTAAGTAATTTTAAATAAGTGCGACCCATGATGACAGACTGCATTATGGCTAAGATTCAAAAACAGGTAGGCCTATAGCATTGCATACACTGTATGAAAACATGTATAGTGATGTAAAGATTTCTCCATGACACTTGAAAGACATTTTCTCGGCAAATTCCTCACAGATAAAGTTCATACATATTCAATAGCTGCAATTCATTCTTACCAATCTTTATATGCATATATACAACAACTTGTGGTGTGATGCCAAATTCCTGTCAATTCTTATTCTGTGGTACCAACTGTACACCATTTCATTATCACTTCCTGCACTAGCCCATCAAAGTAAAGATTTCCCTTCCTGTTTCCTTCCTACTTGAGCTAAGGTCATATAACATTACCCTCTACTTCCTCCCCCCTTGGTTATGTACCAACCAGCGGCATGTACCAGGTAGGCTAGTACTTCCATGCATGTACATGCTTCGATATATATTAAAATAGAAAGTCCACTACAGGGGTGTAACAAATCTGTACTGTTGGTACAAAAGTTCCCAAAAGTCTGCATATATAATCCATTAGCCTATAATATTGCAGTTGAGGTACCAGTGCAGGTTCCTATACCATGCTGATGACAAAGGGTTGCAGAACCATGTGCCCCTTTTCTCTCATGAACTCACAAGACAACATATGACATACATGTCCGTTTAGTCATGGGCATAAAAACATCAAAAAATTCTGCCAACCACCAATTTTGCTATGCTCCAACCCCCACTCTTCACCCCTTGAATGGGTTAACCATTACCAAAGTAGATGACACTAAAAGAACCACACAGTCCCATAACTGACCACCAGCCAGTCCCCAACTTCTTCTCCCTCAGCAACCATCAAAGTGGTTCCACATCTTCCTCCCATTCATAAAGGTCCATGTGGTCAAAACCCAAGCAGTTACCTAAAATCAAAGACATGTTTTGCATTCCCTTCCATCTTTTTGGGGGCTGCCTAGGATTTTTTAAATATTTTTACCACAAAAAGAAAAAAGAAAGCAAGTTTTAAAAAGTGGAAAAGTAAATCATCCAATCAAAAATGAAACCCTTGAGTAGGAAATTTCTGTAAATACCCTGTCAGGAACCTCCCACAACACACTGTTGACCACAATTTCACAATTAACCAAGTCTTTGTGAGAGGGATTTCACACATTATGACAGCCAGCTACCTCCTGATGTCATGTGATGTTAATATTTTTTAACCACAGAAATATGACACACCATTGTCAGAAGAAATTCCAAATCATGGTGGCCATCTTGAAAATAAACAGTTGAAAAGGAAAGTTCCTTTCCCTATTTTTCTTAAAAAATAAGGCATGAAACATTTTTTTTTTCAACTTGACCCTACAGGCAAAAGAAAATGGTTTGAAGAACAGACATTCCAACCTATTGTATCCAGAGACTGTACCTGATCTTTGTGAAAGTTTTGAAAATTGAAGAATACTGAATGACAAAATCACTAAATTTGGCAGGAATATCGTTCTGGCAGCTGGATGAGATTGGCAATCCCTTTCATGAATGAGCAGCAGCAATTCCAACCAACTGCTTGAAAATTATGCTGTTTATTTCACCAACGAATCTAGAACAACATGCTGTACTTCTATAAACGGAGGTAAAAACTATGGCTGAAGAGCAAATTAGTCACCCCAGTTTGCCAATAATATCAGTTTCCCCTTCCCCATTAAGTCAAGCTTTGTTTGTTTTTAGCATCAAGTGATACAGTAACAGCTGTAAGTTTTTTATTGCATTCTATAGCAGGCTGGTATACCTTAACATGCCTTTTGTTCAGAAATATCTATGAAATATTTATGAAGGCAAGGAGAGGAGATCTGAGAGATTGACTTGTTTCAAAATAAGCTTGGCAAATGACTGTTTAAGCCCTCTAAGGCATTTATAAACAAAACAGCTGCTGGCCAGGAAAGTAAATGACCAAACCAGCATACTAAGACTGGGCATGAGTCTGGACCATAGACTGATGGCAGCTGAAACATTTAGAAAGGCATTGTGAATATGCAGTAATGTTTCCCTAATCTGAAGCATACTAATAAATGCCAATTGTCCCTCACCATTTACCTTACAATCACACCATCAAATAGTCTCTAGCTGTATCCACAATTAAAAGGGCCTACTGCTTTTTAATACAAGTAGGCTATGTACACTAAACTTGTATTGTCACTACTAGCATGTCATAGTCATACTAACATGTTGAATCAACAGTCCTGATGTTTACAGCAGACTTTTTCAACCAAAAAAAAAAATGTTTGGCAAACGGCCATCAAAACTAACTTAAAAGCCAATGAATGCCTCTTTCCACACCTAAACATTCTTTTCCAAGTGGGAGTGTTAATACTCTGGCATTCACTCGAGACTAGGGTCATCAATATTTCTACCTTGTAAACACAGTACAGAATGCACCAAGTCAAATATTGGAAAACAATGCTAGAAGTCTAAAGAGTTAAAAAAGTTTGAATAGAAAAGCTCAGTAATTGCTACTATAATAGAAAACAATCCCAAAACTGCTTCACAGCTGGCTTTTACTAATCAGCAGTTGAACTGTGACCACCTTGCTTTTGAATCCAGGCACTAAGCCACAATTACCAGGGGTCACATGCTCAGGAAGTTTAAAGTAGTACACAGCTTGTACTTAGACATGTCTGCTTTCACTTCAAGTGAACTGATGGTCTGTAAAGCACAGTTTGTGTGGGATCCTTTGAAAACTGAAAACAGTCCAATTTTGATTTTTTTAAATAGCAACTCAAGTCTCAAAGCATAACTGGTTCAACAAAGCATAACATAAAATTTGGTTATGATATTCTAGACATTAATTTTCCTGCAGTACAGTACAATTTTGTCTTGATGCAGACTTAGACTGTTCTTTAGCCTGAACCCCTAAAATGTCATCATATCACTTCACATCACTTTCATATAATATATCATTATTTCTCAAAGCAGAAGCATGCATGGCTGGCAAGGTAGGGGCAGGACAGATCCATATCTCGCTTTCATTTCTTTTCCCCCCCCCCCACCCCCCCCCCCCCCCACCCCCCCCCCCCCCCACCCCCCCCCCCCCCCACCCCCCCCCCCCCCCACCCCCCCCCCCCCCCACCCCCCCCCCCCCCCACCCCCCCCCCCCCCCACCCCCCCAACACCCCCCCCCCCCCCCCCCCCCCCCACCCCCCCCACCCCCCACCCCCCCCCCCCCCCACCCCCCCCCCCCCCCACCCCCCCCCCCTCACACCCCCCCCCCCCCCCACCCCCCCCCCCCCCCACCCCCCCCCGCCCCCGCCCCGCCCCCCCCCCACCCCCCCCCCCCCCCCGCTGACCCCCGCCCCCCTCCACCCCCCCCCCCCACCACCGCCCCCCCCCCCCCACCCCCCCCCCGCCAGGCCCCCCCCCCCCCCCGCCCCACCCCGCCCCTACCCCCCACACCCCCCCTCACGCCACCCCCCCCCCCCCCAGCCCCCCCCCACCCCCCCCCCCCCCCACCCCGCCCCCCCCCCACCCCCCCCCCCCCCCACCCCCCCCCCCCACGGGAAAGGGCTTCCCCCTACAGCAGGCAGACACCCATGCTCAAGCTGCTTGAAAAATCCTGGGACACGCGCCATGAGATGCGTCCCTTTTGCGGAATCCTCCCCCCCCTCCCCCCCACTAAAAAAAAATCTTAAAAAAAAAACGGCTACTAAGCCCAAGGTTAGGGCTATGATAATTTCTGGACTAACATTAACATGGGCCAAAGTATCAGGCAAAAAAATGAAAATGTAACTTTACATAACAATCAGTTGCATACTGGCATTTTCCGCACGAGAAATTAGTTACATGGAAAATGCAAGCTAAGTAATTTTTATATTCCAATTTACCCCCCCCACCCACACACACACACAAACACACACAAAACATTGAAAAGTTTGCTAAAAAGTCATAGGGCTACTCGTTACAGTTATCACCATTTATCACTTTTATTCTTAGCAATTCCCCCCGATCACTGTGGCATACAAATGTCTCAAGAGAGAAAAGAAACACCCTTTAACCACTCCCTCACTCATCAAAGCCCCCCCCCCCCCCAAAAAAAAAACATTTACAATGAAAAGGATATTTCCACGTGAAGGATAACACACAAAAAATTTCCCCAATAAAACCCACCCATAACTAAACCTCCAAGTGTAATTAAAAAAAAGTCTACAATCTCCGCACCATTGATGAGCATCTCAGGACTCTTTAAAAAAAAACGCAAAAAAAAAAAGATAATTTTAAAGGGCGGAGGGGGACACACCCTCCCCTTACACCCCTCCCCAGGCCCCGGCGATCACACAACATACTGCATCCGCGCCACTCATCCTAGTTGTGCCCCCTCGTCAATACTGTTGTGCCACCTTCAGTGACTCCCCCAGAATTTAAAAAAAAGTCTAACGGTCGCGCCACCTGATAGGAAACGCAGGCCCGGCTATTATTTTGATCCTTACCCGATCCCAGACGGATCCTCGTTTAAGGCCATGCTGTATTTAATTCTTCACAGCCCCCCAAATTTTTTCGTGCCACACCTCTTAAAGCTCTGATGTCTTGATAACGCCTATCCTATCATGTACATGACTTTGTACAAGCTTCAATTAAAATCCCCAAATGACTTGCGATAAAAAAAACATCCACTCTTCCAGCCAGCTCTAAGTTACTAAGCGCCATGAAACATTGAGCCATGTAGCTCCAGCCCATGAACATTGAGCATGATTTTAGAGCTGATCTTCTAGCTCCTGCCCATAGGGCTCATTGACTTAGCCTACTACCAAATCTAGTGTTGCTCCCATTTACATCGCTCCGTTAAACGACATTTTTTTTTTTCGCGATTGATCTAGCAAACAGCGCCATTGACTGCGTTTCACGTTGTATAAACTCATATTACATGGTTACTGCAATCCAGCCCGTCTAAGCAATGCGGAAAGGTCGTATAAAGACATTTAGCCTCGCCCTATTGATAAGGATTACACGCCACCGTATGTTAACCTCTTGCTGCTACGATGGCCACTTCGTAAACACGCCGCTAGCTTACCACCCACTCTTTACCGCCTTGCTTACTTAAGTATACATTCAACATTGTTGCCTGATATTAACCACCGTTAATGTTTCTTAAAATCAGGCCATTATTACCAACATTTACCACGCTGTTGTTGAAAATCACGCCGTTATTAACTCAATGTACGCCATTGTTACTAACAATTACGCCGTTATTAACGAACTTTGCGTAATTCGCGTTCCATACACATGAAGGAAAATGACCTGCATGGCAACCTCCTCCATGAATACTGAAAAGAACAAAAACTTAATCATAGCAGAGGTAAAGTAGGATGTATGGAAGTATATGTAGAAACTTGCTCCTGCTCAGAACGAACTTAAATGAACATATACATCTTCTTTTCAAGAATTCTTATCGCAATATCTCTACGCCAGAAGAAACATTGGAAACTGTTCTTTCAGTTACACACAAAAACTTGACAACTTACAAGAAAAATAAATAATAGCAGAAAAAGATGGATCAGGGCAAAATTTAGGATAAGATGGCAGGTGGGATACTATACAGTATAAACAACTTCAAGTGATACCAATCAGGCCAGAAAGTCAGGTAAATTACAAAACTGCAGCACTGGACATGTACAGGGCCAGCTGAACTCATAGGTGAGTTGGGGACATGCTTGCTGAGGCACCAGTGAGCTTAGCAGCCCTATGCTAAATCTACCTTTGGATACCTGTGTTTGTTTGGGTATTTAACCCCCCCCCCCCCCCTCCCCTTCCCAGTGCATGGCTTTGGCTGGAGGCCTGTAATTAGGCCTACTGATTAGACACCAGCCCTGGATATATAGGCCCATTTAGAGTATCTCTTCTTTACAACAGGCCTTATGCATATGATGTCACAGAGCAGAAAGTGCTCCCTTGTTTGGAGGAAAAGCACATATCATTGCAAGTTACACCAACAAATGCAGACAGCTGATTTGTCAACCAGTCATATGGCGTAAGCCTACTACACGCATGTGAGAAATCTATGCCCTTCTTGCACGTGTGCTTCATTGTTTCCCTCAAAACTGACTCGCCTGACGTCAGTGCATAAGGTCTATTCATATTTTCCTTATTTCCTACACCTAACATCTGGCACAGCTTATACCAGGGACTGAGTTGCTAGAGACTCCCTGCTTATACAGCACAGTGGGTGATGTCATTCTCTATAAAGGCCAGGGCCCCTCATCTTTTCTAACTTTTTGCCAACATTTGAAATATTATACCAGATGGTGCAGACAAACTAGCTTGACACTAAAAGAGCTTTCTACCAGACATCCTCCATGTTTATTTATGTATCTTTAACTCTTCCACATGTATACATGTACATATCTGTAGCCTATATCTATGTATGTACATATCTTTTGATCATGCAGTTATTCTCAAATGAGTAACCAGCACATCACATATCATACTGTAAGGGTTTACCAGCTTTAAACTTCACATGGGGTTTCCCCTCTCCTACCACTAGCTAGAAGTATTGGAGGCTTTCTTATAACCACATCTTTAACTTTAAAGAGAGCAGATTATGTGCACTGAAATTCTTCCTCAACAACAATAACAAAAAACTAAATAAATAAGTAAATAAAAAAAAAAGCTGATAAAAGTTTCTATGAATTGAAATCCCTATCTTTGAGTGTCAACTTCAAGTGTTGACACCAAACACCATTCATTCTCTGCCTTGTAACAATAGACTTAAAATCTTCCTGTATTAGCACAATGTCAAACTTGAAACTGTTTTTGCACATAAAATCATCTATCAAACCAATACTGAGTTAACAAAGACAGACAAGGGAAATCCCCTCACGCTTTAATCTAGCATATACCAGCCTAGATAAAGCAATGCCATGAGTTGCAACTATAGGGAGTGAACTTTTGACCTCCGATGGCCAATAAATGCTCCCTTGAGTTTATCCAAGTAAATTTCAATCTCTCAGTATGACCTCACCCTTGCCTCAAAAGTGCAGGGTATTGCTGAATACATAAACATGTGGAACAAACCTCCTGCAGCAATGATAAATTTGGCTATGTAATACTACCATCAGGCTATGATTCCTAGTAAGCTGTATCACCAGGGAGTTGCTGTTTGACTTTGTTTACTATTTACAACAAAGATAAGATGGTCATGTAAATATTGACCCTTTACAGTTGAATAAAAAGAACCCCTGTCACAGTATTGATACTTCCCATAAAGATAAAGATGACAACCAGACTTTAAGATCTTATCTTTCTTTTTGGGTAGACAGATCATCAGCAAATACAGGGTTGCCATGACCTTTAAATAAACTACATTGACATGGTTTTTCATATGGGGGATCAACATTTGTGAACCGTACACAGTTATTGGTTAGCAGACAAGAAAAAACAAATACAAGTTAATGACTGAGACCATTTTTATTTCCAAAGTTCATAGATGTAGAGTGAAGTCAAGGATCATATGAAGGTCCACCTACCAGTAAACTGTCAGTGTGTCCTCTTGGGTCCAGATAACCTAGATGGAGTTCAAAATCCTCAAAGAGGTTCTTCCTGAAACCAAGCAGTGGCATGAGTCACAGTAAATGACAGATGCTTTCAAGCTACCACAGAGTATATCTCAGAGGACATGACATGTGAGGGTTGAGAGAAGAAGTCTAAAAATAATCCTTTGCGCTACATACATGGCTACCCTCATCATAAGTGTACAGGACCATATGGATTTGGGGAGACTCAATGTTTCTTTTCTCCCAAATCTCTGAGCTTTTTAGAAGAATTTTCCATGAATTTCTATATATTGTGCCAAAATTTTAGGGCTGTCCAAAATTTTATATTGAGGGTAGGGAGGCACAGTGCCCTCCTATCCCCTGCCTCATAGGCCTACGGCCCACACCAACCAGACCCCTGAATACTATGAAATGCCAGGATGTTATGATCCTTATATATAAAAATACACTTGCAAACCTATCAATGGCATAAAAACGTTAACAGGAGCAGAAAATTTTCTGGACACATACATCTAGTCAGTGGTGTAGCCAAAAAATATTGTGTGGGAATTAAGGATTCTGGGAGGAGGAGGGCTCCACCATTCCATGGGGGGCTTCAAATGTGGAATCATTTATTTTAAACATTTTTCACTCATGGATTTTCCAGTGGGGGGTCTGATAGGCAAAACACTTGTGGGGGCTCATGCCCCTCCACTCCCCACCCTCGCCTTAGCCATGCCGCTGGCTCTTTTGTTAGGTTTGTCAAGTCAGGTGACTATGAACTAGAGAGGACTTAAGTAATTTTAAATAAGTGCGACCCATGATGACAGACTGCATTATGGCTAAGATTCAAAAACAGGTAGGCCCATAGCTTTGCATACACTGTATGAAAACATGTATAGTGATGTAAAGATTTCTCCATGACACTTGAAAGACATTTTCTTGGCAAATTCCTCACAGATAAAGTTCATACATATTCAATAGCTGCAATTCATTCTTACCAATCTTTATATGCATATATACAACAACTTGTGGTGTGATGCCAAATTCCTGTCAATTCTTATTCTGTGGTACCAACTGTACACCATTTCATTATCACTTCCTGCACTAGCCCATCAAAGTAAAGATTTCCCTTCCTGTTTCCTTCCTACTTGAGCTAAGGTCATATAACATTACCCTCTACTTCCTCCCCCCTTGGTTATGTACCAACCAGCGGCATGTACCAACCAGCGGCATGTACCAGGTAGGCTAGTACTTCCATGCATGTACATGCTTCGATATATATTAAAATAGAAAGTCCACTACAGGGGTGTAACAAATCTGTACTGTTGGTACAAAAGTTCCCAAAAGTCTGCATATATAATCCATTAGCCTATAATATTGCAGTTGAGGTACCAGTGCAGGTTCCTATACCATGCTGATGACAAAGGGTTGCAGAACCATGTGCCCCTTTTCTCTCATGAACTCACAAGACAACATATGACATACATGTCCGTTTAGTCATGGGCATAAAAACATCAAAAAATTCTGCCAACCACCAATTTTGCTATGCTCCAACCCCCACTCTTCACCCCTTGAATGGGTTAACCATTACCAAAGTAGATGACACTAAAAGAACCACACAGTCCCATAACTGACCACCAGCCAGTTCCCAACTTCTTCTCCCTCAGCGACCATCAAAGTGGTTCCACATCTTCCTCCCATTTCATAAAGGTCCATGTGGTCAAAACCCAAGCAGTTAAGTAAAATCAAAGACATGTTTTGCATTCCCTTCCATCTTTTTGGAGGCTGCCTAGGGGTGTCTAGAAAAGTAAGACCTAGAAACATAAGACCTAAGACCTAAGATCTAGAAACATAAGACCTAAGACCTAAGACCTAGAAACATAAGACCCTGAGAAAAGTTCATACTGCCATTGTCAGGAACCATCAAAGATACTGTAATACATATTTCATACTATGATTAATGCAAAAATAAACCACAAACTGGGTGTGGGTGATTTTTTCATCAGGGTCTCTTGTTTCTAGATCCCTGTGTGGGTGTCTAGAAAAGTAAGACCTAGAAACATAAGACCTAAGACCTAAGACCTAGAAACATAAGACCCTGAGAAAAATTCATACTGCCGTTGTCAGGAACCATCAAAGATACTGTAATACATATTTCATACTATGATTAATGCAAAAATAAACCACAAACTGGGTGTGGGTGATTTTTTCATCAGGGTCTTATGTTTCTAGATCCCTGTGTGGGTGTCTAGAAAAGTAAGACCTAGAAACATAAGACCTAAGACCTAGAAACATAAGACCCTGAGAAAAATTCATACTGCCGTTGTCAGGAACCATCAAAGATACTGTAATACATATTTCATACTATGATTAATGCAAAAATAAACCACAAACTGGGTATGGGTGATTTTTTCATCAGGGTCTTATGTTTCTAGATCCCTGTGTGGGTGTCTAGAAAAGTAAGACCTAGAAACATAAGACCTAAGACCTAAGATCTAGAAACATAAGACCTAAGACCTAGAAACATAAGACCCTGAGAAAAGTTCATACTGCCGTTGTCAGGAACCATCAAAGATACTGTAATACATATTTCATACTATGATTAATGCAAAAATAAACCACAAACTGGTCGTGGGTGATTTTTCATCAGGGTCTTATGTTTCTAGATCACTGTGTGGGTGTCTAGAAAAGTAAGACCTAGAAACATAAGACCCTGAGAAAAATTCATAATGCCGTTGTATGGAACCCTCAGAGATACTGTAATACGTATTTCAGACTACGATTCATGCAAAAATAAACCACAAACTGGGTGTGGGTGATTTTTCATCAGGGTCTTATGTTTCTAGATCACTGTGTGGGGTCTTACTTTTCTAGACACCCCAAAACAAACAGGTGTTGTAGCTGGAGCAGTCAGCAGATGTGTGGTGCAGTCCACTTGAGAGCGGCCCTTCCTGAAATGACAAATTTTTTACTAAACCTTTAGGAAGGGTAGCGGATTAACACCCACGAACAAAGGACTCTCTCCTACAACAAACGCACTGTCAATGTCCAGACGATTCATATTTTCTATTCCTAGCTACTTTTCCAGCCTAAAAACAATAACTTATATAGCCCCTAGGTGCCAGCTAGTCTCTACAAGGAGCTCTGAGGAAGAGCTCTACAACCACATTACTTTGGTTAATCGACCATTACAACTGGAAAGTTTAGAAAAACATGATGATGCCGCGAAGGTCAAAGCAGTAAATCTGACACCTAAACATAGCAAGATAGAATACCCTAGCCATGCAGGCACACAGATCACCCCCAACGACGCACAGAGATGAACGTAAACATGACTCACATGACTATTACATTCAGTGGCGCCGCCAGGGTTTGGTGATTGGGGGGGCATAACAGATGAAGTCATAATGCCACCTCAGTTTTCCCCCAAGTCTGCATAAATTGTACCATTTTGTGTGTCCCTGCGAATGTACACAGCAATGTGGAGTCCTTTTTGGCACTACATATAGGTGCCGTCCTGGGGGCGGGGTCTTAGGGGAGTGTCCCCCTCCCCTTCGAGAAATTTTTGTTAATTTAAAGTTGCCTAGATGCAAAATGGTGCTATCTTTGGAGTATTTTTGGAAGTGATCTTATATGATTGGGAAATTTCCTTATTTAGTGAATTCTAATTTTTGGTTAGGAGAAAGAAGAAGAGTGTGCGTCCCTGCGATGGAATACGGCAGTGTGGAATCCTTTTTGTGACTACATAAAGGTACCGTGTCCCCCTCCCCTTTGAGAAATTTTGGTAATTTAAAGTTGCTTAGATGCAAAATGGTGCTATCTTTAGGATATTTTTGCATGGCTGGAAAATATCCATTATTTGTGAATTCTAATTTTTGGTTAGGTGAAAATGGAGTGTGTTGTCTTAGAGGAGGTATGTTGTCAACAAACCTCGCCAAGCCCCCCTTTTGGCAAGGCTTTAATGCCTACTACTCAGTTAAAGTGTTTTACGACAAAATACGTGGGTGGAGTCCACAGAAACATTCTTGGACTATTACGAAAATTTTCCTTTGTCTGATTGTGCATTATAAAAGGGTATCTAATACTGACAGACACCTGTATAGTGCCTCCTGGAAGCTCTGGATTAATTACATAAAATTATACATATATTGAAAAATGTATAACGGCAAATACGCACTTTCAACCTTCCACATCATGCTACAAATTAGACTGAAAGATCCCATATGCCCCTACAGATGTTGGGGATGTACTTCTGTTTTGCGGAAAAGTGTTGTGATCAGAACAGTTGCATGTGTTATAACCTTAATAATGGTCATGATTTGGAGTGAAAAAAGTGATGACTGCGCGTGAAGCGCGCCGAAATTTTTTATTAAATATGATAACCATGACAAAACCTACATTCATGCTCTGCATCGAGACACTTTCAATTCCCCAACAAACCTATTTGCCAGTCACAAAGCCAGTCCAAGTTTACCTGAGAATTCGTAAACAGCTTTCAGCTTCTGTTGCTGTGCTTCTGTGGGAGTTACTTCCGGAAATTGTTGATAATTAGAAAAATATTGAGGTAAGGTGTGAAGCGCGCGGAGCGCGCGAAAATTTTGAAAGGTTGCGAAAAGATTTGCGATAATTCTGATAGTTTGAGAACCATTTGTGATGGAAAATGGTTACAATAGATCTATCACTTGGTTTAAAACACACCTCACCCTACCCCATACAGAAATCTATAGCTTAAACGCCTTTTGGGATCATTTTAAAATTTTCAAAAAAAAATTCTGAAATCGATTGGGGGGGCACGCGCCCCCCCATGCCCCCCCGTGCCGGCGCCACTGATTACATTCACAGTCATAACATTTACGTAACTGGGCCTACCTATGTCACATTGTGCTGCATCAGAAGCAGCAAAATAATGCGAATTCTCCAACTAAATTATTCAGAAATTATTCCGTTTTCATACGTAGGGATAACGTGCTTTGTACAACAGAATTTTGCTTTTTACACTATACCTTACTTGTGTGCATTACCACAAGTTATTTAGCTCGGGCAAATTTTCTTGCTCGAACGTTTCGAAAGCAAATGATAGCAAAAAATTTTGGCACGTACCCGTGCTAAACTACGCAGCCCGCGTATAGCTTACGTATCGCTTCACAAATATGAAGTCCTTAGCAGGGTCCACAATCGAACGGTTCTGTAAAAGATGACATTAAAAAAGATCCAAAAATCAAAATGTGTATTGCCGTTTAACCACTTTTAATCACGCTGCACTTGCATAGTTGTTACCAGAGTTTGCAGTGTAGACAACTGCCGTATTCTTGGGCCATAAGGCAAGCTCATATTGCAGCCTAATAAAGTACTGCATAGGCTGCAGTGAAAAAAGGAGGTAACGAAAAATGGCAGTTCCAACGGTGTGTAGTACACATAAGACCCTGATGAAAAAATCACCCACACCCAGTTTGTGGTTTATTTTTGCATTAATCATAGTATGAAATATGTATTACAGTATCTGTGATGGTTCCTGACAACGGCAGTATGAATTTTTCTCAGGGTCTTATGTTTCTAGGTCTTAGGTCTTATGTTTCTAGGTCTTACTTTTCTAGACACCCACACAGGGATCTAGAAACATAAGACCCTGATGAAAAAATCACCCACACCCAGTTTGTGGTTTATTTTTGCATTAATCATAGTATGAAATATGTATTACAGTATCTTTGATGGTTCCTGACAACGGCAGTATGAATTTTTCTCAGGGTCTTATGTTTCTAGGTCTTAGGTCTTAGGTCTTATGTTTCTAGATCTTAGGTCTTAGGTCTTATTTTTCTAGGTCTTACTTTTCTAGACACCTGGCTGCCTAGGTTTTTTTTAAATATTTTTACCACAAAAAAAAAAAAAAAGAAAGCAAGTTTTAAAAAGTGGAAAAGTAAATCATCCAATCAAAAATGAAACCCTTGAGTAGGAAATTTCTGTAAACACCCTGTCAGGAACCTCCCACAACACACTGTTGACCACAATTTCACAATTAACCAAGTCTTTGTGAGAGGGATTTCACACATTATGACAGCCAGCTACCTCCTGATGTCACATGATGTTAATATTTTTTAACCACAGAAATATGACACACCATTGTCAGATGAAATTCCAAAGCATGGTGGCCATCTTGAAAATAAACAGTTGAAAAGGAAAGTTCCTTTCCCTATTTTTCTTAAAAAATCAGGCATGAAACAATTTTTTTTCAACTTGACCCTACGGGCAAAAGAAAATGGTTTGAAGAACAGACATTCCAACCTATTGTATCCAGAGACTGTACATGATCTTTGTGAAAGTTTTGAAAATTGAAGAATACTGAATGACAAAATCACTAAATTTGGCAGGAATATCGTTCTGGCAGCTGGATGAGATTGGCAATCCCTTTCATGAATGAGCAGCAGCAATTCCAACCAACTGCTTGAAAATTATGCTGTTTATTTCACCAACCAATCTAGAACAACATGTTGTACTTCTATAAACAGAGGTAAAAACTATGGCTGAAGAGCAAATTAATCATCCCAGTTTGCCAATAATATCAGTTTCCCCTTCCCCATTAAGTCAAGCTTTGTTTGTTTTTAGCATCAAGTGATACAGTAACAGCTGTAAGTTTTTTATTGCATTCTATAGCAGGCTGGTATACCTTACCATGCCTTTTGTTCAGAAATATCTATGAAATATTTATGAAGGCAAGGAGAGGAGATCTGAGAGATTGACTTGTTTCAAAATAAGCTTGGCAAATGACTGTTTAAGCCCTCTAAGGCATTTATAAACAAAACAGCTGCTGGCCAGGAAAGTAAACCACCAAACCAGCATACTAAGACTGGGCATGAGTCTGGACCATAGACTGATGGCAGCTGAAACATTTAGAAAGGCATTGTGAATATGCAGTAATGTTTCCCTAATCTGAAGCATACTAGTTAATGCCAACAGTCCCTCACCATTTACCTTACAATCACACCATGAAATAGTCTCTAGCTGTATCCACAATTAAAAGGGCCTACTGCTTTTTAATACAAGTAGGCTATGTACACTAAACTTGTATTGTCACTAATAGCATGTCATAGTCATACTAACATGTTGAATCAACAGTCCTGATGTTTACAGCAGACTTTTTCAACCAAAAAAAAAAATGTTTGGCAAACAGCCATCAAAACTAACTTAAAAGCCAATGAATGCCTCTTTCCACACCTAAACATTCTTTTCCAAGTGGGAGTGTTAATACTCTGGCATTCACTTGAGACTAGGGTCATCAATATTTCTACCTTGTAAACACAGTACAGAATGCACAAGTCAAATATCGGAAAACAATGCTAGAAGTCTAAAGAGTTAAAAAAGTTTGAATAGAAAAGCTCAGTAATTGCTACTATAATAGAAAACAATCCCAAAACTGCTTCACAGCTGGCTTTTACTATTCAGCAGTTGAACTGTGACCACCTTGCTTTTGAATCCAGGCACTAAGCCACAATTACCAGGGGTCACATGCTCAGGAAGTTTAAAGTAGTACACAGCTTGTACTTAGACATGTCTGCTTTCACTTCAAGTGAACTGATGGTCTGTAAAGCACAGTTAGTGTGGGATCCTTTGAAAACTGAAAACAGTCCAATTTTGATTTTTTTAAATAGCAACTCAAGTCTCAAAGCATAACTGGTTCAACAAAGCATAACATAAAATTTGGTTATGATATTCTAGACATTAATTTTCCTGCAGTACAGTACAATTTTGTCTTGATGCAGACTTAGACTGTTCTTTAGCCTGAACCCCTAAACTGTCATCATATCACTTCACATCACTTTCATATAATATATCATTATTTCTCAAAGCAGAAGCATGACATGGCATGGCAAGGTAGGGCAGGACAGATCATATCTCGATCTATATCATCTATCATTTATCACCTATCACATACCAGATCTCACATATCACATCACATCACATATCAAATATCACATCACATATCACATCACATATATCATTCATATCATATATCATATCATATACATCTCAAAGCATATTGTATCATAAATCACATCACATCACATTGTCATTGTAAATTCTCCAATGAAACTGCTTTATTTACTGATAGAATAACAACTGTTCTAAATCAACAAATCAAGTACACTGTAAATGTTTATATCATCCAAAATACGTATGCTCAGTCATGGAATGGTATGGTATAAACAGGGAGATGCTACTGGTATAAACATCTAGCATCTCCCTGGTATAAAAGCCTTCTTCGGATTCCATGGACCTTGTTTAATACCCCTCTCACCTATACTTCAATATCCTTCTAGGAACCCCAATGACCAAGTCTGTGAGGGCTTCAAGTTGAAGGCCCCCATCTGGGAGCTTGTGGACCCTCCCAGGAGGGAAAAATATATTCTTACATACATGTCATCAACAGTCCAAATCTCAAAAAGAGGAAGTGCACAAACTTCAGTCATCATAATTTGATACATGCCTTTAAGATTATAGTCACAAGGCAATCTAAAGGGAAAACGCAGTCACTAACAACTAAACTAATTAGTATACCATGGTATCCTATTTCATGAATGGCTCATTTAAATCATAAGGCAATATTTTGGGACTAAACTGTGTAATTATTGCAGAATAACTCTATGGTTATTACCTAAAGTATGTAATACTTATGTGCTGAAACGTCATGAAAGATACATATGGGTAACTGATTAGGAAGAGATATCTGTAATATTTAATGTGTCAAAATAATTTGGGGGGTGGGGGGTGACTGCTTATTCCCATAAAGGTCTGGTGTCATGAAAATGACATAGTTGAAAATTTGATCTAAAAAGCATTGAAAATCTAAAAATAGCTACAATTTCCATCAAAATCCTTCATTTCATGGGCACTTGAAGCACTGATGCGAGTGACACATGTAAAATCTGCCCAGGTCTTCACGTGCCATGTAGATACTGCCAAGAAGCTCTGGTAGCAACTTCCTCCTGAAAGTGGAATGCTTGGCATAGCCACTGCCAACTTTCCAATCAATGTGCCCCTATCAAGTTTTTGCCTGGTCCTTGCCAGTGACAAGTAGGGCTGAGTCATCTGGCATATTTTTTGAACCAGGTCCCAACTGCAGTGCACCAGTAGGGAAACGGCATCCCAGTTTCAGTGATGCTATCTCGTCACAACGGTATCATGTATATGTAATTTGTATGTGGTGACATGAAAAGATGACTTACTCGATGCAAATACTGTGAATGAAATAGATTAACTACGAAACATATTGTTTTAAGTTTCAATGATGGTTATTCTTGATAATAAATTAATTTTTATTTTAAAAGAAGAATTATATTGTTTGTGGCTTCATTCTAGTGATTAAGTGGTAAAAATTGTATGGTTTCTTAATGAGCTGCCCATAAAATTGGCTCCAATTTCATCCATTTATAATAACAGGGCAGAGGTACTACCATTACATCCCAATTTCCCAAACAGTTTATTTTAGGATTATTTTATATCATGAATTGATAGCTGTTGCAACAAAAACATTATAAATACAAAATGAAGTAAAGTAACTTTCCACAAAAACCACCTAAAGAGATAATATAATAAACCTTTATTTTAAGATTCAAATATTGTGCCCCCCCCCCCCCATTTCACTTGCACAATTGACAGTGCCTCTGAACTTTAATCTGAAGTGTTTAAAAATACTAGCCCATCTTAATTTAATACAATTTCCCAAAACTTCACGCTACAGCTTGGGCTTGGACATGAATCATGCAATAAATTAAACTTATGAAACCTAACTTTAATACTTGGTTTCTTGTTAACTTAGCACTTGCAGAGAATTGTTATATGAAAATAGAAAGTGCTAGTAGTGGTGAGATTGAGCACATTTATTTAAGTTAGAAAGAAATTAAAGGCAGACACTCATCACCCCTAGTATATTTTTGGTTGGGGAAACAAAAATTCCTGTTTGGTGACTGTTCTATGATTGACATCTTGAAATTCAAAAGATGCAGAGTAGCTCACATTACACAGCAAACTCAGAAAGTGTCCTATTGCACATGACAGCCTTGTATGCCCACCAGGATATGGCCTTGAGCATTAAATTAGGTTTGTATCTGCACAAGGAGGAGCTTGAGGCAGTTTTGGGAGAGGCTAGAAGTATTAGTTGGAAGAACTGGAACTGTACGTGTATGGAAAATCCAATTTTCCTTACAGTACTAAGTAACTTTACCACTTTTTCCCTATATATTAAATTGTTTTCATTCAAAAAGCTTACAAGCCATTGTTTTGGTGGTCCTTGTCAGTAAGTTTCATTCAGTCACCTTTAAGTTGACCAACTGACCTCAAGAAAATATGCCTGAAATTTTTCTAGACTAATAAGTCTGGCCATTCAATATGAAACTAGCCAATTCAATGCTAAGACTTCAAAACACCCAAAATGAATAGCCTGATGGAATGAATAAACTACAATGCTGCCCATTGAATGTCTCTGACCTTGATCACACCAAACTGCTGACTATAGTTATCATTATACTCGATCTGATTGCCCTGAAGGGGGTCATTTTCTAATCACCCTTGCAATATGTTTATAACCTTGGATATATATTTAGTGTCACCATAGACTATGCAGGGAGTTGCCAGGCAGGCATGAACTCCTACAGTATGCATGTGTAGTAGCAGTACATGATACATGAAGCAGTGGCAGGCTGCTTGACTCAGAAGGATTGGTCACTTTGAGGGATAAGTCACTTTGTGTACACATACAAGTAAATAAATCGACTTACCCCCTTGATTACTACCCCAACATGGTGGCTATTTTTGCACTGCCACCAGAAATGTGAGGACTGGTTGAAATATCTTTTTTTGGCTTTTTGGGTTGACAATGCCAATAAAATGTATACATTAAGTAAATACAGGTCAGAACATTTCGTTCACAAGAAGTCACTGACTTTTGGTACATTGTATCCAGTTACATGTCAGTATGTGGCATATAGCTACACTGAGCGTAAAACGGGGAGGGAGGGGGGACTTGCCAATGAGGACTCATGTTAATGTAACAAAATAGCTGTACCCAGGCCAAGAACTATTATAGTTACTGTAATGCATGCATCTTCACATTCTTGTCCAATTGGCTAACTTTTAAGTCAATTAAATTCAATATAGCACTCAGTACTACAACGAATTCACAGATACTTCACACACAGGAAAAGTACAGATGAAATACACAAAAGAAAAAAATGAAAGTTCAATCAATTGAAGATTCTAGCCTATGTTTCATAAGGAAGAATGAAGACTTCAGAAAGGATTTATCTGTATGGACAACTTCTATATTGGAATTTAAACAGAAGGATTCAAAGTAAAGCCTCAAAAGCAAAAACTTAGCATCATTATGAACAATGCACACAAATAAAGTTTGGGGGGTGTCCTTTCAAACAATTAAACATACCACACTGAAAGTATATGAAGGCCTTGCATTTTACAATTACAACCACTTACTGAACTGAAAAGTGCAAGTACCTGAAAAATTTACTTGCTAGATTTAAATACCTGTTTTATAAATTATTACTAGCTCTGCTTTTATTCCGTACTAGCAAATTGGTGAAATCAACTCACATTCAGACGGAAAATGCAGTCACTCCAAATTTTCTTAAAATTTACTCCAGTATAGATTTAAATGGCTGGCTCATTAAAGCACATGTGACAAGCTTTGTATAATGGTACAGAATTATTAAATTCATACATGGCAGCAATGTACACATTGGTTTACCTTAAGTATACTGTATGCCAAGTTTGTTCTCTGAAACATAATGAAAGATACTCCTAAAGTGAAATAAGAAGATTATAACATTTTGTTGATGACTGGCAAAATAAGTTTGGGGTGACTGCTTACTCCCTTTCAGACCCAAAATAACAAGGTTTGATTTTCACCATACAGTGCCCGCATACTTTAGCTTTATTTGACTTTGAACCACCTGTTAATTTATACAATCAACTTTTCTCAACAGTCCATTAACCTGCTATATAACGGTGTTACATAAATGTACAGTACTCCCGAAGTCTTAAGTTTGGGTGAAGTAGTTTGAAATTTTTAAAAGCTAAAAGGCTTAAATTATAGGCTGCAATTAAATCCAAAAGATCATACCATGTATATAGACCTTTACCAGGGCCATGGCTGCAAAACTTGCAAAACTTTGTGGGCACACATACTTTGAAACCAAAATTTCTAGCTCACCTGGTCTACTTAATTTGGGGCTAAGATGAAAATTTCTAGCTGCAGCATGATTTTCGTGGATGCAATGCGTCTTTGCATCCAGCTTTTTGCAGGCGTGACCAGAGCAAAGCATTTTAACTGAAAGATATAAAACTTATACAGATATCTCCTTTCAGGTTAAGTTCTCAAGCTTTTCTAGCTTTTAATGATGGCACTTTTTTCAATTCTCATCATGTCTACTGTTGTTTTGTGGGCCAATCACTCCATGTGACTGTGAAGGCTTTGTTGGGGATCTAGGGGTGTAGCACCAAATGAAATGAAGCAAACAGTTCAAGATGATTTTAGGATGATTTATTAGATGATTGAGTCTCGATTCAAAGACAATCATTCAGTTGATTTAAAAAAAGGCCAGCCAAAAAGATGAATTAACAGAGTAGTGACTAACGTTAACAATTACATGTTTCTTCTTAGATGTCTGCAGTAGGAGTGTCCAAGGTGGCTGGGAGCTTGGACCTGCAAAGCCTTGCATGCCTCATGGCTCTATGGTAATTGTAACTGTACAAAACTAAAGGCAGTCCCCTGACTGGTCAATAGCTGAGATGCACAAAAGAATATAAACATTAATTAATTATGTGATATCATTGACAAATGGGGAGATACTAGAAAGTGAAATTGACTGCGCCTACAAAATAAAGATGGGATGGGGTGAGATGTGGGAGCCGCACATACACCAAACATGTGACATGAAATTGTCTTCCAGGTGCAAGACGTATGAAAATTAATTTGAGATAAACAACTTAAAAACAAGACTGTGTTGCATGCTGGCAATTGAATGACCAGCTAAATGAGTTGATGACCTGCTTTAGAAATATATAATACATACTAAATACTATCCAACACTACTCACACAAACACACACAACTGCCAACTAATGGCTAGAAACAATGGTTCACAAGGCCCTGTTATTGTTTTTATTGGAGGCTGACTTACCAGCAGAATATCTGAAATAGGATCTCATATGTAAAAGCTGTAAACTGCGGCAAGGATGATATATTCGTATTTCAGACCCTGCACTAAAGCAGACAGACCAGAAGACTGTGATTCACTGCTTACGTGTGCCACGTGTAACTATATGAAACCAATTACTCATGCTCGCATCTAAGTTAACAGATTATAGATGCATGCAGTACTGTCTAACTTCATTTCAGACTCAAACTTAATTTAAGTGTTAATTTCATCAGTCCACCAATGTAAATTAGTATTCCCCAGTATTTTGATTAATGAACAGCTCTTTTAAATCATGTGACAATACTTCTATCATTAATTCACTGTGCTGTAGACCTACCTGTGCATATGCAATGTAACTGAAAGATTTAGCTGACCCTTCAAAATAAGATATTGAAGCAACTACTTTTCTGTTTTGCATACATTTATACTGTACCCTGGGGGCAATCTACTTAGGCATTAAAGTATTTCAAGTAATGCAAAACTCCATCAGGCTCTGTGAAAACACTATTCTAATGATCAAAATTATAAACCAAAGAATTTTACAGATTCTGTTTTCTGCTAATCATCAGTCTATAGCAGTGCACATCACATATTTTAGAGCCTGTCAATTAAAAAGTGCCTCAGTTGTGTTTAGTTGACCAAATTCCAAAATCAGTTTATTGTTTCAACCTCTTTTACATCACACAGTATCCATGAGTCTCTATCTCCAAATTTATGGAGAAAATTCAGGGAGCAAGATACCATGGCATTCTGGATTACAGCTAGAATAACTCATATGCTATATTCATTTTTGAAGTTGATAAGAACCACACCATGTAAAAAGAGTCAATTACATGGGCAGTGTGAACTGAGTGGCAAGTCTCCTATAATCAAACAGAGGGCGCTAGGCAGTCTCTCTACTTTTCCACAAAACAGTTCACTTCACAGTGTCTGCACACACATATTAAGTTGTGAATTCATACTATACAAGAAGATACCAGGAAGTATGTATGCAGTACTGCAAGCTTCAATAGTATGGCTATACAGACACAAAACCTGTCTGGCTCATGCATGACACCTGATAACCTATACACATTTCCATGAACTAAAAAGAAGACACATGATATGGCCATGCTCAATGAATGGGACATACAAACAGGACAAAGAGCACCATACTACACTAACTCACAGGGAGCGAATAGTACAGCAATTCCTAAATCATTGATATATTATCTTGATTCAGTATTACACATCATCTATGCATGGTCGTCCAAGAAAGATGGAAAATTGATGTGTACACTGCTGTATTTACAAGACCAACTTAGATGCACACATTTGACCCTGGAAGGCAAACATAATTACCTACATCAGTTGCAAGTGTCACAGAATGTAGACCTCAGCAGGGAGTTGCCAGAGCACCCTGGTCTCAGCAATTGTTTTGAAATTATTCCAGGAAAAAGTAATGCACAAAACTGTAAGGTGTATAGAGATAGTTCATAGTACATGTATGATACCCTGTACGTTTGCTTGTTTGTTGTGAATAAAGCTCATGGTATTTTATGCTATGGAATCCAGTATTCTTATTGTCAGTTATGCATGAGAATTAGTTGATACATTATGACTTCTCTTCTGTATTGTGTACGCCTCTTGTTTCACTTGAAATGATAATGTGCTTTCAATGATATCCTGTACATAAAAGTGTTTTCATGCACTTGACTGCTGTCAAAGTGAGACATAAATACATCAGCAATCTCCAATCAGTTCTTGCCAGATAGACTAGAGTTGACAGTTTATTTCAAATGCCAAATTAACCCACAGCATGGTGTTCCTGAAATTGGTACCACAATTAAAGAGCAAACTTTGGCTGATTATGTCACAGAAAAACTGGCAATCCTACCTATTAGTGAATAGTGCAATATCACCATGTTTCATAGTGCAATATAGAACACCATTTGACCACACGTGCAGCTTAAACAGCCATCAGAAATGCTCTGTATACTTAACGAGCAAATTTGGCCTTACTTTTTTATGCAGGCATGCATTACAAGTGCAAAAAATTTAGAGAAATGATTAAATGGACAAAATGCATCCATATTCCACGCACTCTTTCAGACTGAGAACCCCTATACTTTGAGCTAAACATACAGATAGGTTGGGTGAGCTTGTATGAAGCTGCTTAACTGGGCCATCATCATGGTAAATCAAGGGATATCGAAGGAAGTGAAAATAAGGATATGCCCAGGATAATGCTTATCGGCAAGGTGAATATATAGTTTTCATGGCATAGAGCATAGCAGTACAAAGTGGTTCTTCTGTATGTCAAGGTTGTTTACGAATTGGCAGTGATGTGGATGCAACAGCATAGTAAAAAACACGCTGCCTGTGCATGGACTCCAGTATTCAGTATTTATTTGTTAGCTTATTCACCTCCAGGCTGGCATGATGTACACAACATAACTTTGACTTTATAGCCACCAATATATACTATTGCAGGGGTTGAATATGAATAAAGAAAGGTATTTACAACTTATATGCTACAATATATGTCAGTACCGGTACAAAGGTACAATAATGTATGCCATACAGGAAAGTCAAAGTAAATTACTTGCAGTACTGAAGATTATATACCCTTTGAAGCTCTGTTTCATTATATACACATAATATACTTCTTGAAATGACAAACACCATCTTATAATCTGCTAAATTCCAAGATATGTTAACAAATTGTAATTTACCAGACACCTCATGGATGAGATATATACTACAGGCCTACATATTAAGTTTAGCAATGGCTGTGCATATTGGCAACAAGCCAACAATATATTAAAGCATTTGGTACACTCAAACTGTCTTCAGTCATTTGTGTACTGACTATAGCCTCAGACAGAGTATCGTAACCGTGATTCTATGCCTATACACCCACACACAAGGAAAGTCCTTCCAGCCATCTCCGACTCTAGGCAAAAACCTGCTGTAGGTGTATCACTTATTTTATATGTAGAGGCCTATGTTGTATGTAATAGATACTGCACAAACCCCATGAGAAAAGTTTCCTCTTAGATTTTTAAAACGTCTGTGAAGTGCATCTACCAGACAAACCTTCAGTATCCTGTAAGCCTACTACACTTAAATTGCTCAAGGCCATATTGTACAGGGCACACTAGCCTACTGTGATTTTAATGCTACTGTAATCTGAAATGCCAATGCATTGGTCTATACATAACATCAAAGTACACTGATATGCACAAGACATCGCAGATGGATAAATAGATACATTCCCCACATCCATATCAATCATTAAAGCTTCTTCATGCAGTCACCAATCACATGGACAGTAATCACGGGGGGGGACATACCCCCTCAAAGTTGGGGACATAATATTAAATGTCCCCTACAATATTTAGAGGTATGCAGAAAAAGTAAGCATTGTTACACACATTTTCAATATGAATAATTGTGATATTCGCCTATTAATGGCAGCTGGGGAGAACTTTAGATCTAGAATATATGATGTATCCTCTACAATGCACCAATTCACTTGGTTTCGACTCTCGAGGGGCTTTGCCCCTGGACCCCAACAGGGGACCTATGGTGGTCTCCCGCATACCACTGGCTGGAAGCGCATAGAGTTCACTCAAGCAGGTGTCCCCCACCCCCAATAATTTTAACAGATCGCCACCCCTGACCAATCATCATGACTATAGCTACGTAGGCCTACCTAGTGGTTCCTAAATTATTTAGAATCATGATAAACTAGCCCTCTATTCATTTGCAATAAGAAATTGACACAAGTTTTCATGTCTATTGATAACATAACATGCAATTTCTACATGGGAAGTAGTATCCACAGTATTCCACTTGTTCAATTCACCTAAAAGCTTGCAGAAATGAAAACCCTCTAATTTTAATTTCCTCAATTAAAGCAGTCTAATCATATCTTGTACTGAATCACAGACTGTAAAATCATTTCATGCACTGAAGTAAAATTTGCAGTTTGAGAAAAGCTTTACAAACTATAAGGAAATGCAAGCAGTTATTATGCTTAAAGGTTGTGTGACATGAAAATAACATAGTTGGATATTTGATGTAAAAAGCATTAAAAATCCAGAAAATAGCCGCAATTTCCATTAAAATCCATCAAATATTGACCATTTTACAAGGAAATTCCTATTTCACACTTGTATCATGAATAACCATGAGCTAAATATGCAAATATGTGACATCGAAAGAGGGACATACCATATATGGCACATGTTAGCCTGTGTTTTTTCAACCTTAATTTCAAGGACACTGGTAGCATTGTTATTCCCTGAGGGGTTTATTATAAAAGTTAAAATTTTTTCCTTAAAAAATATTGATATCACTCACCAAACTGTAATCTATATGATCGGTAAAATTAAGAGATAATTTATATAGGGTTAAGAAAAGAAATCATAACACTGTGCAACACTCCACATCATTGTTTTTGCATAGGCAATTAGTTTCTTCAGAAACCATCAAACTTTGAAGACGTATATCTTGAGAACGGTAAAAGATATTGAAATAATTCCAACGGATACTTGATCGGAGGACTTAATTCTTTAACTGAAAAGTGAAACAGCTCTTTTGGTGGCATGTCACACAACCTTTAATAAGCTTCAAGCGACTGCAACCTTTCAGTTTGACTAGGTCACACAGAAATACATATCTTGTTCAACAGGAAGCTACATGTTTTTATTCACAAAGCCCAGTAGCATCAGAGGTCAAACAAGGACCCCTCTGGCACAGTCAGCTAAAGTGAAGGCTGTCTGATGAAAGCTATTCAGCATCCATTTTAATAGGAAACTATAACATTGCCATGCAACTTTAAAGCCACAAATCTCTACTGAGGTGGAATCTATCAAGCCCAAGGCTAGCCCTCTTGTACTCAGAAAAAGATGAAAACAATTCCTAGTATTGATCTCCTGATTTGACCTTTTCTAAGGCCAAATTGTAATATGATCACACTGCCAAGCAAGCACTCAAGGGCCTGACTCATACATGCAGTTACTACATACACTGCTGCATATACAGCAACTTATTTCCACAGGTATTCCCTACCCTGGCCACAAATACCATGTATGGAAGAATGCACACACACACTGTAGGCTCTATACATATTGTGAGCTGATGTCTTTGTAGTCATGCCCCTGATTTCACAAATTCCAGTGCTGAAATTCCACAAGAGGTTGCTATTGTGGCAATTATTCTTTTTTAGGACATTGTTCAGAATTGCAATGGCACTTAATTTGGTTACCCATGACACATAGTTATTGCAGAGAGATGCCACTCTAACAATATACGAGTGGCAGCTCCCTGGTTATTGTAAATTTCATATCACATTTATTCTTTCCCAAGCAAGTGAACTCATGTCCACATAAAATTTAAGTTTTGGCTAGCCATCCACTACTACAGAGATGTTTATTACAGAAGCACTACTTACACTGAAGTAACAGGGTACAAGCACTTTGTCTCCCCATCCCCACCCTCCCCTCCCCCACTTTTAATTATCTGCTAATTCTCAGATCTCCACATATCCCCCTCCCACATATCTTTCAAATTTCAGAATATATGGCTACTGTTGTACTATTGACGAAGGACAAAATTATATTCTGTAAAAAAAAATATTCCAACATATGACTTATTATGGAGGTATGCAAATGCCAGCACTCATAAAATCTCATGAATTATTATGGGGTTGGTATTTGCAAATTCAAATTGGGTAAACATTAACCCTTTAAAGTTTTTCCTTCCCAACCTACCACAAAATCCCTGGTCATTTCCCAAAGGATGTCAACTGAGATAGACAATGAAGAATTCATTAATCATTAATATGTTACTACTTTGTGATGGCTATAGCTTGGAATTATGTCAATGCATTTAAAATGAGATTTATATATGGTCAAGCCTGTGGCATGTTATCATTACAGGCCACAAGAAGTAAATTTTTGAAATCCTGATGTAAATGGGCTTGTAGATTGCCACTGTAGACATTAACAGTCAACGACACATCTCCTAAAATAAGCATGTTGTATAAGGTCAAAGGAGGTTATTCCCATAACCTGGGACTCTAGATTCCAGCATCAAAGCAAAATCTGCAATTAAGTTTGCAAAATATTCCCCACTTATTTACAAACTTGTTTGTTAGCTATATGTCTCAAATTATTATGTTAAGCATGTAACTAAGGAACTGAGAAGTTTCCAAACTCCCTTTAACTGGAAAAGTCCCTTCCAAAATAATTTTTGTCACATTGAAGTGGCTGTATTTGACAGTTGCCTTTTGAACAACCTGTAAAAGTGAAAAAAGGGACGTCTGAAGACTCTTAAACAGGGTTTCCCGCAAGACCGAAGGTCTATGCCACTGAAGGTAATTTTGCGTCCATCAGACTAAAAGTAACTTTGGGTTCACAAAACAGCAGGTTTGCAAGACAGAAGGTTTACAGTAGACTTAATCCAACCTTACTGCACAAAGCCTGGACAATATACGACAGATCTATGAGTCCTAATTTGACATCAGTATACAAAATCTTGAAAGAAGGTGAACGATGCCCATCACACAATTACACAGTCAACTCCCCATTATACCGAAAAAATTTACTCTGTGATCGTATATGTCACACATAATTCACAGAATTCACTGACATTTATGCACAATTCATGCAAATTACGCAAATTCATGCAAATCAGAATAAGTCAAATTAAAACGAAACCCAAACAACTGATCCAGGGTGCATTATTTACGTCCTCTCTGAATACATTCCACTGTGCTCACAAAGTATTGCTTAATTGCTACAAAGATTACAATTCTACTATTTGATCCAGGTATTCCGAGGGCATCCTATAAAGCAACACTACACAAAATTGCCTGTAAAAATTTTCTAAAACGTTCTATTCATTTGTCGATTGTAAAGCTTGTAAAACCCATGTGAGTTCTATTCTCAACTAATTTTACTGCCTAGGCCTACATTTAACCTGCACGAACATACAATTCTAGTGAAGCAGTTCTCGCAGACCTTTGGTTTCCCAGACCTTCATTCTCATGGACTGCGACCCTCTAAAACATATTGGAAACCTGGGAAATGTAAAAGTTTTCACTTTCATTTATTTCTACCCATCTTAGTTTATATATTAAATTAGTAAAAACCCTAGCTTCTGAAGTCAAAACTGAAAATGGTCATATAAATGATTAAGTACATACTGAAATAGGAACTAGTTGGGCATTTTAGTATCCAGGTCTGTGCAGGGGCTTCACTAAATCTATTACAGTACCACAATTTCCTTCTAAGGAGCCTTGCGGGATTTATCACCATGCAAACAGAATGATATCAACACACACTGCAATCATTGAGGGGTACAGTACTACCCTAATGGTTTTGAGAGGAAGAAGAAGGCATTTTGTGTGCTCAGTTAGTCAGCCTTGGAAAGGTATTAAAATTGTTAACTGCTAAGAAGTTCTGAGGCTGCAGCAGCCTTCAAACAGGATGGTGCCTTTGTTCCCATCTGGGACAGAAGAGAAGGAGTGCCATTAATGTGGTAAATGTGCTGATAAAAGAGTCATTGAGGAATTGATGTGACCCTGGAGGCCAAAGGAAAACCAGACAAATGTTTGAATGAAGGCTCTGTTGACCATTCCTTTTGGTAAGCTCAAAAGCTTCACATAAAATGGAAAATTTCAAGGAATATGTGGCATATGACCTTCAAATCCTTTCCTTCACCCTCAGAAAAGTGACATTGCAAAAGTAAAATTAATGACAAATGTCCTTACCATCAGCACATAGTATAAAATAAACCAATGTAATCAGTCAGATATCAAAAAAAAAAAGTGGTTACATCAGAATGCATTCGTGAGGTTTTTTTTTTTTTTGCAATTGCTGCCTGTATGGAGTGTAACGGCAACAATTTCCATTGGGCATTTTCTGACCACATTGACTGTGAAATTTAGCCAAATAGTGCCTCTCAGATAAACTTGCAAAACCCTGCTTTCCATCCTGGCATTAAAAACAAGTAAGGTCTCTCTCCCTAAGGCTCTTACTGCCTGGAAGAGACCTTTCCACCAGCTTTGCAGGCTAGTACTGTGGTAAGTTGGCAACCGAAGCTATACCTCATTAGATGAAACATCAAGTGTAAACATGCATGTTTTGAACATTTCATCACATGTTCCAGGTATTACAATATGATCCTGAAACCTTGTTTACTACATGAAGGGAGCTACAAGTCACAGCATGGCTTTTGTCTCAAAGGGGTCAGCATGACCATAGCAAGAACATAGTTGGGAGTGAGACACAAAGAGTCAGAGAGATAATTAGATCACTCCCAAAGTAAAAAGATATGCCAACCTGAGTATTACAATTAACATCCAGCTCCCTTGAGGAGGTGTACACAGAAAAATATGATATAACACGAAGGAACACAAAAGGGAATCAAGTAAGAATTTTCGTATTCAAACAGAAATAAATCGCAACAAAAATCTGCATAAGGGAAAAACTAATTAGATTCTCTCGCATCTAAGTATGTTAACCTTCCAATAGCCTCATGACAGTTTGTCAACTATCACCAAACCTAGCTCTTATAATTAATGCACATAGCTGGCTGTAAGTTCCTCCCTAAATCAGTAATTATGCCCCCCACCCACTCTGCCCCCCACCAAGTATTTCTGAATCACCAATAGGTGTGCAAACTACGACCCCTTTCACATGATACAATATGACACGATGCAATACCAAACGATAAAAATGTTGCCAACCTTTTCATGCTACAGGTGACTTTTTCTTAATCTCTCAGCGATATTCCAATGACTGATTAGTCATGTGATCTAACACTCTCCGTCACCAGGATAGCATTCCATCTCATTATTGGTCACACAAAATATCTCTTGGGGTCAAGTGGGTGAGAGGTGAAATTATCTCAATTCAATTCTATGGCAATGTAACATGCTGCATCCTATCACATTGTATTGTGCTTAGAGTGAAAGAGTCGAAGTTAATTCACTGTTTTCAACTTTTTTATAATATCGTTTGCATCATGTTGCACCTAGTGTGAAAGACGTTAAATCTGCTTTGCAGCTTTGGTAGTTTTCTACTTGAATCAAAGCAAAGTTCTTAATGCACATCAGCTGGATTGCTAACAGGAGTTGCACACCCAGTGTCTGCATTAGGTGGTATAGCATAACAAAATGCTCCTCAAATGAGTGCAATTGCTACACAATTTCTGAGATGAATAGCAGTTTTTGTACACAAAATTTCTACAGCATTTTTGAAAATTGTTTTGTATCTTTGATAGTGTGCATAAACCATGCAGCATTTGAGCAATTTTACATTGAATTACAGTACAGATTACAGGCCTATTTAATTAACAAAATAACCACTGATTGATTTTCCACAATTTTTACATCATATTATATGGCATATGCCAATCATTCACATTAGTTGTACTAGTAATTGAATAAAACAAATGTGGCATTAACATTAAACTTGCACATTTTGGTTTCATTTCTTCCATTCTATAGAATCAATATTGATGATTTGGCATGCTGCTTTGACAGAGGTGTTCTGGATACCAAACTAGAAACCTATGGCTTTGTAAAAAGAGTTGATGACTCAGGTTTGGTAGTTGGTACACAAGAACCTGTGAGTGGTCTCTAGTTTGCATTTATCTTATTAAAAGTGCAACAACCCTGACCCCTTCATAATATTTGCAATGTAATGATCACAAAATAATCACTACCTTTCATTAAGTTTACTCGATTGTATATTTGACACTCAAATTGTGATTAACCTTTAAGTCAACAACTTTGTCAACACCAACAAATTCCTTATAATCAATATATCTATGGTATAGCACACAGGCCAGTTAAGAAGACAATACCAGTGTGCCATGCTCATTATGAGATATCTTTTAACAAATTCTGTGACATTTGTCAAATTACTGTTTCATGGATCAGACAATTGCAGTGTAGTTAGGACATCTGCTTCCATATATCTGTGGACCCCTGTGGGCTGGGGGTTGTAGACTCTGCCCACGGTGTTCCCCGCCTGTTGTAAGAGGCGACTAAAGGGAGCTGACACTATATAACACATTGGTGTTGGTGTGTTGTTAAATCTGATCCAACTATAACTCCATATGTCTGCATATACACTCACACATGTAAAAATGGATTTATACTCAATTAAATACAGATTTCCATATTTAGTTTACCTTTTAGATCATGATACAGACAACAACAACGCAATAAAGACAACTGAAAAAAATAAGAATGTAGCTACTGAAGACATGACAAAAACAATCTTCTCTGTTTAGGGGTGGCCCCAGGATTTGCCCGAGGGGGGGCAAGCTCTCCAACAACGGAAGGGCAACCCTCAGCCCCGACAAAGGCTACAGGTTGCCAAAGTATATATGCCAAATGTAAATTATTGATATGCTTTGTGCACCAAAAATTTTTGGCTTCTGTTTACAATTTGAAAATTGGGGTTTTTATTGAAAAAATTTGGGGGTTTTATTGAAGAAAATTGGTAAATTTGGGGTTTTTATTGAAGAATCTACCCTTCCTAAGAGCAAAATCAGGCAGACTGTCAGAGAGACTGACTGTTGTCAAGATTATATATTTTATCATACAGATTAAGGCTCCCCAACAATACTGAAAAACTTCCCCGAAGGGAGGGGGTCTAGACCTCCTCAACAGAGGGGCCTTGGCCCCCTGTCCCCCCCACTGGCACCACTCATTTTGGTTATCAGTTCAGTGGCAATACTGTTGGATGACGACTACCTCCATCACTGTGGTATCAACTTCCACCAGGCATGTATTGCAGGTCAGTGAGGGTTACGTAATCCAGTGGGTAAGATGGTGTGTTGTAGATTAGCTCGGTCACTTGAGAATCAAGTGTTAATATTGATGTTAATGAATTATTATAAATGCAAGACAACTCATCATTTACCATGAATACATGAAATAATTTAAAAAAAAAACATCGTAAGATACTGGTAGGTCATAGAAGAGGATCCAGATTGACAAGATTTAGCAGATAAGTTTCTGAAAATACTGTTGGAGTGATTTCCTGTATGCCTTTTAAGACCATGAAGGACCAGCTACAGAATCCACAGTCAAAATGAGCATGCAGACAAACAAAAAGTTGGTTGCGGTAGTTTGCAGCACAAGAGTTTGCATGTTTAATTGTTCCTTTATTAGCATACCAGAAGAAGTTGTTACCAATAGGTCATCTTTGTAAATGTCACAAAGGTTAAATTCACAGGTAACTAGGATCGGGCACTTCAAAAAGAGGCCAGCACAATAAACCTTATTAACTTTCCTGTTGTTCCTGTTGTTGAATTTAGAAGGGTTAAGAGGAAGTCTTTTTTATGGCTTTAGGAAGGAATTGCCTACAGCTTTAAGAGATCCATGCGGCAGCTAATCCTGCCGATTCTTTTAAAGTGAAAATGGCTGACCAATTAGCAATGTAGAACTTGAAAGTCTAGATTCCAATTAGCAAAATTTATGACCTAAGCTACAGGTATATGTAAATGCACTGTGACAGCAGGTTCAAAGCTTGTTTCATTTGCTGGGTAGCAAAAGACACAATTAGGAAAACAGAGGCATATCACTGTAATAGCTGGAGGGAACTTAAGTGGGGAGCGGCAGGTAGGTGGGATGGCAGAGCTAGAACAAGAGAATTTAAATATTAAGGAGTGAAACAGATACTGCTTTAATATTCAAAAATGTTGTGACTGCAGTTCCAAATAAAAACTTCCAAATCTGTTGAGATGTGAAAGCAAAGTGTTTCCTATCATTACAATTGTTTACAGTATATCCCAGGAAGACATAAATCCAAGGTTTGACAGCCTCTACAGTGAGAACAGGCTTATATCAGGAATTATTAGTTCATCATCCACTGAGTGAAAAGCAGGACAGTAATTATGACAAATCCCAGTGACTTCTAAATCAAGTTCCAAGATATCTGATGGAATTTCTTTATTAAAATATTACTTTGTAAATATTTCCTTACACCACCTTCCAGCTGGACAGACATGTTTACAATAGTGTTTGCACCGGGTACCCGACCATGTCAGGACCAGGTTCTGAAATTGCTACCCGGATCCAAAGTTTCACAAACATAGATTGCACGTATGACAGAACACCTAACATGTTAGTTTTCCTGGCAAAATTTATCACGCACATGCCTATAAAGAACACTTGTCATGCCCATAAGTAAGATACGTTTGTGTTATATTATATCAACGTGCAAAGCAAACTCTCTTATTATGACTTTAAAACAAACTTGTACCCTAACAGAAGTTATATTTTCGGGTACCCAGGGTACCTGATCGACCATCGACTTCAGGTACCCAGTTCCGAATTTTGGACCCGGTGCAAACACCAGTATACAAGCAATGGTTATTTCTACGTATATCATCTCCAGTAAATGCTGTCATTCAAACACAGGGATACTACTGGTATTAATAGTGGCCGGGAACTTTTTCCTCTTCTTGACAATGTATGGTGTTGGTTAGTAGTGAAGCACCATCTCATTTATGACGCCTTGCAAAGCTGAGTCACATGATTTCAGCAACTAGTCTCTGATATACTTCTATGCAAAATATCTGTGAACTTTTAAGTCAAATACATGTTGGATAGATGGGCTTAGAGGGAACAGAAAGGGGGAAAGTATTAGATCTATACATCTCTGTCACCAGCAAATGAGATAATCAGGCCCATGTCCAGGGCAGTGTTTGCATCAGGTAGCGGGCACTGCACAATTCCCACAATATTCCCAGAATTTTCCCACCACTCCTGCAAGTTTTAAAATTGTTTGCAGGAATAACCCACACCTGTTGGGAAAGAGTGGACCTTTTATGTTGTACGTTATCGAGACCCCCCTGCCCCCATTGATCCACGATCCCACTCAAAATATTCTGGAGGGGGGAATTTCCCTCAAATTCAGAGATATGTAGTGCTAATGCTGATCCAGGGGAGGTTCGTGAGTTCAGACAAACCTCCCCAGCAATATCCATGGGGTGCCCCACATAGTAAGAGTAGTATGGTGAACCTGGTAGTGTTGATGATGTTCCATATAACTTACAAAAGCCTTCAGAAACCATCCCAGATAGACAGTCAAGTACTGCTTACTACAATCATTTGTATATAAATACAACTACACAGACAACATCCACTACTACATTTGCATCAGACTAGGTAGGAAAATGAGGGAATATGCTACAAGCTTAAACACTTGATCCATTTAGGTAAAATGAGGCAGCCAAAATGGCAAATCATGCATCTTAAAATATGTTTGGGTTTAATGTTTCAGGACCAGGAAGTCACCTGGGCTCAATGAGGGCTACATTGTGATCATGGATGAACACCAGTGATATTCACCTTTCCTTTTCGACTAGTGCTCAGAAGGTAACATGGTAGGGATATACTAACTGCTCCCAATCCTGCTCCCCGCACTGACATTTAATGTCCCTATGGATGGATTGAGCATATCCCCAGTCTTCAGCAACTTTCCCAATTGCAATATGGGTGGACAATCCTTGCCCTGCTTCACTACTCAGACAGCTGAAGCAAATATGAATCGCAAAGCTCCCTTAGTTCAAAACCAGAAACCAATCACTGTGAACAACAAACTGCCAACAAGCAATGTTTCGAGCCACCAGAAAATTCCAGGTGCTTTCACCAGGATCTGATCCAGGGACCTCTTGAATACAAAGCAGTGCATTCAACCCTCAAGCTTCCTTCATCCTTCAAAATCTAAGTTGTTCTTATTATTTTTAAATACATATCATCTTTGTCAAGGAGTCATAAAACATCTTGGTTTCTAGATTGTTTTCTTAAAATTATTGCCAATGTTTCAAACATGCTTGAAAACCAAGAAAATGACAGCATCATTTTATATCTCATCACCTTCAGAAGTAAAGTTTGCTTGAAATGAGAGAGGGATATCTCTATGTAAGAATGGAGGTCTGCCACTATACAAGTAGCTTGGTCAAAAATCTCACTACAGTTTTGATCAACTAGGCCTTTTCAACGTTTATTTGAAAACAATTGCCATATACAGGAACCTGGTTCAAAACTCAGACTTCCAGGTAAAATTGCTTTTGTCCCCTCCCAGAAAAAGTTCTGTTCAGATGCACTATTTCTGCAATTAATTCTAGTTGAACACTGGCTGACCAGACATACATATTTTCAAATAGAATAACTATCACACTAAGCATTAATGATCACATTTGCCAGGCCCTTCAAAAGGTGAGCATGCATAATCACAAGTGCCTTTAATCTTGTAATCACCAGTGGTGTAAGTGATTTGACAGCTAGAATAAACATTGACTCGTTTACCTCTTTTTTGGTGAAGTGAAAATTTATAACACATGAAATCCAAAATAATGAACATTTAGAAGCAACTTAAAAGGCCTAGGAAGTGCTGCCACCTTCAACCTTGGATACATTTTTGGCAAACATTTTCTTGGTATGTCCCAACCACCTCCAACACCCTATCAATAAAAACCATAAAACCCCTTTCTACTACTCACGGTAATTAACGCAGGCTAGTGGAAAAATATGTCAGTATTAAACTCACAACAAGTTTAGCACTCACAAAAACTGAAAAAGCCACAACAAATTTAGGAAGAAGCAAATATTTACATGTAACATCATTCTTCTTTAACTACAAGGTACTGCTGTCAAAGAGGAAGTGAACCAACCACCAGAGTTGGGAAGTAACGAGTTACAAGTAACGCCGTTACTGTAACGAGTTACATTTTGTGTAACGGAACCCTGTAACGAGTTACATTTGCATTTCAGTAACGGAGCAAGTAACTAGTTACAATTCTGTGTAAAAGTAACTGTAACGGCGTTACATTTGGGTCCCGTTACTTTCCCGTTACAAATAGTCAAAATGACCACAAATTGCATTTTCTTTGAGCTAATGACAGAATAACAGAAAATTTTCAAATTGATGACACTTTGGTAGTAAAATGTAAAATTATTTTCGATATAGGCTATTTATCATTCATCGCTATTATCGACGTCGCCCTCACCGACATCAAATTTTATTCACGATTAGAATCAGAAGTTGATATTAGATGCACACGCTGCAGGCTTACAGGCCGGGCCACTTGATTGTCTATTGAACCAGGGAGTTGTCAAATAGCAACTCCCTGATTGAAATAAGTTTAAAATTGATCTGTATGTCAAAATACTTATTAGACAGATCAATGCTTATTATCCATGAGACCGATTTGTGCGATTATTTGAAAAATACTGAACGGTCCTCTAAGGCTCAGCTGACTTTATGTATTCTAAGTAAAGTCAGCTGGGCCTTGGTTTACTCATATTGTCCTTTAGAGGACACAGTGGAGACAGTGTACCGTGAGAAACGGGTTGGCCCATGGGCATTCAAATACCAGCTTACTTTGAAAGTTTAATCATTGCCTCTTGAGACGTTAGGGCTGGACCCGTGTTCACCCTATCCGAGTCGGAGCTAACTGCGATTCTAGATTCCCAAATCTTTCCGAGCATGGTACTACTCAGGATCCTCAAATTTCTGCCAGTTTTGATTCCAATGGCACCAATTCCGAGACCAGTCTTTTTGCCAATGTATATCATATCACACATACAGATGTTTTAATTCTATCGTACATGTCCACCATTAATTAACAAAGTCATCGTTTGTACTCACTTCCATAGCCTGGCCTCCTGAGTAATTTAGTTGATTGTATGTGACAATACCTTAGATCTGTACATTGTGCACAAATGGAACTTTAAACACTTTTAATGTAACTTTCATATTTGAGAACTCGGCTGGAATGAACTCCGAGTCCGAGTCCAGTTACATCACATTCCGTAAAAATTTCGATTCCGGAACCTTCTATCCCGGGCAAATTCCTAATCTAGAAAAATGCTCTTGAGACCGGCATTAAGCTAACCGAATCCGGACTCTTGCGTTGGAGCCCAGTAAATCTATACGGTGCCAAGCGTTGGTAAACACCGTGCATCCATTTATGCATCTAATTTAACATGTATGGTATCTTTATTTGATGAATCAAACGTATGAATTTAGGCTATATCATATTCTTTTCAATGTCCGTAACTCCTTACACTGGAATAATAGTACGGTTTATATAAAAACACAGCAGAATATTGAAATGGTCAATGGCGTTAAAAGTATCCTAACAAAGCTAATTGGAAAGAGAAGTGTCCGACTTAAAGCTTTACCTATTGTAAAGGGAAAGTGAATTATGTGCACATGATCTGCATGTATAAACTGCATAGTATCACCATTTCTATGCACTGTTTTATATCGACACAATGTGAAACTTGAAATTTATGGGGAAATATCACTTAGCCCAACCTTAGCGGTGAGGTTTTAAAATTTTACTGCTAACAAATGTATTCATCCTCTTATTATACCATATTTATGCTCTTGAGGGGTGAAGACTTTACTGCTGAAACAACGCTCTTCCCCTTTCCGGCATAGCCGCTAACCTCTCTAAATTAGCCGACTGTGTGATGGGAGTATAAAGATTTCAACCCTCAAAGAAGTACTTTGGTAACTGGAAAAGTTTTGGTTATAACCATATTCCTCTAACAAATAGTTTGCGTAAGCTCCGACACAGTATCATGATTCGCTGCTTCATGTTGAGCATTAGGAGCCTCTGCGACAATGCCCATTGAAGATCAGCTAGCTTCATTGACTTTCTTTGGGGAACACCTAAGGATAACCGGCACAAATGAGGTGTCGGTCGTCTCATGTGCCCCCGTCTTACTATCTAATTATGCCCCCCCCCTCCATTTCAGGTACCGAGGTACCGTATATTCACCTTGAAGTAACGAGTTACTTTTGAAATGTAGCTAGTTACTTTTTAGTCAAAAGTAACTGTAACTAGTTACTTTTTCAACATTGTAACTAGTAACTGTAACGAGTTACAATTTTACGGAATTAACTGTAACTATAACGAGTTACTTTCAAAGCGTAACGGGAACAACCCTGCCAACCACCAGTTATTACTTTTGGTATCTGACACAGGCCGAACCCACAGGATAAGATTGCCAGTTTCACAGTTTCAAGTGGAAAACCAAAAATATCATGAGGAAGTCAAAATTAACTTAATTAAGGAAATCATCAGATTACTTCTTAAAGGCAAAACAAATCACACAGTTTTGTTTTCACAATGAAAATAACAAAGAAGGAACACAAACCTGGCAGAGAAAGCAAAACAAACTGACTGTTTGATGTTTCATTTTTTTTATGGTAACCACTTTCTAAGCTCAACCACTTGATGCCAGTCGAAAATGTACAGAGTCATGATGGCTGGACACAAACATTGTAACACGTACTGAACTATACTGTAATGGGGAACATTTGCTGTTTATCAACGACAGAATTGACCCCATGTTTGAGGATTACATTGGCATCAATTTTTGGCCTCTTTCCAAACAACTGTGCCAACATTTATGCCTACCTTTCAATTATGCAAAATACATACATTTATGTAAACAAGAGCCCAATGGGCACTGTGGTTCCTTGCTGCATGTAATGAAACTGAGGCATTACCATACAAATACAAACAAAAGTTTGCTAGTTTTAAGTTTAACTGTTACTATGGTAACGCCTACATACATTCGACAAACCTCATGGTTTTTCAGCTGGAATAATGCAATACCATGTGAAGTATGAAATCCATCCAAGCTTGCTACCTTCAGCTATCTTGTTTGAGAGGTTTTCAGTGTCTGACCTCCGCACCGTCACCCCAGACGACCTCCTCTAAAAATGACACTACTGCTCTTCTTGCCATAATGCATCCACACACTAAATATGGAATCTATACAAGCTTGCTAACTTGAGATGTGGTGTTTAAAAAGTTCTGTGTTTGAGGATTGGTGACCCCAAACTTGAGCACAGACTGTGCACAAGCTCAAACCCAGGGTTGGGAAGTAACGAGTTACAAGTAACGCCGTTACTGTAACGAGTTACATTTTGTGTAACGGAACCCTGTAACGAGTTACATTTGCATTTCAGTAACGGAGCAAGTAACTAGTTACAATTCTGTGTAAAAGTAACTGTAACGGCGTTACATTTGGGTCCCGTTACTTTCCCGTTACAAATAGTCAAAATGACCACAAATTGCATTTTCTTTGAGCTAATAACAGAATAACAGAAAATTTTCAAATTGATGACACTTTGGTAGTAAAATGTAAAATTATTTTCGATATAGGCTATTTATCATTCATCGCTATTATCGACGTCGCCCTCACCGACATCAAATTTTATTCACGATTAGAATCAGAAGTTGATATTAGATGCACACGCTGCAGGCTTACAGGCCGGGCCACTTGATTGTCTATTGAACCAGGGAGTTGTCAAATAGCAACTCCCTGATTGAAATAAGTTTAAAATTGATCTGTATGTCAAAATACTTACTAGACAGATCAATGCTTATTATCCATGAGACCGATTTGTGCGATTATTTGAAAAATACTGAACGGTCCTCTAAGGCTCAGCTGACTTTATGTATTCTAAGTAAAGTCAGCTGGGCCTTGGTTTACTCATATTGTCCTTTAGAGGACACAGTGGAGACAGTGTACCGTGAGAAACGGGTTGGCCCATGGGCATTCAAATACCAGCTTACTTTGAAAGTTTAATCATTGCCTCTTGAGACGTTAGGGCTGGACCCGTGTTCACCCTATCCGAGTCGGAGCTAACTGCGATTCTAGATTCCCGAATCTTTCCGAGCATGGTACTACTCAGGATCCTCAAATTTCTGCCAGTTTTGATTCCAATGGCACCAATTCCGAGACCAGTCTTTTTGCCAATGTATATCATATCACACATACAGATGTTTTAATTCTATCGTACATGTCCACCATTAATTAACAAAGTCATCGTTTGTACTCACTTCCACAGCCTGGCCTCCTGAGTAATTTAGTTGATTGTATGTGACAATACCTTAGATCTGTACATTGTGCACAAATGGAACTTTAAACACTTTTAATGTAACTTTCATATTTGAGAACTCGGCTGGAATGAACTCCGAGTCCGAGTCCAGTTACATCACATTCCGTAAAAATTTCGATTCCGGAACCTTCTATCCCGGGTAAATTCCTAATCTAGAAAAACGCTCTTGAGACCGGCATTAAGCTAACCGAATCCGGACTCTTGCGTTGGAGCCCAGTAAATCTATACGGTGCCAAGCGTTGGTAAACACCGTGCATCCATTTATGCATCTAATTTAACATGTATGGTATCTTTATTTGATGAATCAAACGTATGAATTTAGGCTATATCATATTCTTTTCAATGTCCGTAACTCCTTACACTGGAATAATAGTACGGTTAATATAAAAAAACAGCAGAATATTGAAATGGTCAATGGCGTTAAAAGTATCCTAACAAAGCTAATTGGAAAGAGAAGTGTCCGACTTAAAGCTTTACCTATTGTAAAGGGAAAGTGAATTATGTGCACATGATCTGCATGTATAAACTGCATAGTATCACCATTTCTATGCACTGTTTTATATCGACACAATGTGAAACTTGAAATTTATGGGGAAATATCACTTAGCCCAACCTTAGCGGTGAGGTTTTAAAATTTTACTGCTAACAAATGTATTCATCCTCTTATTATACCATATTTATGCTCTTGAGGGGTGAAGACTTTACTGCTGAAACAACGCTCTTCCCCTTTCCGGCATAGCCGCTAACCTCTCTAAATTAGCCGACTGTGTGATGGGAGTATAAAGATTTCAACCCTCAAAGAAGTACTTTGGTAACTGGAAAAGTTTTGGTTATAACCATATTCCTCTAACAAATAGTTTGCGTAAGCTCCGACACAGTATCATGATTCGCTGCTTCATGTTGAGCATTAGGAGCCTCTGCGACAATGCCCATTGAAGATCAGCTAGCTTCATTGACTTTCTTTGGGGAACACCTAAGGATAACCGGCACAAATGAGGTGTCGGTCGTCTCATGTGCCCCCGTCTTACTATCTAATTATGCCCCCCCCCTCCATTTCAGGTACCGAGGTACCGTATATTCACCTTGAAGTAACGAGTTACTTTTGAAATGTAGCTAGTTACTTTTTAGTCAAAAGTAACTGTAACTAGTTACTTTTTCAACATTGTAACTAGTAACTGTAACGAGTTACAATTTTACGGAATTAACTGTAACTATAACGAGTTACTTTCAAAGCGTAACGGGAACAACCCTGCTCAAACCATAACATGTGAAATGATGCTTTGATGCATTTGCTGTAGCTTTCAACATTTGATTTTGAGTAGTGTGTGGTACTTTTAGGTGTGATGATTGTGACTAGCACACGTCTACAATTAATAACTTGTTGTTTGGAAATGTTTCAGTATAACCCTCCCAACACAACAAGCCAGTAACATGATACCCCGCGGAGCGGACGAAGTTTTTTCGTTCAGCTCATCGCTGCGAAAAAACAAACTGAGGGCGGCAGCCTACAAAATGGGCGGCAGCCACAGAGGCGCTACGTAGGCTAGTAACATGATCACTCCTCTGTCTTTCGCCATACCCACCTACACAAATTGTTCAAATACTGCTCAGAAGAACAACTGTGTGTGTATATGAAGTGATGAAATTTGACCTCTTGACCATGAGTCCTTACTTACCCATTCTTTGAACAGGGAGTTGACAGTTGCTCTCACAACAGTTGACTTATACAGTGCATGCATGTACACACAATGGAAACCCATTAGACAGCTCCCTTTAAACTAACCTAAACAACCTCACAGGATTGACCTCTTGTACACAGACAGTTTTAAAGGGAGTGCAGTGTACTGTATGAGGTAAGCTGATTTTGTGAGACTGGTTAAAATACAGTAGAGGGGTGGCACAAAATTGGTCAAAAAGGTGTCTGGTGACCTCAAATGACCTATGACCTCCACCAAACATACTAGGCTTCATCCTTGCACCAAAAGTCATCTACATACCAAGTATGAAATCTATCCAAGCTTCCTACATTGAAATATCGTGCTTAAAAGGTTTTCGGTGTTTGACCCCTGGTGATCCCAAATGACCTTTGACCTTCACCAAACATACCATGATTTGTCTTTGCACCACAAAGCATCTACATACCTAGTATGAAATCTATCCAAGCTTCCTACCTTGAGATATATCTTGTTTAAGAGGTTTCCAGTGTTAGATCTCCAGTCACCCCAGATGACCTTTGACCTCCACCAAAAATGACGCCATTTCTCTTCTTGCCATAATGCATCCACATACTACATAGGAAATCTATCCAAGCTTCCTACATTGAGATATCGTGATTAAAAGGTTTTTGGTGTTTGACCCCTGGCGACCCCAAATGACCTTTGACCTCCACCAAAAACAATAGGGCACGCCTTCTCACCATGGCAAACCTACGTACCAAATCCAACTTCCATCCAACCTTCCCTTATTGAGTTACAGCGTACCGAAGCAAGTGTCACACACACACACACACACACGCACACACACACATACACACACACACACGCCAAGCTGACTGCATAGGTTCCTTTTGCTACCGCAAGGAACCAATAAAAAAAGGAAGCCATGATGACATAAAAAAGTACAAACTACTTAGTAGCTATTGTGACACTCCTACAGCTAGACATCAATTATAATCAGCAATTTCCTATTTTTTACTGTTTTAAAAGCTTTCTACAAATTTCCCCTCCCTTTCATTTGCAAGCATTATCCAGTATACTTTACCTTGACAGTATAAATGAAAGGACTGCAAGCTGTACATGAATTACTCTACCTAGCAGGGAGCTATGATAAAATGACTGTCAGAATATCTACTTTGAGAAGTTTGTTACCAATAGTCCACCACCCTGTTATGACTTTAAATTGTATCATAGCAGACTCATAAATTTAGATGCTTCAATTAAAAGGCATACGTTATCATAGGATAATGGGGTTTCCTGCAAGACCGAAGGTCCACAAGACTGAAATTGCATTGGCGCAACAGCCTGAAGCCTGAAATGACATGATGTGGGACAAAACATGAATTAAGGTTCGCAAGACCAAAGGTCTAACCCAAGTAGTTAGGGCCGCAAGACTAAAAGTCCACGAAAAATGCAACTAGGGTCTGCAAGACCAAAAATAAATATGCGTCCGTCAGACTAAAAGTAACTTAAATCCATGCAATTGATTCAATGGATACATTCCATTGTTCACAAAGTATACTGCTTAATGGCTAGGATGATTACATTTATATTATCTGATCCAAGTATCCTGAGGGTATCCTAAGCAAGATTACACGCAACTGCCTGTAAAAAATTTATGTTTTTGTCAATTGTTAGGTTTAAAACCTCTGTAAGTTCCATTCTCAACTACTTCTAGGTCTAGGCCTACATTTCAAAGGGATGTAGCATACCCCCCCCCCCTCAAACCAAGGAGTTGTGGACAACTCTCTGCCCAAACATATAGGAATATCCCCAGAGTTCTAAACACAGTTGATAGCTGCACTTTGACTGAAATTCATTCAAACAATACAGTTTTCACTTTCGTTGGTCAAAAATGACTTGTACAGTCTGTTGCAGTGTTCCCAATTATGCTCACACACACTGTGCCTGACAATATTGCCTCGAGCAATTTAAACTCGGTGCAGGCTACTGTGGCTCTGTCCTAGTAGCTCCACCCATGTTCTCTGAACTTTTGTCTTTGACTTTTAGAGCTGCAACTATATATAGACAGGAGGCTTGGTTTAAAGACAGACAGTCATCACCCCAAAGTATATTTCTAGTGTGGGGGTATCAAAATTCTCAGTTGGTGAAGCTCTTTGATTGACATCAAAGTTTGAAAATTTGAAAGATGCAGAGTAGCTCACATTCCACACAAAGCAGAGAGAAGACTTTTATTACAATTTATAGCATTGCATGCTCACCAGGACATGGCCTTAAGCAATAAAACAGGTTTATTTCTGCACAAGGAAGAGCTTCATACAGTCATGGGAGGAGCTAGAAGGTGCATAGTTGGGAGAACTGGAACTGTCTGGGATCATGAAATTCTCCTTTACATTGGAGGAGGGGCTTGAAGTTAACTTAGTAGGGACAGAGAGTTGCCACAACTCTCTGGCAGGGAGAACTGGTACTGTCTGGGGTGAGCTTTGAGAGCCTTTACCCAGTATGAACATACATTTCCAGGGAAGCAATTCTCACAAACGTTTGGTCTCGCAGGCCTTCAGTCTCACAGGGCCTTCCGTCTCACGGACCTTCCGTCTCACAGCCTGTAACCTAGGACACTGCTGTGGGACTCTACTATCAGACCATGGAGCTACAATGAAGCTCCATGGTCTGACCATGCTCTCAAACAGCAACTCCCTGGTCTGACCATGCTGTCAAATAGCAACTCCCTGTCTGCAAATTTTGATATAAAATGCATAATAGCTAGCATAGGAACCACAAGCTCAAGGTTTCAATTGTGTAGTTAGGAGGACTGGACACGGGACTCATTAAATCATCATTCATTTACTCCCACACACCATTCAATCCTTTGGCAAAAACTGAGTCTCTGAAGTCTCTGAAACACATTAAACATTACTTCGAAAACTGACTTGGCGGTGATTCATCCAGTATTTCTTAAGGTTATAGAGGTGATGAGTAAACCAACCAAAATCTTTATACTGTATAAAGCTCTCCTCCACTGTACATACAGCAACTCACTGCTTAAAGTGCCTCCCCCATGAGTCATTTCAAAAAAATGTGAGAATCTCATTTTCAGCTTGAATGAGTGAGGTAAATCTAGGATGAAATGAATGTTTCATGTGAGATACACTTCCATGTGTGCTGGAGGCGAAAGTAATCATCACATATATACACTGCGAGTAGATCCTTTCTCATTTTCCCAATAGACCAAATGCTTTTTCCTACAGGAACATTACTGCTTCTGTAACCAAAGATTTTTTTTTTCTGGTACACCCTTTTTAATCAAGGCTCTATATGATGACTACACAAATGCTTGCATTCAACTGTGCATTACCTGGTCTATTTCACTCATCCTCACCTCCTACTGAAATACAATGTTGTCTAATTGCAATTACTTTCGGTAAATAGGAGGCAAGTAGAGCGGCTAATAGACTCCCAAACCAGGCAGTTTAGCAAATAAGAAGAGAAAATGTATTTGAAGTTGCACAAAATGCCATATTGGTGGTGGTCTCTTTGAAAATTCTACACACCTGAGCATTTTACATTTGTTCTCAGTTGGTGTGGGAGAAGAACGGTGTCCTTGTCTATAGGGAGTTTTCACGCATGCGAAAGTCAGGTAAGGCAACCATGTTCTGGAGGACAAACAAACACACAAACACGCTACACACAAACACGCTAGGTCATGAACTAAAGCAATGTGGTACGTGGCGCAGTGTCCTCCAGAACAACACGTGCTTCCACTGAATTTGACCTTTTGACCTTTGGTGCAAGCTCCCTATATAGTATACTGAAAATATAAGGATGACACTGCCTTTAAAAAAAAAGATTACCCACAGGGTTATGATTGATCAAGAAATATGTTATACAGCCTGCTATATAATGTAGACAAGTGACTGGGAGCATTTATATTTAACCACATGATTACTGAAGTACGGTAGACTCGTACTTCATGCACTCATGACCAAAAGCATACTTTACCCATCTAAACTGGTAACAGCTTTTATTTTTGAGAAATTTTTGATAAAGACATGTTAGTCTAAATTTCCATGGTTAGCCAAGGATAAGCTAAGTACTGTAAGGTTATATTAAGTCCCTCACATGTGTGAACTACTACATAATAGGCCTGGGCAGGTCACTGGACTCTACTCGAGAGTCACAACTTCTGTCCAGGAGTCAAGTAATGACCGCTTCCCTGGTATTGGACTCCTAGGAAATTTTCAATATTGCTAAAAACATGAACAAAGATAACAGACTGGAGTTTGCATGTGTGTTGCTTTGCATTTTTTCATGAAGTATTACACCAAAACTGACTGTTTTGATTTCTGTATGCAAATCGTGAGATTCCTCTTCAGTTGCCCACTTCGACTGCCCAATGTTGGCAGTTGGGTACCGGTACCCCATTCTTTGAAAGGCCTATACTGCAAGCCAAGTGGTGAACTTACACCCATTGGTAGGCTAGTTAAACGATGATTTAATGCTGCCGAGGTACATAATCCTATGTCAGAACTATGACATCATCTTGAGAGTCACTACTCGGTTCAGAGTTGTGGCCAATACGGCAATGGATACCTGAATCCAAAACAATTGGGAGTCCACAAGCCTATTAAATAATGGTCTAGGGGACTGACTGAATAATCCTGGATGGTGACCTTCGCAAATGATCAAAGTAAAGACGAAAAATAAAGGCTCCATGAAGATAAAATATTGTGCATTGAACTTTCTGTCTCTGTTTTCACTGAAGTAAAAAAAGCATCAAACTTGTTTTTCTTCTAATTTTTCTTGTTTAATAACAGGCCTACACAAACATTTTAGCCAATTTAGAAACACATCCAACCATATCACTCTTCTCTTTTACAACCCAGACTTTTACTTTGAAAAGAAACAAATTCAGCAGCCAATTTGCTTACTTTAGCTATGGTTACCAGTAAAAGTTAAGAAGACTGAAGCAAGCTATTCATAAATGTGAGCCAAAGGAATACATACATGTGCCAGGGCAGACTGACTTTTATGTTGGCTTACAAGCAAAGAAGGTATAGTCAGTTAAGTACCTAACTTTCTTGTATAAATGTTAAATCATTAAATAACACACTGTAACCCTACCTTTGAAATCTATGGGACAGTCACATGATTTGGCTATCAATAAAAAAAAAAGCATCGAATGTGCAGTACAGAAACTTAAAGGCCAATTCTCATCATTCCAGGCAGTTCCAATTCTCCCAACTCAGCAACTTGTAGGTCCTCCCATAACTGTATAAAGCTCATCCTTCTGCAGACACAAACCTATTTTATTGTTTCAGGCCATGTCCTGGTGAATATACAAGGCTATAATATGCAATCCAAGCACTCTCTCTGCATTGTGTGGAATGTGAGTTGCTCTGCATCATTTGAATTTTCAAACTTTGATGTCAATCAAAGAGCAGTAACCAACTGAGAATTTTGATACCCCCACACCAAAAATGCACTTTGGGGTGATGACTACCTGTCTTTAAAATGGCCGTTGCCATGCATGTGCCATACATACAATATTAGGCTTGGGCAACTCCAATGTTTTTGTAGTTGGGTGCCCACACCCTCATGAGTACTAACTTACATACAATGAAGTCAAAATGGCCGTATAAAAGAACAGCTTTAAAGTAAGGATTTCTAGTCTGATACAAAAGCAGATTTTCTTCCCAGGCTTTTCAACAGCTAAGCGACTGTACTGCTGATATCAAGATTCATAGCCGTCATGTGGTGAAGTCATGAACCCAACAAAACTAGAGTCTCTGCTGTATTAATGACAGGAATTTACCATTCTTTAAAATGCCCAATTACAATTTGTAGCCTGTTTTCTTAATTTGCACAGATTTCCATTTTGTCAAAGTCAATAATTCCATATGTAAATTTAGGATTGCATACTGCAATAACACATGCTTTTTAAAGTCATTATAATTTACAATGAAACCTGAAGATCGTTTCGAGTGTTTTATACATTCTTGGTGGGTGACTTCATCACAAATGAGTTTACTTTAATGACATGATATTAGTTTGGATATGATGAAAAATTACTTAAGTTTCTGATTGTGAATACTTTTAATTTTTTGCAGTTTTTTGTCTTCTTGGTTTTTTGTGTTTTCTGTGTTGTACTCTCATTTTCATGAATTTTGTCTGTTTTCTGCAAAACTATTAACTCCCATCTTGAGTGTCTCTTCCACCCTTGCCTACTGTAGCAGTCTAACTCTGAAGCAGAGCCAGCTTAACCCCTCCCAAGCCTTTTGCACATTGTTTTCACAAAATTTTCATGGCCTGTTTGAATCAGTCTCATTTTCACATGTAAGGTCCAGTCAACATAAAGTAGCGAAAAACAGTGGTTAAATTATTTCCCGATCTTTACATACCTCATTCACAGTTAACTACAATAACTTGGAAGTCCTGAAAATATGTCACGATTCAGCATATTCTAATTAAATCACTTTCACTTCTAAGTTATGAACCAAAAGAGATTTGTTTTACGAATCTAGTAAAATTCCCCCACATTCTAGGGGCCCGCATTTCCTTGTCTCTGGCTGAGGCTTCAACTGTATACATGGGTCATGTATGAAATGATATCTCTAATTAAATCGTATCTAAGGTACAGTCTGCCTCCATTTGGCTTCAAGAATTGATAAATGTTTGCATACCTCTATAGAGGGATTTCATGTGATGTCACACGCAATGGATTCCCAGGCACTGAAGGGCAAAACACACACGCAGTAAGCGTATGTACAGCACACGTGCACGGCATAACCATAGATACTACTGTGACACAATGGACGCGTGCCTGTCAAACCCAAAAAGACGCGTGATCTTGCCCTTCAAAATTGCATCTAGTTGGTTAAGTCACGTGACTGAAATCCCTCTATAGTCTGTAAAAATGTAGACTTTTAAATCCCTAACACATCACAAATTTACATCACCCATTCTGAATGAACTACCAACTGAAAATTGCTTCCATGTACATACTTTAATCCTCAATTACTTGTTCTACGATAAGAAAACAAGGATTTTAGTGCCACATGAATAATGAGAATTTTAATTAAAAAATGAGATGGGAAAAACCTTTTCATGTCCTCATCACATGTGGACTAAGCTTAGCCATCAATCAGGATACCTAAAATTAAGAGTTTACTTCATTTCATAACAAACTTTCCTCTTAATCCATCCATGATAGTTTGTTTCAAACTCTGTTACAAATCCCAAGAAATATGGACAAATAAATCTAACTCAAATTACGGCACCTTTGAATGAACATCAACAACATTACTAGATAGTTGAAATATTTGGCAAGATGCCATACAAAGCTTGTAAGCAATTTTACTTTCAAAGAAATTTGGGACTTGCAAACTTTGTGAAAATAATTGCTCATCATTGAGGTTACTTTTTAACTAAAAAGAAGCCTTTGCCTCTTTCTTAAAGCAAAGAAAAGAAAATTTTCGTATGCATATATGTATTATTTTTAGTTTCGTCTGAGTCAGCTGTGTTGACGTGTCACTTTTTGATAGCCTGTGCAGCAATTTATGAATAACCTAATAATTATGAAAATGGTTTTACTTTTCCTACACAATCAGTGTGGGAAAACAAGCGAGGGGTAACAGTCGCTGTCTGCCTACATTCTCCAATCACATTTTCACTTCTTGTAAAGTGAAATGAAACAAGTACAGTATAGTATAATAAGCTTCCTGATTCTAAAATGCTTTAAACTATTAACTTCCTTATAAGCCTAAGTTGAAGTGTTACTGTTTAAAATGTTTTCTTCTCCTAGATTAATGCCGATAAGCAAGAATCAATTTTGTTTCAGAAAAGCCCTTTGACTCCATGTCAACTGTGTTTGAAGTAGTTTTCAAGTAATTGATTTAATTGGCAAGGCTACTCTTGCTACAGAAGTTTTCCATCAACCAAGAGTTCAAATGCAATACAATTACTCTCACCCTTTTCCCAGTCACAAGAGAAAAAGAAACAGGGAAAGATACTGTACCCACCAAATGAAATACAGACATAACACTCCATTCTGTTTTCCATTTCTACACACACAGAGTGGACAATTGTATGATATCTGAGAATATTTTCCTTGGCCAACTGCTAAGTTTACAGTTGATTCTTTACATACATATTCAAACATGCAATTACTGTAAGTTCACATAAAATAACAATAACCAAGTAAACAGTCTATTAAAATCACAAAAAGTCTTTTCCAAGTGTTGCTTTTGCTTTTAAAGGTCCTTCCTGAAAACATAAAAAGTCCACCCTCTCTCCCAGAATGTATATTTCAACATGATTTCAAGTTAGGTTAAAGGTCGGCATACACACTACTAAAACATTTAATTAATTCATCCCTTATCATTCTTCTAACTCACCTTCTTCATTATAACTAAGAGCATACAGTAGTGCATCATTTCCTGCTAATGCTCTGACATAATCACTGCATCTGTCCTTGCACTATCCCACAAGCTTAAAACTTTGCTGGGATATTTATTCCTCTTATCTGAGGAGTTTTTGGTGTTACTGTTTCTCTGAAGAGAGTCCGATACATCTAAAGGAGCTTTCACACTAGACAAGGAACTGATCTATTGATCACTCTAGATTTCCAATATCAATATCATAGATCAGATGGTAAACCTGATATGCATTTTCAGTTACAGGTTAGATCCTGAGTAAGAGATCTGATTCTATCCTAGTGTAAAAGCACCAGCACTTGCATTTCTAAAAATTAAATGGACGTAAATTTGGTATTAGATTTTCATATTTTTATGCCTGTCCACCATTTTGGTCATAACTTTCAAAATTCAAAGCATAAATGGATGTGTGGTACCTGACTCAAAATTCCAAATCAGTGGACGTAACTTCTAGCACCTGGTGGCTTACTTTACAACAAAAGAAGTAATTTGTGCTTTAACTTCTGCTGGTGAAGTGTAAAATGCGAACGCTGAAAAACACCTTATATTATCCACATCAATCAATAAATAAATTAAGCCGTGATGAAGGCAACCTTTATCACTACTGCAATATAAAAGTTATAGATCACTTATATTATGCAACACAAAACTCTTTCTCTTAATAGAGTGCCAAATGTCATTACTTCCTAAGGTAGAGCTACTGTAGAAGGAAATGATGTTAAGTTGGATAATTCTTCCGTGTAGCAATCTTAAAATATCTTGAACCAGTTCCCAAATCAAAACTGATTGATCAACTATTCTAATAGCTTCACTATGGTTAATCAATGATGACTTTGGCAGTCAGTTATTCCCAATTGCTCACACACAGTAGTGTTTGAATATTTTAACCTAACACTGCAAGCTACTGTGCAGCTTTGTCTGAGGTGTATATTCTTCTTATTATTATTTATATTTTTTCTTTTAATTTTAACAGTTGAAGGAGCTGGAATAAAAGTTAAACTAGCAAGGAGAATTTTTACTGACAGGGAAAGATTGAAGGGTCTTTAATGTGACCTTGAGCACAGTGCTTTTATTCACTCCAAAGGAAGACAAATTCAAACTATGTCTCCAAAAGGACCGTACGTAAGCTGCTCTGATTGGTCAGTGCCATCCAAAGATTGGTGCAACTTAAATTGCATAGCAATGCACAAAGCTCAACATAAAAGGCTTTTCAAATTGCAGGAAGATATACAGCTCAAATTGTTTTAATAGAATTGTTGGCAACTTAAAGATACTGTGTGCAGTGTTTAGTACTAGACGATTGGAGGTGGGGAATGAAACTATTGTGGGCGGTGTTTAAGATAGCAAATGAGATTGGAGGTGGAGCTACAGAAAACAATGTTGGCTGACTGTAAACCATCTGGGCCAATGAAAACCAGCATGCTTAGCAAGAACAAAGCATCAATAAGCTATTCAAGACTAAGTCTGCTACTGTAATACATTGTGTCCAAAAATATTACCCTTGCGCCTCTTTCATCAGACAACACTGCAGTTACCCACAAGGAAACTGAAAATTATAACCTTAATTAGGTGACTGAAATGAGTTTTGCTGAGTTGGAAAACTCTTTAAACAGAAAGAAGTTAATCTTTCACTCTGTCACAGATTAAAAATTTAATCTTACATTTCCTGTAAGAACAATATGGTTCAAAGTTATATTCTAGAAACCTTACAGGAAACACCACATGTAGTGTACCTATCATTCAAACATAGCCTTTATTATCAGATCTGTGGGCCAAAATATCACTGAAAATTTAGTCCAAACTTAAAGGTTGTGCGACATGCCACCAAAAAGAGCTGTTTCACTTGTCACTTAAATAATTAAGTCCTCCAATCAAAGTTCCGTTGGAATTATTTTAATATCTCTTACCGTTCTCAAAATATACGTCTTCAAAGTTCGATGGTTCCTGAAGAAACTAATTGCCTATGCAAAATAATGATGTGGAGTGTTGCACAGTGTTATGATTTCTTTTGTTAACCCTATATAAATTATCTCTTAATTACTGATCATATAGATTACAGTTTGGTGAGTGATATCAATATTTTTCAGGGAAAAACAAGTTTTATAATAAACCCCACAGGGAATAACAATGCTACCAGTGTCCTTGAAATTAAGGCTGAGAAAACAAAGGCTAACATGTGCCATATATGGTATGTCCCTCTTTCGATGTCACATATTTGAATATTTACCTCATGTTTATTCATGATACAAGTGTGAAATAGAAATTTCCCTGAAAATGGTCAATATTTGATGGGTTTTAATGGAAATTGTGGCTATTTTCTGGATTTTTAATGCTTTTTAGACCAAATATCCAACTGTGTTATTTTCATGTCACACGACCTTTAAGACTGGGTGCCAATTATCTTTGGACCAAAAATAAATTGAGGCAGCAAAGAAGGTAGTTACATGCAGACATATAGTGTTAAAGGTATTTGTTTCTAATCTGTCAAGAAGGTACTCTTTTTATTAACAAGAAAGAGGAATACAGTTGCAGCCAAGAATATGTCATTCATCATCGAGACAGTGTAAATCTTTTCAACTCACATAACATGATTATCAGCACCTAACAAAATAAACAGGAAGGATTTAGAGTATCCATATAATGAGTGACTGGCAAAAAGCATAGGCATGTACATTTGAGGTAGGATTTAACAAAGCCGTTTAATCTATTCTTAACCTATTTGTTAATATATCTTTGCTTATCTCCTTTCAATAGACAACCAAGGTACAATGAGGCAATACTTGGAAAAGCACCACTGATACCCTTCACACTGTCACAGAGTGACTTGTAAACTAATTGCTTATTGCTATCATGACTTAGAGCCACCAAAAATTGAGTGAGGGAGTTCCCCTTAGGTTTTCTTGTTTTGTTTTTCCCTTTTTTTTTGTTGATGCCTTTTCAGTTTTATACCCCTCTAACCATCAACACCCCATAATCTCTCAACATTACACAGGGGCAACATCACTATTTCAACAAAGTTATAACAAACTAAACAGTAATATCATTTAAATCTAACCATCAGAACATCAAAAGAATTATAGAACTAACATTGTAAAGACACTAATAGCTCTTAAAAGACTGAGAGCAATGAACATGCTCAAAATATGCCCTGGGAATACTTCCTAGAATATGCAAAACGAGATCTTGTGACTGGCACCAAGGAAGGATATAGTGTGCTTACAAGTGAACTTACAAGTCACATATGGTTTTACATTGAGCTACCTACAGACAAACACACACTGTCTACAACTAGGTAAAATGTCCAAAAGAAAGTGTACATCACAACTAATGGTAAAACTATGGTCTTTTGTATAAAACTACAAGGGCTTCTACTTTTACAGGAACATCCTTCAGAGACACTTCAGAAGAATCCTGCACAACAATCAGAGGATATATTTCTAGTGGATATACTCATGATAAAGATGAGATGCTGTAAGATGCTATGCTGCAGCAGTTCCCCTCAAGGCAGAAGTTTTGTGGCTTGATCCATCCACTAGATGGGCGACAATTCATGACTAAGATACAGTCACATAAGATGAGTCATTGCAGGGCAAATGTAGTCAATGACATCTGAATAATGGCTTTTTCTTTAATAATCATGTGACAATAGCTGATACTGAATTGTAAAATAATGTAGAATAACTCCTTTGTTTACATTTAAGATGTAATACTTACATCACAAAACATCATGAAATATACTTGTAAGAGCAATCAGAGGAGATTTTAGGATTACTGTCGGTTACGATACATGTTGCTCACCTTTGCTTTTATCCCTCGGGGGGGGGGGGAGTGGGAGTGGAGGAAAGATGGCTATACTCTGGGAGAGGGTTTTCCTAGTTTGACAAAATTCTGAATTTTATAAAATTTCTAGATATACTATGGTAGAATATTTGCAGGATAAATGTTCAAGTACTTATTTGTGTACTTGAAAATCTGCATAAACACAAAGCTCTGGGAATAATCCTGCATCAGTGACCATTACTCAGACAAAGACTGAGGTTTTGGGAGCTGGAAGTGAATTAAAGGAAAGCTCAACCATACTGTTAATATCGTTGCTTACAAATAATACCAACACTTCAGTGTATTGATATTTCATTGGTTGTTCGAACCACCTATATGAACACAACACAGTTGCATACTCAATTAATATTAGTAACAAACTATACATCCCCCTGAAAAGTTCTTCGCTAGTAACACTGTAATGATTATTGTACAATACCCCACCATTACAAACTTGTCAACTTTTGATACTGTACATTACAGTGGAATTCTACTTGGTCATAACCCCCATATACACCCATGTACAGAAAAATATTTCCAAGAAGTAGTGTAGACCATTGAAGATTTAATTTGAACACAAAATGCATGACAAGCAATTTTACTGTTTAAACCACACCCACAATACTCTACCAGTATCTATAAGGGTGAATTAACTATTTTCAAGGAAAAACCAATCAGCAAGAAATGCTGGTAAACTAATCTCTGCAAGTGCAGGTCTTGAGAATATCTCAAAGATGTCTGCAAGTTGTTTTCAATTTGGGTCACCAGTGAATTCCAATTTAACAGACTTTCAGGCCTCTAAGAAGATTAACAACTAACCTATAAAACTATGCCTGTCTTTCCCTATGCTTTATTTTCGTTGTACTTGCAATAAATATTTCATATCTGAAAAGCTTGTTTCTTGATGTCTTTTGAAAAGAATTTTGAGGCATGCCATCAGCATTTCCCATCAGCTGTTGAGATGTCATACCTGATTACAGATCCTACTCCAATACTGGTAGAAACAATGAATGTTTTAAATAATGGTATGCAATTGACAGCCAATGGACAAGTGTCTTACACCCCTTACCTATTCACAGGAAGCCACATTAGCAATTTAGATTGAAAGAATTAAAATCTGTTCCCTGGCAGTGACATGGGAAAATGGCACTGGTGTCATGATAAACTTAACACATGAAATTACAACATTTCTTCCTAAAACTGCTCTAACCACCATTCAAAACCCTCAACTAAATACCATTCTTATCCATACCACATCCACATCATAGCTAGCAATCAATGCTGTATTTTGGGGGAAGTGAGTACTGACCAATGAGCAAGTTACAGCTTGTCATCGAAGCCAGATGAATGCACTTTTCCTGTACTAATGACTTTGTTTACACATTCAATCCAGAAGTTAATTAAAGGTGCACTCTCCTAGTACACGACTCTTAACTGCCAAAACACAAAATAGATGCATGTGGACACAGAATGACCAGCACTTTAATTGAATTAATTTGATGCATTGAAGTTAGATCATTGGAGCCTCTTGAGTATGGGGTCCCGGTTGAGTCCAAGTAAGGTGGGTATTTCAACCAACAGCAATGTTGCCCCCATTTTAAATGACCTTCTAAATGACTACTTCCAGATTTGAGATAAATTAGAAATTGGAAGCCACCCCATTGAAGCTGTACTTCATACACTATAAGAACCCTTGCTGGTTTCCACTACTATTGTGGTAAATATTGGCTTGAAAGACAATTACACTTCTATTTTTGGCTGCCTTGTACAATGACATGTTGTTTTAAGTTATTATGATACATGCCAGGAAACAGTTACAACTTAAGATTTAATTCATCTGTTGATGTAATTTGTGGAGAGAGTCCATTTGAATGGATACTTTGTTTAGACACTAGGGTTGATATATTGTACTTGCAATGTAACATAAGTACTTGTTGTTAGTTAGAATATACTTCCCTGTGCCTTTCACATTTCAGTCATCAATAGACGTATTTCAACAAACCAGGAAGGTAGACAGTACTCAGAGAACCAAATAAATACAAGAATAAAAAAAGTGTTTGACCCACAAGCTAGCGGTACATGTTAAACTGCAACTAACCAGGATGGTTGACAGTACTCTGAGCCAGTTTTGTAGTATGAGTACTACATTTATATGAGTACCAGTATATCAATACCCTGACCCAGCCTTGTATTATGAGTGCTACAATTTCATGAGTACCAGTATATCAATACTCTGAGCCAGCCTTGTATTATGAGTGTTACATTTTCATGAGTACCAGTGTACCAGTGCTCTGAACCAGCCTTGTAGCATCACTGCAACATTTTCATGAGTACCAGTATACCAGTACTCTGAGCCAGCCTTGCAGTATGGGTAACAATTTCACAAGTACCAGTATATCAGTACTTTGAGCCAGCCTTGTAGTATGGGTACTACATTTTCATGAGTACCAGTGTATCAGTGCTCTGAACCAGCCTTGTAGTATTACAGCTACATTTTCATGAGTACCAGTGTACCAGTACTCTGAGCCACCTTGTAGTATTTAGTGTTACATTTTCATTAGTACCAGTAATTCTCAGCTATCTTGTAGTATGAGTACAAAATTTTCATGAGTACCAGCACATGAATACTGTGAGTACTATGCAACTGTGAATACTATGCGACTGTGAGTACTATGCGACTCTGAATACTATGCGCTAGACTTGAAGTGTTAGCCTTGCAGTGTTGGTACTCTGAGCTATCTTCGTAGTGCAGAGTACGATATTTTCACAAGTACGACTACATGTGTATTATCTCTGCTTGTGAGTAGAATGAATACAAAATTTTGCAATGGACCTTATCCATTGATGTCAAACCTACATCATTTTAGAGGGCAAACAAATGAAGCTAGTCAGATAAGGTGTATGACTGCACACACTGTATGCACAACCTAGCCTTCACACGCACACTTAGACATAAGTGTATATCTGACCGTTACAAAAATTGGCTGTCTGCATTTGTGTTGGTGTAAGTTGTAATACTACATGCTTACCTCTGCCGAGGGCACACTTTCTGTTCTGTGACATCATATGCATAAGGTCAATAGCAACAATGCCTTACTTTAAAAGTCTTTGTGTCTTCTTGAGAATAAAAACAAATCCATTCTCATCAGTACCAGCATAGATGAATATATTTAAGCATACCAGTATGTACTTATTAAGAGTTTGCTCCAATTCTAATGTCCTAATTCAGTGTTTTATATTTGAATCCCTACAACTTGTTCAGTATCTGACTGAATTGACCCTTATCTTTTAGTAGATGACTTTCACTTTTTCTTTTTGTTAACTTTTCATATGTTTGTTTATTTTTTTTTCTTTTTCTCTTTTTTGGTAGGGGACAGTTGAATGCATACACAGGAAATTCAAAATACTCATTTTTTCCTTTTTGCTTCATCACTGTGTATTATTTTTCAACCAGATGTGTTGACTCAGATTTCACCCTCTTCCTTTCAACTTCCTGCCTGATCATGAGTCTCTCTCATATTTTTAGACAGAGCCTCAACTATTTTAAAATCTCACGCCAAAAAATGGAAGTGTGATCAAGACTTATTCTCATGCATGTGTGTGGCAACTCATAAAAACAGAGGAAATTTTGAAGACAAACTTGGTACACATGAAGCATGACATTCTTGTGGGGTCCAGGAGCAATGCCACTGTATAATACATTAGGCGATCGAAGAGGGCCAAACCCCTAGAAGCTCTTGGTACTTTTTCAAATAGCCTCAAAATCACATTGAACTTTATTTTTATGATTTTAGCTAAAAGACCAAGCAAATACCTTCGATTTCTGATATTAATAAACCTAGGTAAGTCTAAGCCATTTGTTCTTGTTTGAATTGGCACTTTTCTATGAAGGCTAGGCCCTTGGCTAGCTATACCTGCACACAGCCTAGGCCCACTGATGTGGACTTCATATATCACATTAGGCAACCATCCTGACTATGTATCCCTCTCCCATGCAAGCAAAATGCTTTTAGGCTCATTGTAATAAAAGTATTGAAAATGTAGTAGGCAAATGTTGCAAGGATGTGATTGCTTTCAAAGTTCCACCAAACATGTACATCATTATAGACTAGATCACTCAGACAATACTTAATAGATAGCAAAAGGGGTAGCTGCTAGTAACTCACAAGTAAAAAAGCATTTAAAGACAAAATCATAAAAGTAGAGCTAACAAAAATAATGTGGATGTCTTGTTAAAAGTATTATACACATGTCACATGAATATTACTGGAAATATGCACTGACTGACACACGTAAGAATCCTTTGTTGATAGATAATAATACGACTGGGCAGACTTCTATCCTGGACAAAATTATTGGGACACTTTCAGACCTTTCACATATTTTCAGCATGTCTTCCCCTCCATCCCTTACTCAATGTTGAGAAAACGAAGAGAGCGCTATTTTCTTCAGCACTCAATTTCAATCACCTTCAAAGCCAACACTGAGGTGGGACGGGAGGATTTGTCCCAAATATTTTTGTCCAGAATTGCACATTCTCTTCATCACTTGCACAAAGTGTGTTGAAATCATGTAGAACTAGCTAACTGGCTGGATGATGTACGTTAGGTCAAAAGCACAAAATTTAGGTCCAGGCCTATTGGTACAGTTCTTTATGAAATTCTTATGTATGGAAGCATTTGGTTAGCTACACAGGCTCTACTGCAATGGGTCTTCCATCTGACTGGATAGAAATTCAAAGGCTGTTTGTACTGAGATAATTCTTTGTCTGCAGAGAAGATTGTGTACACAATGGTACACTTTGTCAAGGCCCTCCAAGAAGGAAAAAAATGAGTCTACACAAGTAGCAGATTCCCTGATATAAAAGACCTGAAATCTGCCAAAAAGCAAGTCTCATATGTCTGTATTCTGATATTACAGGTGGACTCAACTTTTAACTTTTACTTAACTCCCAGTAACCCCCAGCAAAAGTTACCTTATCTTAACCCCCATTAAAAAGTATAAAAAAAAAAATGTTTTAAAGAAACTCCTAAACTCAATGGAGTTAACTCCATGTTTTGCCAGTAGTGCACCAGGGGTAGACAATGGTTTCCATGTTCAGGGAAGTTGGAATGAGTTCTTGTTTTTATCTGCTAGGGTTGTGCTTGCATAGAAGTTATCTGTAGATGTTGTCATGGTGATAACTTTATCTCAAACCTTTCACTGCTCTGGAGGTAGTGAAACTACACATTCACGAACCCTTACAGAAGTCTTTTGCCACCACACATTCACTAACCCTTACAGAGGTCTTTCACTACCACACATTCACTAACCTTTATAAAGGTAAGGTCTTTCACATGACATCAGCATGTAAACAACTACCTGGCTGGCCAATACAACTCATGGTCAGAAAGTGCATTGACCATACACATGGACAACAGGACCCTAGACACAATAATAATACAATGACCACCTAGCCTTCAAAATGTACAACCAAAAGCGAGATGCCAAAAACAGTAACATCAGTGAAAGTTCTCTGTGAACAGATACGAGTTGATCTTTTCATATATTATCATAACATAAGAGGAGAAATCTGGAATCATATCATAATTTGTGACCTCAAAATGTCTCAAAAATGATTATTTCCTCTTTGACTGGCATCAAATAGTGTAAATAAATGTTTCATTATTGCCTACCCTTATGCTGACTCACAGAATCCTTACGAAATATAAAATTAATTTACTTGTAATTAGGGCACATATATATTTGAGAACTTCGTAGTTCAGGAGCATGAAAGGCATTTAAATTTATTTCAACACTCTATATAAATGTAAGTCCCCTCTCCCCTTCCCTAGCCCAGATGGGGATGTGTTACTACACTCAAAGTGCAGTGCAGATATTAAGTGATAAAACAACAAAAGCAAGGTTTTCATTTTCCATTTTCCCACACTTTCCAAACTCTCTTTCCCATATTTCATTTCAAAACAGTTTGTTCTACGTCAATTGACACAAACAATTGTCCACTATAAACATAAGATTTAAAATTCCATGCATGTCCTGATTCCGCAGTTTAAACAATTGCAGCCTGAACAGAGAAAATTATGGTACTTACATGTGTGTGTAGCTCCACAGAAGATCTCCCAGCATACTGTGCCATTTTGTGCCTGTAGTTGAGATTCTTACAGATATCCTGAAGGAAATAAAACGTCCCAAGAATCAGATAAAATTAAAATAGCAAAACAATACACAAGATCAACATACCCCAATATAAATTACAAGAATAACTAATACACTGGCAACTATAAATTAGTCAGGGCTTACTGGACTGCTTTTTGAAATATACAGAATACATTATAAGGAAGACTATATAAACATTTGAAAATCTTGACCACGACTGTTTTAAGTCTGTACACTTTAAAGGGGAATTTTCATCATCCCAGACAGTTCCAATTCTCCCAACTATGCAACTTTTAGCTCCTCCCATAACTGTATGAAGCTACTCCTTGTGCAGGAATAAACCTGTTTTATTGCTTAAGGCCATGTCCTGGTGAGCATACAAGGCTATAAAATGTAATAAAAGCACTCTCTCTGCCTTGTGTGGAATGTGAACTACTCTGCATCTTTCAAATTTTCAAACTTTGATGTCAACCAAAGAGCAGTCACCAACTGAGAATTTTCATACCCCTAAACTAAAAATATACTTTGGGGTGATGACTGTCTGTCTTTAAGTTTAACCATGTTTTTATTATCCAAACTACTCTTCATGTATAAGCACTTCATAAACCTCTACTGTCAGATTCCCAGACTATAATTATACATGAACACAATCCTGTATTACATAATTCTATTACATGCTGCTTTTCTGTATTCATGTCAACAATAATAAGTGATTGTTACATTTCACACAGAGCTTTAGGCCAAGCTTTTGAAGGTCGGTGAGAAGGGGAAGGAGGATGGGGTAGGTAATAATACTGGATAAATAAAGCTAATGCTGGCAACAAGCTCATTTTGAAAGTTAAACTGTGGTAAGAATACTTTTCCAAATTTTAAACTAATCTGTTGAAGCCCTCTGAGTGCACTGCCATTCTTCCAATGGGACATCATATCCATAGGCCTACAAGCCAGGAGGCTGCCACATCCACTTCTCCCAGATTGGGCCAAACCTATTTTGCTGGGGAGTTTTTCCTAAATATCAGGCAATAAATGTTTTTCTCAGGCAAAAATGGCTCAGCCACCCTAAAGAATATCTCGCATGCTGATATACAGCTATTGGATAACAATCAATGAGCCTTACTGAAAGGTAATAAAATATTACAAAACCACAATAGCAATACCCTAGATGAGTGACCAATTGTAGCTAAAGCATCCACAGATTCCTTTGTAATGAATTTAAAGTTATGGTGCATTGTACACAATAACAACTGCTAAAGGTTACCACACTTGTGAAGATATCATTCTATATACAAAGCTCATTCAAGAGTGACCATAAAGCTTCCCCTATAAGGAACCCCAAAACACCTTGACAATTGTTGTTAGTGACAAGATTTCCCCTCTCACTCCTTCTCTCTTGAAACTTCCAAAGCCAGCTACCCTGTAACTTAACTTTTATATGATAATTGATTGGTTATCTTTGTTCAACTTTAGACTTGCCATTGTTTTTGGAGCCTACGGTCAAACTTTGTATTTTCTTTTGAGCCCACACACACATCTCATTCCTGCCAAATTGTAATGATATCCCTGCATCAACAACATAACAGATAATGCAAGCCTCACCTTTGTTCACATTTTTACACAGATCTCTGTAACAATACAAGCAACAAATGCTTACTATTCAGTGACTGCAAACTCTATGCTTAAAACTAACCTGCATTTTTTCACTGTTCAACAACTCAGGGTAGACTTCACTGTAACCAATAGCAACAGCCAGCATTCTATGAACCATCAAATCAGCATATCTGTAAAAATAAAATCATAAAACTGCCTTATAGAATCCTTGACTTAAGAGCTAAACAATGGTACCATTGATAGTAATTTCATTCTTCGTGGTGTAGGGGTGCCATCTTCAATATCAGCTATGCCATAAATTTCTATTCCTATTGACATCTAGAAATAGGCTTATAGCATCTAAATTAACCATCCAAAAGAATGGTTTAAGTTAAAATTCCCTTTTTGATATTTAAGTAAAATAATTTGATCTATGCCTCGTGGTGAATACTGCATTCAATTTCTTTGCACTGTTCTAGAGATATGAGTAATTAAAGGTCAAAAGCAGTCGCCCCAAACTTATTTTGAAACAATAGCTAAATGTCACAAATTTCTTCTTATTTCTCTTCCAAGTATCTTTCATAATATTTTAGGACATAAATATTGCATATTCATGGTAAACCAAGTAGTTGCTCCTTGTAAATTTTAAAATTGAGAGAGAAAAATACTGTCACATGATTCTCAAGATCCATTCAGGAAATAGGATAGTCTACTATACAATTCTTAATTGGGGTGACTGCATTCTCCCTTTAAACTTTAATCACATTTCCAACACAAAGTCATCTTAAACTAAGCTTGAAGTGGTATGAAAGCCTCACATTTATAAAACCTGTATTGTGCATACTTAAATTTACATCCTCTATATTAAATCTAATGCTTTCACAATGTGAATACATGACAGCATTGTATTGTCACGAAGTTCACATGCCCTGTTATGTTAAAGGAAAGTATTGAATATGCAACAATAAAATATTCATACATTTAGAACCATGATTTATGGGCACAGAATGACAGGCAATTAAAAGTTAGGTAGTTGGGTAATTTTACTTCAAAAAGTAAGGTTCTTAAAGGAAGAAATTTACTTCTGTGTAATTCATGAATAACTTCTTCACCCAAATTTTCAAATTTTGACATGATACAACAATTGTAACTCTTGCTATGTGAAATATTTTTGGGACAAAAACAGTTTAAAGGTGCTACAGGCATCACCCCAAACATATTTAGGAATATAATCATATCTCCAAATACAATTGGTGACTACAAGCTTTGTTTGCCATTAATTCAAACAGTACAGCTTCACTCTGGTTGTCAATGATGACTTGTACAGTCAGTTGTGTTCCCAATTGAGCTCACACACAGTACTGTGTTGATATGGCCTTGAGCTGTTTAAACTCAGTGCAGGCTACTGAAGCTTTGACAGGAAAGTGCACTAGACAGGTGTTTGTGTGTTTGTTTGACTGTCATACTGGAGCTAAACAATGGATTTCTAGGTCCTCTAAAGGGAATTCAATAGGTTTCTCAAGTCCTTGTAAGTTTAACAATAGACAATCTATTGTTAAAGTTAGGGTTAAGAAAGCAAACACAATGGAGATAACAATAAGGCCCCCAATAAGTGTGTGAAGAAAGCCTGTGGCTTTTGTTTGTTTTTTGTTTGTTTGTTTTTGTTTTTTTTTTCATTTGGAGGAGGGTTGGGTTTGGGAGAATAATTATGTCTGTGGTGAGACTTGTTGCCCTTAAATGATGGTGTAATAATGGTAAAAGTTACTTTCTGCCTGCACTATCTTGATGAAACATTATGAGAGTATTTCCCTAAGTCCAACATTTAATAAATATTAATAAGGTCAAAAGCAAGGAAAACTAAATGCTGTTTATTAATGTGAGGAGATAACATCAGTTCTACTTGCTGCAAGTTCACATTTTCCAAAACTTGTCACAACTTCAACATTTTTTTAAGAGAAAGGGCTTTGTTATGCAAGTCTGAAGCTACAAGGAATTTCGTCAATGCAAGACAATTTGCAGTATTTCTGCTGTTGGCCAAAATTCTCCAAACAGCCATTTGGAACAATGGCAGGGCAAAGAAGAGTAGCAGCTTTGAGGTGAAGGCAAACTTAAAGACTTACTTTGTGGTCACATTCTAATTAACCATATGCAAAGCTGTAAATGTCTTCAATGTGTAAAGGCTCTCGATTCTCACTCCAAACAGTAACAATTCTCCCAACTAAGTTAACTTCTAGCCCCTCCTCGAATTCAAACCAAACCTCCTGTCTAGTACACCTCTAAGACAGAGCCACAGTAGCCTGCACTGAGTTTAAATTGCTCAAGGCAACACTGTCACAGAAGTGTGTGTGTGATTTTAATTGGGAGCACAACTGACTGTACAAGTCACTGTCGACCAACTCGAGAGAACCGTATTGTTGAAAGAATGTCAATCAAAGTGCAGTTATCAACAGTATTTAGAACTCTATTGCTATTCCTAAATATGTTTTGGCAGAGTTGCTAGCAACTCCCCGATATAGGGGGGGGGGGTGGGGGAGACATGTCCCCTTTAAGTATGGGTGACATCATTTTTGGGAAACATTTTACAAAGAACGTATGTTGTTTAATAGCACATCAATTTTGTATGGTAGTTTGTAAATCATTACAGATGCGAAAGAGGACAGTCCTTATGATGTGTAAAGAGCTCTTGTAAAAATAAAAGACAAAGAAATATAACAATGGCACAGAACTTCACGTCCCTAAAAAACAATACCATAGAAACTAGCAATATGAATGCGACAATAACAGTTATCAAAGACTAGGACAGAACACATGCTTAGTTATTTGTCACTAGTGAGTGACAATTTATGACCACAACTGAAAGGTTTGTGATAAATTATACAGGTCAGGGTCACCTCTCCAGGGTAGTTGTGATAAACAATGGACAATATTGTTATCAGCAAGACTACTGTTAATGTCAAAATATTAAAGAGAAAACACCTCTCTAATACAAGGATTGTGACATCTTCAGATTTTTCATTACAAGCTGCCCCCTCCCCTCCCCTCCCCTACATGAACAATTACTTGTAGTTTCATTTAATTCATTGTTTCAATGGATAGTCTGCAGTCTAATTATCAATTGATTATGAGTGGCAACACGTCCCAACCCACTGCAAAGCCTTTTCTGGGTGCATTTGTACAGTTTGCTGAACAAAGAGGTGAAACCGTCCTTCAACACATTTTGTTCTATTTCAAAATACCATTATTTCAGGCCTTGAATTTATGCTTTCAAAGACAGCTGTTTCATGACATTAAGGGACAATGAATGTGGGAGAAGCCTATGGGCCTATGAATTATAACTTCATGTCGGGTAGCTAACCAACTCAACAATTTAGATGATTTCTTTTGAAAGGGCCAGTTCAGATGGCAAAACTGTAGATTGCTCTTCGATGAAAAATCCACTTTACTTTGACGTGGCTGGAAATCAAACCCTAAACCTCCCAGCTGCTAAGCTTCATCACTTCAAATGCCACTGCCTTTATCGATTTGGCCACAGCAACCAACCTTTTTGAAGACAGGTTGACCTTATCAAGCAAAACCATCACATTTATCACCTTGCTTTTAGGTAATGTGACATGATGCAATGTAAGCATCAAAAATGTCTTGTTCAAATTGTGCTTAATCCTTTGGCAATTATATTTGGTACGACTCAAATTTCTCAGCAATATTCATAGTGGATTACGTACAAGAATTTGAGAAAATTAAACATAGTACCCAGTGTTTACATATTGTGTGGGGAAGATGTGCTTGATGGATCTGCCTACATGACATTTAAACTTTTCCTTAGTACACTGCACTTCAGTGAAATTTAATATTTCTCTATACATCAACACCATCCAAACTCAGCAGGCAATTGGCATGTAGGTTTACAATTTCACAATGAGTAATCTAATGAAGTATCTCATTTGAAATATTTCATTTTTTCTGTGCACATCAATCATGAAGGACAATCAATCAACTTTCCAATCGTTAAAAACCAATGAAAACAAATGAAGAATGTCATCATGTTGCCAAACTAACTCCAATCAACTATGACTGCAGCCAATCATCTAAAGGTTGAAACTGACCAAATGAAGGTGATAACCAATCTGATGTTTACAGGCTATCATAGATGGCAACAAACTGCCTTGAGGGTGCACCCAAACATCAAAAACACAGGTGGGCAAAGCATGGCCAGATAACCTTTGTTTTGTGAATCCTGATGAGAAAATCTAAACCCATGTTTGTCCAGCCTTTATTGCTCAAAAAGCAAAAAACTTTAAAACTTCCTTTTTCAGTTAGAGTACGTACTGATACACATTTGACATCTCATATGTCCCAATATATCACATGTACTCTGACAAATCAAATAAAGAAATAATAAAACTGATGTATGCAGCCCCTACATTAAATAAAAACATTTGTTTAGCTTTTGGGTGGTGATTTTGGCATCATCCCCTTATGTTAAGGGTGATACCAACCATTTCAGAGGTGACATGCAACCATTTTTCGGTGAAAGTATCAACAGGATAGATAGAACCAAACATCTACTGTGAGGCAAACAGCCATGAAGTGCACAACAACCAATTAGTTAAAGGCTTGAAACAACAAACCTTCTAATGGGAGATGTGAAGTGAGTATAAATGGGTGATGCCAATCCAAAATGGAAGAAATCCTCTTCGGGTACGGTGCCACTGCTGAAGTAGACAGCTTGAGTCATACATCTAGTGGTAAGCATCCTTAGAAGGGTGTTGAAGAGGGGATTATCCTCCATTACAGCTTTATCTAGAGATTGGCTCAAGGCTAATCCATTATCAATCTCCAGTTTGAAACCCTGGGATAAAAGAATAGATGCATTAATGTTTCTTTTATAAAAACATGCTGTGATGGGCTTACTATTTACTGCTGTGCCACTTACATATTACCAGTACATTGGAATAAAGTTACATGTGTTTTTCACATGCAGTAATGAAATATGCACTCTTTTTTTGTTTTACAGCATTTTCCCAAATTTCCATCACATTTCTACCATTTTGTAATGGCTACAGAGAAAAGTGAGAACTTCTAACTCTGATTATAATACTGATTATAATGCCAGCATCAAATCTGCTAAACATTGTGAGGCATCATAATTAGCTGGACCTATTTCACCCGAATACTTCTCATTCCCCAGTTTACGGGTTCCACATATTTGGCTGGCATTTATGAGAAAATAAAAATTTCACCTTATCATCAGTGGTGCTGCCTTTCTACCCTTTTGCCAACATTTCTTAGGCTGCAACAAAGATTTCCAGCTTATTAAGGCCTAAAACTGTAAAAAAATTCAAATCTCATTTGCTCCCTGCTCTTTCAAACCCCACATATTCCTTGTATACTGTCAACAGTGGCGACAGTAAAGTACACCACATGCCCCTCGCCCCCGAATCTGCATGTTGTCAAAATCATCTCAACCTCAAAGACTAAGGAAGGCAAGAGTCTAATTGAATGATTTGAATAATTTAGACCAACCCTTGATAAAGCAGCTTTGATGGCCATTTCATACTGACTAGGAGGTGGTACTGGGTGCCGACGCAACAGAGCACTCTTCGTGAAGTCCTTTAATATTTTTTTTGCCACTGAGGTGTTGGCTAGCAACATGAATTCCTCAACCATAGAGTTTGTTTCCCTGTTGGAAATGATATAAAATGAAACTAACATCTCTCTTACTTGACGTCTACCAAACATTTAACATTAGCCTTAAACAACTTTTTATTGGACCGATACCACTTCTGAATACACTTGATGCTTCAAAGGACAAAAGGTTACCTCACTTGTTTGAAAAATGATGTTAAGGTAACCTCAACTGTCTGTAAATTGATAAGCTCAAATAGCAAACACAGGGTTCCCACACTTTCAGGATAAGGAAACTTCCAGGATAATTATTTTTGCATTTTTTCTACTTTACTGTCTCTTCATGCTATCAGGACAGGAAACAAACTGTAGCACACTTCCTTGTTTAGGTAAATCAAATTCCCTGACTTTTTCCTGATTTGAGGCTTCTTTTCAAATTTCCTGACTTTTAACTGACTGGAAAAAGGTGAACTCTTTTTTCCAGGTTCTCCCTGATTTCCACATTGGCTGGGAACCCTGAAGAAACGGATGAGATACTCCAAGAAAGGGAGTGGCTCAGACAAGAACCATGTGAGCTCTTCTTTTTACAAGCAACTTGAGAATTTTAGAATTAAATCATAACTTGTGAAATATACTGATGGGGTTTCTAAGGTAACAGACTGAAAAAAGCAGCATCATCTGCTTAAGTTTATACAGATGATGTCACGATGGTTTGACTCCACGTTGGACGGCCATGGCTACATGTTACCTGCACAAAACATTCTGTATAGCACTGGCATGCATGTAGTCATTTCACTGCTATAATTCTTTTGTGTAAAATGTTACTTTGTATTAACTTTTAGTGTAGAGATGCACTCCAATATGTTAAGCAAAACAAAACTTATGATCTAATGATTCATTTTTGGACGAGCAACTTGAACAGAAGGACTACAAAAGATACAAAATACAACAATGAAACATACAAAATAACACAATGATCACTTCAGAATACGGTTCAAATGAAATACATGAGCTAGATGAAATCAGGCCCATTTATTTCAGAAAACAGAGCCTGTAGTATTGCAGGAATGAAGTCCAATTCCTTCTATAAAAAGGAATTGTTATGCTAGGGAGAGTACTTGGCTAAGGGAGGATATCTGCGTTGTTCAATAAGTGATGTAAAGGTTTTCACTCATAGACCCCTTTCCAAATAGCAATTACAAAGGATTGTGGGATAGCATTATGGTCTGCATCATTCTTATCCACAGTAAAATGCCACTGACAAAATAAAAGCACACAAAAACTATCCCACAATCCTTTGTGACTGCTATTTGGAAAAAGGTCTATGGTACATGAACATCTCTAATGAAGTTAAATGATTATTTTTTAGGGGGAGGGAAGGTAAGGTTACATTCATGCCAATCCAACATAAAAGAAAAAATTACCAACTTAAACCCATTTTTGAGAATATTTCACACATTATACACATTCCTAACTCTTGCATTTTCTACTTTAGAGACATAAACAACAAACAGAAGACTTAAGCTGAAAACATACAACCTCAATTAAATATCAATTTAATGCATTTTTTTTACAAGGCCTCAATTAAAATAGTGTGAAGTATATTAAGAGACTTAAATCAGCACAGGATCTCTGCTACAAATGCACAAGCTCCATGCAATCCATGCCTGACCTCTGCTGCACACAAGACATGAATTACAAGCAATGCCACATATAAATATGACCAAATATAATTAAACTGTAACCTTTCTTAAACTGGATTAATGGCAATAGCTTGAGCCATCTGCTCTGCAACATTTCTACCCCCAAATCTTAGCTATGTAGGTATGAGTCCAATCTCTGCATCTTCACTTCCATCAAAGATGTCATTAAATCTTTACCCCCGAAAAAATTACCAAAATAAATGCTGCCAATACTACAATGTTATTTTAGGACTTTACAGTCAGCATGATTTGGATTAAATTTCTGAAGACAAAAGCAAGACTGATAATGGAACCATTAATACTTCTGCATCATCTTGGAGGAAGCACGACTAGATTATAAATTCATTGCAATGGCTTGTCAGGTATTCCACTGATGAATTCATTTAAGTGCTATTTATTTCTAAAGCAGAGACATACCTTATCATCTTTTCTTGGACATCAATTGGGTCATGAGTCTCACTATCAATGTTGAATCGAATTTCAGGTGATGCTAGCACAAGTGCTCTGAAACAAAACAAAATTAGCCATAGGATCATAACACCTAATTTATTAACATATCACTGGAGTGGAATGTCAAATCAATCAATCCATCTTTGGACTTCTGAGAAACTTGTGAACTGTGGTTTAAAGCTGTTTCTGGTATCTTTGAAACAAATATGTATAACATGTGTTTCCAAAACAAAGAACCACTTTTCATCTTAGCAAGACCACCTTTGACTCTGTAACTGATTTCATCATTTTTCAACACATAACATGATTTACTTCATGGTTACAATATTCTATATCCTTAACCTTTGTGTATTCAACCAAAGAAAATGTTTCACTCCTCAATTTCAACTGACTGCATGTTCAAGTGGTTAGAGCATCCGACTTGCAGCCAGAATGTCTGGGGTTCGACTACTGGCCGGGTCATACCAAAGACATTAAAAATGGAACCTACTGCCATTGTGCTTGGTGCTCTGCTCAGCACAAGCAATGAAGTAGGGAAAACAATCCTGTGAGCCACAACTGGAAAAAAGGCCGTGGCCAGCCCGACTTAAACCAATTGGATGGAAACTGAGCCGTAAAACCTCATCTAACTCTACCTCTAACACTCCCCAATTTCATCAACAAAAAACTATTCTGCAAATTCTTCACGATAATATTTCAAAGCAACTGTAGGGATCAGCCTACCCTTTATCTAATCTTCCTTTCTTTAATATCTTGGCCAAGGCAAGTAGATTCCTTAAACTGGTTGTGACAGCATCTGACTGAGATTTGTCATCAATTCTGAGTTGGGCCTCTTCATAGGTTAGAGCTGCCTTTGATTTTGTGAGAAAAGGGAGATATTATCCAGTAAATATCTAAATGTAACATTCCTTTAATCTTTTCATATAAATAATGTCTTATAATCACAACGTACTATTAAGCAGAAAGTTAAAGGCTATATAACAGAAATATAACATTCTGTTTTAAATGACTCTCATAATTTAATGTTTCTCATAATATGAAAGGCATATTTGCTAACAATACATATGCAAAAACCTTCAAAAGAGGTTGTTAGTACATTACACCAATAGATATCCATATATAAATTCCTGAAGAACACAAAAATTTACTCCATTGAGAGACAGAATGGGAGGACTACTTACTCATAATATCTCAATGTTTGGATATGGAGAATATGAATGGAGAATATGAAACTTCATAAAGTTTGCAAGATTGACAGAAAAAGGAAACTATGAAGCTTTAAGTCTTACCACAAAATAATACAAAACAAAAAGATATAGGGTAAAAAACAAACAATGCTTAGCACATCCAACCTTAAGTAAAGTAGTTAAACACTCACAGGAAACTTAAATCAATGTAGAACAGATTGTAAGACACTTCAAACAACAAAACCCTCAATCAAAAAAAGATATTTTGGTGCTTTTTACTCTTTTAATGATTGTCATTTGCAATATAATAAAGCTCATCAAACTCACCCTTGACCTAATGACACTTTTCATAAACTTTGTCTCAATTATTTCTGCATTTTTGGTCATCTCCCACAGAACAGAGAATGCAAACCTTTCCTCCCCTCCCCTCAAGGAGCAGAGATTAGAGCTGAGTAGATCAGGAACCATGTCTATTCTCTATAAAGATATGAAAGAAAATAAACTCAGTTTATAATTCAAGCCTCTTCTTTGTTCTTGTGAATGGATAGAAATGGTTCTTGAATCCTGAGCGCTTAGAACACATAGAGTGCCCAGACTGCATATCTTCTGTAGGTTACAGATCTTCTAATGGATATGTTTGAAGTAAATGCTTACATCTGACCAACACGGAGCTGTATAATAAGTTTGCTTTCAAGAGTTTGCAAATATTTGCTTTAACATTAGCACTTTCCATCTTAGGGTAGGACTCATTTTGATAAATCACTGCTTTCAATCATAACATCTGTAACATAATGCTTTACTTACACTTTAGCACACACATAAAGTATGAGGAAAGACTTTACTGTTAGCAAGATCAATGGCAAGAGCCAAGTGAAACCTTTTCCTGTTCAGTGGAGTAATAAAGTTTTGTCACATGCTAAATATTCAAAAATAACAAAAAATAGTTACTGAATGATACTGCTTCAACTTTAAACTTTTAGCTGGAAAACTTTTGATGCAATTTGTTTTTAATTCATCTGGAATAAGGACATGTTACCATTGTGGAAGAAACATGAAAACAAAAAATACACATTTGGACATGTCCTTGCACTTTGTCTGAGCAGCCATTTTGGAGAAGAAACTGGTTACTTTTGCTACAGAGTAGCTAGTGTCGACAGGTTTACAAACTGTAACAGCTAAAGTATGAGGAAGTAGACTTACATTCCTACACAACAGGAAACAGAGAAGTGATTGATTTTCAGGCTGATGTAAAATAGTAAATAAAGTCTTGGGTCTGTTTTACAAATTTACATTGCAAGCACCTGTTTGATCAAATAAATGCAATAAATAAATCATTCACATCCCTCACAATAGAGGTTGTACTTGATATTATTTTATAAGCATCGTTACAATACAATAAACATCAAGTCACAACTTGTACCCAAGTACCCTTGTCTGCTCTTATCACAGTGTTCACAAAATACCAGGAAGTTTGTACATCAAGTGGGGGGTACTTCACTGGTAAACTACTGTACTAGAATCAGGGTATGAAATCTAATAACAATGCAATCTTTATTTTCAACAAAAAATCATAAAAAATGGCTTGCTTTCAAGATTCCTACTAACTTAATAGCTACAACTTGACTTTCAACCTCAAATTTTGAGTGGAAATCACTTGTTGCCAGGCAAGTCAGCCATGTAGGTGACTAGTCACCATGCAAACTATACACTAATAGTTAGAGCGCAGCTAATAACCAAAAATGACTAACATGCTAAAGCATGTTCTGTAATTTCTGTTAATTGTAACTGACCTAGCGAATACTAAGATGGGTACATTTTTCAGTATCAGTGTACTGCTTCTCTCAATGTATATTATTACATTTACTAGGGAAAGGCCAGTTTAACATGTCACCTAACACCACACTACACAGCCAGTTGGACAGCCATGTGGTCAAGTCAATTTAATCATTACTCATTTTTTCAATGCTACTCTTTTATAAAAGTCATTAAATTCTGCTGATAAAGTGGTCATAATCAATCCCAACCTTACATATTGTCAAAGGTTGGATCTTCATTTTACAAAAACCCCAAACAGTGGTTGTATCTTTTAACTGGGTGTTGGTGGTTTTTTTTTTTTTTTTGTTGCTATTCCTTCAAATTATAAGTCTTTAACCCATGTGCTCTCCTTCCATAAACATGTTTCAATAAGCCAGTTGGGTAATTCAGTACTTCCGGTGGGGTCACAAGGTCAGATGCACCGTGACAACTTTTTCACCACGGTAAGGGGTTCACTTGACCTTTGACCCATCCCATGATGCACTGCATGAAAGCATTTTCCCAACTCATCTATCATACGAATGCCAACACTGTTGTCTCTTATACCTTATCAGTTAAGTAGACAGTTGTACCCCTATTGGAAGCCTCCTCATCTAAAGCATTACCAGGCTGGATGAAATGACTAACATCTGCAATGTGTACTCCAACCTATCAAAGAAAAAAATATTGTGGTGGGGGATAAACATTTGCTATGAACTGAATATGATGAGGCTATTAAAAAACTGATAGGGCAATGTATCTATACATTTAGATATGTCTTTGTGTATAACTGTGTATTTCTTACAGCTCTTGGAACTATTCTGGTAGGCCAACATCACACCCCTATTAAATATTAACACTACACTATTTACAAGACTGGTGAGTTTTATCCTTGGCAGGAATGTCATAAACTGAGGACTTTGTTCCTAAAAAAAACATACAAGTTTTGAAGAGCACAGAATGAATTTTATTGTGATGATTGATAGACAAATTAGGACAAAAACACACAAAAGGACATACATACAGACAAACTTACTTCCAACACCCCAGTAATTTCACTTAGAATCTGTCAAATACATGTATGTATCTTACATTCTAGGTTTACTTGAGATCATATCTGGAATGCATCTTGTGCCTATGTTTATGGTCATGTGTTATATCAGAGGTCACATGTAGTACACAGAGGTCAGGAAAGTTGTTGAAGTAACAGTAAAACCCTCTTTTATCCCAAATGATTCATCCCAAACTGGCTTCTTGATTTTGCCACACAGGTGTCCAGCATAATTAAATAAATATCCTTTAAGCTTCCCGTGCATTTAGTCTAGCAAAAACTCTATGAAAACTTCAACAGAAACACAGTGTTTTATCTACTCTCACAGAGTCAAAGTAACTAAAACAGCACTCACCAGCCAGGGCAAAATTTGTAAAAAAAAAAAAAAAGGTTATGAGCTTGTTTTTAAATTCTCGCTAAAATCAGTATAGACACAATATCCCATACATACAACACCTAAGGGCAGTGTAAGGGTTAGCTTAAAAGGAACTCTGAGGCATATTAGGATAGCATAAGAGCTAGATGATAGTATGTTATGATAGTGTACAATCTAGCTTAAGTAACTGACAGCATGTTAGGACAGTGTACCATCTAGCATAAGTAACACGGACCAGCATGTCGCGATAGTGTACGAGCTAGTTTAAGTAACTCTGATGACATTTAAGATAGTGTACAACCTAACTTAAATTCTTACCCCCGATGGTATGTTAGGATAGTGTACAATCTAGCATAAGTAACACTGACCACACATTAGGGTAGCATACAATCTAACTTAAATACTTAACTCAGATGGTATGTTAGGATAGTGCATGATCTAGCATAAGTAACCCTGACCACATATTAGGATAGTGTACAATCCAGCTTAAGCAATGCTGACAGCATCTTAGAAGGTGTTCAAGCTAGTTGAATTAACTCTGAAGACATGTTCAGGAAATGTATCTCCAATTTTTGAGATCCACAAAATCGTTTCAAATATCATCAATCATAAAAACAACTATTTAAAAATCTGGCCTTTCTTGTATTTTGCTAGCTGCATCAAAATTAGGAAAGGTTCTGACACACTTTTGAGGGGACCCATACAAAGTACCCATACAAAGTACTTGGAGCTAGCACTTGAAACCTGAATTTTTCAATTATCCAAACTACTGGTAGTCCTATATAAATGTTGGGATAAGTTAGGGTTCTACTGAATCTTTAACCATGGTTGTTTGTACACTATGCAATTTGTATTTGTTTCACTGAGGTTAGGTTTGTCAGGGAAGTTATCAATTTCTGCTGAAAACATACATATGCTCTTCATCTTGATAAAATGACCTATGGCTTACTTCTAAGTTGCCATTGTCTAGACTCCTACAGTGGAGGGCATCATCAATATCTGTGCATCCTGGAGGATCTACGCTACAGATATCCAGCCAGCGTAGATCAGTACGGACTTTTAAATCCTGTAGAAAGAAAATACATATCCAAGGTAAATTAGCATAATGTGGCAAATCTTTGTATCTTCTGCAGGACTTAAATTACAAACTGAAAAACCATGTTGACTAGCCCTCAGATGGTAGAAATTTGCCAGGGTATCATGGCAAAGCAAGGAGGACATTTAAAAACCAAAGTACACTAAATAGACATAACCATGATGGGTATTCATGCCTTCCTGTAATTTTCCAAAGACAATGATACAGTAGATGAAGGCCATTCAGGAAAAGTGGAGGGGAACTGCATGCTAAGGCCACACTCTCTGGAACCTTTGTACACAACATTGTTTACAACACCTTGGAAATATGGACTAGATCTGCTGTAGAGCACTTCGATCACTCCCTGTGAGATCAGAGTCAATGCCTGGACTTCAAGGGCAAGTTCAACGAGAGAGTAGTGAGATTATTGTCTCAAAGATGCCAACATCTGAGTGATGAGGAAGTGCAATAAATGCACATGGTAGGATTTACTAGATTTAGGGATACACTACATTCAATACCACTTTGAAATTTTTGGCTCAAGTGCAGTAAAGTAAACCTTTCTATCAGCAATAAACAATTTCCAGGAATTAAAAACTTGTGGAGATGAATTTCCCTTTGAAAAACTGTGGCATGCTGAAACAGAAAACTGACAATTAAACAGCTGCTTTTCAGAAAATTTCAATCAAGAATTGAACCAAATTTACTCTTTTTGAAACATGCCTGTGTGCAAACCTTCATTCCATAGCAAAGATTGACTCTCAGGCATATCTCTCTTTAACATGTCTTGAATGAAAATGTTCCAATATCAGAGACTATTTCAGTAATAATTTGGTCTTCACTATACCAACCTATTGTTCTTATGACGGGGTGCAGACTACATCACACATAGATGTGACTCCTCATTGGACAGTAACAGCCACACCTGTAATGACCAAATTTTTCACACATACAGAAGGGTTTTCTGCTGGCAAGGGTTTTAGGGGAGGAGGATACCTTCCCTTTGCCATCTTTGGCAGAGCTTGAACTCTTAAAATAATTTTAATTTCTAATTAGACTTTCCAATACCCTTCTTTTCTGGGAAAACTTTGAGGGGGTCCAAATCCATCAGGGGTTAGCTACAAGTTCTGGCCCATCAGGGGTTAGATACCCTCTGGTCCATCAGGGGTTAGCTACCCTCTGGTCCATCAGGGGTTAGCTACCCTCTGTCCCATCAGGGGTTAGCTACCCCTCTGGCCCATCAGGGGTTAGCTACCCCCTCTGGCCTATGGAAAAACCTTGCATCATATACTGTACTGCATTGGCATGCACACAGTCATTTCACTGATGTTCATAGGTGCACTGCTGTGTACTGCAGTTGTAACTTTAATTTGAGAGCCACTGCTGTCAAAGGGATCTTATCTCACACATACTAATTCAAGAAAATGTATCCACTCTACAGAACCTCCTTGATGGCTGTGTTCTGACATGTTTTAATAATCATCACTGCATCTTAGTTACCCCACAGAGGAACCCTGGCAAAATAGAAACATGCAAATATATTTCTAGCATCTGGTTTTGATAAAATGAGACAAACAACAGACCTCTTCAGTAATCACCCAAGGCATTTTTGGGAGGAAGCTCAGCACCGTCTCTGAGAATGTAGCATGTGGTACATCATGTTCTAAGAGTAACACTTCATTTTCAGTATCTTTGTCTCCAATCTTACCCAGGTTCTTCACAAAATGACCCTGAAGAAAGAAAAGTTATACATTCTTCTGATTAAGAATTGCTTAATGTTGATATATTTTGCAATTAAAGAATGAAGGTTTTTATCTTGTCCTATACAGACAGCTTGGTGTACTAACACCATAAGCAGTCATAAGATACAAGCCAGGAGTGGGGTCTGCAGCCCCCCCCCCCACCCACCCTACCCATTCAGCCACTAGACTAAAAGAAAAACCCATTTCTTGGGCAGATTAGTGGAAACAATCAGGCAATTTTCTCGGGTTATGCATATTATACACGAGAAAATACAGGTGATGCGACTCAACTAAACCAGTCGGTCCATCCGTCTGTCTGTCCATCCCTTTGTCTACCAACTCCATGGAATTACTAACACCAAACAGTGGTGGAAGCAATAGCAATAGTACTTTGAAATATTTTTCTCTTGTCACATATTATGTGTACTCTTTATATTTAAGGGGTCACTTAGTACTTGCAATGTTAGGGATCTTCAAGATCTTGCAAAAACCTCACAACTGGTAGATCTACACTAACAAGGCATTTGAAAATAGGGATCATTAATACGTGGAAATTTTGGCAAAAGTGAGAAACCATTGGTTTACTGCTGGAACTAGTTTTGATTGTAAATGAAGGAAACCCTTAAATTAATTCAGCATGATAGAGTCACTCCTAGGAGCCACTAAATAATCATCCCAACACATCATATTAATTAAAAAAAAACTGATAATTTGTCTGAGGTATCAGTTTAATACCTGAACAGAGCCATACATCATGGCAACCTTGTTAAAGTTAAATTTGCTTGTTAGTCTCTTCAAGCGTTTTTTTTTTTTTTTTTTTTTTTTCCCATTATAAGCACCTCCAGTTTTTCATGATTTTGACATTTAAATATTTTTTTTCATAATATTTTGTCATATTGCTTTGTGGTTTGGTCAGGAAAAGCTAAATCTAATTTAAACAAATTGGTGTTGTTGCAGAAAAAGACTGTCACATTTCTGTGTCTAACTGGTGTACTCGTACTAGTTCTTTATTTTCTTCCATTAAGTTACTGAAATTGCACAATATTGTCAACCTATGCATTTCTGGTTTATATCCAGATGCAAAAATTGCAACATGCCTCAAAAGTTAAAAGATTTTTACACTCGCAATACCCAAATTTATGACTACATTACCCGAAAACATTCAGATCTTCACTCGTTTCCCTGCTAAAACAGTTGCAAAAGATCCTGAGATATCATTTAGATAATGTGTGCAATTCTTTGCCACTACAACCTTGTAACTTTTTTACATTAATCATCTTCAAAAATTACCTTAAGGAGTACTTTCTTAGCAAATATTAGTATTTTTACTACTTAGAGGTAGGCGGACCTTCTTTTCTGGGGTGGGGGTGCGCAACTTATAAATGATGCTGGGGTTATAACTTTGGTTTATAGGTAGGTGTCACTCTTTCTTTCTGGGAGTGATTGCTCAGTTAAGCTTGCAAGCATTTCTGAAATCACTCCCTTCCTCAACTTGCCACTATCAATTATGTAACTAGTATCTTCACTAAAGAGTAGGCTAAACTTATTAAGTAAACCAGAAAGCCAAGAGGCTTAGTGATTCCTTGCCATATGGATATATTGCAATAAGCATGAATCACCCACATGACAAGTATGAGATCCCTCACAGTTATCCTACTCGAGATATCATGTTAATTGGGTCAAAAGCTTTTGAAATCCTGTGACCCAAAATGACCTACTTGCCAAATATGAACAATCCACAGGCCAAGTATGAGATCCCTAACAGTTACCCTCCTTAAAATATCATGTTTTCTAGGTTTTGACCTTTTGTGACCCCAAATGACGTTTGACCTGCACCAAAAATAATAGGTATCATCTACTCAATAAGATCAATCCACATGTCAAGTATGAGATCCCTCACAGTTACCCTTCTTACTATATAGTGTTTACAAGGTTTTGACCTTTCAGCCTCTCGTGACCCCAAATGACCTTTGACCTCTACCAAAATTAATAGGGATCATCTACTGAATATGGGCAATCAACATGCTATGTGTGAGATCCCTCACAGTTACCCTTCTAGAGATATCGCGTTTACAAGGTTTTCACCTTCCGTCCTCTGGTGACCCAAAATGACCTTTGACCTCCACCAAAAACAATAGAGATCATTTACTCAATATAGGAAATACACAAGCTAAGTATGAGATCCCTCACAGTTGTCCTTCTAGAGATATCGTGTTTGCAAGGTTTTGACCTCTGGTGACCCCAAATGACCTTTGACCTCCACCAAAAATACTAGGGTTCATCTACTCAATATGGGCAATCCACATGCTAAGTATGAGATCCCTCACAGTTATCCTTCTTGAGACATAGTGTTTACAAGGTTTTGACCTTTTGACCACTGGTGACCCCAAATGACCTTTGAACTCCACCAAAAACAATAGGGATCATCTACTCAATATGAGCAATCCACATGGTAAGTATGACATCCCTCACATTTATCCTTCTGGAGATAACGTGTTTACGAGCAATTTCCAGCGTATTTACAATTTGACCTCTTGTGACACCAAATGACCTTTGACCTCCACCAAAAAGAATAGGGGTCATCTACTTAATACAGGCAACCTACCTACCAAGTATGAGATCCCTCGGAGTTACCCTTCTTGAGATATTGTGTTTACAAGGTTTTGATCTTTTGACCCCTTGTGACCCCACATGACCTTTGACCTCCACCAAAAACAATAGGGATCATCTACTCAACATGGGCAATCTACATGCCAAGTATGAGATCCCTCGAAGTTACCCTTCTTGAGCTATCGTGTTTACAAGCAAAGCGTCACATACACACATACACACACACATACACACGCACACACACCCATACACACATACACACACACGAAATCACCATCGCATAGATTCCTTCCCCAAACTACCCCCTCCCATCTCCTGTAATCCAGCAATCATTTCCTTAAACTGATTCCAGCATGGGCTGCGATCTCAGGGGGAAAGGGGGACATGTCCCCCCAATAATTGAGAAATCGCCCATTGACTTTGATTTTTCACACAGTAAATTATTGGAAAATCTGGTGATGAACTCCCCCCCCCCTCCCCCCCAATATTGAGAACAAATCACCGCACTTGGGTCATTCCAGTATCTGTCATGAGGTCTCATTTCTGAAGTTCATTTACTACTATCTATGCCCCAAATTCTCCAAACTGTTGCCCCCCAAAAATTTCCAGATGTTGTCAAGGCTTTCCACGATTTTCTGAGATTTCCCAAGCTTTAGTGTTTGTAAGGGTAATTTCCTTGTAAGTGGAAACACTGCTCCTGCCTGATCAGCTTTATCATCACTAAAACCGATGTGATAAAAATTTCTGATTCTTAAAATTGATTTCCCTGTCTGATTCCTTACCACTGGATATCTTGAGTTCCTTGGCCAAGAATCTATAGTGACAATTATTCTATGACCCAATAGTGACTCTGCTTGTCTAGTTTCTATTCGTATCTTTGGAATGCGCTTTTCAGCTGGCTTAAAGAGGTGACGAGAACCCTGGAGAGAGCAGAGAAAATAAATATGTCATCACAGCTTTGAACTAGTACAGGATTTTTCAGAGCAAAATTACTGTACTGACAGAATTCTTCTAGACCTATACAACTGAATTAGTATGCCTCATCTACCCACCATACTAACATACCTCCAGCCATGATATTTAGAATCACAGCTATGACAAGAAGTTAAATTCACAGAGGAATGAATAGTGTAATGTGGCATCATTCATTTACTCTGAAATTTTTGTCAATAAGATTGAGGGAACACTTGAAGGACACAGTCCTCTGTAGAAGGTTAATGCCTCTCCCTTTCTCTATGTAACCCCAACCCTCTTCCCTCCCTCTCTCTACCCAAACCTCTTCCCACCATCACATTCTGCTCAAAGTTTATATATTACCTTGCTATTCAAGTTTCTTTCCATCTGTGACATGTATTCCAGCTTATTATATTTGCATTGAAACAGAATGTAAGAAAAAACTTCAATTCTTTGGAACCAATGCTTCAACGAACATGACTTTTTAAATATTTACCTTCAATTCCATTTTTCTTTCCATTTCATTTTGTAAACTTATTTGAAACTGAGGCATCCATTTCATTGTTTGCATATGCTGTGTAGGCTGTGTGAACAAAACTGAGTCTATTCCTCCTCATCACTGTCAAAGGGAAACTTTTTGTTTGCAATGCACCAAGACATACAATGGATGTAGCTCTAACCATTATTAAACCATTCAGTCTGGCCAACAAATTCAAGCAATTGCTTCATCTCCCCAAAATAAAATGCATTTCACGAGTTACAATGTTGCGTCATTTTAAATTTTAAATGTTTGGGACAACAAATTATTCTTTAGCTACAAACAACTTAATTTCTTTCTGTGGGAACCTGATTTCTTGAAAATAAAGCTACCACACTTCCTTACTTTTGAATTCCCTATCAGTCTGTATATTTATAATCATGGTTTAAAAGATTTGAAAATCCTCTTCACCACAAACCGAATATTTCCCTTTTAAGTTTTTGTTTTGTTAAGGAGAGCTTACACTACATGCTCAATGAGCTTTTTAGCTTCCTCCTGATTTGCTCCCTCTTGCTATCATTTTTTTGTACTAAATTCTAAGAACACTTGCCATAAATGCAGATGAAATCTGAATCTGATATCATCAAAATGTTTTCTTTGTTTCATAATTTTCAAGGTCAAGCTCCTTCTGGTGGTGGTCTATGACATAACACATCTGTAACACAGGAAGAACTAGGAAGCATCTAACTTTTGTTCTGACAAAAAAAAATCTCATAGAATGCTCTCATTTTATCTAAGATCACAGTTTGATCATGGATGATAACTCTTGGAGTTATTAAATGTTTAATAATTTAATTACTAAGTTTTTTGTCTGAAGACAGGAAATGACATGTAGGTATTTCCACATCGTCATATCAAAATGCATCAACACTGAGGTTTGTCCGTGTAAGTACTGTATTTTTAAAGACAAACAGTGCTCTTGTTTGAAACTTTCTGCCCAAGGATTGACCTCACATAAACTTCAGACCTCACTTTATACACTCTTAAACACACCCTAGCCCCAAATAAATCCCACAATATTTAAACACTTGAAATGGTGAGCCTTAACCTACCCCCTTCATGCTAGGTGGTTCCAGTGTTCCACAGTATTGCCTCCAATTCCTCTTTATAACACCTACGACTCGGCATGTTGGTTGGGCTGATGAGTTTACGACAGATGATGTGGTTTCTTCATCCTGTTACAGTCAAATAATTAAAAGCAAACTAATGCTTTTAACAGGAAATGAGTAACATAGCAACTCTAACTTAAGTCAGAAAAGGCACAAGTGAAACAAACTATTTCATTACATCTTGTTTGCTTTACCAGAAAAAATATTTTTCTAACACAAGGAAGCCTTAAAAGTTTTAAAACCACAGATCTGGGGAATATGTGTGATGGCGTTGATGATGATGATATAGGTTCAATGAGCAATGCGCACAATGCCATTCCTCATTTCTATATTATACATAAAAGGTGTGCACCGACTCCCCTAAATCTGGACCAAATTTAAACCACCCAAAACCAGTCTCTTTTGGGTGGTCCCAGTGATCACAGATGGATGGTTGGGTGGATTGACCAGTAACGAGACTACTACCATTTTGGTCTCAGGTGCTTTGTCCGTTTTAGATCAACCCCACAAACACCAAAAAATTGAGGCAAACTTAAAGAGTTGTTTCTAGGGAAAAATTCCCATTCCCTCCTACATCAGAATGCCAGAACCTGCAGTTCCAGTTTCTGTGTGCTTTGTAAAGCTATGCAAGGCTCTGCAAGAGGTTCAGATGAATCTCACAATTATTATTCAGTACATGTTGTGATCTTTCAATTTGCATATCAAGGATAAACCCTACCACCAATCTTTGCCTCAATTTTATTGGGGTTTATCTCCAGTGGTTTGACTCAAGAGCATCGGTCATTTGAGTATTTTGGCCAGCCAAACACCAGGGCTGGAAGTGAGACATGAGGGCAAGTCCATTTTCATAATCATATTAGCCTTCAGGGCACATTAACACATTTCAAAGGGCAACAAAGCCAAACAAAAGACTTTCTGTCATCTGGTATACAATTGATTGTATTTTGGTAGGATGAGGGCATGAAAGCCAAGGTGTCCTTGAAAAGTATGCCACTTTGTAGGGCATTAGGACTATTGCCAAAAATACAAAGGACATGGTCTCCCAGGCCTTTGATTTTTTTCCATGCCTACAACACAATGTAGATTTGGCCTCCAGTGTCTGAGTACAAAGCTTCATCTCACTTATTAAGTGGTTTCACTTGTGCTCTGACCAATAGCTTGGTAGCCTAGAGAGCAAAAACCTGACAAACATGGATGTTTATAATACATAGAGACATCCTAAATCAATGCTACCCCATCCCATTACCTTCTATGTATTTCACATGCTGGTAACAAAGTGACCACTGCATCTGGAGTCCTAATATGGTTCTAATCCTTGCTTAAGATTTTACCCCTTCACCCCACCAACCTCTAACCCCTTCAAAAAATAAAAAAAACAAAAACATCTCATTTATTATTCTCTGACTGCCTAATATTTCCATGACTTCTCACTTACCTTCAATTAAAATAAAATAGGGAAGCATTGCTTACATTTTCTAATGAGTTTTCTGCCTCTGGGTCCACATTCTCATCCACTTCAACCAAAGATGACGGACAAGTCCATTTACTCTTGGGGAGTACTTCTATTGCAACTGTATCATTCGAAACAACCCTGTTCTGATTGGCCAACCCCTTGATGAAGTACTGGGGATTGAAAAAATTGCATTATTCAAACAGCGGACAAGGTAAGCCTTGCACAAATCTATAAAATAATTTTAAAAATGGTGCAGAAATGTCAAAATAAAATGCTCTAATATAGGAACATGTTAAATAAATAAATCCAGCCTGGAAAATGACAAGTAAAGCAACCAAAATGATGGTGTCAAAGATCTCTCTCAAAGCAATCTAAACAATAGTGCAAACACACACAAGCACACACCCTCACACACACAAGTACACACATGTCTGTAAGCAACTCATTAACCATGGGCATATTTTTATTTCCCATAGCAGTCAAACATGAGTCACAATACTTCATAAACATGTGACACAGTAAATCACTTTGAACTTGTTTAAAGTTTAATAAATGCTTTAACAGTTTAGTTACATGAAGATAACCTGGGAACTGGGTATGTTCCACAATCACTACTAGCTCATACCTTATAAAACACTCCGAACACTTTGAAAGGTGATCTCCCAATATTAGTCATATGCATAGAGAGTTGTCACTCTACATTCAAGTCAGGCTTACAAAAATAGCTGTTGTCTGCCTTAAGATTGGACTTGCTCAAGTAGTCCATTTACTATACAAGTTTCACAGTAAAAAATGACATGTGACAATTTGAGATAGGGAACTTGGTGAATTTTTGAAAGAAAAACACAAGGTGTTTTTAACAACCACAGTATCAATAAGAAGAATTTGCATACCTTTCTTTCATCCATATCGAATTTTGTCTGCAATGTTCCACATTTATCTTTGGAACATAATATTACTGAAAGGTAGATTGACAAGGTTAGTCCACAGTCTGTAGATTTGGTATTATTGGTCATTTTATGGCTTCTAATACTGAGTCAGTTGCATGTTCCTCTTGACATAGACTTCCAAAAGTTTGGCTTGAATCCTTTTCAACTTCACTTATACTCCTCAGTCATTGATCTATATGGCACCTTTAACTGTTTAAGACATCTGCATTTAAGGATACTTGCATTAAGTGTCCTAAACACTTCCAGAAATGAGGATATTTTCAAAACTCTTGTTGCTAGTATGTCCACACCATTGTATGCTAAGTAGAACACAGTGTTGTTCAATTATGACAGTCAAATATTATGACTTGCTTCAGACTCGCACATACACACAAATTGCAACAACTACTGAAGCAACATCTTTCACATCATATGCTGATGTAGCACCACCACGGTGAGGACCAGGAAAACACATAACAGTACTTGGCTTGGCTCTGGCCTAGTCCAAGGAACAAACTGTACAGCAAAAACAAGACCAGAGGGCCTCTGGTTACATCAGGCTAGCCCAAAGTAAACTGACGGCCATTTTGGTATGTCCAGCTATCTGTGACTGTATCTTATTCTCATTCGAGTCCCTGTAAGGTTATATTTGGTTCTTTCACTGCACATGTCTTCCTCATCAATAAAAGTCAGAACAAGAAGTTTTTATGACAAATGTCTTACCATCTTTTCTTCTCCTGGTATGCTAACATATCCTTCCCTGAAGTTTTCTCTGCTTGACAAGAAAGTTCCCTGTTTGTATTTGCCTTCTTTGATACCTTTCTGAATGGCTGCCAAATTTAAATGTTCTGGATAAAGGACATTTCGACCTTTACCAGTTTTGATGTCTTGGTCCACCTATTAACAAGACAAAAAGTAAGACTTCCTCCATCAAATAATTTAAGTATTTGTAATGTTTAACATCTTTTATAGGAATACAAAGTATCAAAGCTGAGAGAAAGACTGGAGTGTTAAACATCAACCTTAAGTTTGAATCTTCAATCATTTAACATTATGATTATAACAAAAAACAAAAATTCAAAAATTATCTTTCTTAGGTGATATGGCTTTTGTCTACTGATGAGTATATCATGGGCATTAATTAGAATGCTCTCAGTAAAAATACAAAACAAGCACCTCTGACAAGTTATGATTTCACCTACAACTTAAAAAAAGACACTTTGGAACTACCATTTGGGAAATTTACTACATTTTCATACTTTTGTCAATAAATCTACCCAATAACTAGTTTTGCCTGATGCAGTAGGATACAATTTGGTACCAACCTGACCTACTATCAGTTTACAAGAAAGGAGGGGTTTATTTAATGTTACAGTATTTTATAATCTTTATAATATTTATGAACAAAGCTCACTGGAAATGTTTCACACAGCTGCAGTAGTCACTAGTGGACAATGTATCAAGAAAGTCAAAGTAACTTTTGATTTGGTGAACAACAGCATGGTGCAGAGCTACCATTCAAACCAAGTAACAAGACCACAAATGCAAACATTGTTCTAGTTTAAATCATGAATCTCAGAATGACAAATTTTTAAAGAGAAGAAAGTAAACCACAAAAAATTGTAAAAAGAGTCTATATTTAAGATAAAGTGCAAGACTGATAAATTAATTCTAGTCTTCTTGGTAGTAAACATCTCCAGAAAGCAAAGATTCATAACATGTCATTACAATTACATTTTAACAAATGTTATACTCCACCTTTTCCTTGTCATTCTCATCTTTTGCTAACTGAGCCAGTCTATCAACCAGATAAGGTTTGTCTGTCAAAGACTGGACATATTCATGGACTGGAAAAGCAACAGCACAGAAGAAAAAGTCAATTACAAAAACTGAATTTATAACACAACTGGTCAAAAAGCAAAATAGTTTGACTAGAAATACTTCATATCACTTTCACATATGGCACAAGGGGAACAGAAGTCTATACTGACACAAAAATTTGTTAAAGAACTTGGAAAAAAGAAACGAACCAGACCCAGCCCATGTTTCCAGAACATTTTTGCAGCCAAATGCAGAAATTTAATCCTTCCCTCTACTGAAACAGCAGATTGAACAAAATTGTGTGATGTAACTCTTGAGTGATTGAGATTACCTGCCTATGTTTTGTTCCTTAATTTTAGACATTTCCCTCAACTGAACCTGTCACTTTCTGTTTTGATAAGCAGATCCTAACTCAACTGAAGAGTCCCTAATTATTTCAATTTCCATCAAAAAACTATAAATCCTTGGAGAAAAAAATCAGTAGTTACATCACTGTACCTCTAAGAAAGTTAAGTCTCAAGTGAAGTAAAGCTCAAAGAAAATACACTATCAAACATTTCTTCATTTTTTAAATTTCAAAAGATACTTAGGTACATAGAATCTATGGTTTGTGTCGAACAGCTGTTATTTGTGCCACAGGAGGACATCATGTATTGAGTTAGAATTCAGCTTTCCAATTTTGAGATTTATTGACTGCGTGGAATAACATGCTAAAGATAAATCAATCTATAATACAGTCAATTTCATCATTTTACAACTTAAGCATACTAAGTCTTAGAAAAGTTTGATTCTGTGCAAAATGAAGGAAGACCTTGTCCTTTGGCCAAATATATACAAATATTTTTAGACCTGCCAACCTCAAAAGTTTCAAACCTTGATTTTTTCATCAAAAACCTAGAGACTAGGGTGCCTCAAACCTATAGAAATGAAATTTGTCCTGCACTCAACCATGACGAGTTTTACATCACTGGGCGGATAATAGATGGGTGTGTGGTTTGGTATTAACATTATTTCACCATTAGATCTGAAAATGTGGCTGTGAGATGATGCCCAAAACTGTAGGACTCACGATAAAACCATATGAGTTGGCAGGTATGCATTTCTGTGGTCCTGTGATGTCATGCATAGAACTCGGGTAATGATGTCATGAAGACACTCACACCAAGTATAATGAGTTATCATGCAGGAAAATAAATTCAATGCCAGAACTCTAGCTTATCGTAATAATCATTATAATAATCACCCTCTTTACTCAATACCTGTATAAGCTATGATGCCTTCATTCTTGGCCTTTTCTCGGTTGGCTCTATCATTTGTAAGTAGGACTATCTTGGGAACATTTTCTCCATTCTTCTCTAAGTGTTGACTGTACCAGGTAGCAGCTTTCCTAATAACTCTATCATTGTAGTCATTCGCTGTCTCCCCGCCAAGTCGTTCTATAAAAGTCTCCCTGGAAGGGGAAGAGAGTGCAGCACAAGATGAAATAAAGGCAACATTTTAGGACAAATTATGTTTCATAAATATATTAAAATCACTCCCGGAAAAGGATGCACAGTGCTTTGTCACATTAAGAAGCCCACGACCAGGATCATTGCTAAACTATGTTGGGGATGGCTAGATTTTATCTAGTGTCCATCTCTAAATCTGTAGCCAGGGTGAGGTGTATTGGAGATGGAGGAACCTTAGGAAAGTTTTTTACAGAATCAGCAGAGCCTACAGCATATCATAACAGTAACACTTTAAGCATGGAATATGCCTACAAAGCTGGTCACACAGATTGGCAAATCTTAGTCTGTCAGCAGTACACATTTGTAGCAGTTGGTAATTCTGATTGCTGGTCAGAGCCCACTACTGTCAATTCTTGGGACACTTTTTGCAATCTACTATGTTTGTTACATAACATAACACTAAACAACACTTACATGTGTTTTTTAGCTTGGGCAAGGCATGTTAACCTAGCCACACAGATCAGGGTATGCTGATCAGGAGTGTGCATCTCTTGTGGTGGTCAGTGAATCTGATAACTGTCAAAAGCCCACTGCTGCCAATTCTTGGTTTGATGCCCCTGGTGACTACTCACAGCAAAGATAGGACAAGTGATACATCAGTAAACTACGGCTATAAAGCAGATGCTCCAAGCTACCATCGGCTAAATCTCTCAAACACTCTCTTATTTCCCTTACAAATATACTTAATTATGTATCAGAAGGTGAACAGTGCATACTTAAGGTAGACCAAGGAGTTGTCTCTTATGAAATGCACAATTTGGTACACAAAAATCTTGTCACATGATTAAAAAGAAACAAACATGAATACCCATGATATTTGTTACTAAAGTGATTGTGATTTGCCCTTTAAAGGGTAAACAAAGAAATAACACCTTGGTGTAAGTATTTCAGGCCTTGAACTTGTTTAGATTTTCCAGGTGTGCTACAAATCACACTCCTCAGGAGATTAAGGAGTGTGGTAGGTGTGTTGTTTTATTAAACTCTATTTCATTTATCTGAGTTCCCATTCTTTATCTAGGTGAGCAAAAAACTGCACTCCTCAGTGATTTGAGGCACTCAACATTTAAGACCTGTATTCAAATCATATAGAAAGATGAAGCAGAGGGTAGCCTAGCGCTTGAAAGAGAAACTTAACTCCAAATTATATGCCATACATGGTCTAAAAGTGCCCACTGGCCAAAGGTTACTTCTTTCAGCTCATTAAAGAAGACAGTTAATCTCAAGTCTATGCTTCATGCAAATCTTCAGTCAGCTGGAAGTGTTACGTGGTTCACACTTGGTGTCTACATATAGAAAAAAAGTGGCTAAGGTTGTGCTTTATAATCACTTAATATACCATGCCACCCATGTCTAATGACTATCTTCTTGACATGAATTTGTCCTATCAACAGAATATCACCAGATGTCACAACTACTAGGGAAAGTAAAGCTTGTAGATTACTGGTCATTCCAACGGCTCATCAGTCTCATGTGCACAACTGACTAGAGGGCAACTATTTTAGTGACAAACCAAAAACACCAGCAAGGATGAGAGCTGAAGTGCCTAGAGAAATATCCAATGCCAAACACTTGTGAAGACACACTGGTACACAACAAGGCAAGTGGATCAACTGATAAGGAAGAGGAGCATACGTATCGGGCCAAGGGGCCAAGGATTGTAACCAAAGAGGTCTGACTATGGTGGTGACACACAAAGTTCACAATTGCTATGTTCCATGCCTTGATCCCAATTCTGTTCCTGTTTGATTTTCTTCACAGAGTGAATGATGCAATAAGTTATTTCTAAGAGTCTGAATGTACAGTGCTTCTGGTATAGGAACAGCATCTCTGAGGTAGTGATGAGAACAGCACTGCAGGAAGATTTAGCTGTTAATTGTATTACTGGTCCTTATCACTATTGCAATATTTGTGGCTTTTGACCTTGCAACAGGAAATGCTTTGTAAATGTCATATCGAAAATATCAGTGCTTTGCATTCAACTTACTGTGAGTCTTTTAAACAATTGACAGAAGGAACCACAGTGAAACACATTGCAGTGTCTTCCAAAATATATGGTTCATCCCCCTTCCACCCTCCTGTTGCATCAGTAAATGCACACAAATCACCACCCTGAGCATGATTTTTTTCTTCTTTTTTCTTCATGTGGGGATTACACCACAGTAGATCCCTCAAGACTCAAATTGGCCATTAGTACTTACCACGATTCCTAAAACAGAGCTACTTTGTAGTTAATAAAAGTGGCTCTAAGTTTCACCCCTACTTGTGAGTTAAGAATGAACTTAAGTTCTATCCAAGGAGTTGTACTTACTTGTGATATTCATTGGAGAACACATAGAACTTTTTGTCTGAATTTGTTGTCAGCCCTTGGATTCGTTTGTAAGCTGGAAGACTTCTGTGCTTAACCTGAAAAACAATGAAAAATTTATCTAAAACTGTAATTTTTGTTCACTAAAGTAGACTTCCAATCGTTTCATTCCACTACATTGGAGAATAAGGCTCAACTTCACATTACAATGTTTTTAAAGCTCTATACTAACAACTTTTGGAAGGACTTATCAGAAAATTTTGCACCTACCAAAGCATAAGGGTTCACAGTAACGATAATGTAAACACAGAGGTGAAAGCAAATTCTTATAAACTTAACTTAGACATGTAACTTGACTCCAAATATACTTCTTCCCAAACTGATAAAGCACAAATATAAATCATGAAAAAGATCCCACAAACACTTTCACAAAAGATACTATCCAAAATTTCTCGGGTGCACATTTTTGAATACAAAATTTTGAAATAAAATATTCTGCAATGTAGTTAGTTAGTTACTTAGTTAGTTAGTCAGATGAGATTTAACGACATACTGACACGAATGTGTTATAAAGTGTCAACTCCATAAAAGGTAAAGTTTAAATACAGTTTCAAATACGAGTCAAGCTCAAGTTTGGTTTCAAATACAGCTCAAATACGGTACAAGTCCTTCCCTTTAGTCGCCTCTTACAATAGGCAGGAAATACCGTGGGCATATTTTACAACCCCCAGCCCACGGGGGATTTTGCAATGTAAACCACAACTGAATCTTGTTTTACAAGGGAAATTACAGACTACTTTCAATCTGTTACAGCTCTGTAACTGTGCTACAAACTTATACTTATGATGGTTTGTTATCATTACTTGTAAATTCATCTCCAATTCATTGTAGTGATGAACAACTGGTCACAATATCTTTAGTAAGGAATACCTAACCTGGGTGAAGGTGTTTTGACTTGCATATGACAAGAAAGTGCTTGAGAGTAAGTGTTTTTCATTATATCAGTTCTTACCTCCAGGGGTGCAAACTGCTCTTCAAATGTGAGGAGAGGGGTTAAAGGACAGGGTGACTCAACAGCACAGCAAGTGTTGCACTAGCAGAAAAGCCCCTCCCCCCACCCCCCACCGCCCCCCACCCCCGACTGGGACTGGATTTTGTTGAATCTGCCTTCAAGGAAAGCAAAATAAGGCAAATCATCTGAACCATGCCCCAACCTGCCCCCACATGGCGCCGTCCAGCCCTGAGGTAAAGATATATAGGGTATGTGAAATATTGGTGACATGATATATGTTCCAGACTGCAACACTTACTTTAAAACATCAATGATTGCAACTGTACTGTTACTGCTACATTGCTTCCACAGAAGTTCACCTTATATAGAGGCATTTGTCAATGAATGGACCATTATAACAAGAATGTTACTGTACTATAAATGTATGAAAGTACATCACATTTGGGCATTTCACACAACAAATCAATCTTCATTCCAAACTGTTTGGCCAATGTCTCTAGATGATTCTGTCTTTACATCTTGACGGGAGTACAGGAACATTTTGATCATTGGTTATTTGATCAAAATAAGGAGAGAGCATTTTGCATTATGGTACTTCTCCAGGTTATAAAGCATCCCCCAAAATCATCACTCACACTTACCTCTTGTTGAACAGTCTGAAGAAGAATACAGTTTTTGATGATTTCATCTTCTAAAATGTCAACCTATAGACAAAAGAACAAAAAAGACTGCAACATGTATGAAAAATAAAGAAAATACAATTTTCCAAAGTTTAATGCATTTTCTACTTTCTTCTTACGTTTTTCTTTTTCAAACACTACAAATGAGAATGACAGTCATACTTCATAGTGTTAATATTCCTCCAAAAAGTGCTTATAAGTCATTTGTTTTATAAATACCTATAATACTGTAGGTTACAGTAAATTACAATAAAAGACCAGAGAACAGAATTCAAATGGATCTGGAAGACATTAATGGAATGAAGAGAAAAGTCACCTTCAAGGCTTCTTAGTCATGCAATGTTCACACTAGTACAAGAAAGTGACTTTATATCATTTGTGATCCTATAGTCTGATTATATGAGTTCAACAGTTGAGCCTTTTCAGGCTTCACTATATGGACTAGTGTCAGAGACAGCCATGGCTACGACAATGACCATCTGAAATTGAACAAAAAGATACCTTAACTTGAAACATTTTGGCAACATATCCAATTTTGTGCAGGCCTACAAACCCTGTCAGATCCTGGTGATTTTTATGCTCTTCTTATTTATGTCACTAAGTGTTGCATCTTCAAGATGGCTTCATACCTGAGCCCTCACATGTCCTTACCCCTGAAAAATGGCTTTCCCACTTCAAAAGACCTTGAGATGGCCTTGGTACAGTACCATGGTGGACTCTTAGGACTTTTCGCATGATAAAACTGTTAAACCAAAACCTACAGTATGATTTGATTGCTCAGTTTGTTTTAGAAATGTTTGAATGAATTAACTTGTATGCAACTACAATAGCCTAAGCCGTATATAAATTGTCCTTAAATGTGACTGGCACAAAATTTATATTGTTATGTACAAAAATCAGTGAAAAGTTGAAAAACAAACTGACGGGATTGTTGTGGTTATTGTCAATATTAACATTACAAGTTCTAAGTTCTAGCCCAAAGGAAGCAGCTGATAATTAAACCTTTCTCTACCAATTAATAGACAGTGGCTGCCATAAAAATGATAAGTGCAGTAACCAAACATGCAGCTATGATCAAGGTGACTGTATACAGCCTTGCACACCCTCTAGTTCAGTTCAGTTCTACTTTATTTCGGCCTTCCATGAAATATAAAAAACATTACAAGATCACAGTAAGTTGTACAGTAATACAAAGAACAAAGAAGTAGGAAAATAGCCGGGGAGATTTCACAGAAAGCTACTTAAAGCTTGTAGAAGTGAATCCCCTTTTAGACAATATATATAAAAGTATCTGTATATATATAAAGAGATCAAGAATAATCACATTAAGGAATCAAAAAACAATGCAAGAAAAACATGAGAATAAACAGGCAACAACAACGATAATATGTTACCAAGGGAACATTGGAAAACTGGCTTAGAGACACAGTTGGTATGTTTATATACTTAACTATTATGGGTATGTAGGTACAGTTTGTGAACTCGCTTAAATGTAGGAAGGGTGGGAGAATTTGCATATATTTCGCCAGGGAGTGCGTTCCAGGTGAGAGGCCCTAAATACCTAATGTGACGTTGGCTGATTGAGAGTCTACACAATGGGATTACAAAATCTAAAGAATTCCTAGTGTCGTAAGGTGACCGTGGTTGGTTGAAAAGGTTGATAAAAGAATTTGGTAATAAGTTATGGAAAGACTGGAACATAATTACAGAAATGTGATGTTTTATGATATCAGGCAATGACAAACAATTATATTTCTTTAAAGATTGGCTTAGTATTTCGAGAGGTGACTTCTTATCAATTGCACGAACTGCAAAGCGCAAAGTGTGGATAACAAATAGTTTGTTTACATGAACATCGGCAGTATACTCCCCAGATGATGGCACAATAGGATAGCAACGGTAAATAAGAGAATTGTAAATTGTATAAGAATTTTGATAGGTAGTAGATTATGCAACTTAAAAATAATACTGGAGCCTTTAGAGAGTTTCTTGCAAAGGTTTTCAATATGGGGTATCCCGACAGTTTTATGTGAGGATCAATGGTTTACTCCTAGAAAGTTGGCAGAATCAGAGAAGGGTACTAAAGTTGTTTGAATTAAGATAACCGGAAGAGTGTTACCAACAAAATTGATTCTTTTCTGGTATGGCCTAAAGAGAATAGCTATTGATTTCTTTGCATTTAAGAGGAGCTTGTTTGTAGCAAACCAGTTTGTTACTTTAATCATTACATTAATCATTACATGGCAAACAATCTCTACATGGCAAACAATGACATACATGTACTACAGAAGCTTGATTGGTAGGCCTATATAAGCAGTTATGACTAGACAATTTGTATGGTGGCCATAATCAATGTACCGTATGTACATAGGCTAAGGTGATTAGTGGTTTATAGTACTTGCTTCCTCCTACAGGAAGTCTCATGCAGTCAGTAGAATGAACTGTTATGAACAAATATTTTTTAATTTTTGACTGACAGCATCCAATGATTCCAAAAATGCCAAATAAAGTATCTGGGTCATAAATGTGCTCTAATATATGCCTTTCAGCCTCACCTTTGCCTAGCATAAGCTTAGACAACATTCGGCCACATTTTCAAACCATTGTTTGTCGCCTTCCCATGGTGACCAGTCACAATGCGTGAATTGAAGTATGCTCTTGAAGGTCTCAGCAGGATTTGCATATATATGGCACATAGCCTACAGCTACAGCAGGGGTGGCGCAAGGATTTGCCCGATGGTGGGGCCAGACTCACCAACGGGGGGGGGGGGGCCAGCGATCTGAAGCCCCAACACCCCCAATGCCTTCAAAGGGTTGGTGAGGGGGGATTTAAACAAAACCTATGTACTATACCATGCCATTGCAGGGCATATATTGCATAAAATTGTATATAGGCCTACTAGAGGAATATAGTTCCATGCTGACTTAATGTTTTTCCTGGAATCTAAACTGTGAAATTGCAAAGCGTGCAAAGTGCGCAAAAATTTTTTTGGGTAAGCCTACACTAAGAAGAATCTGTACGTACTTATTTAAAGCTTATATAGGTCAATTGTCCAGGCAGTTGGGCCCTATAGGGCATTACTTACATTGTACTTCCCTCCCTCCAGTCACTAGCCGTACCACACCACAGACACAAGAGAACATTTAACTAGGTTTAACGACATGATATGAAATTCCCGACATTTACATTAATCCATGTATTCTACTAATCTAGTTACTTGAAAAGGTGGAAAGGGCTTGTACTATATTTAGCTATGAATAACGGAGCTGAGGAAGAGTGGGGCAAAGCGTACCAAAAATTTTGGGTTCTATCGCATAAATGAGCCTTTTGAAAGCCAAAATAAGTAAACCGACCATGGTGGCGACAGAGTTTTCCCTGCGGGAAGCCAGGCCATGCCAGCAACCCCAAGTTCCAACAGCCTCTATGTCGAGGGGGCGGTGAGAAGGGGATATGAAGGAGCCTAACTATCCCATGCCATTGCAGGGCACATATTTGCATAATATCACTTAATACTTCAAGAGCCGAGTTGTGCAATGATAGTGTTCTTTTGAATCTGAATAGTGAAATTGCAGAGCGTGCAAAGCGCGCAAAAATTTTTGGCAGGCTTACACAAAAAACATTATGTAATCATGAAGAACAAAAATAAAAAAAAAAGAAAAACTGTAGGGGATGTATTCCGTATCGGGGATAACATACACTGTATTGAAACTGCCTGTACTACCTGATGAGATAGCCAAACTTTGTTCCATGAGTCGCTCACCAACTGACTGTACCACATGACACACACGCAAGAGAGCAGCAACTAGGCTTTGAGATATGGGATGCAATTTATGACCTCTTCATAAACTGTGTACTCTGCCTACATGTTACTTGGTAAGGTGGACAGGACTTGTGCTATCTAGCTATGTGGAATAGAACTATTGAAGAAACTTGAGTGACTCTACAGCATGAGTAGCGTGCCAAAAATTTGGGGTTTTTATTAGAGAAATTGTCCTCTTGAGAGCAAAAAACAGGTAAACTGTCTGGGCGACTAGTCGCCATTGGAGACTGCATACATTATCGTATCGACTAAGACTCCCCGACGAAACTGTAAAAGTTCCCCGATGGGGAAACAGCCTTCCTTGCCAGGGGGGCCATGGTCCCCCTGCCCCCCCCCCACCTGGCACCACCAATGAGTTACAATATACTCAGTATACTCAAGGCCCTCACTGGCTACTTCATACACAGGCCTATATGTATACAGGGGTATCATGAGCCAATCACTTAACAAACATTTTAACAGTAAAAACAAAAAAAACAAAAAAACAAAAAACACAAATTTATTAAAATGAATGAACAGTTGCTGTAATATTTTCTGATGTTTCACCCTCAATCTGATATTTTTTGGTTTTGTTCAGAATAAAGCCGGCAATCCCAATCCCTAAGGAATCTACCTCATCATATCAGACTTAACCATATTAAAGGGCAGGAGCAGTCGCCCCAAACTTATTTTGAAGCAACAGCTAAATCTCACAATTTTCTTCTCATTTCTCTCCAAAGTATCTTTCATAATATTTTAGGACTTCAATATTGCATATTCAAGGTAAACCAATCAGTTACTTCTAGTAAATTTCACATTTTAGGAGAAAAAATATTGTCACATGACTCTCAAGAGCCAATCATGAAACAGGACAGTCTACTACACTACTTCAAGTTGGAGTGACTGCATTTCCCCTTTAAGCATACCTGTACCACCCTAGAGTTAAGAGGAATTAGGGGGACATGCTCCTGGTTTACAAATTTCTCTCTGAAAAGCATCCTTTGTCATCTTGAACTTAAAGGTTGAGCAGGTTTGAAGTCATTGTAAGAAGCCAGTGAAGTGTTTGTAAAGCTTGACTTTAGGAAGTTCAGTTTCTCTCACAGAGTTGTCAATGAGTGGAATAGTCTGCCTGAGTGGGTAAAGTAGGTAACTCCACTTCAGTGCACTGCTTTGAGATTAACATTGACAAGTTCTTCCATGACTGTGGTAGAATCTTATTGCACTGGGCTCACTTGGTGTTGGTCTGATTGTTTGTTTTATGTAAGAGTACGGACTTCAGGGCATCTTACGAGGCCTTGGCTCTCCTTTGCTCTTTGGCCTGTTGTGTTGTGTTGTGTTGTGTTATGTTATGTTATGTGAGGTTTGAACTAAAGGTGGCAGTACACAACACAATTTTTATGATTAAACCTTGAGCAATCACTTCAGAAAAAGAGCAGCTTAAATACAGTAACTACCAAATTTAAGAAGAATAATTTGTTAAAAAACAGAAAAAAATGTTGCCTTTTCTATTAAAATTCTGAATGAAAGTTTCACCCAAGATGTTCTCACCACCATTTTAGCAACATTTTAAAATTCTAGTTCATTCTTATGCCAAAACTGGTAAACTTTTGAAAATATAAAAATTTTCCTGTAAAACAAAAAATAACACAGCAAACATTTCTTTTTGATGTTGTGTGAAGAATATGCAAGGCAGTTTGTGCTAACACTTGAAGTACATCACACTTACACACTACACTGGCTACACAGTGACCAACTCAAGATACCAATCCACTTATGATCAATGTAGTGCCACCTTCCATTGATTCAGTGCTCCCCATCTGTACAACCATCTCCACTTGTAAAACACATTTTACTGGGTGTTAAGTGTTGAAACTGATGGCTATACATTATAAATTCAACAGTAAGATCAATCCACAGCCTTACATTTGATGTATACGTAAATGAGACAATGTCTGATGAACAGGTAAAAGGCATACTGATTAATCATTAAAAAAGGTAACAGTTGCTATAAGAAATATTCAACAAAACTGCACACTTAAATAGATTTATGTTTTTCAGATTTACAATCTATGTAGACTTACATATCAATTTTGCAGGCCTGCTGAATGTTCAGATAGGAAGGCAATATGATTGTTTATCTGCCTTTGCAACTTCTGCAATTTTGCCGGCCTTAGTGGACAACTTGAGGTGCTTTCAAAATTCAAAGCACACCCCACCAGCTCACAAGTTGCCAGTGCAATATAAAACAACGCTTCTCATCTATAATTGACTGAGCTCACTGTCTGACTGGAATGTCCCAGAGGACCACATATACGATACTGTGCGGTTATACATATAGGGTAGGATGGGGGGGGGGGGGTCGACCGCTTAAGGGTTTTTTTTTTCCTCTCAACAAAAACGTATTCGTGGAACCGGTACCACAATTAGCCTATATGCCCTTGATTGCTCTAGTCTATTCGTGGAACTAGGCCTAACGTTAGGCCTAGTTTGATTATTAATCATTCCAGGCAATTTGCTTATGGACCCGTACTGACTAACGTTACTAACTTCAAAATAACTTTGCTGCTAATAGATCTTAGATAATATGCAGAATCCGAAACAAGCACTCCACTACGGCAACAAAGAACCAATGTAACATTAGACATAGGCCTACCTGATGTAAGACCACGTTTGTGTCGGGAAGAATATAATGCGGAAAATTGCACTTGTCGCTGGCAACTGATGGTGCCTTTTCTAAGACAAAACTATCCTGTTTGCACTGTGAGCATGCTTCAGATCCGCACCATATATCGTCTCTTAGGTAGTGTTCCCTTACAATCTTGATGACCCCACCCTTTCTAGTTTTCTTCACAAAACTTTTTGATTTCAACATCTTTCTTTACTCTCAACTTCAAAGTATGGATCCGATTAGGCCAATGCACGAACAGACGAACTTCCCATGGACATTGCTACCAATGCTTAAAAACTTTTAAATCCTATTTTATGTAAAATGATTCCAATATTCCTTTTATTTCGTCAAAGTTCTTAAATGTATATTTGATTTTTGAATGAAATTTTATTTGTTAAGAAGAAAACTATTAATGTTCATGATATTTTGAAGTTATATAATTTCTTATGAATTCCCGGTCCATCAAAACCACGAAGTTAAGTGGAAAAGTGGAAGAGCACATCTGTCTTGCGACCGAACACTGCGATCAACCCACAGGCGTTCGAAACGTTACATAATTACATACTACACGCTATACTATGGAACGCCGATCGTACAAATATTATCGACATTGCGTGCATACCCTATTGTAATTAGACACAAACGAAACCAGTAGACACAAACGAAACCATTAGACACAAACGAAACATTAGACACAAACGAAACCATTAGACACAAACGAAACATTAGACACAAACGAAACATTAGACACAAACGAAATCATTAGACACAAACGAAACATTAGACACAAACGAAACATTAGACACAAACGAAATCATTAGACACAAACGAAACATTAGACACAAACGAAACATTAGACACAAACGAAACCATAAGTCACAAACGAAACCATTAGACACAAACGAAGCATTAGACACAAACGAAACATTAGACACAAACGAAACATTAGACACAAACGAAACATTAGACACAAACGAAACATTAGACACAAACGAAATCATTAGACACAAACGAAACATTAGACACAAACGAAACATTAGACACAAACGAAATCATTAGACACAAACGAAATCATTAGACACAAACGAAACATTAGACACAAACGAAATCATTAGACACAAACGAAACATTAGACACAAACGCAATCATTAGACAAACGGAAACATTAGACACAAACGGAATCATTAGACACAAACGGAATCGTTAGACAATCGAAACAGTTACGAACGACATTAAGGTATACACGCAGATCAGGTATGCACGCGAAAAGAAATTACAAAAAGAGTCAGGGCGCACCTGTTTGATTACGTAATAACGTGATGAGATATATAAGTGTTTTTGCCCACATGAAATTGACGGGGATTAGTCAAGGATAAATGAACTATTAATCTGCTGTCAACGTAGGTGGTTTTACAGAGCTACACGTGTCGGTTGATTTTTTCAAGGACTGGCATTGCCGAGCAAGAACAGAATTCCGATAGCCCATACAAAGTTTTACCTCCCTGATCCGATACTGTAGCAATAACTGCTGTATAAATCACTCTGCTACAGCTGGAAAATTTTTGGGTATTTGAGGGTCCTCGGGTGCAATTTGGTGCAACATTTTGGACAAACTTAAAGGAAAATAACTGCAAAGTTTGACATTTCTTACAGAAGAGACAAGTAAGGGGTTTTTGCCCTCGAATTTTGGGGGGCGGAAGCATACTTCAGCCCCCACATTTTTGACTGGGGCTAAAGCCCCCAGTAAGGACGGATCCAGCCCCTAGCTCGGGGGGGGCAGTTTGAAAAGGAGGGGGCCAACATGTCCGAATAATGGTAGTTTTTACTTAATTTTTAGGACGCAAGAGGGAGCATTTTTCTTGTATTGAGGGGCGCCAGATTGGTCATGGCTGGCAGTTGTCCCTAGTAGCCCCCTGGATCCGCCCTTGGCCCCCAGCCCCCCGCTTCCTACACCTATGAGTTAAAGTAAAAGTTAAAGGACTAAAATCACTAAATATTGTTATGTAATATTGTTATGTAAATATTGTTATTGTTATAGCTGTTACGGAGACACGACAACGAGCGTCCGCCTCAATTTTCATTTGAGGCTGCATCTTTGTAAGGTGTGGCAGGCACAGCCTTTTACAGCGAGCGCCAAAAGCATGGGGCGATAAGTTGTTATCTACAAAATGTGATAGCTTTGCGGCCTTCCTGAATCATTTCTAGAGAAAATCCTAACGTAATATGTTACATTTTTCTTATGAAAAATGCAAATTATAAGTTGTAAGCGTTTAGGTTAACTTGATGAGGATGCTGTTAGTTTGTGAGGAAAGCGAACAACTGGATGCGTTGCAACGGTTTTGCCGGAAATATCAATTTACTCAAGCTATCCCGCAGAATAACATGTCGAGGCAATTTAAAAATTAAAAAAAAAGTTCTCATATCGACGGTAATTGACTTATATTTAAATTTAATTCATGTGAAACACCCCGTAGAATTGAAATCGCGATGCCCTACACACGGATATGCTTCTGAATTGTAAATCCAAATACCATTGTGCGCCTACTGACGTACATGTAATACAGTCAGTGGCCCTTGTTTCCGGTTGAAATTTACACACAGAGCGGTGGGCCCGCGGAGGCTAACAACCATGCTTTGAAAGAAATTTTAACTAAGGTACAAAACGAAAGATTTTGACAACGATTTTCCATTGCCACATCTCCACATATGAGCTCGTCCAGTGTATTAGCTAGTTGTCACTGTGGGTGTGGACATCGCTGAGCAATTTTATCTGTTATTTTCCTTTAGTGTTTGTTTGTAACCAGGGAGGTGTTATTACCTAATAACACCTCCCTGTTGTAACTTTGCTTCATTTTACATTGCAAAATTTACCGCGCCATTAACATTTCCGTCATATTTTCTCTGGTTTCACTTCATTTCTTTAATTGGTTTTATTATTTGAATTATTTAAATGAGGTCTGGAAAAAGTATGACGCTTCCTTGCCTTTCCCCTCGTCATCCCGTCTATGGCTTTCTAGGTCATAAAATTTGCCGGCAGCCCCCAACCCCATGCCTCTTGACCAGTGGTGATTGTGATTTATACCATCTCAAATAGCACATGCTTTTTTGATGAATGATTGAAGACCATGCATTGCAAACAAACTTGGGGGGGGGGGGGCACGTGGCCCCGTTCCCTATGGCGAGCAGTTCATATAAAAGGGGCACAGAGGTCGACAAAGGGATGCGCCCCCGTTCCCCCGCCTGGCTGCGGGCCTGGGTGTGAGGCTCATAATAGGAGACGAATTGCGCAAAACATTTTTGCATGTCTTGTGGAAGAATTACAAAAACTTTTGTAGTTTCTAAACTACATGTGAAAGAAAATGATAAAAAAATAGATCCATGACTCAGTCAAAACACACGAGGACACCTCTTTCGATCCCAGCAGAAATCTATGGATCAAAAACCTTTTGCACTCATTAAAAGGGAATCTTTTTATAAATTGATTAGGGAATGTATCCACCTCTCCCCCCCCCCCCCCCCCGAAGCGGCGCCACGTCTTTACCCAGTGAGATATGGTCTTTTAACAGAAAAAAAGGTGTACAGCATGTGCCTAATCAGTATTTCTAAAATGTGATGTTTCCCGAAACGTATAATACGATCTGGATCCCATAAACCAGGCAGTTTATTGGGACTCACTGCAATAACCATGGGAAAGAAAGGTTTACTATGCTCCTATTGACTAAAATTAACACAATGTCTTTATTGACAAAAGTCCACAATGAAGTATTCACTAGAGGCACGTGGCAACCTCCAAAACCAATTAATTGGTAACGATATGATAACTTGAACCAGTAACTCCAAGGAGAACTTTCTGTATGGACGTTGTGAAGGTCAGCATAAAATGAACTATGACTGGCCAGGGTTCTCATGTCTTGGTGACAGATTGAAGAACCAGCGCAGGACCCTGGTTGTAGTATGCCTACATATTGCATGCAACGTGGGAAGTGGTTACTATAGAAAAAATGAATCTAAGATCATATGCGGCATACCAGTATCATTTTAACTGTTCAGAAGATAAGGCCACATAAATGGCATATGGTTGTGCGCTTCCTGATAGAGTCACAGCCCTTTATGCATTCTCCCCTAGATACCAAGTATATTGCTCAGGTATGAAATCACAGGCATCTCAAGCATGCCACTGCCAGTGAGAGCCCCACCCTCGGTAAAAATGTGGAGGGATTAAGTATATTTCCGTCCCCTCGTCAAGGACAAAATGCTTTGTCCCCTCTGTGAAAAAAATCAAAACTTGTCCCCTCTGTAAAAAAATCCAAACATGGCACTGATATTCCTTCGAATTTACATATCGCACGAGATTACATGGATGAGATGCTAAAATATTAAAAAAATCTTTCAAAGGGGACAGGGACCCCTCAGACCCTTTCACCAGGTCGTCCATCACCCCTTCCTTTTAAGATGAGAACTTATATATAGCTTTTGAATGCTCGACCTAGGCAATCGCCTCCTAATTTGAATAAAATGTCATGATTTCTGTAGTGCGACAGCCCTCTGCTTAAGTAAACTGATTGCCGTTCGTTATTCCGAAGGGTCGTTATTCCGAAGGACCGTTATTCCGAATCTAACAGTAGGACCGTTATTTCGAAGGTTCGTTATTCCGAAGGTTTTTTATTCCGAAGGGTCATTATTTCGAATGGAACATAAAGGTCGTTATTTCGAAGGGTCGTTATTTCGAAGGGTCGATATTCCTAAGGGTCATTATTCCGAATAGAAGATAAGGGTTGTTATTTCGAAGGGTCGTTATTCCGAATTGAACATTAGGATCGTTATTCCGAAGGTTTATTATTCCGAAGGGTTGTTATTCCGAAGGGTCGTTATTCCGAATATAACATAAGGGTCGTTTTTCCGAAGGGTCGTTATTCCGAAGGGTTGTTATTCCGAAGGGTCATAATTCCGAATAGGAGATAAGGGTCGTTATTCCGAAGGGTCGTTATTCCGAAGGGTCGTTTTTCCGAAGGGTTGTTATTCCGAAGGGTCGTTATTTCGAAGGGTTGTTATTCCGAAGGGTTGTTATTCCGAAGGGTCATTATTTCGAATAGGAGATAAGGGTCGTTATTCCGAAGGGTCGTTATTCCGAATTGGAGATAAGGGTCGTTATTCCGAAGGGTCATTATTCCGAAGGGTCGTTATTCCGAAGGGTCGTTATTCCGAAGGATCGTTATTCCGAAGGGTCATTATTCCGAAGGGTCGTTATTCCGAATAGAAGATAAGGATCGATATTCGAAGGGGCATTATTCCGAATAGGACTTTTCAAATTGAACATAAGGGTCGTTCCTCCGAACCAGAAAAGGGCCATTTTTGCGTAGGTGAGGTGCCAACGGGGCCACCCTCATGTTTGACACAATTTCCTCTTTTTAAACTGCCACAGAAGGCATGCGTATTTGAACGCCACATGGTAAAATCAGTCCAGTATCTCATTTTCAAATTTTTCTCAACACACTTCCCTGTCGACACGCTGCCACGGTCTGACGCTCGTAGGTGCGAACTTTGCTGCCATGGACTCAGGCCAGCACCTCTCCATAGACCAATGCGAATATCGCACCCACCGGAGGGACAAAGCCCATCCCTGTCCACAAATTCCATAGACCGAGGCGAAAAAACACTGCGGACACTGTTTTGATCGATATAAAACATGTTCGGAGTTAACCCTTTACAAGTACCCGATGACCCCAAACAATATATGTTGTACCTCTTGTCCAAACTACACAACCTAGTTTTATTAAGTTATATTAAGTCGCTAGAGCTCTTTTTTCAATGTTTGGTCATAAAACCTATCTGCTTTAGTGACTTCAATATTTGTGCAGGAGGAGTTTCAATAGTTGACCACGCCGTATGTATCATAGTTTGTTCGTAAAAATATTGATATCAAGAGAAACGATGTTTTCATCAAAATAATTTACGGTGACGGTATTATGTCCTTTACTTGAAAGTTATTTTACGAAACTCTTTGATCACTTACAGTAGTAATCTGTGAAGGTAATCATTGCATATTTTATCTTTAGCCAATATATATGGTGGTGTATTCAAAGCTGTGTTTCTTGCAGGATGAAATGGTTCATTCGTCAGGTTGGAAACTCACATAAATAAGCGTATATGGCGGGGTCCGGTATCTCCCGGAAAAATTCATGCCAAAAAGAACCCTTCAACGCGATTTCCCCATTTTAAGGAGCCTAAAAGATAACTTGGACAATGAAATTTCCATCATTTCGGAGTGTATATTTTTTTTTAAGGAGGCCAACTCCTTTTAACAGTTTGGAAATTTCAATAGCTCCCTGATCCTCACGAACACCATGTCCCTGGTGTGTCTCTGTTTCACTCTGAAATCCCTGACTCAGTAATCCCCCGCCCCCGACTGACTTCGAAGGAGGAGGTCTGTACCAAATCAACATGCAGTCGGTAGCGTGTTTAAAAGGGGTGGGGATGATAAGGGCGGAATTCCAGTAGTCTTAGGCTACATGATACACGATAAACATGCGACTCTGACCATTCCAAGTATTCAGAATATTCTGACTAGCCTGAATAACAACACTTCTGCTCAATCCGAATAACGACCCACATCCTGTATTCGGAATAATGACCCTTCGGAATAACGAACCTTATGATCTGTTCGGAATAACGACCATTAATCTCTATTCGGAATAACGACCCTTCGGAATAGCGACCCTCATTCTAAATTCGGAATAACGAACCTTCGGAATAACGACCCTTCGGAATAATAACCTAATCTTATTTTCGGAATAACGACTCTTCGGAATAACGACCCTTCGGAATATCGACCCTTCGGACTAACGACCCTTATCTTCTATTCGTAATAACGACCCTTCGGAGTAATGACCCTTCGGACTAACGACCCTTATCTCCATATTCGGAATAAAGACACCTTCGGAAAAATGACCCTTCGGAATAACGAACCTTCGGAATAACAACTTTTATCCTATTTTCGGAATAATGACCCTTCGGAATAACAAACCTTATGTTATATTCGGAATAATGACCCTTCGGAATAATAACCCTTATCCTATTTTCGGAATAACGAACCTTCGGAATAACGGTCCTAATGTTAGATTCGGAATATGAGATAAGGGTCGTTAGTCCGAAGGGTTCATTACTCGACGGGTCGTTATTCCGAATAGAAGATAGGGTCGTTATTCCGAAGGGTCATTATTCCGAAGGCTCGTTATTCCGAAGAGTCGTTATTCCGAAAATAAGATTAGGGTTATTATTCCGAAGGGTCGTTATTCCGAAGGGTCATTATTCCGAATATAGCATAAAGTTCGTTATTCCGAAGGGTCGTTATTCCGAATAGAGGATGAGGGTCGTTATTCGAACAGAAAATAAGGTTCGTTATCCGAAGGTGTCATTATTCCGAATACAGGATGGGGTCGTTATCCGGATGAGCAGAAGTGTTGTTTTCAGGCTAGTCCGAATATTCTGAATACTTGGAATGGTCAGAGTCGCATGTTTATCGTGTATCATGTAGCCTAAGACTACTGAATTCCGCCCTTATCATCCCCACCCCTTTTAAAACACGCTACCGACTGCATGTTGATTTGGTACAGACCTTCCTCCTTCGAAGTCAGTCGGGGCGGGGGATTACTGAGTCAGGGATTTCAGAGTGAAACAGAGACACACCAGGGACATGTGTTATGTAGGATCAGGGAGCTATGAAATTTCCAAACTGTTAAAAGGAGTTGCCTCCTTAAAAAAAAATTACACTCCGAATGATGGAAATTCATTGTCCAAGTTATGATTTTAGGCTCCTTAAAATGGGAAATCGCGTTGAAGGGTTCTTTTTGGCATGAATTTTCCGGGAGATACCGGACCCCGCCATATACGATTATTTATGCGAGTTTTCCAACCTGACGAATGAACCATTTCATCCTGCCAAGAAACACAGCTTGAATACACCACCATATATATTGGCTAAAGAAAAATATGCAATGATTACCTTCACAGATTACTACTGTAAGTGATCAAAGAGTTTCGAAAATAACTTTCAAGTAAAGGACATAATACCGTCACCGTAAAATTATTTGATGAAAACATCGTTCTCTTGATATCATTATTTACGAACAAACTATGATACATACGGCGTGGTCAACTATTGGAAACTCTCCTGCACAAATATTGAAGTCACTAAAAGCAGATAGGTTTTATGACCCAAACATTGAAAAAAGAGCTCTAGCGACTTAATATAACTTAATAAAAACTAGGGTTGTGTAGTTTGACAAGAGGTACAACATATATTGTTGGGGTCATCGGGTACTTGTAAGGGTTAAACTCCGAAACATGTTTTATATCGATCAAACAGTGTCCGCAGTGTTTTTCGCCTCGGTCTATGGAATTTGTGGACAGGGATGGATGTTTCCTCGGTGGGTGCGATATTCGCATTGGTCTATGGGAGGAGGTGGCGCTGACGAGTCCATGGCAGCAAAGTTTGCACCTACGAGCGTCAGACGTGGTCAGCGTGCGGACAGGGAAGTGTGTGAGAAAAATTTGAAATGAGATACTGGACTGATTTTACATGTGGCGTTCAAAATACGCCATCCAGCCTTCTGTGGCAGTTTAAAAGAGGAAATTGTGTCAAAACATGAGGGTGGCCCCGTTGGCACCTCACCTACGCAAAAAAATGGCCCTTTTCTGGTTCGGATGAACGACCCTTATGTCAATTTGAAAAAGTCCCTATTCGGAATAATGCCCCTTCGAAATATCGATCCTTATCTTCTATCGGAATAACGACCATTCGGAATAATGACCCTTCGGAATAACGATCCTTCGGAATAACGACCCTTCGGAATAACGACCCTTCGGAATAATGACCCTCGGAATAACGACCCTTATCTCCAATTCGGAATAACGACCCTCGGAATAACGACCCTTATCTCCTATTCGAAAAATAATGACCCTTCGGAATAACACCCTTCGGAATAACAAACCCTTCGAAAATTAACGGACCCTTCGGAAGCAACAACCCTTTCCCCGGAGAAAAAACGACCCTTCGGAATAACGACCCTTCGGAAATAAACGTACATTATCTCCTATTCAGGATGATGTATGGACCCTTCGGAATAACAACCCTTCGGAAATAACGACCCTTCGGAAAAACGACCCTTATGTTATATCGGAATAACGACCATTCCCCCCGGAATAACAACCTCTTCGGAAGAATAAACCTCGGAAATAACGAATCCTAATGTTCAATTCGGAATAACGACCCTTTCGAAAATAACAAACCACTTATCTTCTATTCGGAATAATGACCCTTAGGAATATCGACCCTTCGAAATAACGACCTTCGAAATAACGACCTTATGTTCCACTTCGAAAATAATGACCATTCGGAATAAAAAACATTCGGAATAACGCAACCTTCGAAAATTAACGGGTCACTACTGTTAGATTCGGAATAACGGTCCTTCGGAATTAACGACCCTTCGGAATAACGAACGGCATCAGTTACTTAAGGCAGTAGGGCTGTCGCACTACAGAAATCATGACAATTTATTCAAATTAGGAGGCGATTGCCTAGGTCGAGCATTCAAAATGCTATATATAAGTTCTCATCTTAAAAGGAAGGGGGGATGGACGAACCATGGTGAAAAGGGTCTGAGGGGTCCCTGTCCTCCTTTGAATAGATCTTTTTTAATATTTTTAAGCATCTCATCCATGTAATCTCGTTGCGATATGTAAATTTCGAAGGAATATCAGGACATGTTTTGGATGATTGTTTTTACAGAGGGGACAAGGTTTTGATTTTTTTCACAGAGGGGCACAAAGGCATTTTGTCCTGACGAGTGGACGGACAAATATACTTAATCCCTCCACCATTTTTACCGAGGGTGGGGCTCTCATCTGGGCGAGTCGGCATGCTTGAGTATGCCTGTGATTTCATAACCTGAGCCATACTACTTGGTATCTAGGGGAGAATGCCATTGAAAGGGCTGTGACTCTATCAGGAAGCGCACAACCATATGCACATTTATGTGGCCTTATCTTCTGAACAGTTTAAAATGATACTGGTATGCCGGCATTATGATCTTAGGAGATTCAGTTTTTCTATAGTAACCACTGTCCCAACGGTGCATGCAATATGTAGGCATTACTACAAACCAGAGGTCCTGCGCTGGTTCTTCAATCTGTCACCAAGACATGAGAACCCTGGCCAGTCATAGTTCATTTTATGCTGACCTTCACAACCCGTCCATACAGAAAGTTCTCCTTGGAGCTTACTGGTTTTTCAAAGTTACTCATATCTGTTACCAATTAATTGGTTTTGGAGGGTTGCCTACGTGGCCTCTAGTGAATACTTCATGTGTGGACTTTGTGTCAATGTTAAAGGACATTGTGTTAATTTTAGTCAATAGGAGCCATAGTAAACTTCTTTCCCATGGTTATTGCAGTGAGTCCCAATCAACTGCACTGGTTTATGGGAATCCAAGATCGTATTATACGTTTCGGGAAACATCCACATTTTATGAATATACTGATTAGGCACATGCTCGTACCACCTTGTTTCTGTTTAAAAGACCATATCTCACTGGGTAAAGGACGTTGGTGGCGCCGCTTACGGGGAGGGGGGGGGGAGAGGTGCTGGATATCATTCCCTAATCCAAATTGTTATAAAAGATTCCCTTTAATGAGTGCAAAAGGTTTTTGATCCATAGAATTTCTGCTGGGATCGAAAAGAGTTGTTCCTCGTGTGTTTTGACTGAGTCATGGATCTATTTTTTTTATCATTTTTCTTTCACATTGTAGTTTAGAAAACTACAAAAGTTTTTGTAATTCTTCCAACAAGACAATGCAAAAATGTTTTGCGCAATTTTCGTTCTCCCTATTATGAGCCTCACCACCCAGGCCCGCAGCCAGGCGGGGGAACGGGGGCGCCATCCCTTTGTCGACCTCTGTGCCCAGTTTATATGAACTGCTCGCAATAGGGAACGGGGCCACGTGCCCCCCCCCCCCCAGTTTGTATTGCAATGCCATAGGTCTTCATGATCATTCATCAAACAAAGCACTTGTGCTATTTGAGGATGGTATATAAATCACATATTCAACCACTGGTCAAGGAGGCATGGGGTTGGGGGCTAGCCGGCAAATTTTTTATGACATAGAAAGCCATAGACGGGATGGACGAGGGGAAAGGCAAGGAAGCAGTCATACTTTTTCCATGACCTCATTTAAATAACTTCAAATAATAAACAAATTAAAGAAATGAAGTTGAAACCAGGAGAAAAAATATGACGGAAATAGTTAATGGCGCGGTAAATTTTGCAATGTAAAATGAGAGCAAAGTTTACAACAGGGAGGTTGTATTAGGTAATAAACCACCTCCCTGGTTTCATCTCAGAGACCATTCCCCTAGTTTCTTTTATGTTCAAATTTTAGATGTTATTTTTAGTAGTAATTCAGATCGGGATGCTTATTTCAACAGCAAAGAAAAAGAATGGAGTTGGAGGCTAGACTGTATCCACCCAAAGGGGCTTAATGTCAATGATGGCTTTAATGATGGCCAAAATAGTAAACGCCGCAATCGAAAAACGTAGTCCTCTCATTTCATCCGTCACTGTTTGCATTTTTTTTTGCTTTCTGTTGGTGCTTCGCCTACATTTTTACTTCTTTGTGTAGGTTTAACTTACCATTGTTATGTTTGTACTTGTTTTAATTTGTCTTGTTTATCACGTTAGGTTTTAGTTCTTACTTTTGACCTTTTGACCCTTTGATCCTTTTATTCTGGTTTTTTCTCCGTTTGAAAGTTTCTGTTCTATCGTTTTATCTATTTAGTTGTTAGACGTGTTTCTGAAGAAGGGACTGGAGGCCCCGAAAGCTAAAAGGTTCTTCATGTTTTACCAGTCTTTTTGTGTATTCCCTATATATATATATATATATATATATATATATATATATATATATATATATATATATATGTATATATGTATATATGTATATATGTATATATATATATATAAATATATATATATATATATATATATATATATATATATATATGTATATATATATATATATATATATGACAGCGACCGTTCCGGGTTCAAACCGCGTCTGGCTCAATTTTCCTTCTGGGTTCTTCTTTCATTCTTCCCTTGTTCAAAAGGCTATGCCGGTACTTGGGTTTGATTTCATTCATGATCGAATCAGTTACAAACTATTATTATATATATATAGATATATATATATATATATATATATATATAATAATATATATATATATATATATATATATATATATATAATATATTTATATATATATATATATAACACTAAATTAAACATTTGGGAGACATTGGGATAAAATCCTTCCTTAGGGAGACAATCGGTTATATTCATAAAATTTAATATATTTCCATATCTAAGCATACAAATATTCACACAAAAATACCAATAATTCTTAATGAATGCCTTTAACTTATGGTACATTTGTTTTAACTGTATCTTTTACACACAAGGTTTAATTAAATAAACAAAATATTATAAAGTATTTCGCAATACTTATTTGTCTCCCTATAATACATATAAATTACATGCAGCACATAACACACCTGTATTTCTATGGTAAATAATAGCACCTATGATGTATTTATGCAGCTTACACAGTGACATAATAAAGAGGGCGCTAATACGCTACCATAGAAATAAAAATCTTTTAGAAAGAATGTAGAAAAGGGGTTAAAATAATGGTGCAAAGAATTAGGGAGACATGAATTTGTCTGCCTAGTGAAAATGTCTCCTTAATATACCAATTATAATTGCAATTTGTCTCCCTAATAGGGTATTAACAGAAATATATATATATATATATATATATATTATATATATATATCATATATATATATATATATATATATATATATATATATATATATATATATATATATATATATACCTATACGCTTCGCACCAACCGATGGTGGCCATCCAAGTAGCGCACTAAGAGGGGAAGTGTCCCCACCAAATCTTCGGCTGTGGCATATTGCACCGTGTCATGCCGCAGCCAACAAAACCTTGATAATAGGGATTTCTGAAAAATACAATCAATTCAAAGCATTCCGTTTTGTATCTAAGCAACCTTAGTAAGGCAAAAATTTCTCACAAAGGGGGAGGGACCTTGAACAGTACCCCTCCCTTACACCCAGCCAAAAAGAAAAGGATAGGCATTACAAGTGAGAATTTGTAAATATTTGACCAGTTCAAAGCTTTCCCCAAGAATAGCACAATTTTGAATCTTAGCCATCTTACATATACAAAAATTTCTCAAAGAGTAGGTGTATCACCCGGACTCTTACACACCGCACCCCCCCCCCCCCCATAGAAAAGAAGACACTATATAATGAAATTTGTAAATATGAAGTCAATTGAAAGCTTTGTTAAGCTCAAAAGACAGTCCAAATTTGCATCGAAGCGACCTTCCATAAATATCACCAAGTCCTTATATTTAAGCCCCCTCTCCTATTATATTCCCCCACCCTAATGGCGGCACTGGGTAATCAAGAAAGGATCCGCCCCGGTTGCCAACTATCCTAGCAACGCCACTAGCTGACTAGACGTTGTCACGAGCTATCCTAGAGATTTCGCCAAGGCTACAGCACTGTGAACTGATTAGATCTTAAGCAACTCTCAGTTTAGTGATATTTTGGCTGTGGCATGGCAGCCCTCCAAGGCTAGTACCTGAGACTGACATTTTGCTTCCCGGAAACTCTAAGGTAATTATAAAATCGGGACACTAACATGACAATGCTTTCAACTGAAATCCAATGACACTACAGGAGAGCACACCATACGGAACGCCATGTGTTTCATAACGTCAGGATAAATATCAATATGTCAGGACGGATAACAACATGTTACAAATTAACATCAATATGTTAATATAAATATCAGTACGTTACAATTTAATATCAACATGTCAGAGATAAATATCAACATTTTACATTCAGATATTAGCATGTCAAAACGAAGTAAGCACGTTTAAAAACCTCGTAAAATTTTGATAACTTTGTGAACATATTGGCACTGACTGACGGTGTGCCATCCGTTTCATATGTCAGGAGTGAAATAACAGTATGCCAGAGATACAAAACAACATGTTACAAGTAAAAATCAATATTTCAAAATTCATATCAGTTTTACAGTTGAATATCAATATGCCAGAGGTACATATCAGCATGTTACAAAGAAATATTAGCATGTCAAGTCGAACTACGCACGATTAAAAACCCCTTAAAATTTTGATAACTTTGTAAACATATTGGCACTGACTGACGGTGCGCCATCCGTTTCACATTTCAGGAGTGGAATAACAGTATGCCAGAGATAGACAACAGCACGTTACGTTCAAACATTAGCGTGCCAAGCGCTTTCGAGCCAAGTCGGCCCCAAACCAATTCGGCCCCAAGCCAACGTTCCCAAGTCAAGTCGTCCCCAAGTCAAGTCGTACCCAAGTCAAGTCGTCCCCAAGCCAAGTCGGCCTCAAGTAAGAATTCCCTCCCAACTTAGACTAAGGTATTTTTATAATGGCAAGTTTTGAGAGTGCGGTTCTCCACCAAATATACCTATGAAAATGCTAGCACAAAAGTGACTGTATCTGTCCTTTCTCTCATAACGTTGTCTTCCATCTGTGTCAGCCAATGCTGAGTATAATAGTGTATTCTCTTACACGTCTAAACTCGGCTTGCGAGTAATACTATGATTCACTATATACAGGGGTGGCACCAGGTGGGGGCAGGGGGCCATGCCCCTGTCGGGGAAGGCTGGCCCACCGTCGGGGAATTTTTACAGTTTCGTCGGGGAGTCTTAGTCGATACGATAAAGTATGCAGTGCCCGACGGCGGCTAGTCGTCCCGACGGTTTACCTGATTTTGGCTCCCAAGAGGACAATTCATTTCTCTAATAAGAACCCAAAATTTTCTCTATAGAGTCACTCCAGTTTCTTCAATGGTTCCTTTCCACATAGCTGGAAAGCACAAGTCCTGTCCACCTGTCCACCTAACATGTAGACAGAGTACAGTTTATGTACAGGTCGTCTCACATCGCAAAGCCTGTAGTAATTGCTGTTCTCTTGTGTGTGTCATGTGGTACGGTCAGTTGGTGAGCGTCTCAAAGAGCAAAGTTTGGCTATTTCATGAGGTAGTCCAAGTGATTTCTATACAATGTTATCCCCGATACGGTCTACAACCCCTCAGTTTTTCTTTTTTTTTTCTCTTTTTGTTCTTACAGTGATTGCATATGTTTTTTGTGTAAGCCTAACAAAAAATTTTGCGCGCTTCGCGCGCTTTGCAATTTCACGATTCAGATTCAAAAGAACACTATTAGTGCACAGTTTGGCTCTTGAAGTATTTAGTGATATTTTGCAAAATATGCCCTGCAATGGCATGTGATAGTTGGCCTCCTTCCCCATCTCACCACCCCCTTGACATTGGGGACGGTCAGAACTAGGGGTCTCTGGCATGGCTCGGCCCCTTGTCGGGAAAATTCTGTCGCCACCCATAGTCGGTTTACTTATTTTGGCTTTAAAAGGTCATTTCTGCCATAAAACCCAGTATTGTTGGTACACTTTGCCCACTCCGCCTCAGCTCCGTTACTTAAAGCTAAATATAGTTCAAACCCTTTCCATCTTTTCAAGTAACTAATAAGTAGAATACATGGATCTATGTACATGTCGGGAATTTCATCTCATTTCGGTAAACCTAGTTAATGTTCTCTTAAGTCTGTCGTGCATGCAGTTTGTACCGTGAATGTAGGGCAATAAACGACTTGGCTTACCGCTTGGAGAAGACTTGGCCTGGGGCCGAGTTGGTTTGTGTCGAAAAAATGGTTTTGAAAAAAAGTGTAACGACAAATACATACTTCCAAACTTTCCCGTCATACTACTACTAATGTTACCTGAGGCGTCGTTACCAACTGGGGCAGGGGCGTAGCTAGGATGAAATTTTCAGGGGGCCTAGGTAACAAATGAAGGGGGGCGGCACCGCCGAGGGCCAGGCTTGTCAAGACTATTTAGGCGGAGCGCCACCATTAGTTGCCGCGGAGCGTGCAAGACAAGTTTTGGCTTTACAAACCCTCCAGATGGCCGGAAACGGCACTTCCCACGTGTTTTAAGCTGCATATACCCAGCCTTGAAATTCGAATCTCATGTCTGTCATTTCTCAAATAATGGAAAAAAATCAATCCATGAAAAATGGTAATACACAAGACCGCACATACACTTTTTTGCTAGGGGGAAAAAGTGCATGGACATTTCTGATATGTGGCCTGGGGGGAGGGGACTAAAGGGAACGGGTGTCTCCCTACCCCTTGGCGAAAATTTGTAATTTCAGGAGAACGCATAGATAGCAAATGGTGCAATATTTGAGGGATTTCAGCTTTAAAAGGAAAACGAAAAGTAGTTGTGACTTAGTGCGACAAAAATCATTTTTGAGAGCTTGGTGGATATGATGTGAAGTATGACCTCAGCCATTGAACTCCGTTGTGGGGAGGGTTTAGGGGAGGGGAGGGAGTGTTATTGGTTATAAAACGTTTTTATAACTAAACTGGCACGGTTTGAAAACGTTTTTAAGGGATTGATGATAGAAGCTACCTATAGCAACAACAGCAACATTACAGCTATGCATAATCGGGCGTAGCGCGAGAATTTTAGAAAAGTAGGCTAGAAATACATCCTAATAGAGTTGTAAATGATTGCTGATGTGTACAGATATAGGCATGAAAATATTGATCTGCCTATTTGTAATTCGATCACAGCTATTTCTTATATTTTACTGCGTTTTCTCTGTATATTCTCAAAGTTGGAAACGGTGCACTTTGAAAATTTCTGAGGGTAATTGCTCGACCCCCCCCCCCCCGCTGTGTACGGCCGTGGATATTATATGAGCTGAGATAATACAAGAATCATACTGAATTATGCATCCCTTTTCATTTATTCTGCCTGCAAATCTCCCATATTCACCTTCTATATCTCTGTTACATTTGTCCATCACCCTATCCATAGGCTACATGCCCACTACTCAATTACATATTACCTAAATCATATCATTTGTCTTTAACCTAGGGTTACAATATTTATTTTCTAGCAAAGAGGACACAGATCACTGTCCTGATGTAGGGGTCCAAGGGTATCCCCTTCCCTTTGGAAATTTTTCCGGCTTTCAATGGTGTCTAGATGCAAAATGGTGCTGTATTTGTTCACGGACTCAAGTCATCGGTACATTACTTGGTCAGACCTATAATACCACCAGTAAATCTTTCAAACTATTTAACCCGCACAGCAGAAGTAGGGATCATGTGGGAAACACATGAAATCCGGACCTTGTTGGCAATTTTACAAATCCGCCCGGACGCCAGTGCGAACTATTAACCAGAAAGCCCAAAGGCTTAGTGATTCCTTGCTGAATGGGGATGCTTTGTTGCACTGTGGTTTATCCCTCAAATTAACAAGTATTACAAGTATCTAACACCCCTGCCTTGAAATATCATGTTTTTCAATGCATTTGGTATTTAACTTCTGATGACTTCAAATGACCTCTGACCTCCAATGGATCTTGGATCTTGAAAATTCTTGAGAAATTTTGCTTTTTGACCTCTGGTGACCCCAGATGACAATCTTGGGAATTCTTGGGAAATTTTGCTTTTTGACCTTCAGTGACCCCAGACGATGATTTTGGGAATTCTCGAGGAATTTTGCTTTCTGACCTTTAGTGACCCCAAATGACACTTGGGAATTCTTGCTTTATTACATCTGGTGACCCCATGACAATCTTGGAAATTGTTGGGAAATTTTGCCTTTTGACTTCTGGTGACCCCATATGACAATCTTGGGAATTCTTGGGAAATTTTGTTTTTTGACCTCCAGTGACCTCAGATGACCTTTGACCTCTACCAGAAACATTTAGGTTCTTTCTCTCAACATGACAAATCAACATACCATGTATGAAAAGGGTCCTTCATTCCTACCTTGAGATATAGTGATTACAAGGTTTTCAGTCTTTGACCTCCAGACACCTCAAATGACCTTTGACCTTCACCAAAAAAAAACAGGGCTCTTCCTCTCCACATGACAAATCAACATACTAAATATGAAGTGTCTATCATTGCTATCTTGAGATATCATGATTACAAGCGATTTACAAGCTTTTCGCAGTTTTACCTCCGGTGACCTCAGATGACCTTTGACCTCTACCACAAACAATAGGGTTCTTCCTCTCAACATGACAAATCTATATACCAAATATGAAAAGTGTCGGTCATTGCCATCTTGAGATATCGAGTTTACAAGCTGTTTATGAGGCTTTTGCAGTTTAACCTCCCATGACCTCAGATGACCATTGACCTCTACCAAAAACAATAGCGTTCTTCCTCTTGACATGACAAATCTGTATACCAAATATGAAAAGTGTCCTTCACTCCTATCTTGAGAAATTGTGATTACAAGGTTTTCAGTCTTTTACTTCCGGTGACCTCAAATGACCTTTGACCTTTACCAAAAACAATAGGGTTCTTCCTCTCAACATGACAAATCTATAAACCGAATATGAAAAGTGTTGGTCATTGCTATCTTGAGATATCATGTTTACAAGCCGTTTATAAGGTTTTCGCAGCTTAACCTCCAGTGACCTCAGATGACCTTTAACCTCTACCAAAATCAATAGGGTTCTTCCTCTTGACATGACAAACCTGCATACCACATTTGAAAAGTGTCCTTCACTCCTAACTTGAAAAATCGTGATTACTAAGTTTTTAGTCTTTTACTTCTGGTGACCTCAAATGACCTTTGACCTTTACCAAAAACAATAGGGTTCTTTCTCTCAACATGACAAATCTATATACCAAATATGAAAAGTGTCGGTCATTGCTATCTTGAGATATCGTGTTTACAAGCCATTTACGAGGTTTTCGCAGCTTAAGCTCCAGTGACCTCAGATGACCTTTGACCTCTACCAAAATCGATAGGGTTCTTCCTCTTGACATGACAAATCTTTATACTAAATATGAAAAGTGTCGGTCATTGGTATCCTGAGATATCGTGTTTACAAGGTTTTGGGTTTTTGACCTCTGGTGACCTCAAATGACCTTTGACCTCCACCAAAAACAATAGGGTTCTTTCTCTTGACATGACAAATCTATGTACCAAATATGAAAAGTGTCGGTCATTGCTAACTGGAGATATCGTGTTTACAAGCTAAGCGTCACATACACACACATACACACGCACACACGCACCCACCCACACACGCACACACACACACACACACACACACACACACGACATCACCATCGCATAGATTCCTTGCCTGCCTTCGGCAAGGAATCAAAAAGAGGACTTGTCGAAGACAATCGTTCTACAGTGCACTTGTCATGGGCAAGGAGAGAGACACGACATACTTGTTAAGGATAGAAGAATTATTCGAACGCAGTACCTTACCGTACGGCATATTTTGTGTATGATACCGTATAAGCGATAGGAATGGTCGTGTAAGAATGGTATTCAGTGTATGGTTGCTATGTTTTCAGTATATCAACCAGCCATCCGAAAGGCAGAAAGGGTCTAAACCTGACAATGTCACATCCGAATTTGTTGTCGGGACATTTGTTTCATCGTCCAAGTGAATTATACGACAGTGCGAATTAAACGACAGTGCAGATTATATACCTAATTTAGTGAAAGTAGGCATTTCAAAGTTATAATTTGATTTCATACGTGCGCAAAATGTGTTTTTCACACATTTACTTTTTCTTAATTCTTACACATTTTATTTATTTATTTATTTATTTATTTATTTATTTATTTATTTATTTATTTATTTATTTATTTATTTATTTATTTATTTATTTATTTATTTATTTATTTATTTATTTATTTATTTATTTATTTATTTATTTATTTATTTATTTATTTATTTATTTATTTATTTATTTATTTATTTATTTATTTATTGAAGGAAATACTTCAAAGTTTATTTCCGTTCAAACATTTATTTTTTCTTAATTCTTTCACATTTTATTAGGACACAAAAAGTCGGGGGGGCTGAAGAATATCTGGGGGCCTAGGCCCCCAGGCCCTCCCCCCCCCCCCCGTAGCTACGCTACTACATTGAAACCCTTCACATGCCAACTTAATATGAACTGTTTTCGAAAATATAACACTTTGCCTTAGGTTACATAGCCTAACTTTTCACCTCAGTTCACGTAAGTTACAGTTAATTGTAAGGGCACATAGTTTTTGACTTATTTGCACCTTATTACTATTGAAAATCGGTCAAACTTGTCATAAATACATAAAAAATCAAATACGAAAACGAAGCCGTATTTTCAATTCCTTTTAAGCTATATGTAGGCTATATATACCGAGCCCCTATCCTAAAATAATTGGGGGAGCAAAAGATATATCTCCCACCCCTACCCCGCTCCCTAAGCCTATGCTCTTCTGGCATCACTAGCGCTCTCAACACTGTAAATCAAATTTCACCTCAGGTACTTATATATGGATGCCTTTTTGTCTCCAAAAAGTGAGTACTTCAGATGCATGTAGGTGACTGCATCAGGTGAGTGGTGTTACTTTAAATGATGGAAGTAAAGGAAAATCCTTGACTCAGCCTGTACCACCTCACGTGTTTTGCACACGCACTTGAGGAGGGGAGGGATCTTCTTCATGTGAGTAAATATAGGCATGTAATTGCTAGCACTATTTCGCTTGCACCTATTTGTCTCCAAAAAGTGAGCTCATGAGGTGATGGTGCACCTGAAGTGACTAAATATAGTTACCTTATCGGCCAGGTAATTGCCGATGTAACTCACCTGAAGTGCTTACCATTGTAGGTGCTTGAGGTTTTTTTCCAAAAGTCCCCTGACTCTCTGGCGAAGAGCCAGGGGCGAAAACCAAACAATACTACCGAAGGAGTTCTGTTCCCCGAAGGAGTAACAACGTCCCCAAGGGACAAACTTTGACTTAACTGACACCACCCGACAGTGGTCCCGTCCTAGACTGGCTGAATAGGCAGATCCCACCTGGGAGCTCCGCCGTCGTGATCACGGATACTCCTGCGCCAGGTGCTTGAGGTCGTGTGCTTTTTAAGTGCATAGAAACGGACACTTGTCAAACAGAAAGACCCAAAACCGGACCGGTAAAAACGCAACCATGAACTATTTACAAAACTTTTACATGAAGCTGACAAACGAAAAATTCTGTGGCTAACATGTACAATCACCCCCAGCCCACCCACCACACAGGACTATTTACAAAGGAAAAACTAATGGAAGCAACACAATATCTACAGGTTAACCGTCACGCGGCCCGCCCTTACCGAAACGAGTGGACCCCACCGATGCTTGAGGTTTTTTTTTTTTCAAAAGTCCCCTGACTCTCTGGCGAAGAGCCAGGGGCGAAAACCAAACAATACTCCCGAAGGAGTTCTGCTCCCCGAAGGAGTAACAACGTCCCCAAAGGACAAACTATGACTTAACTGACACCACCCGACAGTGGTCCCGTTCTAGACTGGCTGAATAGAACAGGTCCCACCTGGGAGCTCCGCTGCCGATGCTTTTTTTCCAAAAGTCCCCTGACTCTCTGGCGAAGAGCCAGGGGCGAAAACCAAACAATACTCCCGAAGGAGTATTGAGGTTTTTTTTTTTTTTTTCGCAGGATCCCACTTTTAAGAATACCTGATGTAATATTCTATTGTTTTATGTAGGAATACCTTAAGTATAAGAAGTGTTTGTGTGCCTTGATAGTGAACTTAAAACATTCCTTGAAATTTGTGAATTTCAGTTGAGTACATAGCCGAATAAGCTTAATTTAGATATTGGGACAATCTTTGCTAGTATGAAGTTCACAGTGAATGGATAATATTTGTGTAGCTTCAGAAATCAGGGCGAATAAGGTTTAAATCGTGTAAAATCTAGCTCCGCCCACAATGACGTCACGTGGGACTGTCTCTCTCATGCGTTCCTACACACACATGATCTTGATCAGATGACATTAGACATTTTTAACTTCCCTATGTTTTTCTTAATATTTAATGTAGGATTGACTAAAAGAAGCACTTCTATGACTGGGCCTATTATTTTTCACCCATTGTACATTTTTTCCGATTGTTGTTTCAAAGGACCGTTTCACTTGAAGTGTACTTGCTTGACCCTTGCTGCAGTTAACGTTCAAGCTTCTACGTGTGAACATGATGTGTGTAATGTGAGCTACTCATCATCTTTTGAATGTTGTAACTCTGATATCAATCAAAGAATAGTTACCAATTGAGACTTTCAGATCTTTCCAGACTCTTCACAATGAAAAGATGCACGAAACGATGAGACTCACAGTGAAGTGAAAAGGTTCAAGTCTGGGTCCCTTTTGCCATGTACCCGTGAACAAGTAAAAGTTATACTTAGGGTAACGAGTATCTGTCTTTTATGGTGTGAAGGATGGGAGATCTGCACTCTGTACTGATTATTTCGAAAAATTTATATGAGGGCTGTGGTTGAAACGATCAGCTCAAAGTACACAACTTCCACCTTCTGTCAGCGAGCCGGCCACTTAGACTTCTTAGAAAGTATCATAAGTAATTTGAATAATTGCTTGTGAAGGGCTCTTCACTTTCTACCAAGTACACATGATAGCGCTCTTTACCAAAGAGAGTCGTTACAACAGGTTATGTTATCAAGTATGCCGATTTAAAGTACGTCAGAATGGGTGGAATGGTGTCCTATGTATGATAATCAGGCGTGCACAATCACACAAATATGAAGTGCAGGCCTACTTGTAACCTTTGTAAGAAAATTGTGGGTACGGGTATAATCGTCATAAGGTTATATATTACCGATTATTTATCGGTAGGTTAAAACGCAGTAATAATATACTAAGCTTCTGGCAACAATATGGCCGCCGACTAAGAAGCCTGCTCTACATCGCTTCGTCAAAATATTTGATTTAATCGTGTTCCGAAGGTTTTCATTTGCTCCAAAAGGTCAGTCAGTGTTCTTTTACAATCAAAGAAACTTTATGTGCCTTTTTCATAATGGATGGCAAACCTGGGAGCAAAAACAAGCCAAAAAAAGATCAACCTACGCTTTTCCAAATGAACACTAGATCTAAAGATGCTGCAGCACGTGCAGTAACCTCTGACATTGAAAGCGACGAGGAGGATCCTATAACCTCACTGAAATCAACATTCCAGAAAGGACTCCAGAGACTAGAAAAGGATTTGTCAAGAATGCATGATGACCTTAGATCCCTAGAAATCAACTTTGAGAAAGCAATCGAATTTCTTACCAAAAGAGTCGAGGATCTAGAAAGTCGAGAGAAACTAAACTCTGATAGAATTAAAGCCTTGGAAGATGAAGTTCAAAAAATGAAACAAGTCGACTTAGAACAAGCTGACAGAATCAATGTTCAGGAAAGATTCTCTAGACGGAGTAACATCAGAATTGTGGGATTCCCTTGCACCGAAAATGAGAGCTGTGAGGGGATCGTGAAATCCGTAATGGAAAAGGTTGGAGTGTCTAATGTTCGTATAGAGAGGGCCCACAGAGATGGCCGTCTTAACCCGACAAGGCCACGTCATATTCTAGCAAAACTCTCCTTTTACCAGGACAAGATAACGGCCCTTAAACATCAACGTCGTGCTCTGGAGAATGAGCCTTTCTTTATCACCGATGACTTGACTAAACGCGACCTTCAGGAAAAAAGAAAGTGGGCCTCACAAGTAACCCAACTGTATAACCAAGGTACTAAACTCCGCTTCTCAGCTGGAAAATGGAGGGACTCTTCTGGAAAACCTTTCGAGTTCACTAGCCAAACCTCAGCTAAACGTTATATTCTCGGAATCATGGCAATTACAAAGATAAAGAATCTTTCTTTTGGCGGAACGGCGATGACGGACTCACCGTGCACGTAAAATCCTAACAACCTCCCTGGTAAAATGCCAGCGATACATGGTCAGATTATTTGGTCATTTGACCTTTTCAGCTTCAGTTTTGAGGAAACTGATACGTCTTTTTTCGATGTCTTTTTGTTTTTGGATTGCTTTATTGTTTTGTTTTTACAAGCCATCTCTAAAAGACCTTTACACGTTCTGGATTTCTTCCATATTCATAGGTATGTTTTTACTTACTTGATGCAATGAGTACTTTTAATTTTTGTTCCTATAATACCAGAGGACTGAGGGACAACAAAAAACGCAGGAAACTATTTGCCTATTTTCATAGAAATAATTATAGCTTCATTTTTATGCAAGAAACGCACTCATTAAAAAAAGATGAAAAATTCTGGTCTACAGAATGGGGAGGAAAGTTTTTCTATTCTCATGGTACTCATATTAGTAGGGGAGTAGCAATTCTTGTAAAACCCTCGATTTCCTGCATTGTGCATAATACTGTTAATGATGTTAATGGTCGTTTTATTATATTAAATGTTACCGTAAACAACGTGGTTTTAGAGTTAATTAATATATATGGATATAATACAGATAGAGATGATCTCTTTTCCTCACTAGATGATTATATTAGCAATCATGAATGGGATGCTATTATTTGGGGCGGAGATTTTAACTTGGTTATGAATCTTGATCTAGATAAGACTGGGGGTTTACCTCGTACAAACTTTAGAGCCCGTTCAAAATTAATTGAAATTATGAATCGCCATGACTTAATCGATATTTGGAGGGAAAGGAACCTCCAAAGTAAGTCATTTACATGGCATTCGAACATCGATGATAGCATTCACTGTCGACTTGATTTTTTTATCATCTCTAACCACATGAAGAATCTTGTTGCAAACACTCTGATCACGTCTCTATTTGGTTCCGATCACTCAAGCGTTTCAGTGACTTTACGGATTGGTACTATTAGAGGAAAAGGTATGTGGAAGCTAAATACTTCCTTGTTAGGTGATCCCGTTTATATTGACCTCATCAAACGCACTATAACTGACACTTTAAATTCCGACAAAGGTGAGAATGTTTGTCTATTGTGGGAAGCTTGCAAAGTTAATATAAGATCCGTCTCTATTAGTTACTCAAAGTCCCTGGCAATAACAAGGAGACGAGATGAGCAGAACCTGTTAGATCAGATTTCTAAGCTTGAGCAGCAAAATGCAAATTTTCCATCTGTTTTTTGTCATAATAAATTAACCGAAGCCAGGGCTGCACTTGAAGCACTCTATGATTACAAATTGAAAGGAACAGTGGTACGTTCCAGAGCTCGATGGTCTGAGGAAGGCGAAAAGAATACTAAATATTTTCTTAATCTTGAAAAAAGGAATAGATCTATGAACTCCATCAATGAACTTATTTTAAGTTCGGGAATCTCTATTTCCGCCCACAGTGATATAATGGGGGAAGTTAAACGCTTTTACAGTGAGCTTTACACCAAACAAAATGGAATTAGCTCTATTGATTTTTGTAGTAACTATAGTGTGCCGCACAATAAACTTTCCCCGGAGCAGCAGCTTGTTTGTGAGGGTGAGCTTACTTTAGATGAACTCAGTAGATCCTTACTCGCAATGTCTGATAATAAATCGCCTGGTTCAGACGGTCTGCCTTGTGAATTCTATAAAAAATTTTGGAATGAAATTGGAATTTTAGTTCTTAATTCCTTTAATAAAGCCATTCAAAATGGTCATATTTCTGACGAGCAGGGAAGAGCCTGTATAACATTAATCCCAAAGCCTTCAAAGGATCATCGTTTCTTAAAAAACTGGCGCCCCATTGCTCTTTTAAACGTAGACTACAAAATTGTCGCAAAAAGTCTTGCAAGCCGTTTGAAGCAAGTCCTCCCTGACCTGATCAGCCCCGAACAGACGGGTTTCCTGAAGAACCGTTTTATCGGTGAAAACATTAGGTGTATTTTAGATCTTATTAACTATTGTGATAGTCAGTCTGTTCCTGGGGCTCTTCTGTTTTTGGATTATGAAAAGGCGTTTGACACCTTAGATCTAGAGTTTTTATACAACACGCTTTCCATGTTTAATTTTGGTAACGAATTTAAGAACTGGATAAGAACGCTTTATACCAATATTTCGTCTTGTGTAGTTTACAATGGTTTCTTTACTGAATATTTCAGAGTATCTAGAGGGGTTGGCCAAGGCTGCCCATTGAGTCCGTACTTATTTATCATATGCAGTGAGATATTTAACTGTTTAATTAAGACCAACATTAATATTAAAGGTATTACCGTCAATAATCGAACCTTAAAAATTTCTAATTACGCAGATGATACCGTTATTATAACTGATGGCTCCGAAAGCTCCATCAACGAAGTTGTTAATGTACTCAATCGGTTCTCAAAAGTGTCTGGCCTAACGGTTAATTTAGATAAATCTTACCTTTTCCCACTTGGTCCCCTCTTCTCCAACCCCGCTGAATTTTTTCACAATGTTCAATTTAGGATCAGTAACGGACCCATCACGTATTTAGGAATTTCCTTTACGCATCACCATGATGATTTTTTTTAATTAAATTATTTGCCGAAACTCTCTCGAATTAAAAATCTCTTGAGTCTCTGGTCTTCCAGAGACCTCACTCCGATAGGTAAAGTTCTAATTATCAAAACCTTTGCAATATCTCAACTGGTTTATTTATTGACTGTTTTACCTGACCCTCCCAAACCTTTCTTTCGAGAATTACACTCTCTTTTCTACAAGTTTATATGGTCAAATAAGCCAGACAAAATCAAACGCTCGGTCTTATTGAACCAAAAGTGCAATGGTGGCCTTAACATGATCGACATGGAGTTATTCTCAAAGAGTTTAAAATGTAAATGGGTGAAACTTTACTTAGACGAAAGCTTGGGAGGATGGAAAGTATTTTTTGACACGGCCCTTGAACACTATGGAGGTAAATTTCTCTTCGATTGTAATTATAAGAATATTGATGTTAACATTTCAAACGAATTTATTTATGAAGTCTGCAGTGCATGGTCTTTATTTAATTTTCGACCTCCAAATCACTATGGTAGTCAATATGTTGTAAATAATTCTTTTATAAAGATTGATAAGAGTATTGTTAATTCAAAGGTCTTGATGGTAAAACACGCTTATGTTGTGAAAGATTTCTTTGATGAAAATGGCAATACCTTAACCTATGATGCATTCATTACGAAGTTCGATATTACGCATAATTTTCCGTTTACTTTGTTCTATGGAATTTTAGCGGCAATTCCCAGAGAGTGGAAAGCCCATATTGAACACCTTGAAAACCCTTCTGAAAATGTTTTGCGTCTCATCAGTTTTACTACTAATGGACGCCCTACTAAGTTTGTTTACAACCACTTTGTGAATTTAAAAGTTTCAACCCCTCGTGCTGTTTTCAAGTGGGAAGAAATTAGTAACTTTAATGGTAACTGGCATAGAGTGTTCTTGCTACCATATGCTGCTGTTCGTGATACTAAAGTCCAGTACTTTCACTTACGCTTTATCCATAGAATTATCGGTACTAATTTTTTCTTACATAAAATAAAAGTAAAAGACTCACCATTGTGTACATTTTGTAATTCAGAAAACGAAACCCTCGAACACTTATTTTGGTCTTGTCGAGTAAGTCAGCTGTTCTGGCGAAGTATTTCTGTACTCTGCCTTAAGCAAGACTTCAGTATTATTTTAGATCATGTGAATTTTGGATTATTAGAGGACATTAAATGTCCCTTAAACTTTTTTATATTGAATGCAAAATATTTTCTTTTTAACTGTAAATTAAATAACAAACTTCCAGAGGCACATACCTTCTACTGTAAGTTTAGATTCTTGTTAGACGTAGAATACTATATTTTGCGTAAGCAGAACAATGATCTGCGAACTTTACGTTTTCAAAAAATTTTTAAAACGACTGGCTGATTTTCCCAAACCCCTGGTTGTATTACTTCATGGTTAATCCTTTCTTTATATATTATAAAGCTCTCATCTGCAATAATTGCATGCTCACAATCACCTAATTTTTTTTATGGCTTAATTGACACTGTCACATCTAATAGCCAGCGGAAAATGCAATTGTATTACATTAGATACATTTAAGGATGACCTTAATATCAAGACTATGTATTATATATTTTTGCAATTAATGAAACTGTAATCAATTGAAACCTCAGTAATTATTGAGACTTCATCTTGCAAATATTGTATATAATATGTATAAAAATTCCAGAATATTGAATGAATCCATGGAATGAAAAAAAAAGAAGATATAATAAACTGAGATGGAAAGGAAAAAAAAAAAAATGAAAAAAAAAAAAAAAATATACTAAGCTTATTTAATTCATCATGTCAGTAATGGACATACTCAGATAAGGTAATACCCTGATTACTTTATCACATGTATTGGAGATGGAGTGTGACAGCCATCTTTTCCATCACTTCTTTCAAAGCGCGCTGCTATTGACAATAGCACTAGCAGCATGTGCTTGACGCCAACACGCATGATGTAGCCGTAACAACTTGCTTTTGTGCGCATTGTGCACTTGAGGTGGGCGCAATACTAGCGGAGGAAAGGAAGTTTCACTTAGAGTGTAGATGGCACCACTTGAGGTGCGGTTAGTATCACTCCAAGTGCTTGCAGTATTACTCGACTTACGAGGTCCGGGAACATGCCGAAAAGTGGCAGCTCAAGTGTTATCAGTAACGCTTCAGACAGGACAGTGACTCGCCTGAAGTAAAACTACAAGCTCATCTTATTCAGGCTCATCGATAAACTCACATGACGCACATACTTGATTTACAGTGAAGGATCTGCAGAATTCAGATGAATCTAACATTTTCATGTTAGCCTCTTACAAGTGGCAAACTTCATGGCACTACCGCATCATAAATAAAACAATTGTTGAAATGTTCACGCTGATTGGATTGTGGATTTGTTTACAATATTTTTAGTTAGAAGACTAGTTTCTTTCCAATATTATGAATCAGATAACTTATACTTCTATGGCAGTTTCATCAGTGCTTTTACAACTTTTCAATTTTTGTCTTCTTGTAGTATAATTATTTTGCCCGGCAAAAAAGTTACATTAAGAAAAGTCACTTAGGAATTACAAGTACACTGAAGCCTCCCCCTGCTACCTCTACGCTTCGCACTGCACCGCCCCTCCCACCCCGACCCCGTCCGACTGGATGGAATGTTACTTGGGTCATCTAAGGAATCAATTTCCATGTGATGTCATAAACACATACAACCATAAACCATACTATTGAAAGAAAGGAGATCCTTGGATAAGTCTTAGCAGAATCGATCGGGTTTTGTAGTAAAGAATCGGGGAATTTTGCCGTACCAACAGATCAATGTCCCGAAATATATACGTATACTCTTTTTTCGTACTCAGATGTAGACCTACACACCTTTCTAGTGATGGCTTTCTTATCTTTCTGCAACGAAACATTACCCCATTCAATAACTCCCTTACTTCAAAGATAACATTTTCAAAATCCACCTCTTTGGTCTTTACCCCGCGATTGATTGTAAGTCCCAAATTGCGGTGTACACTTTTACAAAACGCTACCGTCGTCGGTACAGTTGAAATGCATTGTAATTCTGTAATACCGAACTCCCTTACTTGGGTAAGAATAAACCACTATAATCCGGGTTTGAAGGAAGTTCACCTCTTTCTTTCGTTCACATGGGCAGTCCACACAAAAGTTGTTGAACAGATGGAGTGTTGCCTTTTGCACCTAGCACGCAACACCATGCTGACTAAGCAAGCCGTTACCACTTAAAAATGAACTGTACTGGGAATGCAGGACACGGCACTTTGCACACGTCACGAACACGCACGCAGCACGCACACAGCAAAAGGAAATGAATAATCATTAGGTGGGTTAGGCCTCCTTTGAAACGAGGAAAGGTCAATGTTCAGTAAGGAAAGACAAGTACAATACATGCACAATGCACACGACACGGCAACCATTGTACGTTCAGTTCGGGAAGTTACCGATTGCACCATACGTATGAGCTACTGCTGTACATTGAACGATAAAGAGAAGTAAAAAGTCTGACCATTTATCACGTTGATCACATCACAAGACAACACCTCGTACGAAGTGTGCTCTGTACATACTGCGGACAAAATACTGTTCATCAGTTTTAATTTTGTCATCGATTTTGAGTGGAACTTACAAGTTAAAGGTAGGATTTAGGAAATACTTATGGTTCTATATTCTGATTATAAAATCAGTGCCAGTGGATGGGACTACATGTCTCCAAAGTTTTTAGTCCGCGGTAACGTGTGCAAATGATAACCCGGTCTGAGTGAAATCTCATTGCTTTACTGATGTTTATTTGAGCCAGAAAGTGCAGGGCGTCTGTCAGGAAAACTGCACCAACAGTTTTTGTCAATGAAAATGGTGTGTCTCATGTATAGTTCATTGGTTCAGTAGGACTGGAAGTATTATTAATATTTACAAAGGTAAGTGCGTCCGAGTTCTCAAAGAGAAGTAAATTCCTTCCTTACGCCGAAGACCGGATGCCGTTTGTGGCGTAATTAAGCTGCTAAAAGTAGATCTTGGGACGCTAAAACGGACGAGAGTTTGGAAAACATTGTGCAAACTACATACCGTAATGGAAGTTCAGGAATTGGGAAGTGTAACAGAAACGGTTGCACATCAAAGGTAAACCAAAGATCTGACTCATATAAATAAATAAATAAATATATATATATATATATATATATATATATATATATATATATATATATATATATATCAAGTGGCGGATCCTGGATTTGGCAAAAGGGGGGAGGGGCCCAGGTCATAGTGGTTTGTATAAAAGTCCGATCTGGGGGAGGGGTCTAAGGAGAGTGGTGTCCCCCGGGGGCAGTGCCAGGGTATTTTGATAGGGGACAAAGCATGTGATGAGTAATCGCCGTACTGGGGGAGGGGTCTAAGGGGAGGGGATTCCCCTCCCCTTTGAGAAATTTTTGTTAATTTAAGGTTGCTCAGATGCAAAATGGTGATGTCTGTGGTGTATTTTTTGAACTGATCTTATATGGCTGGAAAGCGTTCATAATTCAGTGAATTTTAATTTTTGGTTGGGTGAAAGATGCTTTTTTGGGAGGGGTCAAAGGGGAGGGGGTATCCCCCTCCCCTTTCAGAAATTTTTGTTAATTTTAAGGTTGCCCTGATGCAAAATGGTGATGTCTGTGGTGTACTTTTTGAACTGATCATATATGGCTAGAAAGCATTCATAATTCAGTGATTTTAATTTTTGGTTGGGTAAAAGATGCTTTTCTGTGGAGGGGTCTAAGGGGAAGGGAAGGGGTGTCCCCCTCCCCTTTGAGAAATTTTTGTTAATTTAAGGTTGCTCAGATGCAAAATGGTGATGTCTGTGGTGTATTTTTTGAACTGATCATATATCGCTGGAAAGCGTTCATAATTCAGTGATTTTAATTTTTGGTTGGGTGAAAGATGCTTTTCTGGGGAGGGGTCTAAGGGGAGGGGTGTCCCCTCCCCTTTGAGAAATTTTTGTTAATTTAAGATTGCTTAGATGCAAAATGGTGATGCCTTTAGTATGTTTTTGAACTGATCATATATCGCTGGAAAATGTTCATAATTTAGTGAACTTTAAATTTTACCCTTAATTCACAGTGCATTTCATTAAAATAAATTACAAGGCTTAAATAAGACACTACAGGGTAATATTGCAGCAAGTTATAGTTAAAAGCCTGATGTTGTCGAAAATATTCCTCTAAATATTAAAGAATTCTGAAATTCCCTTGAAAGTAGAAGCAGCGCTCCCAATGCTGTGGGCCTGGCCGGTAATAGACTGAAGTTAGCAATCCATTAATACAGCGCTCATGAGTAACTCCTTGCAATGCCCAGAGAAAGTTATTGAGGCCAATATAAGCCAAAATGTTATCAGTTGAAAGTCAGTAGCAGAGTTATTAATATAACACTTATTTTCTGAGGAAGGAAATAATGAACAAGTTTGAGTTTCACTCTGACACATCTCATAGGCCTATTTCATTGGAATAGGGCCTTGTCCTTTGTTTTATGAAGTTGAAAAAAACTTTCAAAATTTTTTGGAAGGGGGGGGGGCCGGGCCCCCTTGGCCTCCCTAAATCCGCCCATGATATCGTTACTACCAGTGGCGTGGATCCATCTCCGAAGGTGGGAGGGGGACTTTCACCATTTACTTATCGCCGTCCTGGGGGAGGGGTCTAAGGGGAGGGGTGTTCCCCTCCCCTTTGGAAAAAAAGGAAATTAGAAGGTGCCTTTATGGCAAATGGTGCCATATTTGGGCCCAATTTAGCTTTTAAAATGTAATGTCAATTCGTAATCTGTTATAATACAATTCGTCACAGTTTCAGTTTTCATCATTTTGAAAAAGTGGGGGGGGGAGGGACTTTTTGGAGATGCCCCCTTCCAAAAAAGTGAGGGGGACGCGCCCCCCGTCCCCCATGATCCACGCCCATGATTACTACTATTCCATTACTGAGGGCGACATAGTCTTAGCCGTAGGAAGCTGTTCTTAACTGGAGGGGAAGGGTGGGAACGTTGTATCGCACCGCTGTCGTGGCCCGGGAGGTGTCTAAGGAATACACCACTCCCCTTTGGAAAGTTTTTAATATTTGAGGGTTTTAAGATGCAATTTGGTGCAACACATTGGGCAAATTTTAGGGAAAGTACCTGCAATTTTTTGACATTTTTACAAAGGGAACAAAGAAGGGGTTTTCGTCCTTGCATTTAGATAGGCAGAAGTTCAGACTACTTTCACCCAAATACATTTTACTGGGGGACTAAGCCCTCCAGACACACACCCCCTACCCGGCTTCCTACGCCTATATGGTAGGCGAACTCATGTGCCTTGATTCCGAAATAAGATTGGTTTAGCTATGGAACGTCGTCTACATGGTTAAATGCTGCCTTTGCCTGTAAATGTGATGATATCACTGATCTTTTGTCAGTCACCTGTTTCACCCCGATTCAATAAAGGATCATGAAGCAGATAAAGCAGGGAGGAGTGGCAGCTCCCTGGATAAACACAATTATCTGATTACATGTACTGGAATATAATTTGTCATCCTTCAACCTTATTTTGAATGAAATATTGTACCTTGAAGGTGGCGTGCTACCACACAATGATAATATCGATAATGTATTGCACACTGTAGTGTTCTATAGTGTGAGCACTCCCACCATAGAAATAAAAGTCAGGGAGAATGACGTCTGCCGATGTGGACTGAAGCCATCGATTTGGCTAGGCTGTACGGTAACAGAGCACCTGCGCGTAATACAAATATCACGTCATTGCTTTTGCCCCAAAGAAACTACAAGTTTTCAAGTTAGGAGTATAAAACAAAATACTTAAGGCACCATGACTTATTTCTGTTGTGAAAATTACTCCTAATCTTTCGAAAAACGGATAAAATAAGCTATAACTTCTGCAGCAGAATGCACACTGTACGTACGGAGACCCACCAATCAACCGGTCTTTTGCCGTACAACGAAAGCGCCCTTATTTTCGTGGCTTCACCGGTTAAACATGCATGGATCATTGTGTAAGCGTTCTCCCTTACTTTTATTTCTATGGTTCACGCATACTCAGTGTGTTAGCATGGTATTGGTGTGTGGGTCATGTTAGTTCGCACGAGTTACGTGAAACCTGCTGAATCATGGATAAACACTGTGTGCAGCGTCTGTTTGAAGAATTCTACAATTTCTCCCAAAATAAACTAGATACTTGAATTTGCATGGCAAATCCGACGTAGCCTCTCCGAGAGAGAGAGGCCGAGAGAGAGAGGGTGTGGGAGTTGTTTTTTCAATCGGGAGAAAGGAGACGGAACATATGGCATATTAAATAATTTTTATAAGCAAGCTCATGACAGTAGAGTTCATGAGCTTATGGAGTTGTTTTACGTAAAATATCCTGAAAGAGCAGGTACGCTTTAAGCATGATAAAACAGTGGGGACCGATGGACTAAAAGATTGTTGTCAATTACTTTTCAAGTGAATTGAATTTACTTTTATCAGTGGCTTCGCGAGTCAGATGAATTAGTGGTCTCGCGGGCCGGAGGCTATACGACCCACGTGCAGGAGGTTCCCCACCCTTGCTGTAGAGCCACCGTACACAATGATCTAGCGCTACTTACACTCACCGCTGTGTTGTTTTAACGATGGACGTGAATTCATTCATTTTACATTGACGGCGGCAGGAAGGTCCCCAATTTTCCCTCCAAAACTCAAAGTCGTAATTTTTGGAAATTTAATACTCGTCAGCATGCCGATTTATTATCTCAGAATTAAGCATATAGCCTAGTACTTCAAGTTTCCCGACGAAAATCGCCCTCGTCTAAACACCTCGTTGCTAAAAATCAAACAGGCTTCCTGCCAGCTTCCCGGCCGGATCCCCCGCCTGCCTGCTCCTGCTGGAATTAGCGCTACTGGACTCGCCTTCTGCAAGCTTTCTGATAGCTGGTAATACCTTTCTCAAAGTGCTGAAAAAAATTTCGTCAGTATTCTGATGTGACAGAGCATCACCTCTTCACGGTTGGTCATCATTTAAAATTCACACTTGGGATTGGGTCAATTTAAAAATATTCAGACTGTCCCGCATACGCGGAGCTGCAAATCGAATATGTTTTGTTTTTTTTTTCAATATACCAGACAGTCTCTTCTATGCATTATTCTGATATCGTAATTTGTTCTTATAGATTCCCACCGTTCGTACTTTTCAAGAAGTCATTTGAGCATCAAAATGCTTCAATTTAAGTCGAGGGGCGACAATGAGAATACGAAAAACTTTGAGATTCGAAAATGAAGGATTATGGTCAACCAAAATTCAAGAACGAACAACTCGACTCCATCTAGATCCGTACGTTGTACGTGCATGTTGGGCACTGAACACCATTAGTCTTGCGTATATAGCCGCAGTAACGACTTAGCATATCCAAATACGGGTACCGCTCTCATAACCATCTAGCCATAGCCAGGGGCGTATCCAGGAATTTTCTATAGAGGGGGCGCAAGGTTTGATTGATCACTGTCCTAGGGTAGGGGTATAAGGGAAGGGGGTTTATCCCTCCCCTTTGGAAATTTGTGCTTTTGGAAGAGGGCTGAGATGCAAAATGGCGCTATATTGGACACATTTTGAAGCATTTTCTTTTTTGCCTCAACTTTTTTCACGCATGACGGCCTATAGGGGAGGCGCCTGTTGCGCCCCCGCCTGGATCCGTCACTGGCCATAGCCCACAAATAATTCATGGTCTACGAAAGTCATGAACAAAAGTCCAGTGTGTCTAGTCATTAAATACATGTCAATGGTGTACTATACTGTATGTGCTATGACGGTAGATCTAAGGAAGTACAATCTTGAGAGTTAGTGAACCCTACATCTTAGAACGCCATTTTGTAAGTCTAGTTGTCCAGCGCATGTGGAGTCTTCCCTCCCAACAAACCACGTTCTACGGTCTAATTAAGATTATTTTTGTGAAATATACAATCAGTGGGAAACTTTGCAAAGATTCTAGATTTCTGAGTTCCTCCATTGTTGTAAATTTCTAAAATGTCTTATCTTATCTAATGCTCGGTAAGAATTTTTGAAAAATGTAGAACGGCAAATATACGCACTTCCTATACCTTCCACATCATGCTACAAATTAGACTGAAAGATCCCATAGGCCCCTACAGATGTTGGGGTCGGGGATGTACTTCTGTTTTTCGGAAAATTGTTGTGATCAGAATAGTTGCATGTATTTATAACCTTCATAATGGTCATGAGTTGGAGTGAAAACTGTAACGAATACGCGCGAAGCGCTCCGAAATTTTTCATTAAATAAGATAACCATGACAAGACCTGCATTCATGCTCTGCATCGACACACTTTCAATTCCCCAACAAACCTATTTGCTTATCACAAACCAGTCCGAGTTTACCTGTGAATAAGTAAACAGCTTTCAACTTTTGCTGCTGTGCTTCTGGGAGAGTTGCTACCGGAAATTTTGTTAATAAGGACAATATTAAGGTAAGGTTTGAAGCGCGCGGAGCGCGCGAAAATTTTGAAAGTTTGGAAAGGATTTGCGATAACTCTGATAGTTTGAGAACCATTTGTGATAGAAAGTGGTTACAATAGATCCATCACTCGGTCGAAAGCACACCTCACCCTACCCCATACAGAAATCTATAGCTTAAACGCCTTTTGGGATCATTTTAAAATTTTCAAAAAAATGATTGGGGGGCAAACGCCCCCATGCCCCCCGTGCCGGAGCCACTGCACAGAGACTACGTAGTAAAAGAAAAAATGAAGTCCCTTCCCCAGTGTTCAAGTACCACTACCTCACAGTGCACGGTAAGGTCAGGGTTGTTCCCGTTACACTTTAAAAGTAACTAGTTATAGTTAGTTATTTCCAAAAATTTGTAACTCGTTACAGTTACTAGTTACAATGTTGAAAAAGTAACTAGTTACAGTTACTTTTGACTGAAAAGTAACTAGCTACCTTTTAAGAGTAACTAGTTACTTGAACGTAAATACACGGCACCTCGTCGGAGAGAGGGGCCGTAACTTGATAGTAAGAAGGGGCCACATGAAGGGAACGACACATCCTCATTTGTGCCGGTTGGTCTGAATTGTGTATCCCAAAGACAGAAAGAGAGATAACGATCCCAGCTGATCTTTACTGACTGGGGATCCCGGCAAAGGCTATTAACTCTCAACACGCGGTACGAAACAGAATATTGTGTCGGAGCTTCCAAAAACTATTTGTTGGACGAACGCTGGTTATAACCAAAAGTTTTCCAGTTACAACTATAATCCTTGAAAATGTAAATCCTTATAATCCCATCATACAGTTAGAGAGTTTAGCCGATATAAAAGGGGAAGCGTGAGGTTATAGCAGTTACAAAAGTCTGCACTCCTCTATAGGGGAAAATATTGTTTTACGATGCCCTATAGCTATAATTGTAAAAGCCTAAAGTTTAAAATGTCATGGTCTAAAGTGCATAAGTAATATTCCCAGAGCACAAATTTCAAGGTTCATGTTGTGTTGATAACTGCATGGACTAAGACCCGGATCCATTCCAGCCAAGTTGTCAAATACGAAAATTACAGAGTTAGTTTTAAAGTTAAAGTTTAAAGTTTTAAAGTTTCCTTAACCAAATTATACGAGAGAAAAACACACAGCGTTTTCCGTGTGTTCACTGTTCAGAAGTTCAAAATTAAATGGGACGACAAACAACAACTGCCTCGTATCCGCTTCTTGTAGATTAAATACAAGTCGAGTGGATATGGCAAGATTTATGTTTACATTATGTGTCGTCTTGGGTCTGTAAAGTTCTGAGTTGTTAAGAGCCTTCTTTAAAAAACACAAAGTACGGAAGGAAGTTATTACGAACCAGGGTATCTCGGCGGATCCGGAGGCCTCCCCAGGAAAATATGGAACACGGAAACCTTTACATGCGAGTTCCTTGTTCTGAAGGCCTGACAATCATGAAAAAAACAACGGAATTTTAGGTATTTTAATCAGCAATAAATGCGAAAAGTGACATTCTAGGGAACATTGAACGAGAGGGGACTTGATCCGGCTGATCAGCGCCTGACCTTTGTTGTGAAATTGATTCAACTTATCCGTCTGAAGGCTACTCGGACAAGCGCGCAGAGAACGCGTTACTTTGGAAGTCTGGAAAGAATTTTGATAGAAATATGAGTAGGTGCCCGAAACGTCACCCCACTCCTTCCCAGTGGCAGCTCTTGCCAAGAGATCAAACCTCTCGAAAATTAATTTGATTTTCCAGCTGTTTGTAGGAAACTAAAGAGCACTACCATTTCACTGTTTCAGACTCAAATGCGCACGAAGCGAACGATTTTTTTTACGTCTGAACAGGTCCGTGCACGTCGTATGCAGCTTCTTCTTTGTTTCATCGGATTCTGGCGGCGCCACTGGTCCAAACCCCCCTTGTATACGGGCCTGAGCAGTCGGGATTTTAATTTCAATTACTCGAATATGCAAATTTTCTGTTATAGATATATAAAATTTTCTGTTAAAGACATATACGAGTAGGCCTATCCCAGGTACCGGTAGCAATAACACATGGGATACCTACAGGTGTCATATGGGCCAACATATGGGACCCATTGAATTTTGCACTCAAGCTTCAGATGGGACCAATGTTAAACTAGCCAAAATTAACCATATGGGGTAATTGTAGAGCTCACATCTGGGCTACTTATTTCCACGTGAAAGTTGGATAATTTCCTATGTGGACCAGCAGTATATGCACTGAATGTCATTTCATATGGGAATCTATGTTTATTGTAGCCAGTGGCATATAGGGGAATAGTGGGCCGTCCATATGGGCATTTGTGGGGTTCATGAGGGGTAAGTACAATATTTCTTGGACTGAATGACTTCCATCCCATGTCTGCACCAGTTCTGGTTAACATTTGGACTCAAGATCCACACTGTTTGAGAATATCCAGCCGCAGCCAAGCAACGTCCAAGCACTGACAGCTGTCTTGTGTTGTTCAATAGAGTTCAGCTTCAATTAACAGTTGAATTGGTTCAAGTACAGAGAGTCGCAATCCTACATAATGTTCAACATACTAAGTGCTTACGAACTCTTTATTTTAGACAAATACATGATATTACTGTATGGTTCGTATTTAGTCTTTGGTCCATATTTAAATTTGTGTGTAGTCGTACTACAGTATGAGGAAGCACTTTCAGACTATGGGCTGCCCATTACATGGCCTGAAGCATTTGATATCTTAGCTCGGTAATAAATTCGTGGTACCCCATTTTCAAATGATTACTATCTACAACTCAAAATAAAATCAGCCTCCTTGAACTGTTTTCATGAAAAGTAGGAAGAGACGAGTGTTTTTAATGAGGAAGCTACCTTATACATTTAGGAGATTAGAGGATTGGTTTATGCTGAATTCAGTTTGGAAAATTCTGCGAGATTGGGTGCATTGCGGGACGATTGTCAAATTTGAACGGAAATATGCCATTGTAGACACTGGATTTTGGTTGGTTATTGTCCCTTTCCCCTCACCGTACAATTTTGATTGCTGGAAAATTCACCATACCTGTCAAGCCTCGCCCGATTAGCGTGAGTCTTCCTCATGAAAAATGCCTCTTAAGTATATATATATATCAGCAATTCCTGTGTTTTCTCTCGCATCCATGCCGAAGCTTAGTTTAATCTTAAAAATTGAGTTTTGATAAGTTGCCGTTAAACGATATTCCTCTATCGCCTCTTCCCTTGTATATTAAGTACACGTGACCTGTACCTGTCAAAGCAATTAGACCAAATTTAGCCTTCAACCAAAACAGCATAATGAAACTGAATGTTCCATGGAGGCATTCTGACAGTTTCTGTCAACAGAAATATTTGTAACATCATGTAAGTTCCTACATGACTTGCCTACAACTAACTGTTTTTGTTTCACTTAGAAACCAAAGAATTGATTTATACTTGACTCAGCCTAAGTATGTGTCTTTGTCTGCAATAATTTTACCGCGTAAAAGGGACCTGAAATCAACGTTTTAAATGAATGACCCATCCACTTTCCATCAGTATAAGAGTGTATAGAGGGATTTCATGTGACGTCACGCGCAATGGATTCCCAGGCACTGAAGGGCAAAACACACACGCAGTAAGCGAATTTACAGCTCACGCGCACGGCATAACCATAGATACTACTGTGACACAATGGACGCGTGCTCGTCAAAACAAAAAAGACGCGCGATCTTGCCCTTCAAAATTGTGTCTAGTTGGTTAAAGTCACGTGACTGAAATCCCTCTATACGAGCATACGTTGGGTAGGAGGGGAAAGAGGCCAGTCAAAGATCAGCGAACATTTTTTTTTTATAGATGACTAAGGAAGAAAGATGACGTTTTGTAGATCCAATGAGTGGTACGTGTTGCATGCTCCTGAAAATGGCGAAAAATGTTGTTAATTAAAGACATATTTTCAGAAACAGGAAATATTTGGAAATTTCAGGAGTTCTCTCATGGCGACCCTCTGAAAGCCTTTTTTCAAGCAGAATGTAACAAAACCTCAAGCAAACTGGCACAACACCCTTGGGAGGTCTCCTTGACGAAGACTAAATGAGCTCTTCTTGTTTCCCTACAGATTTCATCAGATAAAGTGACTGTACTTCTACAGTAAAATGGATGCTGGGACGAAATTAATATGGACTAAAATTGGTGCTTTGACCGTTTTGTTTACTATCACGCTTATCTTTGGCTGTGCCCCGTTTTGTTTTTTCAAGAGTCGTCATAATGCCCGTATACCATCTCGTGTGTTTAGTTTCTTGAACTGTTTCGCAGGAGGTATATTTTTAGGACTTTGCCTATTAGATCTCCTGCCAGATGTCATTGAAAGTTTTGAAGGCACATTAAAGGGAGACGTTAAATTTCCTTTTGCTGAATTATCGGTGACATGCGGTCTTTTACTCGTGCTTGTCGTTGAGCAAACTGGCCATGCAGTTCAGGCTATATTCAAAAGAAAGGGTAAGGAGGAGAGGGTGTCCTTGTCTCCCAACTCTACGCACAATAGAAACTTTGGGACTTTCAACGGACCTACCTCGGGTCAAATAGAAGCAGACACACAATTTCTGGTGGCAGTTGAAGAACCAGGATACCCTTCCTCTAGCCACACCCGTGTCAACACTCCTCACGGCAGTAGAAAAGTCGAGGATGATACTTCTCAAGAAGGAAAAATCACGCAGGTCGAACATGATACCCAAGAACCAGCCGAAGGTCATGACGTCATTACTGCTTGTAGCACACATGGCCACATTAATGACTGCCACGTGATGCACATTCCTTCCACTTTTCGTTCCTTGTTGCTGTTGGGGGCTTTATCTTTCCATTCCATACTCGAAGGAATCGCAGTTGGTATTCTTTCTTCATCGACTCAGGTTTGGACTTTAGTACTTGCAATTGCGATTCACAAATCAGTTATATCTTTTAGCTTAAGTATCAATTTTCTTACGTCGATGAAAAAGTTGAACGCCATTTTTTGCCAAATTGTCTTTGCCGTCATGTCTCCACTGGGAATAGCAATAGGAATGGTGATCGTCTCTCAAATCGATAACTTTTCTTCCAGTATTTGGCAAGCTATTTTACAGGGTGGGGCTACCGGCACATTCCTTTATGTCACATTCTTTGAACTCCTTCCTCGCGAGATCGAGGCACCCAGAGATAAATTTTTGAAAGTATTATCCATACTTGTAGGCTTCGGTGTCATTGCAGGTTTGATAACATATGAAGTACGTCATGAATAATTAACATTTTTACACCTGTAATATCTTTTGGTTGACTTTACAGTCTGGTGCAGTCTCGACTGCATATGAAATCTGGACGTGTAACACGATATTACAGGGTCCATGTAAAGACTAACGGTATGAATTTCATATGTTTTATTGTAATATTTTCCATAACAAAAGGTCCTATTTTTCATAACAAGGTACAAATTCGATCGCGGAGCCTTGACTTAGTCACTACCAGTGATTGTTCGCATGGGTATCGACTAAGTTTCAAGCGGGTGACTGTGGCGTTATATGAGATGGGAGCACTGGCGGATCCAAGGGGGAGGGGGGCAACCGAAATAAATACTTGATTTTTTTTATCGAGAATTACACCTAGGAAAACGAAATTTTTAGAAGAAAATTTACTTCACAATGGTATATAGTTTTGTTGTATCAAATCGCATCTGAGGGCATTCAGTTATAGAAAATTTTCCAAATTTCTCCCCCACATCACTGTACCACCAGTTAGGCCCCGTCCAAAGGACCTGGATCCGCCAGTGGATTGTAAAGGTAACCTTTGTCATGTGTTACTAAAGCCTGTAGACTCCACAACTTGATTCGATACCGTGTGATAGCCTAACACACTCTAATACACATTTCTAATCGTACAGATGATCCTCCGCCCCCCCCCCTCAAAAAAGGTGCATTTTGCACTAATTCGTAAGTTTTTAATTTGTATCGAATGACTCGAGTCTCGAACAGGCCTCGGGAGTAAATTTCTGAGCATGGCCAAACGGCCTGAGGGCATGAGACCGAGGTGAAGTTAGGGCTTACCAGTCAAAACGTCCCTTAACCAAAATATCCCCGTACCAAAACATCCCCTCTATTGGTCAAAACGTCCTCGTAAGTATCAAAACGCCCCGGGGTTGAATCGTTGGTAGTTTTATGATAGTTTTTTAAATAGTTGATATTCCTTTTAATGGTTTTATTAGTAGTCTAGTTTTCTGTTAATTCAAGGAAGATGAAGTACAAATCACAAGTTACATATTATTTTAACGCAGTGTTACTGTACGTGTGTATTTATAGCAGGTAGCGCAGTAAGATTAACTACAGTGTATTTTACCTTGGTGATATTTGTATGGTTGAGTGGGTAAAACACACATTATGAGAGAACACCAAAGATGGGTTAACAGGTATATATTTCAACTGTATTTTGCAAGAGCAGGTTAGGAACTGAGACAAAGAACAAAGGCACATTATAGCAAGCATAAAATCAAGGTCTAATGGGTCAGAAGACTGCCCTCTATTGGAGTGTCCTAGATAGCGGTGAACTTGAAGTGAACTTCCACTACTGGCCAAGGACAGCATAAACACCAAACACATTTACAATATATTACACAGTGGGCATAGGTTACCTTCGGTTCGGGGCGCTAAGTCATTTCCAATTTCCTCATGTCTCGATATTACTGTTCTGAAAAGGAACGTTCGTAACCAACCACAATCAACTTATCTAAACAACCGAAAAGCTTTCAGTGATTTCTTAACATCTGCAACAAATACTTTTCTAACCCTTGAGGAGGTTACGCCTACATAGGGGCGTCGCCATGGCATTCTGAATGGAGGGTGTTTGCCATGTTTTGCCGACTAAAGGGAAGAAAATGCCGACAGAAAAAATGACGCACGTAGTGCGGAGAAATATGCAAGGTCCAAGGGCCCACCTCAGGCACCAGGTCGGGCTCAGAAGCAACACCCAGATGGACCATTTTCAAAATTATGGGCATTAGAATGAAGCATTTACAATCTTCAAGGCGTTTAAATGGGCAATAACTTAGACCAGTAAAATCACGATTTGAACACTTTTGCATATAATTTCTTAATTCGGACTAGCAGCCGGTCGAGTTGTTGATGCAGGGAATTGTTATGGTGGAGAACGGATGATTGCAAGGGTTTTATGTTGCTTGGAAAACCAGTATTATCACTCAAGCTGTCATACAGGAAGTTGGCCCTACGGTATTATGTCAAGTAGTAGTGATGGATGCGCGCGAAGCGCGCCGAAGATATGTTGCATTTTCAAGACAGTTTAGAAGTTTAGAGTCTAATACATTGCATAGGAGGTTTTTTCTTCTACATACTTGCTTTTAAGTACCAGATTAAGTTGGGGAAAGCAGGGGGAGGGGGCAATATGGAGGGGAAAGCAACTCGGGATGGAATCATATTACCAGTGGCGTATCTGAGAATTTTCATTGGAAAACTATTCATGCTGCACATGTAGGACTAATGTCGGCCTCGACCTCATTATGGTTTGGGACGTGGGTTTTAAGTCAGAAAAAGACAAATTTGTTACTATACATCTTCCTCACGTGCGGCGAGAGCATGGCGAAAATGTGGGATCCCAAACGCTCTCTGTTCACATTAAGAGTACAATACATCGGCTGTCAGGGTGTGTCTGGTCCAAATCGGTTACAACATACTTTGCACATGCGCGCAGCTACGGGGGAGGTGGGCCCCAGATGTTTGCTTGCCCCCCCCCCAAAAAAAATATTGTGTATCCTAGTAAAATTTGTAAGAAGTAAGAACGGGGATCAATGCCGTGACCCCCACCTAGGCCCCCCTAAAAATTTCGTCCTAGCTACGCCCCTGACTTTGCACCTGGGATCCCTCCTACCTGATGATGGGCAAGCCAGGGAGGTGGTATATTGGTCTAATACCACCTCTTTGGTCAAACCTGCTGTCACCGCGCTACGCTGTTGGGGATTAAATTCCAGTTAACAGAAAACTGTTTATAGAGCTTATGCACGTGACGTCAGCGCGTTTCAATTTGGCTTACTGGATGGAACTGCCATACGTAGTAGGTGTGTTAAAGATACGCGCTCACGATAGCACCTTAGTAACAATTGTTGCACAATGTACGCTTGGATGGAAAAATAGAGAAACGTGACGTAGGTGCATAAGCTCTATACTAGGCCTATCTATAGACTACTCTGTGTATGCGGCTGAGAACTGCTTAGCTTTACGGAACGGACTATTGAAGGAATGGAACACCGAAGCCCAAAAGCGCATATACTAAGGCTCCCCGACAAAACTGGACTAACGGGGATTCGACATAGCCCATTGCCCAGTGTCGCCGTCAGGGTTTGATGATTGGTGAGCACCACAGGAGACGATGTCGTTATCCCATCCCTGCCGAACCCACAGGCGCCCCTTAACATTGTATAGTATACCATATACTATGTAGTATATATAGACGGAAAGGTATGTCACACATCTCCTAGCTCGAACAAACAACTTACGTTTCTGGCACAATTACTGCACTTTTCTCGCCAAATTTGTCTGTGTCGAGACTTTTGATCAAAAGGTACCTCAAGGCAGCTCTTTTTCCCGAATAATTTCACTTGGCATTGTCTGAAGGATGAAATTTCGATGGAGTAACAGTATTAGGATGGTAGCCGCTGATAGAGAGCATTCAGCACTTCCACACTATATAATACAATACTCCTAAAATATTCTCTAAAGTTCTCTTAACTTTCTGAATTTCTTCCAAAATTTGTCAGCTATGTTTTGCTTTGATTACTACAAATCTTACAGAATATTAGCATTAATATGCAAGATTTTTGAACACAGAAATTCCTAAAATTTGAAAAGCTTTTGAAAAGTGGAAGGGCTTGCATTTACTATGAGCATTTGTGGCAGTTGAAGACTACAACAGTTACAGTTCAACTGTCACAAGTGCTTGTAGAAAATGCTAGCCCTTCCACTTTTCAAAAGGTTTTCAAATTTTATGAAATTTAATGTTCAAAAATTGTTCATATTGATGCTAATATATATCTGCAAGATTTGCAATAATAAAAAGTGAACCATAATTAAACAAATTTTGGAAGAAATTTAGAAAGTTAAGAGAACTTTAGAGAATATTTTAGGAGTATTTTATTATATGGTGTGGAAGTGCTGAATGCTCTCCTATCAGCAGCTACCATCCTCATACTGTTACTCCATCGAAATTTCATCCTTCAGACAATGCCAAGTGAAATTATTCGGGAAAAAGAGCTGCCTTGAGGTACCTTATGATCAAAAGTCTCGACACAGACAAATTTGGCGAGAAACTTCCAGTAATTGTGCCAGAAACGTAAGTTGTTTGTTCGAGCTAGGAGATTTGTGACATACCTTTCCGTCTATATATACTACATAGTATATGGTATACTATACAATGTTAAGGGGCGCCTGTGGCCGAACCCAGGAAGTCGGCGTTTAGCATGCATATTCGTATCTACAATACTTTGCACCCACGATTCAAAGACTGAAAAATTCTCACACTTTATTGAATTGTTCTTATTTTTGTTGGGTGTTAAAGGGAAGGATGTGGTGAGTTGAAACTCATCCCACTGAGAAATTTCCGTTTAGGTGTGGCTTAAATGCAAAATGGTGCTGTCTTTGGTAAAGCATTGAACTGATTTCCAAAAAAACTGTCATTATTTAGTGATATTTTGGCTGTGGCATGGCAAAAAGCGGGGTTGTTTTGACAGGATACCAAGCTAGGCCGTGCTTCGAGACCTCCAACATTTCCACGCACGCCTACAAATCTCTTTATTCTTCACCACTGTCTGATATAGGCCTATAAAGCGCTTATCATAAACAAAGGCGTACATTACATGAACAAAAGTATGCAAAGATTTCAGTGTTGTGTCATATTTTTACTTTCTTTTATTTGGCCTCTGTAAGATCATAGCTAATCTTCATTAATATGTATCATGTGAAATACGTTAATTTCTACAGAAGACGTAACAGTGTAGTGCTATGTTTGATCAAAATTCTCAGCCATATGCAGATGAACAAAATAGTTATTTTGTGCTAACTGCGGTTTTTTATATTGATACTATTTTCTTGTATGTTTGTGCATATAATAAGTATAAAACCTTGATTGACTGACAATATTTTAATTATCATTTTGTACGTGATTCGTACACATAAACTATATGAAGCAGCTCAACATGTGTACACTGTTGTATATGAACTAACAATGAATGCAAATTTTCAGAATTTCATGCATTTTTGAACTTGTGTTTTTTCCTAACTGTGATGATTACAATGAAAGGGAAATATAGTCGACCTGTGGAAAGAAAAAGAAAGTCACATACTTCCCCGGAACCATCCCCCACTAACTGAACTGCACTTCTTCAACTAGCCTATGCAGTGGCCATCCGAGGCTTACAAGATTTTTCATACTGTATGACCTGAACAAAAAATTTGTCCACTCTGCTGGGTATTTTTCAGCTTGCCTCAGTCACATTAAACTGCAAATGCAGTCATCCTTATATGCAAATTATTTATTTCCTCAGCAGTGGATATCAGCAATCTCTCACAATCTCATCACCTTCCTTTTAAAGTCTCACAAAATGTGTTATGTGACAAGTTATGAATACTGTAAAGAGGGATGCAGTCACTTAATTAGATGAATTTTGTTGACCTTCAAAGACTGTGATAATTTCCAGACCTTTCCTGCATAATTTCTTTCCAATGTAATTCCTCCTACCTTCCTCTCACCACCAGACCCTATGCCCTCCTTAAAAACACAATGACTTCTTATTTCATTAATACCCTCAAATGGCAACTTAAAGAGAAACTTATGGCTTGTATACACGAGCAATATTTGCAAAACATTTCCAAAACACTTCCGATACATTCGCTTGCAACAAACCCAAAACACGCTTCTTTTCAGTTTGTTGCACAGTGTACACAGGGTATACAACAATTTAAAAACATTTTGAAAAGAATTGACAGGGCAATTCTTCTGCAACATTTTCAAAATGTTCTCAAAATGTTTTCAAATTACTGTATACCCTGTGTACACTGTGCAACAAACCGAAAATAAGCGTGTTTTGGGTTTGTTGCAAGTGAATGTTTTGGAAGTGTTTTGGGAATGTTTTGCACATAATGCTCGTGTAAGCAGGCCTTTCGGAAGAACTTTGAGAGATTCCAATGTCTTAAAGGGGCTTATTGAGTTGGTTCGTGAATTTCATGATTTTTTTTTTGTCACATCTGTTGAGTTTTACTCACACTCTGGTGGTAAATGGTCACACTAAGAGACTCTCCACATCTAACACACTATACTGAGACAGCAATGATAGGGAAATTGATGATGAAAATCATTTATTACAAATTTATGACCAGACACAATTAACCATTTAGTATTATTAATCATATGCAAGTCCTGTTCAAAGACAACCAGTGAGTGAAGCTTATAACAACTTGACTGACATGCTCCCAACTCCTCCTAGGAACAGCTGTTGTGATCAAGGTTTCAGTTTTACTTTAACAACAGGTTAGTCATACATACTTACTGTATATTCAAGAGAGGCTTGTCTATCAAGGACTTGGATGAGCACTGCGATTTACAAGCTCTTAAGCCCATAAAAACTACAATTTTTCTTATTTTCGGTAACTATAGAAAGTGATAAATGACCTAATGAGGCTTATTACAAGCTTTGCCATGCAATGCTTTCGTTCAAACTTGTAACAAAATAATCGATGTCAACTCAATGAGCCCCTTTAAAGTGGCACATTGAGTTGGTTCACGAAATTCACCATATTTTGCCAAACCTGTTAAGTTTTCTTCACATACTAATGACAAATGGTCAAACTTAAACAATCCCCACATCTTGCATAGAAATAAATGTTTCATAAGTGAGTAATAAACAATTTAATTTGGTTTTCAAAAATTCATGACCAGACACTTTTTCAAATTATGCACATAACCCTTACAAGCCAGGATACCAAAAAATTCAAAATTTTAACTTTATGCATAACTATTGGATGTGATACTTGACTAATTATGCTAATAATAATCATTGCCATACAGTGGTAGCCTTCAAAACCCTCGTTAAGTTATCGATATCAACTCAATATGCCCCCTTTAAAATATTATCTCACACAGTACACTGCAAACATAAACATTTTAACTTGACTACAGTATGTTTGATGTTATCTTAGATTTTACTTTCATTTTTTTAATGAACCAGTTTCATTTCCTTGTATCCTTTGAACAATCTTCAAAGCTAATCTTATAAATGGTTGTCTGATAATTACAGTAACTCTTGAGCTTTACCCCTGAGAGACTATTGACTGTGATCTATTGAAACTATAAAAGTCAATGAAGTTTAAGAATTCTACCCTACTTTTTTATTAAAACATCACAGAGGAGATTGAATACACATCATGAAAATTGCCCTTCTACTATGACTTCAAATATTTGCCACAAACATGCCCTTAACAAATAGAAAAGTGACAATACCATCTAGGAAATGACTAATCTGTATATGACATGAACCGACACATATGTGCTCTCATAGCAAAAAAGAAATGAATCAGATGTACAGTATTACTTTCATAAGCAAATGTGTTTTAAGTTTCCCACCATCACAAGCAAAGTATCAATTGCTCTCAAGTAATACAACCAGTAGCACACTCTTCCACTCAACAAAGTAAAGGATGCCTAGAAATGATGGTGAAGAAGAGGGAGAGTACTTCTGGCTCTGCTATTTTTTTTTTCTTCTTTTGCCTGTTTCTAAAGGAGAATGCTTTACAGAGGGTTGGAAATTCTTACCCCCTGACAGTTCTGCTTTCTGTCTAAATAGTTACAAACTAAATAAACAAGTTCATACTCTCATCCTGTAAATAAAACTTATGCCTATGGGCTATTGTAAGTTTATGATTCTTACAACATTATCTTATGCTTCCTAAAGCTCCACACACTGGAATGTCTTTTAATATCAAATCTGTCAACAATTAAAACTTTTTTTTCCACAAAAAGGCGTGCAAAGCACATATCTTTTGTAACTTTGCTAAGACAGGGATTTTTAAGAGGCTAGTGGGCAGGCAGACAGTAATGATCACATCACTTAGAATAAGACTGTCAAGGGACCACATGACTGTCAAGGGATTCAATTCCGGAGGTTACTGCATAACAAAGAAATTGTTTTGCAAACCCATACTAGCACCATCGTGTCCCCCATCCCCACATGGGTGAATTCAAGTATCATGGGTTGTGTAAGGAAAACTGGAAAAAAGGAAGATAGTGTAAGCCCTTTGCTTTGGTAAAATAATTTAAACATTTGCATTTTCCCTCCTCCCCTACCCCTCCTCACAGCTGGCATCTGAGAGAAAGAGAGAGTGTCGTATCATATGATGCATTTCTACTTGAATTATTTAATGTCATACCTACTCTTTGGATCACAAAAAACCCACCCCTAATGTGCTAAAAACATGTGGGTGAAAATACAATGCAATACCCATTCATACACCCATATCATGTAATTACATATGTACATACTGCACATACATACAAAAACACATACACATGTACAAACATACGATGGATAAGTCATTATCTTGTATGAGTTTTCTTGTTCACTGTTGCACTACACATGAGTGGTTGTCTTTAAAAGCCATTCAATTAAAACCACATAGTACATACAAACTTATCATGTTACAAGTGACTCTTAATTAAGACAAAACATGAGCATTTTATTACTATAAACATTTTACTTCTCTGTGAGAAATTACTCTTACATGAATTCAAACTGTTTCCCTGAAGATAAAAATGTTTTGAAGAATGGAACACAACTGTTCTCTAGTGGCCAAATAACAGACTGACAGAACATCATGAAAGGTATACTGTCTAGCCCAAGGGCATTAATCATGGGGTGGTGGCAGGGGGCATTTCCCCCCTCCCCAGTGTTACAAGGTTGGGAACAAAATCCAAGTAAATTCTTTCAGTATCCCTGCCACTCTCTAATTGGGATTCATTTGATGCAAGGTTAGATAGCCAAATGGTGAGGAGAGTGACCAGCTAGCCAGCTGACACACCCAACTGCTATGTAATCAAGTAAATAGCAATGCTCTACTGCCCAGAACAACAGAAAATGTTTAAGGAAAAAAGTTGAGGTGGGTGGAGGGGAATTTGTGGTGGGTGAGGGGGCAGACTGAGCATTATGTAAATTTGGAAGGGAAACTATTCCCTGACCCACCCACCCCCACCCCCCACCCCCATCCCCACCACCACCTTTTTCCACTGCTGCTAGTCTGAACTTAAATAAAAGTTGCAGACAAAACATTCATTTACCTTGAGACCTAGATACTATAATCTCTGTCCAAAAGATGCAGGAATTTGAAACATAAGTTATTCCAGTTTCTTATTAATAATGATATATCCTTTTTACCATCCCTCTTAAATACTTCAACTATGGAACCTAACTTTGACATTAGCACAAATCTTTATCAGTTCATTCAGATGAAGAAAATCCACAGACCAATGTCTGAAATAAAACCTCAGTCACATGATCACCAGTGATGGTTTCAGACTGTTTCTGTCACAAGAACTTCAAAATTCTGCTTTTTGTTTCAAAGTCTTCAGGCTTTAACATTTTCACTCCAGATCTGAATGCATCATTCTTGATGTGATAGGATCACTAATCCACCAATCAGCCATCAAATCGGTCAATCGATCCATAAATCAATCTCTCTTGGGAGGTGATGGTCTCCTATCCTCTCTATATGCAGCAATAATGAAGAATACAAGGACTACATGTACACCCACCACAGCAGCTACTGCAGCTGCTGTTGTGCTTGTAGAATTATCTAATCCTAACAGGCCTGAAAAAAAGCAGAAACCAAAGGAAGACAGTCAGTATTCTTGAAAAATTGTAATCAGGCATTTTAAAGACATGGTACTTCAGATTAATTATTGCATTGAATGAATAGATTATTCAATCTCCAAAGGAAATATATGACACTTTGTGACAATGAAATGTTGAACACAACAGGGAGTTTCCGCAAATTATGATTTTATGTTCAATAACTTATCAAGTTTTAAGAAGCACTGGTTTGACTAATGATACACCAACCTATCAGGTTAGCCAGACTATCCTGATGGAAATGCAGTTTGGGTTCTGGTCAAAGGAAAGCTGGCTGGATCTTTTAAGAAAGTTGGAAGGATTTCTTCAAAGTTCTGACCAGACGTTTTGGTTTCATTTATTTATGGAACACCTTTTCTGAAATGTTTAATCAGTATTAATGTACATAATAAGAGAAGGTTAAAGAAAATGCATGAGTGTTCACTACACTTCATATATAAGTTCAATGTTCACTTATTGTGATACAGGTAGAGAGACCACACAATATATCCAGGGCTTGACAAGCCTCAAAAAGGGCACAGCAAAAGTGAGTCTGAGGAGAGGGCACTGACAACAACCTTTACTCTTTTCTTGATTCCTTTTAAGGGGCACCATGACAAACATCATGGGCAAAGGCACTAAAGCATATAGCGATCATATATGTCATGCTATGCATATCATAAATCTCAGAATAACTAAGTGCAATACACCTTTTTCAAAATAGCAATTACAAAGGATTATGGGATAGAGTTTTGGTAAGTGCCATTTTTGTCAATGGCATTTTTACTGTGGCCAAAAAATGACACATTCAAAACTTCTATCACACAACCCTGTAATTTTGCTTTTTGGAAAAAGGTCTGTACACCTGTATTAATTTATGGGAGCTGATAATGAAGACAATCTCAAAGTTATCATTTTGTATCAACAGTTACAGTACCCTACTTAAGCAATGGTCATAATGTACTTCTAGTCCTTTGAACATTTGAGCAGTGTAAGTCTCACTTTTGTGTCACTGGGGATAACAATTCAGACATGTTTTCTTTAGCTTAACATTTTCATTTGTGAGTAAAAGATGCTAAAAATATCATTTAAATTTCACTCTTTTACTAAAAGAGTGAATTGAGTGAATGTTCTTGATTCCAGACCCTACAAAATCACATCAGCTAGTTGACCTTGATATGATAAGGTCATAACACACAGACAACCCATTTCCACTGACCATGACCCCATTAACAGTAGCAATGTTTCTGTCTGAAAGTGAAAAAAGTGAAAGTCCAACCTTTATGCAGCTAACATACAGTGAGCCAAAGAGGCTTGCAGCCATTTTGGTAAACCTAAATTGCAATGACAGTGGCATGGCAAGAATGTACATGTTTTGAAATTCACTGTATTTGCATAGCCCTATGACCATGTCTTCCTTTGTGGAAATAGCCAGTGTAACCACAAAACAACAAAACTGCACTATCACATTACAAAGCACTGAACTTCCTTCTTCTACATCCTTGATTCACATAATACAGTTTCAATGAGTACCATGTGAAACTGATCTTGATCAACGATCAAAAGATAACCACATTATACTTTCCTGCAGTAATCTTCAGACACGTGCATATTTCCTTCTAAACCCCCCTTCCCCCCAAAAATGAAGTATGAGTGGTTGTGAGATCTACTGTAATACTAACACAGGGAAATTTGTATGACCTGTTAGTTATGGACATACACTCTTTTACATTCTTCTTATATTTTTGTGACCACAATATTCCAATTATATCTGCCTTAAGGTTCGATCACAGACCTGATTCCCAACCCTAGGTAATGAATTAATTCCTACATGTGTGGACAAACAAATTTCAACCTTCTCTTCTAGTTTGCTAAAAATTCTTTCATGGGTAAAATATACAAAGAAGTTTTCAACATTTCAATCATTTGAGGGAGGTTCAGAAAAATCAAATGACTATCCTAGGTTTTCAACTTCAAAAGCGTCAACCTAACCAAATACAACATGCTTTAAAAAACATCTGGGCTTATCAAAATTTGAATTTCTGGGTACCTTTTATGAAACCTATAAATGACTGTACAGGCTATCATTTACGTGCTGACTTCATTGGGCATTTACATTACAATTATAACTGCCCCTGACCTTCACTGGCAGAAAAACACTCCTAGACCACATAATAATGCAAAACCAGAATGCAAAAATGCATTGAGGTTTTGATGATATATAACAGTCTATTCCAAATTAGTGCCATGATGTACCATACCTTTCAGTCACAGGTCAAATGTTATCTTAATGTGATGGAAAAAGACAGTTTTGTGTTACTATTTAATCTTGGGAAATTTTGCATTTTGACCTCTGGTGACCCCAGATGACCTTTGACCTCCACCAAAAATAACAGGGTTCATCTTCTCACCATAACCCATCCACATATCAAGTATGAATCTATCCAAGCTTTCTACCTTGAGATATCGTGTTTACAAGCTTTTCAGTGTTTGACCCCAGTGACCCCAGATGACCTCTGAACCCCACCAAAAAATATGTTCATCTTCTGACCATAACACATCCACATACTACATATGGAATCTATCCAAGCTTCCTACCTGGAGATATTGTTTTAACAAGGTTTTAAGTGTTTGACCCCTGGTGAGCCCAGATGACCTTTGACCTCCGCCAAAAACGATAGTTCTTCCTCTAAACATGGGGCATCTATGTACCACGTTTGAGAAATGTCAGCTGCCCTTCTTGAGATATCGTGTTAATGAGCAAAGTGTCACAAACACACACACATACACACATACATACGTACATACACACGCCAGCACAGTTGCATAGGTTTCTCTTATCATCGAAACCAATAAATGCACACATAAATGATTATTGTTACATGGTGGTGAAACTAAAAGATAACACCTTCTTCATTAGTCAGCAAAAATAGTACACAATAAAAATACCCTCAGTTAAAAAAACCACAAATAAAGGAAATGAATTAAATGAAAAGAAGCTAACAGTGGTAATTCTAAACTTTCTCATACAAAATAAAATGAGAAACTGCATCCAGGGTTTTGGAAAGGTTTAATATTTTAGGGTCTGCAGAAAACTTTGGCTCCTTAGCTATGATTGAGCTATACCAGGACTGACTGTGGATGAACACCGGTGTGAGATTTGATTTCCTCCTCTTTTAGACTATTACTCAGAGGTACAGGTAACAGAGCAGGGATGTACTATTTTCTCCCAATCCTGCTCCCAGAACAGTCACTTGATGTCCACAAATGACCGATGTAAGGGAGGGGTGGAGGATCCTTGCCAGACAGTTGAACCTAGCAAAGAAGAAAACTTCTTGAATACCTAAGTGGAATGACCAGATACTCAACTTTCACTCATCAATTTAAAACCCATCAGCCCCACTGTCAACAACTATGCTGACAAAGCAAATCTGAGTGGTTCTACTACAATTCTATCGTGACCTTGGGCATGCAAGGCAGTATACTAAACCACCAAGCCAAAGCCACCCTCATTTCTGCATGCTTAACTGTAGTTGAAGAAGCTGATATCATAGGCATGCAGAGCAAGGGGTCTTGGGGGTTGGATAAAATCATTTTCACTTCAGGGCAAAAAAGTGTTTTTTTTTTCGGGCAAAATTCATGTTACGACGTTTTCCAGTGAAGGAAAATATCAGGGCAAGGACCTTCTGCCACCCCTCCCTCTCATTCACCTACAGCTGGAAACCATTTTATTTCATACTTAGGATACTATTACAAAATTAGGTCAAAAGACCCAGAACAGAAATTTTGAAATATTTTGACATTCGTATGAGGGGGGCTACACAAACTTACACACCAAGACTGACTACACGTCAAAACCATTCATGGCATAAGTCTGGGTTGTGAAATAACTTTGTCTTTAGCTATTCCCTCTACTGCATACTATGCCTCCCCCCCCCCCATCCCCACTTTCCTTTAATACTGCTACTGTAAAGTTTCTTCCTATAACTACTTAACCCCTTGATTCCAATATAAATTAATGTTCACACTTTTAACAAGTCTTTAAATAAAAATCTTGGCCTTTTCCATTTAGAGGGAGCAGCTACAGTAACAGTAACTGCCATTTAAGTTAACAGACACTGGGTCAAGCCAGATAGATTATGATCAATTCAGGACTGCCACAATAAGGCTACTTGCAATGCCTGTAAGGTTTTTATTATTGCACTCAGCTCCCTGACTTGGAAGACTGACCATACAGCTTCAGACTCTTGTAGCCTGCAGCCTTCCACTGGCATGACACCCATTTCAGCATTTAACTTGCAAAACTTAATGGTCTGCAAGAGAGCACAAGCAGGTATGTGTATATTTGTAATTCTTGTATGACATTATGAATTGAAAGTTTGTTATTTTCAAATTAATGATATATTGACGAACAGTGAAGAATGAAAACATTTGGTTATTTCCATATTTTATCTTACTTTCTGGAAGTTTTAATAGTAATAACTAATAAAGTAAACTTTTATTTATTCCTGTTTTTGTATCCCACATTTACATATCTGTATTGGTATATTTTATATTTTTATAAACATGTTTGCACCCTATTCTCTTACATGAATTCATTTGTACTTTTCATAGAATTCAGAGAGCAAAATAAAACTAGAGCACCAATGATGCAGTAGCTCAAACCCAGGCAAACTTTGGGGTCGGCTCTCCTCCACACCCCCCCCCCCACAACCCCGTAAAACCATATGTACATCACTGCATGGTGTGATTGCTGGAAACACATAATCAAAACAAATAAGTGTCTTTCCCAACATTAGTAAAAATGCAAATAAAAAATCGAGACCTTACCACCCCCCCCCCCCCATTCTCAAAAGCAAGGTAAGGAAATTCCCCCTCTGTCCCCAGTGAAAATAACAGAACTAACCTATTTTAAGTTCAAAGACTTACCATACCAATTATCTATGAAGGAAGATGTTATTCAATATCACAGTGAGCTAAAGTAATCGAGACACTAATTAACAGAACCGTTTAAACATAAAGCAATATTGATGTACTCACATATACTGTATGCATTACCACAGGTCCAAAGATTCATATTTAAAATCTGAGAAGTTTGAATGTTAAGGCAGTGGATAAAATCCCCAAGTCCTACTTGACAAGTAGCAGAGGACTGACCTCTTTTGTATCAACTTCTTAAGTCTTGATTACTGTCCACCTTACATGTAGCAGTGCAATCCTTGCCTTAAACTGCTAGATTGCACTCATCTAAAAGCCCAGTAGCTTCTGGTTTTTAAACACATTATTATAAAGTTACAGTTAGTAAACAATCTGGTATTAGCTCTCTGCTGCCACAAGGAACTTAGAATACAGTTACCAGGAGAACAGGTAACTTTGCAAGGAAGAGGTATTGTCAATTACAACTCATGCACGATGATGAATTATGATGCCAACCTGGGAGCTGTGCCAACAGACCTTCTACATCACCACACACGACACAGAAGTTGTTCATATACTGCCCAGAAGCTAAGCAGCTCCCTTTAAACTAACCTTTACAACCTCACAGGACTGACCTCTTGTAGACAGACAATTTTAAAGAGAGTGTAGTATACAGAAAAATAGGTTGTAAAGTGAATTTGTGAGACTGGTAAAAATAGAGGGGTGGCACAAAATTGCTTAGAAAGGTATCAAAAGTATCCTTCATCCCAAATTGGAGATGTAATTTGTAATCTGCACATGCCAGTCATCCTTCTGAGGAATTTTGAAGATAATTTTGTAATGCATCTAGGAGAAAATAGCATTTCAAAATATTTACAACTATGGCCTCAAATGACCCTTGGATGACCTTTGACCGACATTTTTACACCCAGCTGGAAGCCCTTCAAAAGTGGTTTAACTAAAACCATGTTTGGTAAATATCAGACTCACAGGCACAAAGCAATACCACATCAAAGATATTTCCACCTTTTGACCTCTAATGACTTCGTATGACCTTGGATCAAATATCTGTGTACAACCCTAAAGAACCACTATGTAAGAAATATGACCAAATTTCAAGAACATACAGCGCTATTTGTGGGAGGAGATACGTTTTGAAGATATTCACATAACGGTCTTTAATGACCCCTAAATGACCTTTGACCTCAACTTCTTGAACATGACAGGTAGCCTAAAGTTCCACTACCAATCTATCCGATTTTCGTTAAAATCCGTCCACGAGCGTGTGCCTGAGAGCATTAAAGGCAATGACAGACAGTTAGACAGATAGAGTGACGGTGGCGGATCACAATAGCTCAAACAGCTCTTTGAGCTGGTTTGAGCTAAAAAGCAGAAGTCCTCCTTGGCTCATGCATGTATTCACCACTGTAACTCTGTAAATACAATACCATCCACAACATATGCTTTAAAATCTATGCCCTAAAGTTTGTGAGGTGACAATAACTACAAGTCAGCCTAGATGCCGTAACTTGCAAATGTTCAACTAAGCTGGCCAACTGTCATGGAATTACCGTGACTTTACAAAATTTCATCGATCCAAGACCATCATTATGAAATTTCGTCCATGTCACAAAATTCCATTCATGTTACAACATTTTTGTCACATTTATTTATGTATGTGAAGGAAGTAAACAGAACATACTTTTTAGCAATTCATTGTTACACAAAATGAATGTCTGGACCTATTTTAGTACCTTATAAGTTGTCAGAGTCGTGTTGTATTTAATGCAAGGGAAAAATGGTTACTATTTGCTGCAATTTGTTGGCTAAAAGCAATTTCTCCATTGTGAACTAGATCTCTCATTTAAGTTTTTGAATTTTAATTTCCATTGCCTGAAGAGTCATTTTTGGCCATGGGTGAGGTTGTACCAAACATTAGAGATGTAAGTGAAGCAGAGGTCCATTTCCTGAAATTGTGTCCAGGATTGTCGGCCTGGGGGAGAGGTCTAAGGGGAGGGCTCCCTTTTGAGAAAACTCTTCACATCACGAGGAGGCTGAGGTGCAAAATGGTGCTATCTGTTTTTTGTCTTTCAAATATGTTCATGCAGTAGAAATTAACATTTTTTTTTGTAAAGAGATTTCAAAAAAAAAAAACAAACTTTACCCACCCTTGGCCATTTCACCCACCGTGACCACTGCAGAACTTTTTGGCTAGTAAAATGGCTTTTCTGAGAATTTTGCTAAAGACTTCCAATTTTCCTAAAATCAGGAAATTTCCTGAACTCTTACATCTTTGAAACATTTTCAGGTACACTTAGTCAAGTAGTCTTAGTGGGGCTTTGTAGGCTTAGGTAGAGCCACAGAATGTGTGCACTTGAAGTTGGCAAGCCTATGTGCAATCGTACTACTACTACTAATTCAGTCTAATTGTGAGTTTGCAAAATAGGCTCTGAACAATGTAAGCAATAGTCTAACAACACAACAAGTATAGCAAAGAAGGCATAATCATGACCCAGCTTTGTGCCAGACTGTCTGACTATGAGTTTTGATGCCTCTTACCATAAAATTAAGTCTAATAACACAACAAGAGGAGCAAAGAAGGCACAACCAAGACCCAGCTTTGTGACATACTGTACTGAACCTAAATGTTTAATAAACTACCCAAAGTATCACTATCACATTATTTACACCTTCTTTAATAATGGACATAATGGACTTGGAAATGAAGCAGGGTAGAGAAATCCTGAGCAATACCTTTTATAAGCAACACCTATTTGTAGGGGTAGATACAGGATTTCAGGAATGGGGGTTCAGTACCTTCACTCTAGAAAAGGGGGAGAGAGAGGTTTGAGCCCAAATCTTGGGGAAAAAGGCAAAAAAATGTCATTTCAGCACTTGAAGGTGGGAGGTAGTTTAAACCCAGATCTGTCACTACCATTGGCTACATTTGAAAAAAAAATATTGAACAAAATACCTATATGAGACACAAAGCAGACAGTCAGTACAAAACATTCAGCAGGAGACCTACTCAGCAAAACTCTGTCATGCTTACAGTGTTAGCCATTTACCTTTGAAATCTTTACCCCCTGACAGCAACAATTCCTGTAGGAAGACTTTCATGATTTATCCATCTATATCATTCCTTGAAACCAACAGTTTTATAACAGAGAGGTTTGCCTTACCTTTATTACACTTTTGTCACGCCATGCCATCTGACAGCAACTCACAATGATATTGATTTGACAGGACTGGAGAAATATCAGTTTCTCAGGAAGTAAGTCAAATTTTCACAATTTGTTGTTTTCATTTACAAAAGTACATTGATTTTCCAGTAAATACCACAATTTTCAAACTGCCGTGGAACACCACTTCTCTGTCTCCCCTGTTTCCTGCCTACATCATGACGATAGAACCGTTATAGAATAGGCCTGTAGAGAACTTTAACAAAATACTCACCATCAAAAATGATTGATTTTGAGAAGCTGTAGGACACCATGGGGACAAATATCACCAACAATGTGTAAAATATGGCCGTAAGAGCAACACTTTTCTCCCTGTTTGAAAAGATGAAAAGAGTGGAAGATTTCAAATCATGTACAGTTAATTCATTGACGATACTCTTTAGTTCATACATCAGTCTTAACCAGCCTTTAGAATGACTGGCATTGCATCACAGAATGTGATACACTATCTTGCAATGTGTGATGCAAATCTCGAAATGTATAGCATAAAAATGAGATGCACTTTTATTGCCAATCTATACAGTAAAAGAAAACAAACAATGCAAAGAATGAGGTAACCACACCATACCTGTAGCCAGACAAGGTACTGAAGGAGGTCAACATAGCTTCAGTGAGTGGGGTGGGGGATATGTTTGGGGGGCAGTCTGGGCAGATGTGTAAAAATGTATTAAATGGTAACTTGAAATTTTCTACAGTACTGGGCACCCCTCTCCCCTGGCTGTGGGCTTGAAACACATTAAGTACACTTTCACTTTCACTTAGCATTTTAGAAATGCAAATAAAATTACTTGCGCTAATTTAAATGTTGGCACAAACAATGGTACACTAAGTCATAATGATGCTGACAGTAGTGTTTCAAGACTTAAGTAGCATTTTTCACAAACTGGTACTTTGTTGTATTTTACTAGGATTCATGATGCCAACTGCTTGATTAATGGACTAAATCCCTACCTCAGAAGTCATACTTCGTAACCTTAGCCAGGGTTGGCAGTTTTTGCCACAGGCGGTTTTTACCGGTGGTTTTTACCAGTAAAAACAACCCTGAATAAACTAAACCCGTAATGAGAAGCCATCAGAGCACCTTGCAATAGTGAGAGCAAGAACTGACTAAAATGGCTTGAACACAGTGCAATAAAGACTTGCCTTGAGTGGCTACAACAAGCAAGTAAAGTAAGCTATTTAGCTGGTCTTCTCCACCTTCAGACCAGGAGTGCAGCCAACTTCATCAACTGCGTAACTGATTTTGATGGTACAATGTACCCTGACAGGTGGGCAGAAGCCAACCATATGATCCATCAAGGTTTCCTTTCATGAGATACAATACTTATGAGGTTTACATCATTTGACCTCTGGTGACCCCAATGACCTTAGACCACCACACAAACAATAGAGTTCTTTTTTAATCAATATGGTGGCATCCTTATGCTAAGTGTGAGCTCCATCAATGTTACCCTTCCTAAAGTGTACTTAAATTCTAGAATTACAAGAATACATATTTTAGAGGTTGGAAAATAAATCTCATTTATTCAACTCCCACATTTGTTGCTAAAATGTTGATATTTATTCACTTTATTTGAATTAGTTGACTGCACAATAATTTGTGATGTCCTTCTTGTAAAACTCACATTATCTGTTTTGTTCCCTTTTGAAATTAAAAAGGTTATTATAACCTTGAAAAATTTACTGAGCTGATGAAATTTCTGCTTTACACCATAGCATGTATCTCAAACTCTAATCAAATGACTCATTTTGCTGGTTGACTTCAGACTAAGACTATGATTCACTTGCAGGTAACTCAAAGTGGACTTCAGACATCACTGACATCACATTGTATGACCTTTCTACATGAACTCTGCATGGTTGATGAACCATAAACAGGGCACCACTACTCTACTGTAGGTTAATCACAGACAGTCCAAGCAAAATAAGGTTTCACTTTGAACAAATTACCCCAGAATTTTTTTTTTCACCACAATGCTTCCCAAGTTTGAGTGGAAAAATGGTTATACTACCTGGACTAAGAAGGAATTTCAATTGAACACATTCAAACCTTTTCTTAGATGAATGTGCCATCTGTCAAACTCCCATAAAGTATGTACAGTAACTAACCTTGCTTCTGAGTAGCCCAAGTCTGCAGGCATTTTTATGTTCTTATGTTCAGTTGTCTTTATTGAAGCTGACTGCATTCACTCCCTGCTTCTGTCAGTAATCAATGAACCTAATTATTAGCAACTTGTCGAGAAACTGTGTCACGTGAGCTGTTCTTAACACAGTGCACTTGCATGTCAATACTACAGGTGATAAACCTCAAGTGAGTTGATCTGCAGAAAAATACAAAAATAAGAAAACATAGCTAAGTTGTAAGAAATGTGTAGCCAGACTTTTAATAAGGATTCATTCATAAGTCCTTCTGTTAGTCCAAATGCTTACCAAAATTAATCATTACACTAAGAAAAGTGAAGAAGATTCACTGTTCAAATGGTGTTCCAGCACAAAGGACTTTTCATCTGAGGGGGTACTTTATCAATTTAAAGTAACTGCCCATCTTCCCATATGTTGTTGTATCATGCTTGAAATTATAATTGGGATTAGGGTTGAACTGGATTGACAGTAAAGATTCCAACAGAAGTATGACCCAAAGAACTGGTTACCACATATGGCCTTTGTACATGCGCCTTAAACCAATATCTGAAAATGGCATTGAAAGCACACTTAACAGACCATGAAGTCTGACTTTAATACTTATTTTTTATAATAGCTATCTCACTTAGAGTATATGATCTGATGGTGCAAAGGGATTGTGGGTGGAAAGGATGAATGCTGGCATAGGAGTTGCTCTAAGCTTGTGACAAAATACTACTTTAGCCACCTCAAAGAAACTGACAATGCAAAATTATCTATGATGGATGCGAGCAAAGAGTGCCAACAAAAAGTACAGTTAGGCCTCACAGATTTATGGTCAAAGCACCTCACTTCCTGTTTGCCCCCAAGTGTTGACCAGTCTGCCCCAAGTAGCATCCAGATGGCCCCATACTATGATAGACTGGATTAAGTTGTTGACAGTTTCAACTTGAAAAATGATTAAATATAGATATACAGGGTAATCTTGATTTTGAGATGAGAGTCAATGTACCAAAAGTTTACTTTATGCTAACACCTCAGTAGTTCACTGTGTCCTTTTCACTAACACCACCAGCTACAAAGGCTTCTTGTTGTGTCTATGCTTACCGTATCTGTAATAATTTTAAGCAGCCCTAATACTTAAATTTGCATACAGTGAAATTTGTTGTGAAAATTGAAAGTTTTTGTGCACTCTACTAAACATGTTGCATTTTTTTTTTTTTTTTTTTGAAATGCCCACCAACTTTTTAGTATAGAATTATGTCTTTCTTTTGCTATGGGCCCACAAATTTCTCTTTTAGGATGCCCTTCAATTCTGTATTTTCTTTTTTTTTTTTGCAATTTCGGCAAATCTTTTTCAAAATGTCGATCATTTTTATGTTCCAGCAAATCTCTGTTTTGGAATTCCTGTTCAAGTTCATAACAAATATGAACATTCAAATTCGTGCTTGGAAATTTTCATAACATCAACTGGCCAGTAAAATCGAGGAGGCCAACTGGAGTGGCAGTTACTTGGGGGCAAAAGGACCTGTCCTTTGTTTCAAACTAGTAATGGGGCAAAACGATGAGGGCTAACTGGTTGGGGGCAAACTGTTAGTGGGCAAAATGAAAGGGTGCCACCTCATAGCATAAGCATATGGGACCATTTGAATATGAGGGGCATAATGTTTCTGCCAAATCTATGGGAACTGTGCAAATTTCTACAGATCAGTTTCTTTGCCAGGTTAATTCTCCAGTGCAACATTTTGAATTGATAGCCTGGGAGAAAGTCTAAAGGGCATGTCCCCTCCCCTTTGAACAAATCTTTCAGTTGGAGGTACCTAGATGGCAAATGGTGCAGTATTTGACTCAACTGCAAGGGGTTTTGGTTTTCCCCCCCCCCCCCCCCCCCTTCCAAACCAGGGAGTTGCTAGCAACTCTCTGCCTAAACATATTTAGGAATATCCCCAGAGTTCTACACACAGTTGATAGTTGCACTTTGATTGACATTCATTCAAACAGTACAGATTCATTTTGGTTGGTCAACAATGAAGGGTACAGTCTGTTGCAGTGTTTCCAATTAAGCTCACAAAGACACTGTACTTGACAATATTGCCTCAGTGCAGGCTACTTTGGCTCTGTCCTAGTAGCTAGCTATGCTCTGTCTTAGACTTTCAGAGGTGTACTATAGACAGGAGGCTTGGCTTAAATTGGAGGAGGGGCTTGAAGTTAACTTAGAAGGGAGAACTGGTACTGTCTGGGGTGAGCTTAAAGAGCCTTTAACCAAGTTGCAAATGAGGTGGGAACTGCAATTTGTAATGACTGATTCTTTGCATGACTGAATCAAGGTGACTGCTTTGAAAAAACACATGTGCAGAAATTTTTCTTCAGACAGCCCTGGCTAAGTCTATTTTTTTACTTTTGTGAGGCTATGCGACATTTGGCGCATAAATACAGGCTGGCTAAATTGCTGCTACAGATTCTTAAAGATCACATTGTTATTTTTCTCCAATTACTTTATCACACCTGTTCCCAGTAAAGAATCACTGAAAGGTGATTGCATTTTTTTTCTCTGTACAACAAGTGCACAACATTATGACCGTCATGATTCAAAATTGCATGAAGGTAGCCTATTGTAGGCCTATGGTGTAATATTTCAGCAAAATTTAATCACTGGTTGGCAAAGGTTTCAGGAAATCATTATAGCCTATGGAAATCAATCTGCATAGCCCAACTTTAATATTTATGATTATTTTTGCTACTCCATTCCCCAAATAGCCTATTTTGGACAATGTGGCTTCGGAAAAGGACCTTGATATAGTTATAACTGGTGATTTAAAGCCTTCTAGGCAGTGTGCTGCAGCTGCTACTAAAGATAAATAGGGTTCTTGGGTTAATAAAGAGGAACTTTTGTTGTTTCAGTAAGGATATTTTCTTGAAGTTGTACAAGGAGTTGGATGGGCCTCATCTTCATTATGCTGTGTGCCAGGCTTTGAATCCTTTCTATGAAAAGGAAAAGGACTTACAACCCTTGATCTTAGAAGGGTATAAGGGGTGACATTATCCAAGATTTTAAATTTCTCTCTGGGAATAATGCTCTGTCATCATGTAGCTTTTTGAAGGTTTGTTCTGACTCCAGGGTCTGGGCCCTGGGGTCATAGTAAAAAGCTGACCAAATCTTTCTCTAGACTTGATGTAAGGAAGTTCAGCTTCTCTCAATGGGATGTTAATGAATGGAATAGCTGCCTGAGTAGGTTATAAACTCTTGTTCTTATGCCCTCTTGTTCTGTCCACTCCTTTAAGGTTAACATTGATAAGTTTTTCACTGATGGTGGATGAATTTGATTGTTTTGGATTGGTTCGGGTCCGAATTGCCTTTTGTATTCAGACTTGAGTCCACAGGGGATCTTGCAGGTTAGTGCAAACTGACCTCAATGATTACATTTGGAGGTGTGTTAAATACAGTATCAAGTTCATATTTATTAGTGAATTAAGTGTCATTCTCAAAATAACCATTCTGGAAGTATTTTTCAACATTTATTAAATAGGTAGGTAACATTCTGAGAACAACTCTCTTTCTTGCATGACAAAAAACACCCAAAGTAAAGCCATTCATTCTTATGTAATGACTAGATGCAAATAGGCATGTGCAATGATCACTGGATTCTTGCTATGGCACGTTCTGAGTATATTTGAACCTTGTGGACTCAAAAAAGTTGCAGAATAGTTTAATTTTATCATGCAAGTTATACTACAAGTTTTAATTACAACTGCAGAATGGGATGCAAAACAAGCATTGTGTGGGATTACTTTGAAGTTCGATGTTGATAAGGCTCGGGTGTCTAGAAAAGTAAGACCTAGAAACATAAGACCTAAGACATAAGACCTAGAAACAAAAGACCTAAGACCTAGAAACATAAGACCCTGAGAAAAATTCATACTGCCGTTGTCAGGAACCCTCAAAGATACTGTAATACATATTTCAGACTATGATTAATGCAAAAATAAACCACAAACTGGGTGTGGGTGATTTTTCATCAGGGTCTTATGTTTCTAGATCCTGTGTGGGTGTCTAGAAAAGTAAGACCTAGAAACATGAGACCCAAGACCTAAGACCTAGAAACATAAGACTTAAGACCTAGAAACATAAGACCCTGAGAAAAATTCATGATGCCGTTGTCACGAACCCTCAAAGATACTGTAATACGTATTTCAGAATATGATTAATGCAAAAATAAACCGCAAACTGCCGTGGGTGTGGGTGATTTTTCATCAGGGTCTTATGTTTCTAGATCCCTGTGTGGGTCTTACTTTTCTAGACACCCCAAAACAAACAGGTGTTGTAGCTGGAGCAGTCAGCAGATGTGTGGTGCAGTACACTTGAGAGCGGCCCTTTCTGAAATGAACAGAATAACTTTTGATTCATATGTGCTGGTGACTAAATTTGTTACAGAGAGGCATGATGAAGAGTGTGCTGAATCATTATTTCCAATATAAACTCTGCTAATTAAGTAGGCTAATTTACACAATGTGTGTTTTTCTAAATAATGTTGAATTTATACAACTTGGTTGCAGAATTTTTGAGGGTCATTTCAAGGACACTGAAGGTCATTTGAGGTCAAGTTATCAGGCAATGCAAACTCACATTCTGTATGAGCTATGATGACGAAATCACGTATACACCGTAAATGTTCGATTGCAAACATTTGAAGGGTCATTTCAAGGTTACTGGATGTCGTTTGTAATCAAATTACAAAACAATGCATAACTCATGTTCCATACAAACTATGATGACAAAATCTTGTAAAGTAAATGTTCGTTAAAACTGAGTTTAGAAGTGATAGTAGATTTGGTCGCACTTTTATTGAGGCCATAACACAGGCAGTTTTCCCAGTATCCTGATCCTGTTCCAGTTACCTACAATCATGGGGGTCCTCTCTATGTTTCGACCTCTCTCTATTCCGAACTCTCTATGTTCCGACTTCTCTATATTCCGACTTCTCTATGTTCCAACTTCTCTATATTCCGACTACTCTATGTTCCGACCTCTCTATATTCCGACTTCTCTATGTTCCGACTTATAAACGTTTTGGCTGAAACAAAGAGAAGTTAAACCATAAGGGTCACATCTCTATGTCCCGACCTCTCTATGTTCCACCACATGCAGAGTACTTTTCAAAGGCTAATTCTACGCTGAATGGTGCGCCGAGAAAAGGGCCTTTCTGAAACCGGCGACCCCGAAAAACCCAGAAACCATATTTCAAATCGCATACGTGTTTGGGAACACGGATTCCCCCACCCCCAGGGGAAAATCGAATGTAAGGAAAACGCTTGAAAATAACATATTGGGTATTTGTGATACCGCTGATTACGACATTGAGGTCTATTTTGGCACAGCTTGTTCGGTTTTTGAGATATGGCGGTTTGAAAATACTCCAAAAATAGAAAAAAGGGAGTATCTCTTAAGGGGAAGGAGATATGCAAATTTTACTCTTTCCCTTTCCTTCTTTTTCTCCCTCTCCTTCCCCTTCTTTTCGTCCCTATTTTTCGCTTCTCCGTCCCCATTTTAGTTGTCCGGGTGGAGCAGTCTGCCCCTCTGCCCCCGCTGGTTGTGCCACTGCCCTAGTGTTTCGCCTCGATGCGCGATCAGCAAACTTTGAAATGTTGCATAATTTACGCAATTTACGCTAATTAATTAGCATATTCTGGAACCTTTGGACTAGTGGAACTGCCCAAAGAATGAATATGACCAAAATGCATGTTTTCATTTGTGGTCGAAACATAGAGAAGTAGGAACATAGAAATGTGTAAAACGTCTCTATGTTTCGACTTCTCTGTGTACCGAATTCTTCACGTTTGAAATTTAGGTCGGAATATGGAGTAGTCGGAACATTGAGACGTCCAAAGTCTCTGTGTTTCGACTTCTCTATGTTTCGACTTTTTCAAATTGCGGTCGGAACATAGAGAGGCCGAAACATAGAGACGTCATCACATCTCTATGTTCCGACCTGTCTATGTTTCGACCAAAACGTGAAAAATCGTGAAAAAGTCGGAACATAGAGAGGTCGGAACACAGGGATTGAACCCAATCATGAACAAAATGGTTGGGGCACTTAGTGTATAAGTGACTTACTGAGTGGTCTTTGACAGGCAACTGACCTTGAGTGCATGATTGAACCCTCCCCACTCCCCACCCCTAGCCTTGTTCAAAGGCTCTAGGGTTTGTCTTTCTAACTTCAGTGCACTTTTTTCGGTAAACCCTCGGATTCTGGTCACATGTCTCTTTTTGCCTGACTTATGATTTGTTAAACCGCTGATATGCCCCACTTCTGATCTGTGCACCAACTACCAAGCGGTACCACTGTTAATATATGCACTAGATATCGAGATGTTTAATCACGGTGTACTATAGTGACGTGTAGCAAATGCAACCGCCTTGATGCAAGTCTACCCCGCCCCCCGTTGTTCAATGTTTTTTTGAGACCTGTTATAGATGTATTGACTTGCCATTTTGGACCAACATTGTTTGGTAGTGTTGGGGCAGGGGTTGAATGTGGGGGGGGGGTCAAAAACACCAATTTGGGAGGTAGGGGGTTTTGTGGAGGGCTGGGACAATGGTTTGAGGGGCATAATGCAATAATTTAGATTAGTTTATACTAGCATTGAGTTCAAAATTCTCATTGCACTTTCAACTAAGTGGCTGCCCCAAAAGATGGCTGAGTAATGCCATGTTGCAGTTGTGCTTCGGTGGCATCAGTGTATGAAACCATAAAGGGGTGTCCCAACCAATTTTGTGGGAGATTGTAGCTTCAAAGCTGTTGGGATAGCCTAGGGGCCTACAAAATTAACTCCAGGGAAAAACATGTCCATGTTTATAAGGCACAATGCTCCATCCACTCACAGTACTTAATGTATGGGCTAATTAGACCAATGGGTTGGATTTGACCTTGGAAGCTTCCTCTGTGGCAACTCTCTGCTGATACATAACATAACATAACATAACATAACATAACAGGTTAAAGGGCAAAGGAGGGCTAAGGCCCCATAAGATGCCCTGAACATGATGCCCAAACAACCATAACTGAAAACAAAGAACCAACCAACACCAAACGAACCCAGCACAATTAGATTCTACCACACTTATGGAAGAACTTGTCAATGTTAACCTTAAAGCAGTGCACAGATGTGGAGTTAACTACCCACTCAGGCAGACTATTCCACTCGTTAACAACTCTATGAGAAAAGCTGAACTTCCTAATGTCGAGCCTTGCAAAATTCTTAACTAGCTTCTTACAATGGCCTCGAACCCGAGAATTACATTGAACCTTTAAATAATTGCAAGAGGACAAAGGATTCCTTTCAAAGAGAAATTTGTACACCTGAAGCATGTCCCCCCTAATCCTTCTCAACTCCAGGGTGGTAAGCCCAATAAAATTTTTCTTTCTTCTCTTTTCTTTTTTTCACATGATCTACTTTTCCCAACAAAACCTTAAGCCCACATGTATAGTGCACACATGGTGTTTAGGCTATTAATTCTTTCTTGGTACATAAACTTAGACATAGTATGTTATATGATATTATCCATGGCGTTTTGGTGACTTTTCCTCTGTGTTTCTTTTTCCGTCGTCTCTTGTCAGGTATTTGTTGTTGTTGTTACTATCCTAACACATTGTCTGTGTCAGTATTTGTGTGAGCCTAACCTTACCTGTTCATTGTGTTTTGTCGTAGGCCATTGTGTAAAGCCTAACAGTTATATTAGGCTTTTACTCTGCAAGTCTAAGGTTAGGGGCCTTAGTTAGCTTCTAAGTTAATATTCTATCGTTAACTTTAGGCCTATAGCCCAACGTTAGGCTAGCTACAGTATCACCTAGTTAACTTACTAGAGGGTCTAGGCTAGTTCTTTATATTATTAGGCCTAGGTCTAGCCATTACTTGAGGCTTTAGCTTATAGCGGTTAGCTACTGTAGCTCTTACTTTCCTTCATAGCTAACTTTTTAGATTTATTGTATTGTTGCCTGTTCCCGTACTGTACCTTTTTGTTGATTACCTATGGCTGAAGACCAACTTATTTGTTGTGATGACTGTGGTATGTGGGCTGAATTTGTAAATTTGGGCCTAAATTGCACATTTGAAGAAGCATCTAGAGATACCTTTGTGTTTGTTTGTCAGAAGTGTAACCGCCTAAAAGAACTTGAAGGACTTTTGGCTGCTGCTGACAGCTCAAACGGGTGGGTTTCAGTACAGAAAGGTAGAAAGCCTGTTGAAATTGTTGAGGGGTGTCCAGCTGTTGAGACGTCAAATTCTTTTTCGGGATTATCAGTGGAGGATATTGTTCAGGAGGTTGTAGAGGAATCAAAGGAGAGGGACGTTGGTATTTCTGGTGGTCTGTGGGAGGGTGAAAAGGCTAAGGGTAAGGTACTGTTTGTTGGGGACTCCATTACTCGGTATACTGATAGGGAATTTTGTAAGAGGGACCGAAGGAACAGGGTAAGGATTTGTCTCCCGGGTGCTAGAATTGAGGACATCTCGGCCAGAGTTGGCAAAATTGTTGGGGACGAGGAAGTTGTAGCTGTGCAAGTGGGCACTAATAATCTCAGTCGGGACAATCAAATTTCACTTAGGTCAAAGTATAAGGAACTGATTTGTAGGCTAAAGTCGACACGTTCGAAAGGGGTTGTTTGTGGTATTCTCCCTCGGTTTGATAGGAAGGTCTCTTGGGGCAAAATTTTGGGATTTAATAAGTGGTTGAAAAACGAGTGTGCTCTTGAGGGTTTTCTCTTTGTTGATACCTGGGCTGGTTTTGTAAATAGGAGGGATCTTTTTGCTAAAGATGGGTTGCACTTGTCGAGCATAGGGGCTAATGAGCTGGGTAGGCTGGTTTCTAGGGCTGTTGATTCGCAGGTGTCAAACTAGAGTCAGGGGTGAGGTCAGCCAAGGATGGGGGGGTTTCTGAGTTTTATTGTGCTCAGAGTGATTGTGTTAGTAACAAGGGGAAACATGTAAATAGGGCAGTTTGTGGAATGAAGGTCATGTTTGCCAATGTTCGCAGCCTTTTCAATAAGTTCAGTGAGTTCCTTGCTCATATTTCCATAGACAATCCAGACATAGTTGGGGTTACTGAAACTTGGCTCCACAGTGATATCAGCAACTCTGAAATTCAGGTTCCTGGGTACAAAATTTTCAGGCAGGATAGGGCTGATACTGTCTGTGGTAGGGGTGGAGGGGTTTTACTGTATGTTAAGGATAGCATAAATTGTGCTGATGTCACCAACAAGTTTTCTTCAGGATTTTCTAACTGCTTGTGGTGTGAAATTAGTTTTGGCAATGAGTCTTGCACTCCTTTAGTTGTTGGTATTATTTATCGTTCACCAAATTCTTGTGCTGATAATAATCAAAGTTTGTTCGAAAGTTTTAGGATAGTTTCTTCGAAAAGGGCAGTTGTGTTTGGGGATTTCAACTTTCCTGATATTGATTGGCATTCATGTACTAGTAGGTCACATGGGAGGGATTTTCTCGAGGCAGTGTCTGATGGTTTCTTTACCCAGCATGTTCTGTTTCCCACTCGTGAGGACAATTGTCTGGATTTGGTACTAAGTACTGACGAAAACATGGTTAGAAATGTAGCTAGTGGTGGTAAGATAGGATCTAGTGACCATGACCTCATAAGTTTTGAGTTACTTTGTTTCAGCAAACTTCAAGGTAGTGACAAAACTGTTTTAGATTTCAGCAAGGCTAACTTTAATCATGCTAAAGAGCTTCTTACCATAGATTGGGTTGCACGTTTGTCTCACTTAGGTCCTACTGAAGCATTGAGTGTCTTTCGAAATATAGTTACTGACACTACAAAGTTGTGTATCCCACTCAAGAAAGCTGTGGTTAAAAATAGGCCAATCTGGATGTCTAGAGAGGTACTTAGAGCAGCCAGGAAGAAGCGTAAGTGCTGGCGTCGATATAGGGTCAGTAAGAATTCTGATGACTTTGCAGTCTACAAGAAGCAGGAACTCTTAGTTAAAAATTTGGTTATTGACACTAAAGCTAAGTTTGAAAAGCAATTGGCCAAGGAGGTTAAGGTAAATCCAAAATCTTTTCATGCCTATGTCAGGTCTAAGCAGAAGGTTAAGGAGGGTGTTGGGCCTCTCCAAGGTAATGAAGGCACACTAGTTACTGATCATCAGGATATGGCTAATTTGTTAAATGATTATTTCGTATCTGTTTTTACCAAGGAATCATCTGTTTTGGGGACTTGTAGGGATTCTGATAATTCTTCTTTAGTTAGTGATGTTGTCTTCTCTGAAGAGGTGGTTTGTAATAAGTTGAAGAGTTTAAAAGCTAGTAAGGCCCCTGGGCCTGATGGGATCCATCCTGTCATTCTCCATGAATGCTCCGAGATTTTGTCAGTTCCTCTTTGCATTATTTTTCAGAAGTTTCTGGATTCAAACTTTGTACCTGCTGACTGGCGGATTGCTAATGTTACTCCAATTTTCAAAAAGGGGGATCGGAGCTTGCCTTGCAATTATAGGCCAGTCAATTTAACCAGTGTTGTGTGCAAAGTTATGGAATCTGTAATCAAGGATTGTTTGCTTAAATATCTTTTAGATAATGGGTTACTCAATCTGTCACAGCATGGGTTTTTACCGAGTAGATCTTGTGTTACTAATTTACTGAGCTTTCTTGAAGATGTTTCCTTATCTCTTGACTGTGGTCACAGTGTTGATGTCATTTACCTTGATTTTTCAAAAGCCTTTGATAAAGTTCCATTAGGTAGACTTATGGTTAAACTGCATAGGTTAGGCATCAAGGGCAGTTGTGCTGACTGGATAAATTCATGGCTCAATGGTAGATCTCAGAGAGTTGTTGTTAATGGTAATTTCTCTTCTTGGAAAGAAGTTACAAGTGGAGTTCCACAGGGTTCTGTTCTTGGCCCGCTTCTTTTCTTAATTTTCATCAATGATATTGATAGCTCTCTCACATCTAGTATTAGTAAGTTCGCTGATGATACTAAGCTCTATAGGGAGGTTAGTGATAAGGATGATGCCTCATTACTGCAAAAAGACTTGGATAGGTTATTTTCATGGTCTCAGACTTGGCAAATGTCTTTTAATGCAGATAAGTGCAAAGTCCTTCACTTTGGTCCTAAAAATTTCAGCTATGATTATAACATGAATGGTAGTATTCTGAGTGATGTGACTTTTGAGAAGGATCTGGGTGTAGTTATTACAGGTGATTTAAAGCCATCTAGACAGTGTGCAGCTGCTGCTGCTAGGGCTAATAGGGTGCTTGGATTGATCAAGAGGAATTTCAGTAGTTTTAGTAAAGAAATTGTACTAAATCTGTATAAGCAGTTGGTAAGACCCCACCTCGACTATGCAGCCCAGGCTTGGAGTCCCTTCTATGAAAAGGACAAGCTTCTTTTAGAGCAAGTTCAGAGGAGAGCCACTCGCCTTATACCCGAGGTGAGACACCTGCCTTATCATGTTAGACTTAAGCATCTTGGGCTTACCACCCTGGAGTTGAGAAGGATTAGGGGGGACATGCTTCAGGTGTACAAATTTCTCTTTGAAAGGAATCCTTTGTCCTCTTGCAATTATTTAAAGGTTCAGTGTAATTCTCGGGTTCGAGGCCATTGTAAGAAGCTGGTTAAGAATTTTGCAAGGCTCGACATTAGGAAGTTCAGCTTTTCTCATAGAGTTGTTAACGAGTGGAATAGTCTGCCTGAGTGGGTAGTTAACTCCACATCTGTGCACTGCTTTAAGGTTAACATTGACAAGTTCTTCCATAAGTGCGGTAGAATCTAATTGTGCTGGGCTCGTTTGGTATTGGTTGGTTCTTTGTTTTCAGTTATGGTTGTTTGGACTTCAGGGCATCTTATGGGGCCTTAGCCCTCCTTTGCCCTTTAACCTGTTATGTTATGTTATGGGGGTAAATTATTTTGTAACCTATTCACAACAAAAACAAATTGGCTCCCACAACTGAGCATGGGGGCCCATTTTATGATTTCATAAAATAAAAATGCTACTTAAACAGCTTCTCCAATATTGATCGAAACATGGTCACAATAGCCCTTAATTGGCATAAATGCAATCAGCAGTTTGTGGTTTATTTTTGAAAATGCATTATGAATTTTTCTCAGGGTCTTACTTTTCGAGGTCTTATGTTTCTAGACACCCACACAGGGATCTAGAAACATAAGACCCTGATGAAAAATCACCCACACCCAGTTTGTGGTTTATTTTTGCATTGATCATAGTCTGAAATGTGTATTACAATATCTTTGAGGATTCCTGACAATGGCAGTATGAATTTTTCTCAGGGTCTTATGTTTCTAGATCTTAGGTCTTATGTTTCTAGGTCTTAGGTCTTATGTTTCTACTTCTAGGTCTTACTTTTCTAGACACCCGATAAGGCTCTCAGCATTGCTAAATGTTGCATATGCAGTACCAAATTAAACTACAGTGAAGGTCCCCAAAGTATAATGAAAGGTCCCAGGGCATCAATCAGCTCACACTCAGTCTTTCTGTTGTGATAATGTAGGCCTAATCGCGATTAAACGTTAAACGATAGTAAATTTTTGCAGTTAACCATTTATTTTGATACACATTCACAGCCCTAGATGCAAACCAGCAGGATCTAAGACAAGATCCTCCTCGGGTCACTTAATGGGGTTTTTTGCCCTCCTTTGCCCTTTTTAACCTGTTATGTTTTGTTATGTTATGTTACTGTTTACTAGTCGAAATGTCCCTTTAACAAAACGTCCCCGTTATTGGTCAAAACATCCCCGTGCCAAAATTTCCCCCTACCAAAACGTCCATGTTTGATGTTTTTATGCTTATTTCATAGTTTTGTAACAGTAGTTGATATGCCTGATATGACTGTTGTATTTCAGGATGGCTTTGGAAATTAAAGTTTCGAGTTTAGCCAGAATACATGTTACGTGGGCATAGCACAATGAGTTACTGTACGCAGTACACTGTAAGTACAGTCAAGTGGTCAGGTACTAACGTTACATGACCGATTTCTAAACATTTGCAACAAATCAATTTGAATTGATCTTTCCAATTGTTACACTTGAATAGGTTATTCCTGAATCCTTTAAACTTCCATTTACAACTTTCATCTCTTTCCTGCCTAGCCTAGCCTAGTTTCAGTTTGATTCTAATTTTGTGCTTGAATATCCTAGGCTATGCAAGGACGTTTTTGTATTACATATATAACACCACAGGCGCGTTTTGGTAAAAAGCGGGGACGTTTTGGTAGTAAAAAAGCGGGGACGTTTTGGTAAAACGACGTTTTAACTGGATAGGCCTACCATGTTACTCCTTACGCCCTGTTTGCGGCCTAATTTTACGCTAGGTGCGCGACATGCCAACCCACCATTGCCACATTACAATGACTGGTTTCGCAAAATGCAACTATTCCTGGTTTCCCTTCATAATTCGATCTCTGCAAGAGCTTGCTTGTTATTTTCAACTTTCAATTGTACATTCTCTTACTTTTTTTTAATGCAAAAAAATTGCAAGAAAGTTAATTCACAGAAAATGCGTCACGATGTATTCCACAACCAACGTCAAAGAAAACGATTATGCCATTTATGGCATATACAAAGCCACCAGCCACGCTTAACTGTAAAGTATTTCGCGAACCTTCGACATCCGCTTGTTGCCCCTGCGTCTAGTCCGTATTCCCACCGCCATTCGAGGAAACAAGCTTAGCGTGAGTGTATAACAAGCCTCTGGCTATGGAATATGAACCACTTTACCTCTTAGTTACGCTGTTTTTGTACATTATTTACCTCTTAATCGTTATTTAGCAATGTCTCCCTCATTTAAAATTCAATTTTCAAAGCGGGTACGGTAATCGGTATGTTCACATTTCACAGCAAATACTTAACAGTGTACAGCCCTGGAGGTCTACAAGCTTATTGACCTGATTTGTTGAAAATTGAAATGAATAAGTTGAATAGTAATTTCAACTCAGATAATTCGTCAAGTGATGAAGATGTAGACTGTCTCCTGCAGAGAGCATCAAACAAGCTAGGATGGTCGTCGCACAAAAATTACGAGGACACTTTCCAAACGGTAATCAGGTTTAGAGTCCAGGACTGACATGTTATTGACTATTGTTACAATATAATAGGCCTACTACTAGGCCTAGGTATAGCCTATAGACGAGGCCTAGACCAAGATAAATTGTACATTTCAATCAATAAAGCGGAAAATGATTTTCCATTGAAAGTGACCAACGTTAGGCCTATACAAGATGCGAAACAGTGAAAAACTTAAAGTCCAGGCCTTAGTTTAAATATTCTTCATTTGTTTACTTTAACATATAAAGGACCCGTAGGCTAACGTTAGAGGTCACTCACATAGGAGTATAGCAATCATGGAGGGTTGGAATGTTGAAGATTGCGGAGACAAAGAGGGGAAAATAATCGCAAATGGCACGGATATCAACTCGTGCATTTCTTTTCTGTAACCTAACTTGCAAATTTCTGGTGATCAGCACGATTTGGTGAAAATTTTGCCACGTTTTTTACAGCTACAGTTGAGCGATTTCAAATCTTTTGAGTGTCGTAATGTTGCGCACTAAGGTAAAAAGGGCTGCTGATTACCTCACAACAACCCCGCCTAATGTCAGAAAAATAAGATGAAAATTATTTGTTCCCTACACAAATTTGTCAGAAATTAGCTCAGTTTGAGCCACGAGCATCTCGATTTTTGTGGCCTGATTGGTTGACCGTGCCCATTTTTAAGCACATGAAAAGCACCGCAGCAGAAAATCGTAATCAAGGTCATAATTTAGCCACATCTAGGCTAGGCGGTATCCCTTGTTCATTCATGTTACGTTATTATTAACTCAATATAATACCTCGTGTGTTGATTTGTGGAATTGTCTTTACAATTGCATTGCAGTGGAGAAATCCAGGAAATTCAAGGGGTGCGCAACATTATGTACTGCGCAACATTGTGTATCGCGACTATATATACGTCTGATGTAATTATTTCTAAGATTATTTGCACTTAGTGTCCAAAAAGAGATAAAAAATTTTGATTTACACAGACGATCCTGTTTTGTTTTTTAAACATTCTATCAAGCTGCTAAATCTTGTTACTACGATGTTCACACTATTGTATGCTAAATAGCATGCATTACTCAGGGCTCGAAATAACGGGGGCCCGTGGGCCCGATGCTCCTAGAAATTCGCACAGGCCCGTAGCTTCTACAGGGAAAGGGGCCCGGTTGGCTCCTAAATATTTCAAGTCTAATTGTCTAATTGTACAGTCTGCACGTGAACCTCTCTATCCACAACTCAACGATCTTATATCTCGCACAACCTGTGTATTCCTATACTTGTACAGGCACTGAGATAAATCCCCGTCGGTCTATGTTATTTCAATGAACCTTTACCGAGGGGCATCACGGCCATCAGAAAGGGCCCGACGGCCATGACCGTTGGTGCCATCAGGTTATTTCGAGTCCTGCTAGCCTACATGCAACATGGTCTAAACGGTGTGGACAGATTGGTTTCAGGCTAGTTTCAGCCTCAACTTGCCTTAATTATACCCATACTACACGTTTTCAAGCACGTAAAAAGCACCTGTACACTTTATCAGTCCTTTTTTATTTGTAAGTTTTGGTCCCCTTGATTTCTCATTTGCCCCTAGATTCCATGGGATAGGGGCCCGCAGGCCCACAAAGTTTGAAGGCTTATTTCGACCCCTGTTACTGTTCAATTGTGACATAGTCCATAGCTATGGTTACGTTCATACACGCGCATACGCATATATAGCAACAATCATTGCAGCAATGCACGCAGACGATATTACTCTCACAGTAACATGCGGTCAAAAGTTTGTGTTGCAATAGCCTAGGCCTAGTTCAGGGAGCAAAGTGTATGTGAGAACTAGGCCTAGGTACCCCAGGCTAGGCTATCCCGTACAGTTAATAAGAGTAGGCCTACAGTATGTTACGCCGAAGATCTTCGGCGTGCCAGTAAGGACCTTATACACCAATTTGATGGCGTGATTTTCTTGTCAGTTACATACACACTGTACTTAAAACACAGAACAACAATTTGGTGTGGTGTAAAAATTGAGAAAAGAGGTGACTGGACTGGAGTAAAAATTCAGTGTAGAAGATACAAACTTTCCAGTCTGGCAGTATGTGTACCAATAGCGAGCAGTGAAACCCACTTTTGGGATTGTATTCTTCAGAACTTAACCAAATTGTACATCCAGTTTCTCATATTCAGTACAAAGACCAAGTCTTTCAATATACCTGTAGCATTGAAATAACCTTGCAAAAGTTATTAAATTGGTGAACACATATGTTTCAAGTATTGGTACACATACTGTAGTATAAAATAATAGCAATTCCTATCGTAGCAAGTGAAGTAGCTCAGGCTGCCCCTCTGCCCTTGAAGTTGAGCAGGGTTCATTGCCACTAGGCCTAGGCCCCAGATTGGAAAGCTTGCAGTGGTCTGCAGGGGATTAAAATAATGGCCAAGAGAATTGCGCAGCCGATTCTATCTAAACAGAGTGCCACCATTGGTTGGCACGGAGTGTACCGAGAAAATTTTGACCAAAACTACCTCCTATACTGTAGGAAATCGCCTTTCCCTGGCAACTTGAGTGGTTGCTGCCAATAAGTTTGTGCGGATGCTGTTGTCGGTTGTTAAATTTGTTCAGCTGGCAACTTTGAGATTCATATTTTTGCGTGGGGGATAAATCCCCCGCGCAGGGCAACTTTCCAATCTGGCCTATAGTAGGCCTATGATTATAAGGCCGACTGGACTAGAAAACAAAACGATTCTAGGTATGATGAACTTTTTACACCTTTGCTGTATTTACAGTAAGGCTTCTGCTCGAATACTGGTAGGGCTCAATCCAAGAACATTTTAAGCCTGGCAGGTGTGCTGGGCAGTGCTTTGATAAAAAAAGAAAATGTGCTTCTTAGAAGTGTTCACACTACCTTCCTCTTATTTTGAATTTTTGATTCTTACACTTCTTGCACTTATTGTTGTTGAGAAGTACTGTAAGAGCCTATAGCTGTTATGTTAGTACAACATGCATGTTGATGAAAATATTGAGTGTTCTTGCTCTGGATTCCTTGCCTGGTCACTGGATTAAAATACAAATCGGTCGGGTTTGGTCCCTTGGTAAGTCAAAATAAAATCACAAGTTATTTTATACAGTAAAGTTAATCCAGATGCTGATCCCTCGTTTTGCAGTGTTGGCCATCGTAGGTCTTATAGGAGTGTGGTGACTGTTCCTGTTGATTAAATACCACAATTATGTTTGACAAATTTTATCCTTTTTCATGAATGGTTCTTTAAATCATGTGACAACAGACTTTTTAAATTTTGGCAAAATAGCCCCATTCCCCTGAGAATGCCACTTTTATGTTCTCAAATATGATGGAAGACACTTGCAATAGGAAAAAGGAGATTTGTGACACTAGTCCCTAAAACAACTAGTCCCTAAAACAATGATAGGATTATGAGTCCTTACATTAGTTTGTAGCCTCTAGACTACAAGTGCAGTACAGGCTACACTACCAGGTTGTTTTGCCCACCATTACTGTCCAGTTTGCTATTGTTTGGTAACCACTAATTCTAGGTATTAGATATGATTACTGTAAGATAACACATGGCTGAAATTAAATGCTTGTCGGGTTGGCTCAGAGCACTAAAGCTTCTTTTGTGGGCAACCTAAATTACTATTTCAGGTTGTCTGACAGGTGACAACAGTACGGTCCATTACTCAAAAATGCATATCTGGCAAAGATATGGAATTTTATATCTGGCCAATATCTGTGCTAGATATGGAATTTATTTAGCCATATCAAGAATTGGGAAGATATACTGTAACTTGATAGATATCATAAAGGCCTATGCAGCTTACCTGCAGGTAAAAGTTAACTTTTCATCTGGCCTAGATATGGCCCATATGGCTACTTCATAAATGGCTCATAGGAAAATTTGTGTGCAGCATATAAGGATATATTTATAACCAGCATGTCTGTGCTATAATAGAATTTACAGACCTGTATATCTTGCCATTTAACAAAAGTAGGGCTGATATATCTTGATAGAGTGAAGTCCATATCTGTGCAATGTAAAACTCATCTGGTACAGTCACAATGTGACATGGTACTAGAGCCTGGTACACAGATACGGCATGTTTATCTGGTCCATATCTGCATCATTGCTGGGTTACAGCTTAAAGTTATGTGGAAATGTTACCGAAAAAGCTGTTTTACTCAGCAGAGATAGACAAAGAACTCGTAATGAAAAAACTGTTGGAATTAGTTGAATATCTTTCATTGTTCTCAAGATGTACTGTACCTTTTCCAAAACTCCCCTTGGCTGGATGCTGAAGGGTGAAAACCAAACATTATTCCCGAAAGGGTTCTGCTCCCCGCAGGAGGTATATATCCCCAGAATCAACACTAAGACTGGGCTGATCAATGTCTTGACCTTCAGATGTCCATATCATGGGTCTGTCAAGTGTGGCTCCATTCTAGACTGGCTGAAAAAGGAAAATACTACACACGATAGCCAAAAGGCTGAGAACCTGTACCTGTTCAAAGTTTGACCCTTTCTGAGATTTCTCATTAGCTATGCAAAACTTTTTGATGTGGAGAGTTGGCCAGTGTCTCTATTTATTTGTTAATCCTTTATAAAGTAACCTAAGTGTGGTTTGCATGTGGATATTTTCCAAGTAGTCAAAAGCTACTTTCAAAATAAAACCATCAGGAAATACCAACATAACAAGTTCTGTCCTTGGAAAAAAGATGAAACAACTTTAGGATAACATACTTTAAGACATCTCATGAGTCCCCTTTTCTCTGTCACACATTTGCTTATGTGTATTGTTAATTCATGATTTATAGGAAAATTTTCAGGTTGTCCATCAGACAGCATAAAACCAAATTTTGGTTGTCTGAATTATTATTTGGTAGTCCAATTGAAAGTGGCAAACAAAAGATGAACAATTGCATTACATGTGGCTTCTGTAGTAAACACACTTTCATTTTAAATTCTATATGCTTTCAATGATCTTTTTTTTATTTTTATGTTTCAATGATGAATGACAGTTCATACCATTTTCTCAATACCACTTCTTCAGGAGACTTTTATGATATAATTTCTTGCTGATTTAGTGAACTGTTCAATAAGGAATTGAAAATAGACAAGCCCTTAGGACAAGCTCAAAGAGAGAAAGTGGTTGTCTGATGCAAGTTTTACTTGTCTTGGAGGATAGGACAAGTGTTAAATTTCAGCCCTGATGACGTAGGTGCAAAAACAGTACTTATACTGTACATAGTCTTATAAAATGGTCAGTATTAAGTGGATTTTGATAGGAATTGTCTGTTTTTTTTATCATTTTTAACACTTTTTCCATCAAGTATGCAGGTATGATATTTATATGTCAACAGACCTTTAACACACTTTGCATAAAGAATCGGCAGCCCTGCAAAGCCCAAGCACTTTTTCCAATGTCCCCTCAACTCTTTGGCGAAGAGCCGGACTGCAAAAGCAAAACGTTACTCCCGAAGGAGTTTTGCTCCCCTATTTCCCATTTTAGAATGGCTGTAAAGTCTAAATGCAAGAGCTGTCTGAATATCAGACTGTAACTGTTTTGCTTTCATACCATACTGTAGTTAAAATGACTTAAGTACATAAAGCTGTCACCTTCTTAATGCTGAACAAAAAATACTATGCAAAAAAGAATGCCTTGAACTTTTAATATTACATGATTAAGGCTTATATTTACACATATGTATTATTTTCAGTATATTGAGGTTTGATATCTTGAATATTTCTTCCTTAATTATGAATAGCAAAAATGTGGTTTTTCTAAATCATGACTCTGCCCACATTCATAGATCATTTGCATATGTTTATACTATAGTAGACCTGTGTATATTGTCTACTTCATATATAGTATGATGGAGATTGATGCTGCTCCATGCAAAGGAGGAGAATAAATAATGCGGAACAAGTCTACAGTTAGCCAAATCAAACACAAAAAACTATCAATCCTTATAAATTTGTACTGTATCTCTGATGTTGTGTCTTTTTCAAGTTACATCTGGCTTGATATGGTCATGTAAAACTTGGTATGCATATCCATCTTGGTCTTTTTTAAAGATACGTCTGGCTTCATATGGTGTTATTAAAGTTGATCTTGGTCACGATAAGTGGGCAACTCCACACTAATGTCAACCAAGGCACTCAATTTTCAAGTACTGTTCACCAAAAAATTTCTGTTGTTTTGGAAATCAAGGACATCTAAATTTTTTATTTCTTAAGGTTAAAAAGAGATATGGCATCATTTTTTGCCAGAAAAAAGCATAAATTTGGGCAAATTCACTGCAAACTTTGTTGCGGAGGGGACATATTTTGCCTAATTTTGACATCCTCCTGTGTTTTATCTAAAGATGGTGAAAATTGTACTTGTGTATGGCTATGGAGGAAAGGCCAAGGGATATATGTAAGTACTCAATTCAAGATGACTAGAGGAAGGATAAGGGAGAACGGAGGTAAAACCTTGCACAAATTCCGAGTGAAATGTCCCCTCCGCAACATTTTGCACATGATTTTTCCTGTCATTTCTCAGTAACTTACTGTTTCAAAATGAAATTTTGAAAATTGTATTAAAGCTGATTGACTGCTTTGGCTAAATACCATTCACAACATATAGAAGTGCTGTATGAGGGCTGTGATCCGAGTCAACTTTTTGTTGCAGAGGGGACATTCAGAATAGGATGAAAGGGGTTGGGAGGATAAAGGTTTTGTTTCTAAGGAAGGTTTTGGTACAGTCAAATTCATCCTTGGAACCCATATTAAGAAAATTTCATGCTTTTAGGAAGGATATAGGCAAGCTATGGTAAGTTGTCACACCGATCCTTAGTAGACTGCCCCGCCCCCCCCCCCCCCCCCGCAACACACCAAAATGATTTACTTCCTATTTCTTAGTCATGTATACTGTCTGGAGATAGCATTGTGAAGTTTTTTAATGCTGATTGACAGCATTTAAAGGTATTTTCTCCAATGTTAAATTTGCTAGTGATTAAGTCTTTGGTAAAGACCCCAAGGTCCAAATAGTAGAAGCTATTAAGGATGCCATAGGTTTGGTTTCCAGAAAATTTCTGCTGTGAAGTACAGTAGTCATATTTATCATTAAATCGTTGTTAGTACAATAGCATGGAAAAGCTTTATGGCAATGATATGAATTATTCATGTACTTGAAGAAAATCCTATTTTATGAGATTAAGTAATTCTTCAATTATGGGGAATGTGCAGTGCATTTGAATACAAAGTTTCAAGGCATTGTCCATTTTGTGTATATATTCACTATGAATAAAGGCACAATTAAAATCTGAAACCTGCGTATACTGTACTTTACCTTCGGAATAAGATAAATTTTTGAAGGCTTCCTTTCTGGACTGACCCTGTAGGTACTGTATGACCAGTTACAGTAGCAAGTTTTTTCTAGGCTCAGTAAAATGAAATTACCTAAATGAACTATTCTTTCCTTGATCAGTTGATCCACATGCTTTGGTAGTTTGCACACAAAGAGTTAAATTGAATACAACTTCTTGACTCTTTTGGGAACTACAAGGAGTACTTTATCTCAGGAAACTGTTTAGAAGAACAAATCTTGACCAAAACAATTTCATCTCAGAAAAAGCAAGTGCTAAGTAGTTATCTTAATGCAAAAATAGTGTAAAGATGACCATGGTCTTCATTAAAGTTAAAAAAGGAGCAAGAAGTGCAGGAATGGTCCATGGCTGAAACGAAATTATATTTTTGTAGTATACCAGTGATTAACATTTTCATAACATATTCATAATATGGGGAAACATATCAGTTATTCGCACGCGTCCCCTCCGCAACATTTGACTGTCCCCTCCACAACACTGCACCCCCAATTTTAATTTACCCCCGCATCATTACTGAGCAGTATGAAGAGATTTCAACTGTTTGTGGTGAAAGAGTATTAATAGGTTTAAAGATCCAGTATCAGTTTCACCTTGCCACTCTTCTCAACTCTGACAGCTTTTACTTTGATGCATGCTGGTCGCTTGACACTGATTTGTGCACGTCCCCTCTGCAATGTGCAGAATATTCGACCAATAGGAATTACTGCTGAGGTAATTAAGTAAATTTTACTGGCCATGGATCAAGCATCACTAGTACTTCCCCTTGGAGCAGACATATCATTACATTTACCTATTGTACAAATGTTCTGTAGATACGAATGCGTCCAAATGTCCCCTCAGCAACAGTTTGTTAGTGTGGAGTTGCCCAAGTGTCAGTTTTGCTTGATTACGTAACTGCTTTGGGGAGCGTAACTTCTTTGGGATTATTAGTTTTTGCACTTTGGCTCTTTGCCAGAGGGTCGAAGGGACTTCAGATGGAAAAAAGTATAAAACTTGATCTATCTGGCATGGCTTTTGTATTTTAAAGTTATATCAGGCTTGATATGTCCATATGAAATTTATTTAGCCAGTTATACCCAGAATCTATTTCGCTCACCTCCCCTATTACTACTATTGGACAGTCCATCCACCGCAGAATGATCAGTGGCAATGAGTTTCCTCAACTAGATGGTGCTATGCTATATCCTTGAGCTGATTACCCTAACTCGCCCTTGTTTCATTGACAGCGGAATGGTTAACTTTGTGCTTTTTTTAGCTGACATGTCCATACGAATGTTATTTAGCCAGTTATATCCTGGTTTAAAGCCATGCGGACACAGAATTTAAGTTAAGGGGTTTTTACAGAACGTAGAGCCCACCTTAAACCAAACCTGGAAAAGTATTCTTCTGGTACAGTATGTACTACAAGTTAGATTGTTTAACACTGATCAAGTTTGTTTCAGTTTAAAATATTTTTAGTAATTTCTACAGTGTGTCACTTTCCCAGGTATCATACTGTATTTCTACATGTACACTTAGCTTTTGACATTACTTTGTGACATAAACTTATGATACTGACTCTCAGCTTGGGTTATCTGCCCTAAAACCAGTGCAACCTTATTGACGCTAACCTTCATTTGTTCTCCTCTTTCCATGATAAAAGTTTGATTGGCAACTTGTATCTCACATAACAAAAGTTGACCTGTGTCTTCATATTTCATAGCTCCTAAGAACTGTGGAAAACAGTAAGAAAAAGAAGAAAAGTTACTCCACAAAATCAAAGAGGCAGACACCAAGACCCAGGAATACAAAACCATCATCTCCTATCCTGAGTTCTTCTGAAGTTCCCACTCCAAAGAGAATCCTTTCCTTTGCTAATGATGGTGATATAACCAAAGAGAAACCTGAAGCAGTTGGCAATGGAAATAGAGAAAGTGAAAGTTTGAAGAAATCCTTTCAAAGTAATGTAACACTCTGTGATCATGTAACTTCACATCAAGATGATGTCAAGAAAACTGTAACCCAATATAATATTTGCAAGAATCATGACTCTACTGAGAATTGTACAGAATTCAAGCCAGTCTTTTTACATAAAAACAATGAGGAAAATTCAACCCAGGGGCATTTTTCAAATGCATCTCACAATAAGACAAATGTGGAAAGGGAATGCTCATTAGAAAACTTATCAGGCATAGATTGTAGCGTTGGTGATGGAAGTGGTACCTCAGAAACCTCAGGAAATCACCATGACAACCAGCATAATGCATGTGCTGTTACTAGGGATGACCATCCCTGGCTCAGTCACAGGGGAGATAAAGTGACAGAGTGCATTTCATCTGATTCTGAGGAAGATAAGTCACTTCCTGCTATTTCTCTGCAAGAGGAAGAAAATACAGAAGAGGAGAACGTGCTTGAGGATTCATTCCCTCCGTCTCTTAGTCAAAGATTGGTGGACAACTTCCGTAAGAAAAAGAAAGAAGATGGAGGACTACACCGTGACCAAAGTTGTAAAGAAAAGCCAAGACTGTCTAAGTAAGTAGAAGTGTGCTTTACAGTAGTTATGTGTAATTTAATAAAGGGTCAGGAAGCCATCTGGGGTAACCAAGAACCCAGATGACATATTTCAGAAGATTGTGATGAACACTTGTCCAGATCTGTCTTCTCCTATGATGCTTTACCAAAGAGGCAGGTGTGTGCAAAGTACTCTCAGTCCTGCTTCCAGTACTGCCATATAATGTCCCTGTTTGATGGATAAATCTATAATCCCATTATCTAGCCATTATTTCAAAGACTGGGAGGGGTGGAGAGCCAGTGCTCTTCACCACTGTTCCACAGCAGCTGTGCAGATTAATTTGATTGAGAATTACCAGAAACCAAATTTGTAATTCCCACAGCGTAACTGCTACAGTAACAGCTTTGCTAAACAACCAAGTTAGTCCCCAGTGTGGTTGTACAGGGATTTTATATAGAAAACTATCAAATGTAAGGTACACCCCCTTCCCACCAAGAAACAGCTCTAACCCTTTTTGTAGATGGTAGACACTCCTGCAAAGTAGGTGAATCCTGTTACCAGTGTACTCAGTAAATGGCATCTCTAATTTAATGTTCTCAGTGTAACCAGCCTTTATTGTACCCAACTAAATGCAATGATTCTCACAACGGGTGGTGTCTAAACATTGTATTGAACCATGTTGGCAGTGTGCAGTAGGCCACTGTCATAGTGTGATCAGTGAAATACCATTCAGTATTGTTGTGCAAGGCTGCAGGCATAAAGCTCACATACCATGACAGTTTTACCCGGATAATTGTCAACTCATGACCAAACATTTGGGGAAATGGGGGAGGGCCTATAATACCCACCTCACTTTGTCGTCCACCTTTGTGAAAATTGAAAATCATATAAAGCTACTTAAAAAATATACACTGGTGTACTTTTTGCATTGTAAGTTTAAATCATACAGTTTGCTGGATATTTCAGTAACCTAAATAGAAAGGTCTAGTACTGTTTTTGGAATGTTTAGTGTGTGTCAGTCAAAAATTGATGCACTTTACAAGTTGGATGTAGTTTGTGTTTGTCACTGCAACTTTTCTTTTCAACTGTGTAAATTCACTTTTTTCCCTTTCAGGTTATATTTCACACCTTTTTGCATGAAGTATGGTACTTTTAAAAATATACTTAGCCTTAGTACCTTTTCATCCCACCAAATTTTCAAACCAGTTTAGTAAGGATGTTCTATGCCAGTAAAACCTACAGCATTAATAGAGGCTGAGGTTGATTAGTAGTGAGCCTTTTGGCAAGGTCCTTGGTGAAGTGTCATGACATAGAGTCGAAAGACTTTGTAATTCTGAGATCAGGGAAACATGCTATAATCTACACTTTACTGTTCTATTCTTTCAAATATTTGTTTCTTTGTTTGACAGAAGAGAGGTATAAATTCTGTATTGATTTTATATGCACTGTGAAACAGCTTGTACAATAAGAAAAATGAATTTTAGGCAGTGAGGAGGGTAGTGCATTGAGATAACCAAGCAATATGCTGTGCAAGTAAGTACAGACTACAGAGATGGAAAATTTGTGCACAGTTAGGAAGAAAATGATACTCTTGTCTTCTGCAAATTCTTGAAATTGGTAGAGAGACAGTTTTTTTTATACAATAAATGTAAAGGATCAGGATACAAATAGAATAAAATAAAGCCTAGTATTTTGCCATTCAAAAGTTAACATGTACTGTTTATTTTACAGAAAACCATTTCATCATGACAGGTCCTCCAGCTCTGATGACGATGATGATGATTTTGAAACTTGTGAGTTTGACTAGATTTACCATAAGTTCATAAAAGTACTGAACAATCTTTTTTTGTGCAGTGTTATTGCAGATACCAGTAGTACAGTAGTTGCTTTAAATGGCTGGTGGCAATTTTCACTTTTCCAATCATTTACCCACAGGCTAGAAATGGAAATGAACGTTTTCTGTTGCACTTTTAAGCTTAATAAGTTAGTACTACAGTACCTTATACAGTAGATCATATATATTTAATATTTACCTGAGTAGGAAATTTAAAGTTATTTTGTACTAAGTAAGTACTGTTTATTAAAATGCTTAAAATTTTAATGGAGATTATACAAAAAATCCTTCTCATTGTCAGTAATTAAAAGATAATAAACACTTGAACCCAACCTTATTTGAAGAATAAAAAAATCTTTCAAATCTCTCAGGCTAGTTCCCCTGTCAGTACCATCATTACATTTTTGAACAATAGTGCATAAAGGTTCACCCACAGAGCTATCTTGCATGTATTCAACAATTCAATACTATTGATAGCAAAAATCTTGTCAACATGTATTGAACGTGTGAATTAGGGTAGGGGGGATGGAGGTTGCCCTTTCAATTGAGAGCACTGTATTTGTTCTTCAAATTAACACCATTCCCCAATCTAGAAACTCAAATGATGCAATGCTGTAGAGAATGAAAACTACTAAACATCTCTTGTATTCATCCTTGCTACCTTGATATATCCCATCTATTCACTTTGTTTCTGCTTTTAGTTCTCATGAAAATGAAGACTCCTAAAAAGACTCAACCATCATGTGACCAGTACCTGAGTCTGAGTGACGATGATGACTTCATAAATGATGATCCTATCAGTGAAGGAGAAGAGGATGAAGAAGATGACTATTTGCTGCATATCAAACTCGACAATGGAATCACCCCAGCAGGTGATATTACTGTAAGTATCAGAATGTTATCAACAGATTATGAGGTTTAGGAAAACAGGAAAAGTTTGATCATTTCTCTTTTTTTGTCTGTCTGTATGTTTGTTAAGGCACAATATTGGCATCAATTCCCTTGATGTTGAGCTTGCAGTCAAATCAAGTCACAGTGCATGGAGAGTTGAATATTTAACATTTCATTTTGATTCAAGTCGAGTCTCTGTTTAGGTATGAGTCACTTTGAATCACTGTGTTTATTTCATGTGCAAAGGTGAAATTAGCCGGGTGCCAGACACTGTTTAGAGCTCGTTTCCAACCAAACAGCACCCATTGACCCTAAAAAGAATGGTACCAGGCACCACTATTTTACCGAAAGTAGCATCTGTCATCCTTGAAGTCCCTAATATTCGTACATGATTGTAGCTGGTTACTGTCTCCAGGTAAACACAAAGTATCTCCTGGTTGCAGAACCCAGGGAACCAGGAAACACTTTTTGACTGAAAGGGGCTCCTGGTTCAGCTAACCTTAATTTCACCCTTGGTCATGTCACTTGGAGTCACACAAGGTCCTCATCAGGTGTTTGAGTTACTTTAAATTAATTGTAATAGTAGTAAGTTAATTTGGGGGTTAGTGACTAAGTACTAGTCACAGCATATCTGTTGAGGCATGGCTCAAGTCAAGTCTTTTTTGGATATAAATTGGGGTCAGGTTGTGTGTCTAAGTTTTGAGACATGAGTCTTAGCATGTCTTTGGAGCTTTACTAAGTAGAGACTTGAGTAAACTTTCTTTCAGATAATGACTGGGGTTGAGCTTAGTTGCTTGAGTTGGGCACTTGAGTCTATAAATTTGTGTCTTTAGTCATGTCTTTGACTGGAGTTATTCTAGCACTGGTGATTACATCATAGTTATTAGAGCTCTTTACCTCAAGTAGATGGATCAAACCAGAAGTTGAAAGAAAAATGCTCTGACCTCTTTCATGACGTTTCCAATTTCAGCAGTCTGGTGAGAGCTACTATGAAATCACTCCAGAAGTAGCTATCTTAATGTCTTATTCTATCATGTCACAGTATTATTAAGGATACTAGTTTCTTTGTGTACTACTCTTCCACTGATCTTTTTCATTGCTGCAATACTCTGTATGATATGACTTTCATTTAATTATTGTAACATCAAATTAGTCTGAGAAATTATGATTTTATTCAACCTTTAGAATTCAAGGGCTATCTTGAGTGACCATACAAATAAAGTGAAGTTATCTGATGATGAAGTTGTAGTCCTCAGTTCCCCAGATGAGAGTGAAGATGAAGATGATGTGTTTGTATCTTCTGTAAAACCAAAGTGGAAGGTAAAAAATAAAGGTAAGTTATCATTTTTCTTGAGCAGGCACATTTATTCAAAAGATTTATTGAACCTGCTTGAAGCCCTACCCTTTTTTCACCATGTACCTTCCCCTTCCAGCTCTCCCTTCCTTTGTTCCCTCCACAATGACCAAGGCTTCTGCCATGATACTGTAAAAGGCAAACCAGTGAAAGTTTACATCCATGTAGCAGTAATTTAGATTGGAGAAAATATCATCATGCAAAAAGAATGGTTAAGAAAAGAAGGGTTCTTTTGGGGGTGGGGTGGGGACAGGGAGTACAGGTAGTAGCCTTACAATGGTTGCCATTTTTTGGAAGCATAAGCACAACACCTACTGTACACAGTTGTGGTGTGGAGTGAAATGTCTTTGATTTATAGTCTGTCAGGGCAGGTCTTGAAATGTGCTTAACAATTGACTTTCTTTGCACCTATTTAGTACCAAGGTTTGGAGCCAGAACCTAGTGTCTTTGGGTATCCTATTCAAGAATCTCAATGCTTGATACTTTAGAAGGTGTTATCTTGAAAATAGACAGCAGTTTTGTAATATACTAATTGACTTTGCTCTCACAAGAAATCTAAATGCATGGTCTGCACTTCAGCAACAGTCTTCGAGAAAGAACCAATCAAAATCCGTATACATAGGCATGTGTTTGGTCATCTTGTACAGATACATCTTTGACTGCTTCACACTGCATATTGTTGCTGTGGTGTATAGTGTGTACTGTATTGCATGCCTATGTGTACTGTGTATGCATCCAATACATGCCACAGCCTAACGATCACGGTAAAAATTCAGTGTCACCTCTTGAAAGAAATCATGTGGAAAGTTGTCAAATTCTTGAAAAAAGTTGGCATGCTCATGCCAGATGAGTATTGTTTTAGAAATAATTGCTTTTGCCTGTCTGAGCTGTTAGAATGGAGAATTGTAACACAATACAGCACAATACTAGGGCTAATCAGGGGAAGGTTCGAAGAGTTTTATTTGATGGTTAAACCTAGTTACATAGGTTTCTTCATTTGGTGGACATCTATTGAGAAGAGCCAAGAGGGATAACTCCCAAATTCAAAATTTATGTTTAGATGCAAAGGGTACACAGTGCCTATCACCTAATATTCCAGTGGGGGGATATCCACTAGATCAAAGGTCCACTAGACAGAAGATCCTCTTGGCCAAAAATCTACTTCAGTTTAGAGGAAGGGTTAGGATTAGGGTTAAATACAGAATTAGGTTTGGGATTAGCCTTGGGTAGGATTAGGGATAAGATTATGATTATGGTCTGGGTTAGGGTTGATGCTAGGGTTAGGATCTTTGGTCTAGTGAACCTTTGATCTGGTGAACCCTGCCCATGCTAGTAACTTGAACTGTCATGGAAATTTCCTATGGTGTAGCTTGGACATGTTGTCTCAGAAGTCTCATTTTCAGCCATCTTGAAAACTTTATATCATCTGGAATGAGCTGTCTCAAACAAAAGTCTGTAGACAACTTGGAAACAGTCTGAGGAATGGGTCAATGGACAGGATTTATAGGTGTGAAAACAAGGGTAATGTCTGATGATCCAGTTCACATAATAAAGTTTCACTTGACCACTGATTTGTTTTCACCACCATCATGTCATCAAGCAAATGACAACCTATGGGATCAAGAGCCAGACCTAATGCTACACAGACAATTTATTCGTATTTTTGAAATGTTTTCTCCATGATCTTCATACCTCATAAAATTCAGAACCATCAGTAAGCAGCTTCCTTTTAACAAATACTACGTAGGAAATTTGCATTTTTTTCTTGTGACTGCACTGGGTATGCCCACTGTCCACTGGGACATCCCTTAAACCTACAGAAAAATGGCCAGCATTACCTTTAGGCAACACAAACTATTTAACTTTCCACATTCATTCAGACTGAGGATTGACAAAATGATAAAGTTAACATCATGCACATTGTGCTTGAGATGAGAGATGGCACTGGTCTTGGTATTAATGCAATATAGGTGTGTGGATTATTCTTGCATGTTTTCTGCACACAGTTGTTGTGGCAGCATGTGATGGTAGTGTGACTGAGTCCACTGTGACTTCCTACTGTAATCAGAATGAACCCCACAATACCTCTAGCTGACTTCATGTTGCAGTAAAAATTTTGGGCTTTGACCATATCAAATGCTCCTTGTTCAAAGGAATTATCTTGACCAGTTTCACAGTAAACTTTCCTTGACATCATCTGGTAACAGTTAGCTACACAAAATATGTAGTTCTTTTACTGCAAACATCCTTGGCTGTTGCAGATCATGTGAAGTTTATAAATGTGAATGGTAGGTGTAAACAGAACTGAAGTTTTCCAGGTTGTGTCGGTTATTATACTGGAATTGAGTACAAAAAGTTCATCATCTAACTTAAATTACCAAAAAGAAAGTATAGCAGTAGACTATATGCAGCTAATAAAATTGCCTCGTATCTACTGTAGGTCATCGTCTTCCTCTTGTAACCAAAGACAGTTGGCTTCCCACATGGTTTTGTAACTTTCATCATGAGGGTGGAACGTACACTGGCAAGGAAGTACTCAATCAGTATGCTATGCTATGTTGCTGTTTCTTTGGAAAGGATGGTCCATCATCAATTTCTATAAAAAACAAAATAGAGTGATTCATTTCTATTAAATTCATTAAGGTTCTCTTGGTGTAACACTGCAACACTGCAATAGTTACCTAGTCTACACAAATGAGAGGTGTTTTGAAATAGATGACATGTTTTTTAAGGTGGCCATTTAGCCTACAGTGTCTGCCAACTGTTTAATGTTATCATATTGCTTTCATGAACACCGAACCATGACGCCTAGGCCTACTAATGATCATTTGACACCTTTGGGATCAAAGGACCCCACTATGGCATTTTAAAAGTCCCCAAACATGTTAGTGAGGACTGGTTGGTGCTAAACTTTCTTCAGCACATACTACTGACTTTGACCTGCTACTTTGTACAGTAACTCACTAAAAAATTGGTCACTTGCTCAACTCATGGGCTTATCCATATGTGTGCAATTCCTGTGCCATGTTTACTCTTTGAGCAAGTGTGGTTAGGTAGGCCTATAAGTGTAAGTTTATAAAAAAGACCTTGTATAAAATTCAAATTTACTGTAAACTTATCTTCATCGTTTTTCCTTTACTTTGTGTTTGGTATTATGCACACCAAACATCTAGCTTTATTCCTAGGCTTGTGCAGGTAAAGTTCAGAAAATTTTCTGTAATGACCTGCATCAATAAACTTTGATGATTTGGTTTCCTGCTTGTGAAGGTATAAAGCTGCCTCAGCCACCATCTGACTCTTTCCAAATCTTGGCACAGCTTACACAGCTTTGCAATCATTTCTCCATCCATTATTAGTTTTTCATTTCACTTTTTGAGAATATTAAATGTATGTACTCACCACTGCTCCGTGGTGCGATGCAATGAACAAATATACATATACAGCTGTACAGTTACATTGTATACTACACAAAACCAAAGCCCTTGTTTGTAAATACACTCACAGTTGCAGTATGAGTAATTACGTTTTGTATCAGGTGGCAGGTCAGCTGTTAAGGGGAAGGACTTTGATTGGTTCATTTCAGAAATATCCTCAGAACTATGTCTATCTTAAGACAGAAGTGAATTAGATGGTCTACCAAAAATCTGGTGTTTATTCTCCAAATAACTCTTCCCAAATCGTCAGTTACTGTGAAATGTGAAGACAGTATTCATGCACTCAAGAATTTTTGTTCAAACCATGGTACCAAAATAGGTGCAACAAACATGAAAAATATGGAGGTTAGTCATAGTGGTGTCTTATTCCTAAAATTTTTTTATCAGTGTAAGCTTTTGTAATGAAGAAGGATGAAGGTAATTTACAGTACTATGCCCTTCACAACCATCTCTTAACATTGATTTTAATTATTTGTGTGTGTTACTCATGCACCTGGCCAGTTTTTAATTCAGGAGTAATTTCATTTTAATTTATCCAGTAATCTAGAAGTTCCATAAAGTATGCTTTCATAAACTTTATATTTTATTTTCTGGGCTTTTATTTTACGATTGCCTTTAGAAAATTTCCTTCTCACTCCCAAAACACCAATAAACAAACCTGTCTTGGAGAAGAAGATATCCTTTTTGGAGTCTCTCAACACCCCTCCTGTAGGTACCCCAGTACGATCAGAGTTTGTGAAGGACTTCAAGAAGAGGAAAGAAGAACTAGCTCAAAGACTTTTCACTATGTTCAACAAAACAGTGTTTGATGGCAAAGTAAGTTTTTAGGACCCTTGAAGCAGGAAAAATAACTATGCTCTTGTCTATGAGATATTTTGTGTGTGCATAGGATTATTGACAACTATGATTGTGCAACCCTTTTAGCTTGGAAATGTGTTAAAATTTACTGTTTTTTTTTTTTTGAGTAAAAAAAAAACTTGTGCAGACAAGTTGAAAGTGTAGTAATAAATTTCTGTTATATTTTTTACTGGGTAGGCATGATTGGGTAGTTGTGTGAAGTAGTCAACTTATTATTGTAAACCCATTATTTGTATGAGATCTGGAAAAGCAAATTCAGGTGTTCTATTGTTAGATCTTCAGTGCAGAAAAATTAGTTTTAAATAATCAGGATATAAATTTAAATGGCAGGAAAAAATATTTTTGGGATTGTCATGTGCTTGATTTGCATCAGTTTTCATTAAAGCATGAAATATTCTGGCTAATGTTTCCAAACAAATGATCACAAAGTTTGAGGTATTTCCATTTTTCCAGCTTTCATTAAAAAATGAATATTCATATATTCTCTTTCAACCAAAGTGTTGTAGTATCACATAGAAAAGGTTGCAGTCGTATTTTCCTTTATCCAGACTGAACTCCGCCCCTGTGGGCTGGGGGTTGTAGAATATGCCCACGATATTTCCCGCCTGCCGTAAGAGTCGACTAAAGAGAAAGACTTGCACCATATTTAAACTTTGCTTGACATTATATAACACATTTGTGTTGGTGTGTTGTTAAATTTCATTTAACTAACTAACTAACCAGACTAAACTCCATAATCTGTTCCTTGTAGGATACCTCGAAAATAAAAAAGATCCTTGAAAGATTGTTGAAAGGGTATAAGTATAGGCTATTCTAGAAAATAATTTATAAAGCCAAATTTTACATCGTAAGTTTTGTAGGTAATTCCTGTTATTGTTTCAATCATCCCTGTTATGACTGGCTTTCAGCTTCCAGTTGACATGGAAATAAGATGGAACAAAAGGATGCGGAAAACAGCAGGGTATTGTGTCTACACCAAAGGGAAGTTTAGTTCAACCAGAAGTGTGCGGTTGGAATTATCAGAAAAAGTGTGTGATTCAGCAGGTGAGGAATGCAAAAGTATTGCTGGACTTGTTGTCATGTTTAAGTTTAAGTTTCAGTTTATTCTCAGTTCATCCTCAATATGAGGTATAAGAGACTTAGGTAATTACAAAAGATACATAACACAGTTTGTAACGAAAAGCATAAGGCTTCAAGATAAGTAATAAAAAAATAAATAAAAAATAAATAAAAAAAAAAATAATAATAATAACAATAATAATACACAAAAAGGAGAGAAAAAAGAAAGGAAACAAAAATACGTGAAATTACAAACTTAGAAACCTACAAATGACGTCAGATCAGAATAAGACACTAAAGAGTGCAATTCGATAATAGGGAACATACTACAATATAACTCAGAGAGTAGTTCAGGCTTCAGTTCTGATTGGTAAAGTTCATTGATGGGATGTTTTAGAAACTGTGAATTATTTTCCCGCAAAATATACTTAAATTTACTAAGGACTTAATGTTACCTTTTTGGAAAAGCTGCCTCATTTTTAAGGCACTGGCATTTCTTCTATAGTAGGGCTTAATATAGTTACATCTCTCTACTGATAATTTTGGGCATTCAAAAATGTAATGAAATTCATCGCCTAACTTATCCTGAGAACAAAGGGTACAAATTCTATCATTGAACAAAATATTCTGGTATCTTCCAGTTACTGAGGGAATTTTACTATTACTACAACGAAATCTGCATAAGTTTATACGATTAGTAGCTGAGAGGGTAGTGAGGTATTTTTCAAGTTTCAAATCAGTTTTAAATATTCTATAATTGTTACACTGACTATTATCATGAACTTCGGTGGACCATTCTTGCTTAGAAATGTCACTTAATCTTAGTTTAACGGTTTTTTCAACCAAGGGTAATTTACGGTAGGGGATCTCATAGAACCTGCAATTGACAAATTATTATCATGGTTGTTCCATACAAATGGCATTCCAACTCTGTTAAATATGTCATGTACCTTTTTAATCCAGGGAGAGCTATAAATACCTTTATCATGAAGAATTTGCAAGAATGTATACATAAGATGTGCTAACTTGTGATCACTGCTATTTACTGTCCTACCCCAAAATTCAACCATTCTTAGATGAATTATATCTGCAACCTTGTAACGTCCTAGCTCACCATAAGTCATACAATTTGGGGTACTTTTCTTAACCTTTAAGATCTGTTTACAATAATTGATGTGAAATGCTTCCAATTTTTTGACTTCTTAGTAAACCCAAGTTTCACAACCATACAGTAACACAGGTAAAACAATTTGATCAAACAACTGTAGCAATAAATCTAATGGCAAATTAAGATTATACGACTTAGTAAGTAGACTGTAAAGTGTTTTTCTAGCGGAATTTACTTGCTTACATTTAGCCTTGGTAAACTTATTATTATAATTAAAGGTGACACCCAAATAGTTGTACTCATCAACGACATTAACAATATTCCATGCCAAATGAAATGTTGGAACTTTCCTAACTTTCCCTTTCGAAAAAATAACAATCTTTAGACTTACTCGTGTTAACAGACATATGCCAGGCATTACAGTAATCTTCTACCCCTTTTAACGCTAGTTTCATATCGGACTCAGTTTCAGCAAGGACAATAGTATCATCAGCATAGAGTAGCGTGAATAACTTAATAAAAACATGGACATCTTCGTTGCTTAAGTGTTCACACATTGATTGTGATAAATGATCTAATCCATTATAGTAATAACTAATGAACTCACCGAAATCTTTAAGAAAAATAGAGAATAACACTGGTGATAAGTTCTCACCTTGCCTTACCCCTACATTACAATTAAAAAGATTAGACTTTTCCCCCTCGTTGATAACACATGACTTCGCATTTCTGTAAAGAGTATAAATTACATCGAGGACTTTACCATTTATGTTATAAGAGATTAATGTTGCCCATAGAGAGGTCCTATCCACCAGATCAAAAGCTTTTTTGTAGTCAATAAATGCGCAATATACACACTTCTTACAATGGAGATAATAGTCAACAACAGAGTGCAATAAGAAAATATGATCAATTGTAGAATGATTTTTTCTAAATCCAGCTTGTTCATCACCAAGTAGACCAGTACTTTCAAGGTAGGTTTTAATTCTTTTATTCAAAATAGAAGTAGACAGTTTACCGACACAACTAAGGAGGGTTATTCCAGGGTAATTATCTACCTCATTTGACGACCCCTTCCCTTTAAAGATAGGTTTTATGAGACCCACTGTCCAGTCTGTAGGGAGAATACTAGAAGAGAGTACCAAGTTGAATAATTTCATTATAACTCGAATAATTGGACCAGTACTACACTTTAAACACTCATTTATAATCAAATCAATACCCGGAGATTTGTTCCTTTTTAAAAGCTTAATTTGCTCAGTGACTTCATTTTCAGTGATATCAGCATTAAGGTCTTCATTAATTGCTGATTCAGAAAAAACTGGCTTTCGGGGCTGTGAAATGTGAAACTAATGTAAGAGGAAGAGTATGTACGAAAATCAGGGTTATAATTTGAATTTTGGAAACAATAGTACGAGCCTGTTCTTCACCTATGATTAGTTTTGTCCCTACAATAAATGCATCCGTACAATAAATGTCTTAACATATTTAAAAGGAATTTCTAGGCCTGGGAAAAGTCTTTAAATTGCTTAAAAATGCAAAATGGAATAGTATTTTGAAAAAGCAAATACTCATAGAACTTGAAACTGGAATTAGCACCACCTACAGATAATGATGGTTGTACCCTTGAATGGATACTGCATGAACCAAGTGATAAGATTATTTGGTCAGAGTTCAAACACTTATTTGCACAAATGTGGTGTGAAGTGTTTAGGTTTGATGAGAAATAATTGTTTTGATGATTGGACGCTCAATGTTATGTGGCACTTAGATTTCAGACTTACATAAGGACCCTTTAGTACAAACCTTGAAATGTATTATCTTTTCTGCATGATTAGAAATATTTCTAGTTGTTTTGAATGACAAGTCAGCTATTTAATATCCAAATGTAGAATAAATCAGTACTTTTAGTTAGGATGTTATAACATAGGTAGGTATGTGAATTCATGAAGGCCTGTGTGATATCCAAGTTTATGATCACAAATATTTCAAAATGTACACTGTCAGTAGTTAGTATATAAAGAGACACTTACATTGGCCCCATTCATTTTGTGATTGTTGCAATCTGGAAGAGAAGCTTTGGGGTCTTTTGTGAATGATCTTTATCAAGACAGTGCTTATGTAGTAGCTTCATATGGTCCCCTGAAAACAAAATCAAGTGGTAACAGAGAATATATTGAGTCTCACTCATTCAAAATAACTGCCAAAAACAAAGTTGCTGAATAAATTTTGAATATTTTGTATTAAATTATATTAAAGTAAATAGTCTTTAAAATAATATTTTTGGTGCAATTTCACTCAATATTTGTTCATATTTTAGGATGAATATTCAAAAGTTAATTTTGGAAACTTTTATGGCAGGATCTAGGTCAACCAAGATGATGGGAAAACAAAATGGCTGCCAGAATGAATGAAATATTTGCAAAAAGTATGTTAAAACATTGCAAAATGCCACAATCCTCATTTGCAGTGATGTAACTCGTTTTATAATCAAAGCTGGATTTTAAAAACCTTCACAGACCACACAAGGGAACATTTCAGCTAATATGGGGGAAGAGTACAGAAGAAGTACAGTCCAAAGAGACAGTAAAAATTCCCCACAAAAATAAGATAATTAAAAATAATTAAAAAATTCACAGAAAATAATCATTACAAATGTATTTCATTCGAAACCCTAGGTACTTTGAATGATTACTTTCTGTGATTTTCTGGGTTGTTTTCTTATTATAACAAATTGGGATTGTGGCATTTTGTAATGGTTTTGCACAATTTTTCAAACTATTTAATTCATGTTGGGGGCCATTTTGTTTTTCTGCCATCTTGGTGGACCTGGATCCCTCCAGAAAGGTTCCAAAAATTAAGTTTTGAGTATCTAACATAAAATATGAACAACTTTTGGAGTAGCTGCATCAAAAAATATTTTTAGAGATTATTTTCTGTATTATTATTTAATACAAAATATTCTTAATTTTTGCACCCATTTTATTTTTGGCAGTCATGTTGAATAAGTGAGACCCAAAATATTTACTGTTGCCACTTTATTTCATGTTCAGGGGACCATAAGGTTTCCATAAAATATTGGTTTGAAGAGATGTTAGGGGGTGTCTGTGAAGTGCATCTGGCCCATGGCCTATAAATACGTCCTAATAGAGTGCAATTTTCTGAAACCAGCAATGCTTTGGATGCCAAATTTTCTTTCATACTGCCATTCCACATATCGGGTAGACACATAACTGTAATGAAAACTTTCATGTGTGAAAGTTATATTTTCTCCAATTGAGGACACCTGGAATTTAGCATTTTTCCATGACACTGGTGAGTTAGGTATGGTAGATGCACAATTACAGCAACAAATTTGTGGTGTAGGGTGCAATTTCTTGCAGTCTTGGTCATTACAAGTGGTAAATTTTTTGGCCTCTTCCACAGCCAGGGGAAGCTGGTTTGGTCCAGTAAGTTCCAGTCTTAAGGAACCACCTCTTGTTAGAAATTGTGAATCTGCCACTGTCTCTCGTGGATGTTCTTTTGGTTCTCAAAATGGATTTCACCCTCCTGTCATAAGCCCCACCTCTACATCTGGTATTGACCCTCAAGAAGTTTGAGAATCACTGTCTTAGAGGAATGACTGATACTGACCAAAATTCAATCTTCTTTGCCTGTCATAATCAGTGAGTGCTGTAATAATGATCTGTCCTTAACAGCACCCCACAATCTCAATGTCTGAAAAGCATTGTGAATTGTGTCAGATGCACTTCCTGTACACTGTTTGTTGACTTTCAGCCAGTAGATTTATCCCAAATCACTTTGGTGTAATTGTTGTGGAACAATACTGTATGGCTTTATGGAATTTTAATCAAATGGGATGGAATCTTTTCAGTGCCCCCCCCCCCCCTCCTCAACACAAAGCCTGGTATCTTTGTCATTAGCTTGTGGTTAGAAACACTTCTTCAGTATGACCCCTTCCTTATCTGTCTCCCTCACCCTACTGCAATGGCTTTACTACTAAAAGGTATTTAACTAATAACAAAGGGTACTCCTCAGTCGACATATTTTACAAGTCATCTCAGATCAATCCATGCATTCCAAAATGTTTTTATTTACATGAGTGAGTGGAGTGTAGTAGTTGAACTGTTTGCTGAGTATGTCATTCACCCTGTTGGAAGCAGTTTTGCAGTAAGACTTTCTGGCAAACTTTCATCTTGATGTTTCTGTTTATTCCATGTGAAATTCAATTTAATAGAAACCATATGTAATTGACATCTGTGTTTTTCCCCCCATTGATTTCAGAGAGATTAAGGGATACCCTAGTTCATGAGATGTGCCATGCTGCTTGCTGGTTGATCAATGGGGTTAATGATGGCCATGGCCGCTACTGGAAATACTGGTGAGTCATGTGGCATTAATACATGGTGTGGATATCTGGGCATCATGTGACATTAATACATGGACTGAAGTATAATACTTCTCTAAAGTGTTAGTACACTGTTGTTGAATTGGCACTTAAAACATGGGGAAGGCATTTTATAATTTAATAATAATTGCATTTTTAATGCACCAATAAAGCAATCCTAGCCAGAGGTACAGCACAATATTACCCCTGCTCAGTGATAAATTTTCCCAGACACAACCCCTCCAGTACGGCAGCTGTGCTAATGGCGCGCTCAATGACAATTAACCTCACAGGTACCCATTTAACCCCTGGGTGGAGAGAGGCAACTGAGATAAGCATCTCCCCCAAGGACACAACATAATGACCCAGGCGGGAGTCGAACCAGAATCCTTGGATCACAAGTCCAACACCTTAGCCAGTAGGCCACCACACTCTCATACGCAAATTAATAGTGAATTGCTAAGGTAAATGGGAAATGTTGAATAAGCTTTTTTCTTTTTTCAAATGGTAAAGATTGTTCTTTCCCAAAAGAGCATAAGCAATCATTCCAAACTCTGTCTGAAAGCATTGGCTGAAATTTTTAAGTCCCTTATTGCTTCCCTTACAAATATTTTTCAGGATTGTGCAGAAGTTTTCTTTCATGCATTGAACAATTCAGTAAAAAACATTGTCACTTGATTACAATAACTTAGGATAGGAGGTGTGCTGTTTCATAACTGGGTGCATGCATTTGCCATTTACTAATGGAACAGTACGGAAATATTATGCTGTTGGATTTAGAGGCTTACTAGACCCCACCCTATTGAGGGTAGCAAAAGATTTGTATTTCTGGAGTTACTAAAGGTTTGTGGACAGAGTGTTCCCACATATTACCAGTTGTGTCTGAGCATTAAAAGACAAAATCTAGCAGGGTAAGAGGGTTGCAGTTTACTTGAGCATACATTTTGAAAACATAGTTGTCCTGGGAATAAACTAGATTGTGTCAGGCATGAAGCAATTATGATAGTCATTATCTGTATGAAAAGCCACTGTTTAAAAAGGAAAAATTGTTTTAAGTGTAGGTTTTGATAATTGCCTGCATGAACAAAAGAAAAGGGGATGTATAAAAAAGCCAAATTGATGATGAATTGTGCTTTTTCTTGAAATTCTAGGACTTCCCAGATTTGGAGGGTAATTTTTTTTTACTTTTATAACTTCTTCTAATCCCTTGATTCTCAAACACAGCCTTTAGGGCCACATATGTTCCCGGTTACCTGTCAGTTCAGCCCCCGAAGTGAAAGAAGTTTCATCTGCGACAGGCCAAAACGTAACAAAGAGAAAACGGCAAATGCTTGATGCTGACATATATTTTAAATTATGTATTTTAAAGTCACTACTTGATTCCTTCCAATATGCTCACCTAAAATGGTGCTAGGTTTATGCATGACTAGATTGCCATTTGGAAGTTTACTTCTTTAAGTGGCCTACCTGATACAGGTGGGTATTGGGGGCAGGGTTGCTGGGGGCACCTGTTTGAGAAAAAAGAAAAGAAAGTTGCTCTGCTTTCTCATAGGTCACTGCAATTGTATTTTTCAAAATGGTGTCATGCCTAGGTTAAAATCCTGCAAAAGCAGGTGAAACAGACCTTTAAGCCAAGACTGGAATTTTTCTTATATTTTACAATTTTAGATAAAAATGTTGCCAACGACATCGCTGAGTGCTGTGATCGCACAGTTGAAAAATGAATCATCCTGAATGTGCGAAAATTGAGTATTGAAAGTAAAAGCTCTGCAAGTGATCTTTGGATACTTGTTCAAACTAAATCAAATGTGATCAGTGTGACATCACCTTACATTGAGTTTGGTGACTGTGGGTGTGTGCACTCACTCTTTTCACATTTGTTTTAAGTAAGTAGAATCATTGAATCAGCTTAAAGGTTTTCTGTCAACTTTTTGGAATGTGCTCCATGACTTAAGCCCTGCCACTTTGTTTGAAAGTGTTTGAGAAGACTGATCTAGGGTTTTCTTCACATACTGGCTAGTGTGGTTCCTAACAGAAGGAAAAAGTCAAACTTCAGTAGTGACTTCTTCCATTTCAGAATGCAGTTTTGGCAACCCTAATAGTTTGAGGTGCAAAATTTTTTATCCTTTTCTGCCATCCCATGCATGATACATGCAGAATTGTAGCTCTAGATTCAAAAAAATGTGTGTTTTAGAGTGTAATTTCCTGCAACCTTGGGAGTTTAGAAAGCCAAATTTTCTGAGTTCAGTGCCAACCATGGTGGTACTGAGGTGAGGTTGGTCTCATAAGACACTCTGCAAGTCAGCACTGATTGTCCTCTTAAGGACCTAGATCCACTTCTACTTGCCATAGATAAGTCTACAGTTGTGAGACCACTTAATTATGGGTTTAGCTCTCAAGAATGGGAGTCCTCTTTCTTAGCCTTGGACCTGCAGCCCTCCAGCTCAGCTCTCCCTATGCATTTGGCCCTTACCCTCCAAAAGTTTAAGAATCACCATTCTAAGTGATAATTTAGGTCAATTTACAGCTGTTAAAAAAGCAGGAACTGCTTGCATAGAAGAACTCCTTTGCAATATTTTACTTGTTGCACCAATCCTGAAATTGTTTCATAACAAGAACACTGTTGTATAACCTCCTGGATGATGCAGACCTGTACTTAGTTTTGTATATTGTTTTATTTGTGTCTGCAAAAATGATGCTTTACCTCCTCATGTCAAATAGTTGCTTTGAAGTCACATTGTGCTGTGAAAACGAGTAGAGCAGAGTCGTGATAATTATGTGGGTGTCACGTGATATTGCTTCTCTCATTGAGAGTTTTGCATCAAAACTTCAAAACTGAATTTGTGTCAGGTGAAAATGAATAATTAATCAAGATACATGTCTGATATTAGCATAGACTGTACACTGACTGACACATTGTCACTGATGTTATTGTGTCGATATCACAACAGGAAATACTGCTTTCTATAAATATTTAACGATAACAAAGCAACCCATTGTTTGATCTCTCTCATCTTTTGGACAACAATAGGCCATTGTGATTGCAGGTTTAGTTCTGTTTACCTGATCAAAGGTAATAGAGAACCCAATTTTCAGATATGGAATCCGCAAGGTAATTTGTGTGTATAATGCATGAAGTTGCTGAGCTATTTGTACAGCTTTTCTTGTTATCCCAGCTTCCATCTCTTGACAAAATTTTCATTCTAGATATTTATTCCTACCTTCTAAGAATCTTTTTGTACTCTTTACCTCATTTAGGGCAAGCAAGGCAAACATAGCTCACCCTGAAATACCGGTGGTAAAAAGGTGTCATAGCTATGAGATACACACCAAGTATAAGTACCAGTGCCAACAGTGTAAGGCAGTGTAAGTATCATTTGAACTGTCAGCAGGAACTTCACAGGATTTCTTCTCTTGGAATAGATGAGTGGGGTGGGCTGAAGGGACCTCAATTTGATGACTTTCTTGTTGAACCACTTCCCCAATGGTTATCCAAAACTGTGAACTGTCATCAGTGTAGTAACACTTATGGATATGCTCAGGGAGCCTCCAAAGATGCGAAATCTAGCTTAATATGAAGGGGTTAGTATTTTTAACTTGTATGCTGGTTTTGTCAGGCTTCTGAAGATTCATAAATTTTGATGGGTAGTTTTGAACATTGTTACCTCACTTTATTGAAAGTACATGCCACACCCTTTTGTGTCAGATTTTCACTCATGTATTCACCAAAAAGATATTCTAATGTCACTGCTATGCACACACCCATCATTACTGATACCTGAGTCTCAGTCAGAGTATCAAAGAGCCCTGAACAATGGGAAAATTCAGCCATTGCTAACCACACCCTCTTCGTGACTCATCTCTGAGTGTCAGTGAGTCCTGAATGGGGGTGAATTCAGTGAATGCTAAGCAGACACTTGTCATTGCTGACCACTGTACAAGCCTTACATTAAGCAGGTGCAAGAGTAATTTTACCCCATTATCACCTAGATTTAATGCCTGGTTTGCTTCAAAAATGCATGACCAGACCACTTTTTTGTATAAATCATTTTGTCATTTCCTGGAACTTATTAAATGTCAAACTGAGGATAGTGTTATAAAAATCAGTGAGCACTTTTTTCCTACTTAATGCACATAAAATTTCCCTGATTTGTGCACACTGACACGAGTTCATGAGCTCATTTCCTATGTTTTATGTACATGTTGTAACTTGCAATATCAGGGTATTCCTGGGCTTTGACAATGCATTGTCTTCATGGCAAACATCATGCACAGTTTGCCGTTCAGTGATATTCAATGAATTCCCCTAATCATGGACAAATGGCACCCTGTTTTGCACCTAAGGTCAGGAGCTAATACATAGATTGCATTAGTGCTTGGTCATGACCTGCATATAACACTGGCATTCTTGAAATGGCTTAAAGAGCAATTGCCTGGGCTCTAAGCAGGGTGTTAATTTAATTGCTAATGCTTGCAGCTTTTTCTAAATGTTATGTGGAAAAAGTTGCCCTCCCTAAAAGTTCTCAAGGGTTATTTAGAGGTCAACATCGGCTAATTTTTTTTTGTTTGTTTGTTTTATTGGCAATTATCCTGCACGGGAATAGAGCAGTTTTAGGGACATTGGTTTTTTGCTTTCCTCACTGTTTCTCTGGGGGTAATTTGACTTCTGTTGGGGGGGGGGGAGGGGAGTGCCTGTCACCCCTGTCAATATTTTACACTGGATGTCATTAAATGTGCCCATTACTTACAGTAACATAAGGATGTATTTAGCCTGGCAGGCCTTCATTTTGTTGCTCTTTCCTCAGGCTAGAATGGCTATGTCCTGCAATTTTAGAAAATGATTTGTAGCAAGGTGAAACATTTGGTCGTTTGATATGCGAAGAATCCTAGGCCTCCACATAGCTACACCTTTTTTTTTTTGTGGGGAGAGGAGGGTACTTTACATTCTTGCACATGAGATTTATGCCTGTATTCATTTATTTTCTACTCAACATGCTTTACCATTTGGCAGTTAGGAAGTTCATTGCAACTGCTTTGGGGCTTTTATCATAAGTATAATCGTTTTCCACAAAAGAGATTTTTCTTAATAAGAAGAAACAATATTGTACACAGATATGAATGAGACAGTTGGAGGATGGGAGAGGCAGTTTGTCTTAAAAGCTTGCACGGGCAACACTTGCTGTGAAGCATTATCTTATATTTTTTATTACTCTTCAGCGTTGGACGCCACTCAAAATCCATAGATGTTAATAAAAAGTGTTGCGGACTGTGCAAAGGCCGTTTTATCCTGTTACCACCTGAAAATCAGAAGCAGAACAAGTGTCAACAACCAAACAAATTTGCCATTTTCGTGAAAGAGAACTATGCTATAATAAAGAAAAGCAATGAATGTTTTAAACATGCAGATGTCATGAGGACTCTAAGCCAAGAGTTTGCAAGGAAGACTACCCTTGGTGATTGAGGTCAACGGTCGAGGCAGAGCGTATTTCGACTACCAAGTGTGTTGTGCAGTGTTGCTTTTAAAGGGCAAATTTCATCATCCTAGATAGTTCCATTTATTCCAACTAACTTACTTCTAGCCCCTCCCAAAACTGTTTTAAGCTTCTCCTTGTGCAGACACAAACCTAATTTATTTCTTAAGGCGATCTCTTGGTGAGCATACAAGGCCCTAATGTGTAACCTGAAACATGGGTGGAAAAAGTTGGGAAGCTGGGAGGCTCTTTCCCAGGAAATTTGGGCATTTGGAGGGAAATTTAGCTTTTTTGTACATGAAAATACAGAAAGAACTGTGGAAAACTTTACTCCCTTCCTGGGAAATAAACATTTTTTCCAGACTTGAATTCTGAACACTCTCTCTGCATTGTAGGAAATGTAAGCAATTCTGCATCTTTTTAATTTTCAAACTTTGATGTCATTCAAAGAGCAGTCATGAACTGAGAATTTTGATGTCCCCAACCAAAAATGTACTTGGGGTGATGAGTGTCTGTTTTAAGATGCATCAAGATGTGGTAGAAATGTCATTGTTTGATAATTGTTGTGATATTATGAAAATGAAAAGTAATTTTTATCTAATTATGAGCTAATGAACAAGAAGAAGTCCTTAGTATAGACGGTGTTACCCCAGTTTGGATTAGTGTATCCTACAATTGGCTATTAAATCATTTGTTTATTAATGTATTGTTTGATAATGAATTTCTTAATTCATACAAAATAATGCCTTTCAGGATATAATACAGTATTTATGTTGTGAAGCATGAAATATCCTTGTGAGAGATGAGATTTGGTAGGTTCAACTGGTATATATCAGATAGGTTTCTGCCTTCTTAACAAAAAGAGATATGCTGTCTGGCACTGTGAAATATAAATAAATAGTCAAACTTAGAATTTCACTGATAACCTGATAACAGTCTGTTGCTGAACCATGATTTATGGGGAGAAAGGTGATGGAGTACTTGAATGAAGAGTTGAGAGGAAATTTCTCAGTCCCCCCCCCCTTCCCAACATTTATGCCATTATAAAATGAAGCCATCATCTTTTTCCACACAAAAACCTACAAATAAGGATGGAGAGGGGGGTTCATACTTTGGCCGAACTAAATATACCAGTTTACAAGCCTCTTAAAATTACTTGATATGAGTGTTTCATTATGGACAAGTTACAGTTGTACAGTGTGTACTGGTGTTTAACTTTGCGCAGTTACATTATCACCTGGTTGAAATCTGTTCCCATATTAGTGTCATTCATTTTACATGTCATTCATTTTACAATATGAACTTTTAGACAAAAATGAGTGCTAGCTCAAGTTGTTTGGCACAGATTTGTTTAATCAATGGAGGAGTATTCAACAAATGGTCTGCTCAGAATTATAATACTTATTTCAAAGTAAAGAACTCACAGTAAATTCACATTTAAGTCCATGTCCACTCATTGTAAGAAATGTTTGCTCAAATTACTGTCAACCATCTAATTTGTTACCTAGGAAGGCCACCAATATTACCTGCTAGCAAGATCAGCTTTCGCAGAATGGCTACAACCCTGAATATCTTTTACCAACCAAATTATAAAAGCCCAGCTAATGGAGCTGTTTTAGAAAAAAAGGCTAGTTCATACTTTTCAAAGTAGCAGTGATGTGAATTACCTTACATGTTATTCAAGGAAATACTAATTCAGAGACCTTTTTGAGTTCCTTGTCATAAAATTGTTGAGAGCTCTAAGGCCCCACTTGCTACCACCATGTAAGTTTTGCATTTGCTGTGCAATTCAGACAATTTGTGCTACAAAATGTGATTCTACTCAAGATAAATTACACCCTTCTTATGAAACTTGCATAGTTCATTGGTACTTGATGCATAAACTTTTCTTTGCTAAGCTTCTTTAATGAGAGTGACAATTGTAACTGATTTGTAAGCAATTGCAAGCCAGCCTTATGTCTTTCAAAAACTTCATTCACTGGCTCTTGATAACCATACAACAGATAAGAAAAATGAAATGAATGCTTTATAGCAAAAGAGTCTTACAATGTCAACTCTCTGTTATCTTTTAAAATTTCATTCTACCATGGAAGCACTACCCCCAGGATAGTACTTTCATGGTTTTAAGCAAAGGGTAAGTGACGACTAGGTAGTCATGAAATTCTCATGCTGGATTTCCTTATGATTATACATAGCAGTGTTTGCGCTAAGGTGCAGGACTGCCTGAATCCTGCTTTTGTCTTTCAAATCCCACACAAAAATAAATCTTGTGCAGGAAAATCCCGCACACTTTTCTGCAGCTGAGATTGTAACTAATACACACATTAAATTGCAACAGTATCTTTACCAAGTGACACTCCCTCCTTGATTTTGAAAATCCCTCCCAAAAGTATTTCTAGAGAGGGAATTCCCTCCCAGGTTCAATTCCTTAGCGTGAACACTGATACACAGTATTTTTCTTTGGGGTGAGGATTTATTTTAACTTATGACTCGTCCATAGGTGATGCAAACAGGTTCATTGATAATGTAATCTGGGATTCTGGATTTTACATTCAGATTATGCAGCCCCTAGCTGGGAATCATGAAGAACCTAAGAATACATAATGAAGAAATGAAGTGATCAGTATTTTTTCTCCCATACCATCCAATCATTGAAACAAAGAACTTAAACTGCAGTATCAGATAAGAAAAGGTAAGAAGTATGCATTTTCAGTGTGCCTTGATTGGATAACTTCTTTTGACCTTGTGGTAGTAAATAGTTGGCTAGAAGGAAATGATCATTTAAAACCTGTCAGGAGAATTTGTTACAACTTTTTTCACATGGGTGCCACTTTTTTAAATGTTTGTTTTCAATGCTTTCAATTTTTATCCCATCATACTTATTATTTGATGGTTAAAAGTGTCATGATACAATTGTGTTCAATCATCTCTGAGATTGTTCAATGAATCATTTGTACTTGAAAATTAGTCCAGACAGATAGATCGGTCGCCTGGACATTCTTAAGGTCATCAGAATTTTTGCAGCACATTTAAAGGAACAGTTCTCAGGAGGTTTGCAGTATTTATGTATTTGCCTTTCATTATGAGTTAAACATTTAAATTTCCAATTGTTTTTATAGTGTCTTTTACTTTAACAGAACCATTAAGATTTAGTTAAGGCAGGATTCATATTACTAGTGCTGATGCTGACAAGTAGACAGCAATTGTACAGTGAGAGGGGAAGGATGGTGGGGGTGTGTCGGGGGGGGGGACTTGAAATTAACCTCTCCTTTTAAACAACATTGTAACGTGCCAGACCTTGTAAGATTTGTTGATAAAGCACACAGGAAAATCAATTATTTGATATATCTTGTATATCTGAGCTTCCACTTTGAACCTGTTTTTTTAACAGATGTTTTGTTTAAGGATGATTGCTCTTTTTTATTTTAGAAGAATTCAACAGTAAGACCATGTAATTTTAACGTTTCTGGAGACAGCAATTTTATGAGCTGTGTAACTTTTTCCAAGAGGTCATCCATTCTTTTTTTCTATCATTCTCACAAGTGAACAAAATGTAGTTTCATCAGACTCTATCCAACCCCCATCCATAGTATACTTTGAAAAATATGAAAAATGATCACTCAGAAAAACTTACCATCTTTTTAATATTTTGGAAAAGTGAAAATTGGTCTTTGACCCCCTTTCTCTCCCAAAAAACATTTTGAAATCTTGTGAAAATATAATAAAATGGATAATACTTAAAGTTTCATATATTTGTAAGTGCTTAATTTAACTGCTTGTATTTTTTTCTTTGCATCAATATAGTGTGTGAAAAATGTTTCTGCCAAATAAAATCATGTGTTTTTATAAGATATATGTTGTAGTGTTTCTTGCATCTAAATAGTCTTTGTGGAAGTACTGTCCAGGTATCACATGGTCTGCCAACATGTGTTATTTGCCTTTCTCCAAGTGGTGAGGGGATGCAAAATACTATAGTGCTGTTTGGAAGGTTCCCAAGACATTGACATAATGCTATGATCTAGATGGATCCACACTGTTGTATTGAGGCTGATAAGCGGGGTCATATGACCTGTTTTTCGTGTGCACAGTGAAGGCTCATTCGAATCCAATGTGAACATTTGAATGTGTGTTCACCTTGCATTGGTTGCCACAGACACCATTGCTGCTCAACAGCACCCTCTCATTACCAGTGCAGAAAATGCTGTAATGTTGCAGTTAGTCTCAGTCCAATTATTCTTCTTGACTTTCCAGTATTTCCAGTTAAAATCATGAACGCATGAAAGGAGGTTGGTATAATATACTACAGACGGTTGGAACTATCCTCAAAGAGGGGAAACTACCAACTTTTCCTTTTACTAATTCTATTGACCTTTTTGTAAAGAGTGTTTTGTGGCAGTTAAGAAGACCAGTGATTGGATCAAGTCAGTGAGGTCACCTCTTTCCATGTATGCTTCAAATCAGCTTGTCTTCAACACTGGCACTCTCCATCTAGTTCAATATAGGATGTCTATGTTCCAAGATGGGAGTGGGAGTAGGGGGATGATAAACCAGTGAACTGTGTTTTGGCATTTCCTGAGGTAATTTTGGAAGTGATAAGTAAAAAGAAAAACCTTCACAATGAAGACGGGGGGATAGGAATATAGCTGCCATGGTTCAGACAGCCCTTAAATAGTGTAGCATGATGGTCGAGATAGGGCAACTTCAACTCATTTTTGAAGTTTATAAGGACACTTTTTGCTACCCTTGTGACAAAAATATGAATGGTTTTATTTATGGGTATTGAATGTACAGATTCTATTGAAGTAATTGCCCTTGTAGTGACTTCTGATTTCTCAGTGAAAAAGTTTTTTTAAGTATAGCATATCCAGGCCCCTTACCAGGTTTTGTAACAGGAAGGGATGCTTTTTCATTCCAACAAAGCTCTTAAGCTAGCATTTGTAACATGTTAACAAACTTATGGATGTGAATGCTTGCAGGTGGGTGGAGTGTTTTCTAATGGGAGGATGCATGCAGACTTTTTTAAGTAATCAGTATTTGGCAAATTTGAAGTAAATTTGTGTTAATGAGTACCTGAGCAGGACTTTCTGTTGGATGTGGGTGGTGCTCTGACCCCCTTGAACCCCCCTTAGTAGTTACATACAGGTTTGCTTCCAGAATGCACCAAGTGAAGGGTTTACTGATTCAAGTAGAGCAAATCAAGTTGCTCCAAAAACTTTAAGGGTAAATGTGGTCACCACAATTTGTGACAGTATATCAGGATATCGTAATTCATGAATGGCTGTTATCAATCATGTGACAAGATACTTTTTGAATTCATAAAAACAACCTATGTTTACATTTGATATGGAGCAGTAATGTTCTGAAACATGAGAAATACTTTTAAGGGAATCTTGACTCAGAGGCCATTTGCAAGATTGAGTTGACCTTTTGAAAAATAAGTTTTGGGAGACTGCTTGTTCCCTTCAGTCATTTCCACAAAAAAGTGACTCTGCTTCAATGCTAGTACACATCAATGTCAGAAATAAATTGAGACATACCATACCACGTTGAGAGTATGCTATACTTGTTTGTGTAAATTAAGTTTCCATTCCTAACGATATTTTAAGTTCTGTGAAAAAATATAATTTTTCTCACCAATTTAAAGGGAAATACAGTCACCCTAATTTAAAGGGAAAATGCTGTCACTGCAATTAGAATTAGTATACCTTGGTAACCTGTTCATGAATGGCTCTTTTTAATCATGTGACAATATTTTTGTCACTAAATTGTTAAATTCATGGAGAGCAGCTCCTTACTTTACCTTTTGTTTGCATTATTTGTGTTCAAAAACATCTTCAGAGGTACTTGTACTTAAGGCAAATGAGAAGAGATTTGCAAGAGTTTGCTGATTTTTCAAACAAATTTGGGGAGACTGTGTAGTCCCTTTGAATTAGTGTACCTCCGTGTATTAATTCAGGAGTGACTCTTAAAACTTGTGACAATTGTTTGTGTCTGATCTGGTAAATTCCTGCAGAGTACAGTAAGTTATGGTGTTTCTTAAATATGCAGTGTTTATTTTGGAAACATGAAAGATGCTTGTAAGGGAAATAAGAGCCTAGAATTGTAAGAAATGGCCAGTGTTTCAAAATAAATTTCGGGGGACTGCTTGTTCCCTTACATGTATCTATGGCTTGCCAGCTATCATGGAATTAATGTGATATCATGGATCTTGACCAATCCAAAATGGCAAAACCCATTTTCATGAAGTTCCATCCATATTCCAAAACCATTTATGTGTGTAAAAGAAGCAAAAAGGGCATATTTTATGCAACTTCCACAAAATTGATGTCTTTCCTTTTGTTTACAAAAATGGATGTGCTTGCCTTTTTTTTTAATACCTCACAAATGAACAAAGTCATCAAAATTTGTACAGTGTGTCTTAACAAAATTTTAACTTTTCTTTTAATTTTTCCTTTGTAGGAGTTTTAAGTTTATTTCCATTTCCAGGGAGTGTTATTTCTGGCCAACTAGAAAGAATTTATAGCAGAAATATTGGGTATACTCTTCCCCAACCATGGTGGGCTTATGATTAGTGTCACAGAGTCTTTTCACATGGCAAGCCCCTGTATATTTGCACTCCTTTTACAAATGGCAGTATTTCAGGCATTCATGCACAGTTGACAGTTGGGTCTGAAAGAGGAGGGTAACACAATATGTACACTGATCCTCCTTAGCATTGCTAAATGTATTTTCAAGCTACAGTTCAGCAGTGATTTGTTACAGTTCAGCGCTATCATCCTTGCTAATTAAAGTAGATTAATTAGATTAATTAGTAGATTAATTAAATTGGATTTTTTTCAGTTTTCAAATTCCTGCATGCTTCAACCTGAAAACTTGATAAGGGTACCCTGCAAGAATTGAGAGAAATGGTTTGGCCCTTTGAAGGGTGCACATAGTCAAGTCAACCTTATCCTGGTAATCAGCCAAATGCATGAAATTTTCCTCACAATAAGTGAGCTCGCATGAATGTTTCACAACCCCCAATTACTTATTCTATGTCTTAGGTTAACCAGATGTACTTGGTGTTCATGACGGACATTTTAGTTAAATTACTAACAAAACATATCAGTCATTCAACAAAAAATAACTAAAACAGTGGCACAGCCGGTTCTAAAGTTGGGGGAAGGGAGAACACAGATTAGAAAATGCACCACATTTTACAAGCGGTAAGAGGGAACTGCCACTGGAACATGATCACCCCCCCCCCCCCCACACTCCTCTAGCTAACAATATAACATAAGTTGAACGGCTGCTGATGCCCCATAAGATGCCACAAAAGGTCAACTTGCATAGGTTTCATGTTAACATCCTTTTTTAATGAGATTCATATACATCACATTCTCTTGTAGCAATTCTGGCCCCTGAATTTGCAGCTTTACTTTGTGTACAGTATGTGCACTGCAGGATTAGGTTCCTATGATTTTATGTTGGCATAGTTTTGGGGTCTAAAAGGATCTTACCTTGATGAGAATTTCCCCAGCACTACAGTGCTGGGGAAATTCTATCATTCCCATAGATATAGGAATGATTGATGGCTCTTTCCCATTCCCTGCCCTGAACTTTTGACTATATACAGTACTAGGCAGAGAAATGGGGGCATATGGTATGTACAGTACCCTGAAACATTTTGCCATTGGATCAATGTTAAAATTCCAGGATATTAAACATCTACAGGTATATCGTGCCAAGTTTCTGCTGCATTTTCTTTTGAAATTTGGTTCTAGATCTATGCCATCGAATCAACATTGGCAATGATATCTATCAGACACCGTTTTAATAAAGTGTATGTAATTTCAGCATCCGTACAGTATAATTTAGACTTCAGCGAAGCGACTGTTGACAAATTGGTGTTCCTTAAAGAGGCCTCACACTGACCCCCAAATATTACCCACCCCCAGTCAGACCCAAACCAAACATCATCTGACTGCAGAATGTTCACAGGATAGCTGTCCTTGCAGGTCCCATCATCATTAGGGCAGGGTTCTCTAGATCAATGGTTCACTAGACTGAAGATCCCAAATCTTACTTACCTTAGCTAACCCAAACCATAATCCTAACCTGGCCAAACCCAAATGCTAGTTGCTACCAGAGGGTAATCCGTAATCCTAACCCTTCTTGTCCATCTAAGCCAAACCCTTACCCTACCTCTAACCGGAAGTAGAATTTTGTTCAAGCGAATCTTCCTTCCAGTAGATCTTTGATCAAATGTTAGTGAACCTTCAGTCCAGGCTTGTGGCTATTCCACATCATGGGCATGACATGTTTGCAAAAGTTCTTTGCATGGCAGACTAGCCTGGACTGAACAGGGCCCTTTTTCAAAACATCCCAGGGCCTAACCCCTTAGTGGATAGGCCTTCCCCTTCAAGGGTATCCAACTTCCTGGTAGAATTAGTTATATTTTTACCAGGTATGGCAGCCAGTGCTGTTGGGCCATTTGGCAGGAAAACAGTTAAGACCGAGTGAATGATCAAGTTTGTTGCCAAAATCATTCATGATACAGTACTCTTTGGTGATTGCTTGGTGCCATGATCACACCATCAAAGCTGCACAGGGTCACAATTCTCCCAGACTGGAAAGTTTGCATTTTGCATGGGTGAGTAATTTGTTATTTCTCGTCCTATGTGCGGTCATGGGCCAGATTCACAGACTTCTGCACGGTCAGTAGCGTAGCTAGGGGAGGGCAAGGGGGCAAGTTGCCCCGGGCGCCACCTCTAGGGGGGCGCCAAATCGAGATCACTTAAAGAAAATGTTGGACCTACCATTTGCCATGAGCATGATATTGATATAGCAATTTCATCTTTTAATAAAATAATTTAGTAATATTGACACAATTAAATGTCAATCTAAACAAGAGAAGGGGCAAATGAACGCATAAACTGGCAACAATCCATCAAGTTTTTAGACTATTCTCGCTGGCTAACCATACACCCTACAGACTAACTGTGTATTTTATTAGAAAGCCAGAGAATTTCTACACAGAAAGCCATAAGCCTAATTCGCAGATGCCAAAACACGGAAAGTGAACCTGTAATCAGCTGCTGTTATAGCTCATCGTCATTCTGCCAAATGTTGTAAATAGTATTAAACTGTTGCAGGATCTGAGAAGATCTACATTGCCCAAACAGCATTGCGTAAACAGCAAACCTGTAAATCGTTTTTTTTAATACAATCATGCGCAATCTGTGTGTTTATAGAAAGGTGCGATGAATGCGACTTAAAATGATTCAAAAAGGTTTTATTTACATTGTTTCTTGTTGGTCTTACAGTTGGAAAGCAATAATGCACTTGAAGATACTACATTGTATTTTGTGCATTGTATTAGGCCTACATCAGAATAATTCGAGTAAATTAAAACAGTTTGTCTTTGGTTTTAAACATCAATTATGCAATCATTGAAGTCCTTTGGGTCAGGCTTTGACATTTGTTCTGTTTAAGATCTTGAGTTGTCTTCTTCTTCTTCTTCTCGTGTACTGGCAGGGCTCTAAAAAAAAGGTAGAGCATATGAGCCAGAGGTGTGCGGGGAGGGGATATGACTTAATCAAAATGTAAATTATGCTTGAACGAATTTATACTACTTGCATTGACAGTCCCTTCAGGTAACATATTCCACTCCTTTATAGTTCTTGGGAAAAAGGAGTATTTGTAAGCATTAATACGACACGCAGGTTGTTGGAAGTTTTGCGTGTTCATTCTCCGAAGGCCCTGCAGTGTCACTGGTTTTAGGAAGTTTTCTTTAGGTATGTCAATAAGGTTCTGATTACTTTTATACAATAGGGTTAATCTGGAGGCAGATCTCCTGTTCTGCAAGGACGTCCAGTGGAGATCATGGAGATCATTGTGTAAGTGTTCATAAGATTACCCCCCCTCCCAGAAGATAGGGGTAGGGGTGCCAATTTTGTTTCTTTCCCTGGGCGCCACAAACCCAAGCTATGCCACTGTGCATGGTCAAATGTTGGTCAGGTCTTGCCACCATACGGGCATTGTCGGGCAGTGAGATTTCCATTAGCTTTCTGGTAGGCATATTTTTTGCCTCATAGCATAGCCGCCATGGCCAATTTGCATCACATGTGCGGCCAGATCTATGACCAGCAATTTTTTGCATGGCCAGGTGCCAAACCGCAGAGCAAGCTGTGCAGGCCAGATCTTGCATGCACGAGGCAAACTTTCCAGTCTGGCAATTCTCCAATGACCCATCATCCTCATGCAATCGATTGGCAAAAGCGGCAAACAGCCTTGTTTATTTAATCGCCACTTGGGGTGATCCACTGAGTAGCTAAAATATCTGGATCCAGTCAAATGTCTCACGCTACTTAGTGTACAGTATAGCACTTCTTAGGCCTAGCCTAGGCCTATGTAATAACTAATATTATTAATAACCGACTTAAGCCTACAGGCCTTAGCTGCTACAATACTAATACTGTATTACTGCAAAAGCAGGCTGGTCTACAGTCCTACTATGCGTCGATCTGTTCGTAAGTGCTGTCCGTGTTTTTGGTCTACAATTTTTGTACAAAGGCCCTTTCTTCTTGTAATTCTTCACCTTTGGCTTGTGTCATGTCCACTTATTTTACAGCTATTCTTCTACTAGAACAGTCGTTATACGCTTTCCAACATCGATTCAACTTGAAATTCCCGCAACACCAAAACAATAAGTTTCTCACCTCTGCACATGCGCAGTGTCGATGTCAACATGTGAACTTCACTAGATACATACACAGTGGATTCAAAAGCCTCAGCTGCTTTCTGGCAGATTTTGATTCGAAATATTCTTAAATGGAAGCAAGGATTCATGGCGGAGGCTAAAGTATGGCCGAAAGAAGGAGGATAATCCCGGCATCGGTTGGACCGGATTTCTATGGGACACAGGAACAACCCGACAGGCCCACGCGGCGACTTACTGTGACCCTTCCCGAGTCTAGTGATAAAACATCACCAGAATTTTCATACATAGACTTGGTGAAAGAATCCGGGGTGAGTACGTGTTTTGCCGCTGCTACTCTGCAAAGCAAATCCATTGCATGTTAGACAAGAAGCATTCCTAAAGCTTTAACATTGCTTCGACTTGAAATCTGATGATATTTCATTATTTTTCTAGTAACTATTTAAGATGAAATGTTTCTCTTACTTTCTCTTCACTGATACCAATGTTTGGTGGAACCCGTGTGCCACCTGAATGTCTCGCTTACGACCGCGTTCCCCAATCCCACGTCAAGTAAATTTTGGGAAGGAAAGCAACAAAATTTCTAATCCCAGCAACTGCCTCGTTTTATATGTTGAACATATCGCCGTGTTGTTCAGTTAGAGAACTGCCTAAAACTATTCCGCCATTTTTCAGGGTCCATCATCCTGACAAAGGTTAGCAGATATTTCTGGTTGAATTGAACATGCCCCTAATTCTACCAACGCGCGTCATGAGACCCAGAGTTTTTCCTGCATAATCATTTGAAGGAAAAGGTTGGGAAATGCACGATTTCGCCGGCTAAGCACTATGACTGCGTCAGTTATGTTGAAAAAGCTACATTTTGCCGCGTTTTGTGGGGGTTTTCGTGTCACAAGATGGAATTGCCGTGTACATTTTATTTGTGTTTCATTTTCTTACCGTGAAGCAAATGCAGCCTTCTAAATGGAAGGATATTTTCTGAGATTAAAAAATACATGAAAGGGCTGAGGTAACAATATGTGAAGGAGTGGGAGATAGAAGATCGAAAGATAATGATTGGCGGGTGTGCGGTCTAAAGTACGTGGACAGAGACCAGACCAACTACATAAGGAATGAAAGGGCGAATTTAATTTGTTGTTCATTGTGACGGTGTCGTAGAATGATAGATAGGTGGATCTCAGTCGTCGAGGTATTGTTTATGACACAAACAAAGTAAACAAGTTCATACATGCTAACTAGATGACGTTCCAATAATCCTCGCCCGTGATTGGTCAACTTTCGGGGTAATTGGAAGTATGGTTTACGAGTCCTTGTGCGGGTTTGTGTGGACGTGGTGTGTGTGCAGGAACGTCGCCAGCGTGTGTGGGGGGTGAAGTTATTGTTTTTCTTAGATAATTACGGAAAATGTTTAATTGATTCCGTGAGTGTCACGTGGGTCGAAGTGTTGGCAAGTTTCGTGAAGGTCACCAGAGTGTATTGAGCTGGTGAGTGTGCAGGTGTAGTGAAAACAAGGAAGATTTGAACAGCATCATTCGCGCGCTGTGTAGTAAAGGCTGTTGTTGTGCACTTGGCGTTCAGAGAAACTAGGTTTTCTATGTAACGTAAGGCCTGTAGGCTTAACGTTAGCTATCGAGTGGTCGTGTAAAAGTGTAGTGTAAGGTAAAAAAAATCGAGTGTGCTTTCCGAGACCAACTTGGCAGCCTAGGCCTACGTGTTCCCAAGGCTCTGTCAAACTGCAATGTGGAGTAGCCTAGGCTTAGGCCTAGGAAATAACCTAATCTAGGCTAGTCCTAGATGTGAAGGCAGCTTGCGTGAATTATTAATAATTAAGTTAGGCCTTGCCTAATTTATTGTGAATAATTGGGCCTAGGCTAACTTTTAATAGTAATAATATAGGATAAAGGCCTTTCCTTATTTATGGTAACACTACAAAGTTAACATGAAATTTTCCATCATCCCTTTTTTCCTAAGTAATAGGGCTGTGAACATTCAGCAAAATTACTTAGGGCCTAGGCTAATGTTTAATTGCAAAATTTTGCGATTGTTTAGCGATTAATCGCAAGTACCTATGAACAACAGAGAGACTTTAAACGTGCCCTTGCACATGATGAATAGGCCTATGTGAAATGCGTTAGTGACGTCCGGGGGACATAGGCTAGGCTAGTTTCCATGAACCTCAAACCACAGGCAGTCCTAGCGTTATATAGTAAATACTACATATATATAATAATGGAAAGGTAGCGCACTTCACGGCCTTTCGGTACCAACTTCGCCTAACTGAATTACAATTTTTATGCCTTAATATCCACCTTACCTCTTTTCAATACATACGGATGTTCAAATCGCGTGTTCCAATCACTTGAGTAGTGTCATGATTCATTTGGATCAAAAAATGTCTTCCAAAAAGAAACATTTCTCCGCGAAAATTTGGTTTCCACACTATCGCGTTCAGTCGTCGGCTTTCCCATTGAATGGTATACGGCCCCTTGTCATGACGTCATGACGAGTGTGGAACTATCCAATGGGAGGCCCGGATTCTGTTTTTCACTGAACGTGATAGTGTAGAAACCAAATTTTCGCGGAGAAATGTTGCTTTTTGGAGGACATTTTTTGATCCAAATGATTCATGACACTACTCTAGTGATTGGAACACGCGATTTGAACATCCGTATGTATTGAAAAGAGGTAAGGTGGATATTAAGGCATAAAAATCGTAATTCAGTTAGGCGAAGTTGGTACCGAAAGGCCGTGAAGTGCGCTACCTTTCCATTATTATATATATGTAGTATTTACTATATAACGCTAGGACTGCCTGTGCCTCAAACATGGATCCTTATAGAAGCTGGACTTAAATGTCATATGTTTACGTGTGTTTCATTTGTATAATTAGGCTATGCAGGCCTATTTCACTTTTTCAAAAAGAGTTTAAGTGAACATCTAATTTTCTTTAATGACTTCAGATTGTTTTTTATTTCGTAAAGAAAAACAGGGTTTGTGATTAATCGCAGGTAGCTTTGTACTAGGCTAAACGTTAATTACACATGCGATCATTTAGCGATTAACCAAAGTGCATTCCATGTCAGGCCCACGCCTAAGATATGCCAAGAAAAACAATAGAAAACATAACGAAAATTCCAACTTCATGCCGAAGATCTTCAGATTGAAGTGCACGAAATGCATACTGGGCGATTAGCCTAATCACTGAACGGTCACAGCCCTAGTTTAAGTTAGGGTAGGGCTAGGGCTGTGACCGTTTAGCGATTAATGGCTAAACGGTCGCACGTGTAATAAACGTTCAGTACAAAGCTACCAGCGATTAATCGCAAAACCCGTTTTTCCGTACGAAATAAAAACAATCTGCAGTCATTAAAGAAAATTAGATGTTCACTTTAACTCTTTTTGAAAAATTGAAATACATAATTATACAGTTGACACATACGTAAACATACAACATCAAAGTTGAGCTTCTATGAGGATTCATGTTTGAGGTTCATGGAACTACTGTATGTCCCCCGGACGTCACTAATGCATTTTACATATTCATCATGTTCAAGAGCACGTTTAAAGTCTCTATGTTGATCATAGACCTGTACTTGCGATTAATCGCTAAACGATCGCAAAATTTTGGGATTAAACATTTCATAATTTTGCAAAACGTTCACAGCCCTAGGTAGGCCCTAGGCCCATACATCTTAAACGTTAGCCGGTTACCCTCTTAGCTAAGGCGGCAATTTGTTTTCAGTATGGGAGGGGGGGTATGATGCCATTTGCAAATGGCCTAATTTGCTGTGAAAAACCAAAGTCAGTGGGCAATTACCCAAATACTGGGAATGGGGGGGGGGGGGGGACATGCAGATTATTGAGGAAACACAAAATCACAGGTGGAGAATATGCACAGAAATATTTGTGCTGAGATTTTTCAGAAGAATATAAACGAAAGGTATGCACGGATTTAGATTTTATCTAGGTAGCCTGGGTTCAACATAGGTCTACACAAACTTTACACAGTCCCTGAGATTGTCAGTTGTAAACTGTGCTGACAGGCTAGCATAGGTTTGTTTTGATGTACGTTTGTAGGGAAGTTTCAACATTGCTCAGGGATTGTGTAGTTAAAGTTTTTTATTTTGGGCATGGATTTGAGCTGAGCTGAAAATTGGCCATTTGAAAGCGAAAACATGGGTCCTTCATGCAAATTAAATAATTAATCCACATATCTGCATGTACAGTATATAAGTTAGCAGGGCTCAAAATACTGTAGGCCTAAGCTGAAAAAAGGGCACAGCTAAAATGAGCAAATGGCTACAGGTCTATGTTATTTCATAGGACATTTCTGAGGGGCACCATGGCATCTGTAAGGGCTTGATAGCCATGGCTATCGGTGCCATCAGTTATTTCGAGCCCTGAGTTAGGGCGGCCAAGAGATTTAACCTAGATTTAAATTAGTCGTTTGGCAAATGCCAGTGTCAGCCTGTGCTTATATTTTGCACAAAGGCTAGGTTATAGACTTAGAGTGCACTGTATTCTACCCTCGCCCAGAATTCAACCCCCTATTTTTATTCATATGTATGTCACTCCAATCCCATAGTATTCAATGTAAGCCTAGGCCTATTCATACATAACCTTTCAAGCCTACCCCAAAGGCCCAGGCTATATTCACTATTTGGTCTGTGCAACACAGCACAATTCCACAAAATTGATGATATATATGAAGGAGCCTAGATTAAAGTCCATGAAAAAGCATTTTTCTTAAATGTCAGTCTAAGTTTTTCTTGTAATAAAATTTTGTTCCAAATGAAGATATTTCATCTTCAATATTTGTGGGAACTGAGAGAAAAGGTACTGTACAGTAGGCAAGACCAGTCACAAAGTTGAAAATTCAAATGTGAAGGACAGTTTTTCTCATTTTAGGGGAGGTCACTTTATATTGGACTCCCTTTGGAAAGTACTATGTAGTATTCAACCATAGGCCTGTACACAGGGTATATAATACAATGGGTTCAATCTGGCCAAAGCTTGATGTTGCTACTACAGTAGGTATTCAAGTGCACCCTATGTAATAAATTCCTTCATTCACTAGTTTAAATCTTTTTAATATTGAACAAGGCAACAAATAATTGACATTAAATATCAGGGGCTTAGCTTTTTATTTGTTTTAAATAATTATCACTGTGAAATAAGGGTAATAATGTGGCAAAAGTTAACATGGAGTGGAATTTTGGGGTGATGAATTGAAAACTGCTCACACTAGGTTCAGTTCTGGTCTGGTGGAGTCAGAGGTGTTGATGCTCCCTTCCATCAAACATAAGATATTATTTCTATTTTTAATATTTGGAAAAAGGTAGCAAAGATTCAGTACTGATAGTAAAATTTTATTTCATTTGAACAGTTAACAGGTACAGTATCAGGATGTAGGGGAGCTGGGGGGAGGGGGTAGGAGACTGCTCACATACTGTAAGAAGTTTATAGGCTACTTTTTGTTTGTATTCATTCTTCTAAGTCTCCCCTCCCCAGCTCCCCTACCTGTTAAAACCCATGGTAATAAACTAACACTTTAATCTGACATACTTAAGCCTTTTTTAATTATTTAAAGGGAGAATGCAGTCACCCCAATAAAGAATTGTATAGTAGACTATCCTATTTCCTGAATGGCTCTTGAGAATCATGTGACAGTATTTTTATCACTCAGTTGTAAAATTTACAAGGAGCAACTGCTTGATTTATCTTGAATATGCAATATTTATGTCCTAAAATATTATGAAAGATACTTGGAAGAAAAATAAGAAATTTGTGACATTTAACTATTGTTTCACAATAAGTTTGGGGCAACTGCTTTTGAGCTTTAAAGACAGACAGTCATTACCCCAGAGTATATTTTTAGTGTGGGGGTATCAAAATTCTCAGTTGGTAACTGCTCTTTGATTGACATCAAAGTTTGAAAATTTGAAAGATGCAGAGTAGCTCACATCCCACACAAGGCAGAGAGAGTGCTTTTATTACATTTTATAGCCTTGTATGCTCACCAGGACATGGCCTTAAGCAATAAAACAGGTTTATTCCTGCAAAAGGAAGAGCTTCATACAGTTATGGGAGGAGCTAGAAGTTGCATAGTTGGGGGAATTGGAACTGTCTGAAATCATGAAAATTCCCCTTTAAGCATGGGGCCTTCTGTATTAATGGAGGTGGTAAAGGAATGACAAAAAATAAGCAAGAATTGTTCCAGGAATAAGCCCAGCCACGCTTTGTGAAACTCCTTTAGTTACAGAGCAAATAATTTAGGAAGGGGTTAAAACTGTATCAATTGACAGGTTAGCTATAGGATGCCAAAGGACAGTTTAAAATAAATTAAAAGCATTTATGAAAACAAAGGCTATAATTAAAAAGATGTTTCTTAAGATCATAAATCAACTTCAAAGCTGAGCCAATTTTAAATGCATAAAAATACAGTTTATTGATGTGCAGTAACAGAGTGACAAAAAGTATGGTACATCAAGGGTAAAACATCCAATCAATTTGCACTCCTTTCAGTAGTGCAGTAAATACTAAATGGTCAAGAAAGTTTTGAAATATTTCTTTCTTTCAAATTGCAAAATCCAGCCAGTTTAAATGCCTAAACATTGTAGGTACTGTTGGGCCCCCATGTGATTACAGTATGTTGAGTTTCAAAATGACAAAGCATATGTTTATCCAAGTTGCACTGCTTTCAGTGTTTAGGATAATCAAAAATGTTTCAAAAAGATCATATTTGAACTTCAGGTTCTTCAAATTTTAGGACCCTGTCGGCCTGTCTAAACCTATATAAGATTTATACACTTTGATATACAGTATTAAACGTACTGTATTACACTAATACCAGTGTGATGGACTGACAACAAAGTACATCGATGATGTCACCAATATTTGGAAAAGAGTTAAATTCCACAAATTTATTCTGTTAACCATCTCTCACATGTTAGTGATTTCTTTTGGCAGTACTTGATAAAGTTAGTCCATTTATAGTTTGTGTATAGTCATAGAAATGTGTAAAATATTGCTCCTTACCATGCACTGTATGTACAGTACTTCAGTACAGTATCGGAAGAGCTTAGCTAAATGTACTGTACTACCAGTGCAAACTCAGTGGGTGTAATACTCGGTTACTGTCATTTGGTAAAGGAATGACATGTTTTGTTACAGCATACAAAGAAGACTAGACATAAGTACTACTTCTGTCATTTATTTACATTTCCTCCTAAACCTGCTTTGCAGATATGTAAACAACTTTTGGGTTTCGATGGAAGAGAAACCATGCAGTTGGGATATTTCGTGTGTGCAGTATATGTGTATGTGTGGGTGTTTGTGATGCTTATCTCACTAACAGGATATCTCACAAAGAGAAACTCCTACAGTTCTCATATACTGTACATGTGGATGCCCTATTGAAAGGAAGAAACCTATTGTTTTTGGTGAAGGTCAAAGGTCATGGTTACAGTACCAGAGGTCAAATTTTGAAAACCTTATTTACATGATATCTTCATATAGGAAACATGGATACACACCATACGTAGTATGTTCATGCATTACATCAAGAGGAAGGACTGTTGTTGTCGTTGTTGTGGTGGTTGTGTCTCCCTTGTTGGCTTTTCAATTGTTGACTGTTTATTCTGCGATGGCATTTTTGCCTTTTTGGAGTTCTTTACTGAAGACTGAAGACTGGACATCATTTGTGGCAGAAGGAAAGCGTGGAAACTTCATACTTAGCATGTAGATGCATTTTATGAAGAGGAAGAACCCTTTCATTTTTTGGTGGAGGTCAAAGGTCATATGAGGTCACCAGAGGTCAAATTTTGGAAACCTTGTTGACATGATATCTCAAGATAGGAAGCATAGATACTTTCCATACTCAGCATGTTGATGTATTTTATCAAGAGGAAGGACTGTATTGTTCTTGGTAGAGGTCCAGGTCATTGGAGGTCAAGCACTGAAAAACTTTTTAATACGATATCTCATGTTATGAAGCAGGGAAACTCTTCATACTTAGAATGTAGATGCATTTTATCAATGGAAGAACCCTCATGATTTTGGTGGAGGCAGAGGTTTACCTGAGGTCACCCAGAGGTCAAACTCTGAAAACCTTGTTAACAGGATATCTTGACGTAGGAAGCATGCTTCATGCTTAGCATGTACATACATTACACCAAGAAGAACCCTTTTGCTTGTGGTGAAGGTCATCTACGGTCATCAGAAAATGGTTCATTGAAATGTCAATTGATGCATTTTTGTACTCTTGTTCAGAAATTTCCTAAAAATTTGGCATTTTTGTGGAAGCAGAATAAAAAATGTTTAGCTCAAAACTAAAAAAGCCACCATCTTATAGGGAAGTCTGTCTCCTGTAGAAAAACATATTGGATTGTGTCTTTGATTCTAGCACTGTACTTCCATTTTCTAGGATTTGATACAATTCAGAAAAATTTAGTGGTGGAAAGATAAACCAAACATTACTGCATCATTTAATGCCAGTCTTCCTTATTTTCCAGTTTATGACAAAGTTTGTGTGTAATTTGTGACCTCAAATGTGGAAAGTTTACTGTAGACTTACCTTTCTAATGACAGCAAGTTTGTTAACGTAACCAAGATTTTTGGACAGAATAGTGGGTGGGTTTGACCTTTTTGAAATTTGACAGGTATCAGCAATAAGAAATATGAAAACAAGAAAAAAGTTGGAGCCAATTTTAGATCTGGTGTGCAGAGACATTGAACAAATGAGGTCTATAATTTTTTTTTTTTTTTAATTTTTTGTGGCCTAATGTTAGGGAAATTCATTGACATAGTTGGGCATTAGCTTACTCTTTGAAATGGTCGGGAGCTTCTTGACTCCTGAAGGAGCCAAGTTGATTAGGGCCTTTTCTTATAACTGGTATGCTTTTCTAATGTTTTTCCGACTGGAGAGCAAATTGTGGGCCTGGTTTTCATTAAAACATTCAAATTTCATGTCACTCTGGAATTGAGGACCTGTTTAAGGGCTAGTGTAATGAGTTTTTGTGTTGCAAATGTAATTCATTCTATTTCATGGTATGACAATGCAATTGCATCCTTTAATAACAAAAATTTGGAAGACCAAGAGTAATTCCATACAGGGTTCTAGCTACGGTGGGCGGCACCGGGTGGGCCTGCCCAGCACGTATTTGTGCCCTTCACTCAATGTCAAATGAACTGTCCCGCCCGGCACAGATTTTCTGCAAACTAAAATGCACTATTTTGATCGCATTCCAAGCACATGTGTTATAACTCTTTCAATATGGAAATGCTGAATAAAAGCAAAAAACTTAATAATGACTTAACAAAACAGCTTTTAGCCATTTCTATACTTAACCTTCAGATGATCTTTACTGTCAAAAAACAACTAAAAAATTGGAAAGAATACCAAAAAAATAAAAATAAACAGATCACCTAAAAAACACTACAAAATTACACATAAAACTAGGTCAAAAATTTGCAAAAGGTAGCACCATTTTAAATCTTAAGCCCCCTTAAAGATACAAAATTTTCTCAAAGGGCAGGGGGTGTTCCCCCTTAGACCCCTCTCCCAGGATGGTGTTTCATAAACCAACTGCCACCCGACACTAAATATGCCCTAGCTAGAACCCTGTTCTGTACACAAGCAAAATACAGTACAATATGCTTATGTGACTTTCCCAATATTAGACTTGCATCAGCATATGAAAAAGAAGACTTTTGATTATGCCTTAGGCCTGTGAAAAACCAGATAGGAGCACAAGTACCTACTGTAAGCTAACTTTTGATTTGTGCTCATCAAGTTTTTCCACTTTCTGTGGACACAATAAGTCTGTAATATGCACCTGAGAATCTATTTGTTAGTCAAGTTGAGGGCAGCCTACAGTAAGCAAGTTTTCCATACCATAGTGACTGGAATCAGGCCTGTATCCAGGTACTGTGAATGCCTCAAATGACAATCCCAAGCCCTGTCACCTCGTTCACAAATTCAAACAAAAAAAAAAAAAAATCAGGGGTGAGGTTTGAAAAGGTTGATTTGTTCATACCCAATCCATCTCGCACTCCCTATGTAGTTTAACACCCTTGAAAACAATGTGCTGTAAGCTTGTGAAACATGAGCTTCCGTGTCCAGCATCCTAATGTACATTATACTGTACTGTAACCTGATTGTTTCAGAGTTAAGATACTGTACAGTGCCTATGAGTTCTGTTGTATGTGAGCTGAATTCTGATGTGTGCAGTGTTTTGTGTTTGAATGTACATGTTTTCCATTTTAAAGATTCATTTTTTGGTGTTCATTGTATAGTTGTCTGTGTTTAGATGTACGAGGTAATACAAAGAGTCATCACCTAGCACTCCACATCACTATTTTTGGATCAGTTATCTCTGAATTTATTGTCAAACTTTTATGAGGTTCTGTTTGAGAACAGAAATACCTGTAGATATTAATAATTCTAAGATATTTATCATTTTTAAAGGACTTAAAATCTGCAGTGTAAAGCCTTGAACAGTGAGTATAGAGCTCTCAAACTGGCTATATGTACAGCTGATTGAGCTATTGCAATCAGCGACCACAGCTCTAGATCTGTCAATCCAGAACTGGAAAAAATTTTTATTTGGCCACCATCAGGTCTAATTTTCCACAATTTTTAGATGTTTTCATGTATAAAACTAGCCAAATCTCCCTCTCAGGACTGCTTATATTTCCCTCCTTACACCCAAATTTCCCCGCAAGGAGCTTCCCACACTCCTGATTTTTTCCACCCATGCAACTATCTACAGTATCATGTCCATCAGCAATTGTCAAGGAGGTCTCAAACATTCATTTTTTGATGGATTTTGATGAAACTTGGACACAATGAGTGTTGTATAAGGGCACATCTGTGACCAACAGGAAGTGGAGGTCAACGGTCATTTAGGAGTCAGTACAGGCCATTATGGGAAAATCTTCAAAATGAATCATCTTTATCACTGAGAACATTATGTTCTTGAAAGTTGGTCACAATGTTCCTCAAGTGGTACTTCTTTCAGGGTGTACACCGAGTTTGGATACAAGGTCATTTTAAGGTCATTAGAGGTCCAAACTGGGAAATCTTTGGTTTGGAATTTCTTTGTAATGGTACTGTAAGCCAGATGGAATTCACACTTGGTGTGTGTAATCACCATTTGGTGCCAAATAATGCAAAGGTCATTTGGGGGTCATCAGAGGTCATTGGAATTTGAAATTATTGTTTGATTTACTTGAAACTTGGAAGATGTAGTCACCATTAAGTGCCAGAAAGTTTGTAGGTTTGAGATGGTCATTGGTCATTTGAGGTCAAATGTGCAAAGATTGCTGGATATACATGAAACAAAATTGTATTCAATGTTTTATGCCAAACTTATGGAAGTACTGTGGGGGTCATAGGGGTCGCTTAAAGTCTCATTTCAATGATTCATTGATGGATTGTACGTATAATTTTTGGTGCCAGAACTCTTGATGGTTATGACCATTTGAAGTTTTTTTAAGTTTTCAAAGATTACTCAGGGTTCATCATCAAAAGGAACCTTGGTGCCCTTGTTCATGATTACTTGTACATGTACATAAGTTTGTACATGTACATAAGTATAAGCAAGCTGGCAAATATTTAGGTCTCAGATTGAGCCCTTCCATTATTGGGTTCCATATTTGCTTGGCATTCATGGAATAATACATACCAAAATAGTAATAAACATATGACCTTCCTACTACAGAACAAATGTTTGCTGGGATTAAAATTTGGCAGCTTTAAGCTTCTGCACCATTGGTGCTCTGCTGTAGTTTTTTGGAACATGTCCCATGGCCCACATTCCTTTAAAGATCCTACCACAGCCAATCTGTATACTGTATTCCCATGCTCTTTCCCTTCTTTGAGACATTCTGTATAGGTCTAGACTTACAGTTAGTGATAACACACAGTCATTATGGGTTTGAAGTGTACATTAATTCTTCTTAACTGCAGTTTTCACTGCAATTAATCATCTGAAATAATCTATATGCCATTTAATGTATACTTTACAAATTTTCAACAAAATTTAAAGAATTTTTTTTTGTTGGTGCAAATGTGCCATAAATGTGATGCACAATATACAGTTCTGTAGACCTACAGGCTACAGTCTACAGGAGTAAGGCCATTTAGTTTCCACAGGCTATTTTAATATACTTGCTATAAAAGCTATTGGGAGAGAATGTACAGTATGTTGTGTTTGAAAGGGTTCGTTCAGTATATTGTGATGAGGTTTCCCCTCCATTAAACTTGTATGAATGCTTACAGTAGCTAGTTTCCAGATGCCTTTTTTGTTGTATTAGGCTACTAGCCAACTTGAAACATTGTTATACTTTTTAAAGTTTTGCATTGTGTATATATATATATATATATATATATATATATATATATATATATATATATATATATATATATATATATATATATATATATATATATATATATATTCCCAATAGAGGCAAAAACCTGACACTGCTTTTGAGGAGCTACAGTATCCCTGTCCCCTCTTGAATGGATGCAAGACCACTCTGACTAACCTCTCTGCCCACACCTGGAAATAAGTCAGCCTGGAAGCAAGGTCATTTTTGGTTTCGATGAAAAGAGAAACCTATGCGGTCATGATGGCGTGTGTATGTATGTGTGTATGTGCGTGTGTGTGTGTGTGTTTGTGACACTTTGCTCGTTAACACGATATCTCAAGAAGGGAAACTCTGACAGTTTTCAAACTTGGTACATAGATGCCCCATATTGAGAGGAAGAACCCTATTGTTTTTGGTGGGGGTCAAAGGTCACCTGGGGTCACCGGGGGTCAAAACCTGAAAACCTTGTTAACACAATATCTCAAGATAGGAAGCTTGGATGAATTTCATACTTTGTATGTAGATGCGTTACGGTAAGAGAAAGAACCCTATTATTTTTGGTGGAGGTCAAAGGTCATCTGGGGTCACCGGGGGTCAAACCCTAAAAACTTCGTTAACACGATATCTCAAGAAGGGAAGCTCTGACAGTTCTCAAACTTAGTACATAGATGCCCCATATTGAGAGGAAGAACCCTATTGTTTTTGGTGGAGGTCAAAGGTCACCTGGGGTCACAAGGGGTCAAAACCTGAAAACATTGTTAACACAATATCTTGAGGTAGGAAGCTTGGATGAATTTCATACTTAGTATGTAGATGCGTTATGGTAAGAGAAAGAACCCTATTATTTTTGGTGGAGGTCAAAGGTCATCTGGGGTCACCGGGGGTCAAACCCTGAAAACTTTGTTAACACGATATCTCAAGAAGGGAAGCTCTTACAGTTCTCAAACTTGGTACATAGATGCCCCATATTAAGAGAAAGAACCCTATTATTTTTGGTGGAGGTCAAAGGTCATCTGGGGTCACCGGGGGTCAAACCCTAAAAACTTCGTTAACACGATATCTCAAGAAGGGAAGCTCTGACAGTTCTCAAACTTAGTACATAGATGCCTCATATTGAGAGGAAGAACCCTATTGTTTTTGGTGGAGGTCAAAGGTCACCTGGGGTCACCTGGGGTCAAACCCTGAAAACATTGTTAACACAATATCTTGAGGTAGGAAGCTTGGATAAGTTTCATACTTTGTATGTAGATGCGTTACGGTAAGAGGAAGAACCCTATCATTTTTGGTGGAGGTCAAAGGTCATCTGGGGTCACCGGGGGTCAAAGCCTGAAAACTTTGTTAACACGATATCTCAAGAAAGGAAGATCTGACAGTTCTCAAACTTGGTACATGGATGCCCCATACTGAGAGAAAGAACCCTATTGTTTTTGGTGGAGGTCAAAGGTCACCTGGGGTCACCAGGGGTCAAACCCTGAAAACATTGTTAACACAATATCTTGAGGTAGGAAGCTTGGGTGAATTTCATACTTTGTATGTAGATGCGTTATGGTAAGAGGAAGAACCCTTTCACTTTTGGTGGAGGTCAAAGGTCATCTTGGGTCACCGGGGGTCAAACTCTGAAAACTTTGTTAACACGATATCTCAAGAAGGGAAGCTCTGACAGTTCTCAAATGTGGTACATGGATCCCCCATATTGAGAGGAAGAACCCTAATGTTTTGGTGGAGGTCAAAGGTCACCTGGGGTTACCGGGGGTCAAACCCTGAAAACATTGTTAACACAATATCTTGAGGTAGGAAGCTTGGATGAATTTCATACTTATTATGTAGATGCGTTATGGTGAGAGGAAGAACCCTATCATTTTTGTTGGAGGTCAAAGGTCATCTGGGGTCGCCGGGGGTCAAACTCTGAAGACCTTGTTAACACGATATCTCGAGGTAGGAAGCTTGGATAAATTTCATACCTTGTATTTAGATGCCTTATAGTAAGAGGAAGAACTCTATCATTTTTGGTGGGGGTCGAAAGTCATCTGGGGTCACCAGGGGGTCAAACCCTGAGACAGAGCTCCCAACCAGCACGGACTTTCCATATTCAGTACGGAAAATCATTGTTCTTATACAGGCTGTAGCTATTCATCTCAGAGGTACCTGGACCAAACAAAAATTGTCATGTTATCTGGTCTACAATTTAGTTGCATTTTCATGGAAAGGGCACCAAGTTTTTTGTAACCCAGACAAGCATACAGTAGTACTGTATTTTGTTGGCCACCAAGGTCCTTGCCAATCGTAGATTGCCAAGGCCATGGTCTCCTTAGTCATTTCATGCCAACCCTGTTGAGTGTCTGTCCTCAGACTTCTAAAATGTTCCTATACAACTCTCAACCAATCATTGCCTGCCCCCCCCCCCCCCCTTCAACCCTCTCCCAGACTAGATCCTGTTGGACAACTCCCTTGGACAATTTCCACCCTGAACAATTTTGAATTTTCTTGTGGGGGAAGTTATGGGAGAGGTATTGTTATTGCCATGGTTGGGAATTGTCCCAGTGGATGGGGGGATCAGGGTTGTCCATGGCGATGTTGTCTTGTCATGGTAAAGCTTGCCATAGTTCTGTTCCATACTGTCTGAAAGCAAATACTCTCAGTGACCAAGGATGAAGGGCAAAAACAATGCCTCAGTCCTCAGAATTTTGATCCTACAGTAGTCTAAAGGCATGGAAATAATTCATTACCGTTACTGTACTACGTGTAAATTGTTTTATAAACTACTGAACTGTTTTACAACTGTACTGCACACTCTGTATACTACAGTATGTATGTATTTTTAATTCTTCTGCAAATGATGACAGTTTACATAGCAGAGCATCCATTAACTTTTTGAATGTGAGAATTTCATCTTCCTATTTTAAGTTAGGAGCAGTAGAAGTTTCGAAACCTTGAAAATCACCCACAATTCCTACCAACATCCATAAAGCAATTGCAAAAATGAATTATAGGGTGGTTAAAGTGTACCTAAAGTCTTAAATTTCAAAACTATATGCTACAAAGTTTGAAAAATGCAACCAAATGGTCCAACTCCCATCTTCACAGGACATTCCTGAGCTGAGATATAAAACGTTGAAGCTTATTCACTTCATTTAAAATGGTGGATTGCGAAATAATTTGTGATGTCATTCTTGTACTACTCAAATTAACAGTCTTTGTTGTTCCTTGTTTTTTCGAAAGCCCCTGCACCTTGTGCCAAAATGTGATCACTGTCTCACTGTCATAGGGTGACTTGGCTACATAAGTTCTCTCCGTACAACATACCATGCAAGGGAACTGTAACTGTTTCAAGGTCCTATAAACATCTTAATTTCAAAAGGAAACAAAAGCAGTTCATGTGAGTTGTACAAGAAGGACTTCACAAATTATTGCGCAATTTACTATTTCAAATTAAGTGAATAAATTTCAACATTTTATATCTCAGAAATGGAGTAAGCTATGAAAATGGGAGTTGGATGAATGAAATTCATTTTCCAAACTCTAAAATATATGTTTTCGTAATTCTAGACTTTAGGTCCACTTTAATACAGTACTAATTATGCTCCTACTTGCCTCCCCTATTACTACTATTGCCTAATCATGAGAACTATATGGAAATCTGTGACATAACATACAAAAGGGAGTTGTCATTGGACCTAGCTTATAAGATTTCTCACATAATAAAACAGTTAATCTGCTCATTCAGCCTTCAAGGACAAACTTTTAGTGTTTCTTTGTATGGGCTTTGTTATTTTTGAACAGGGAGTTGCTGTTTGACATCAACTCCCTGTTCTTAACAAAAGCCTATTTAACAATAGAAATAGGCATTTATACTGACTACAGTATGTGCAACATTTGGGATCAATATTTTTACATAATTGTAGCTACAGGTATGGGTGCTCTCTCACCTGGAGAAACACTGAAGAGTAAGTGCATCTTGAGAACCTGGGTAAAAGATGTGAATTATGTAGAACTTCAGCATATCTTTTGTCAGTTGGGTGTTTTAATGTGCAGTATACAGCAACTGCTGAGTGAACACAGTTTTTAATTATCCATTATAAAGTGCATATATTATGAAATTACAATAAGTACTGCAATTTTACATTGTTATACTTGTTTTTTTAGTAAGTGCTCATCTTCCTTCATATTTCAGGGTACTGTAGAGGAAGAGAAGTCTTTCAATGATATCGATGAAGATGACCTCACTGGACTGGCAGCTCTTGCTCGGAAATTTGAGGAAAAATATGTAAGTTTCTTTGTGGAAAAGTTGTACTTACTTTGCTATGGGAAGAACATATCCATACTGCACAACAGGCTGAGTTGTGTAATAACTTCACAGATGTCATTTTCAGTTACATACCACACTGGAAATGAGCAAACTGTTTTCCACATATTAAAGAGGATACGGAATCCCTACAAACCAGGGAGTTGCCTGCCCAAAAATATTTAGGAATAGCCCTATAGTTCTAAGTACATTTGGTGACTACACTTTGATTAACATTCATTCAAACAATGCTCCTGCACTCTGGTTGGTCAGATTGACTTGTACAGTCAGTAGTATTTCCAATAAAGCTTTATACATACTGTCACTGTGTGTCAATATGGTCTCGAGCAAATTTAACTTAGTGCAGGCTTCTATCTTGGAGGTGTTCCAGAAAGGTGTTCTTTGTTTAAATTGGAGGAGGAGATAAAAGTACAGTAACCTTAGTTGGGAGAATTTCACTGTCTGAGGTGAGATTAGAGAGCCTTTAAATGATGCTGTGGATAAGTCTGTAAGTTTTTATACAGCAAGTCTTGAGGATGTGCAATGTATTTCAATTTCTGTTCGCTTTGTATACAGAGGCATTATTTCAGTTAACTCTTACAGTACAATGCATGCAGTCCTCTAGAATACAGTTTGTATAATTAATGGCATTGCAAACAAATATATGAAGGGTTAAATTCTAGTAATTTAATATATATTTGACTCCCAGTAAGCAGAAGGGTTAAGTATAGTTGCTCGTGAAATGAATACCCCCACCAGTCAGGTAGGGGGAATTTGATATTTGACTCCCAGTAAGCAGAATAATTTTAATATTAAAGATTGATAATTGTAAGCTTCTTGAAAAAAAGGGGAGGGGAGGGAACATACTTTAAAACACATACAGTACCCTGTAACAATGCAAAGGAATCTTGCCACATTTTCGTAGGCCCAGTCAGGATGAAACAGATCCTGCAAATGCTAGGTGATCTACAGTCACTAGCTTAGCTGCATTAAATATTGTGAAGGGAAAAAGCCCTGGCAAATCACCATCTTAGAGCCCCTGTTATGTGAGAAAATAGCCTTTACTTCAGACAGGGCTCGAAATAACCAACGGCACCGACGGTGATGGCCGTCAAGCCCTTTCTGATGGCTGTGATGCCCCTCAGTAAATGTCCATTGAAATAACATAGACCGAATGCCATTTTGCTCATTTTGGCCGTGCCCGTTTTCAAGCTTATTTCAAGCCCTGTTTAGATGTCATTTTTTGCTCCTTTGTGAAACTTAATGTTTTTAACCTTCACCCCACAACTTTATACTTTGTTCTACAGATGAATGCATCATTATGTCAGATTTTAAAAGCCTTTGTCCAAGTGACTAAGTTCTGAGTAATAAAGTGACATGGGAACTTTTAGACATGAACTTTCTATGAGCAGACAAAAAGTACTAAAATGCATTATTTCAGGGTTTACTATAACTGATATCATAGTTAAAAAAGTAAAATGAAGCATTTTTTACCCAAAAGATACAGTACCTTTCATTGTAATCAAAAAAGTATGATCACAGTAATTATACTTGGAATACTTGTAAAAGAAAGAGAAATGAAAAGCTGTATGCCCTCATATCCAACAGTTAATATAAACATGTATCCATATGAAAGGTCTTTTTCAAGATAAGGTGGACATAAAAGGCACTTAAAAGCCTGAAAATAGTATTTGCAAAGAGGTTACAAATCCTTTTAAAATGGAGTTTCTACTCAGATTATACAGTAACTTGCAAATCTATACGAGGTTGGTAATTCTTGGCTTAATGTCCAAAAGATAAAAGACCTTCATCAAAAATGGTTGTTAGACACTTCAGGTTTGGTATACAGCGACATGTAATTCTACTTTCCAGACCTTGTATAAAGTCCGATAACTCATTTACAATATTGTAACATGTTTACTTGTATCATCAGTTGCTCTTTCCTTCCAATACGGTTCATTTATGAATAACTGTATTTTACTTCCCAATTCATATTGTAGCATTTCAACTTCTCTTAACAATGAAATAATTACAGACAGTACTGAACAGATACTACTGCAGTACTGCTTCCTTCTGTCTGTATCCATACAGCCATAGACCAACTTCACCATATTACAGAGCAGCATGGTTTTAGTGCCTATAATAAATATCAATCAGTGTATTAAAAGGTCTAATGAAAGAAATGATCAAAGGACATTCATTGTCGTCCTAAAAGATATATAATTAATTGCTAGCATGAAGAGATGCCGAGATACAAAACTGCTTTTTTTAGTTACATTATCAATTATACAGCACCCATCATGTACTGTACTGTACTGTAGAGTGTTTGACATCTGTTCTCTGTAGATATCATTGAGTATGATACTGTACATAGGTCAGCCACTGTGTACATAAAGTATAAGGGCAGTTTGATGGAGTCGAAACCTTTTCACAAGTAGATGCTTGTCATACACTCTCCAAAGTACATAATTGTACATTATGCCAGCTGTACTGCAACTCGATCAAGTATTCTTCAGTACCTGAGGGGCACACCACCCTCCTTTGATGAGAACGTGTTTTTCCTTCCATCCTCCAGGGAGCTGCGAAAGGGAAGAAGAAGCGAAAGAGGCTGGAAGATGTTATGGATGTTGGACTAGGATACGATGAGAGTGATCCTTTTGTTGACAACTCCGAATGTGTGAGTACCGACCTCCGGGCAGAATGGACGGTAGAATTTTAGTGATGGTGTGACCTCAACAGACTGTAAAACAGAAGAAAGATGTTTGAGATAATGACAATAAACATTGGAGCAAATTTAAAATTTAGTTTAAATTTAGTCTGAAAGGCACAGTATTTGTGTTTGATATTGTTGAGATGCTCATTGAGACCTATGAAATGGAATATTATAGTTGAATGTCTGTTTATGGAGTGGAATGGGACAGTGATTGACACGTAATTTGATCTTTTATTGGTATTGTCTGGAGTTACTGAAAAAAAAAGTATTCACAAATGGTTGAAGTTTTCTTCAGACCTGAACATTGCTCCAGGTTGGAAGAAGAGGGGCGGGGCAAAAAAGAGGAGGGGATAAAGCTGCAATATTTTGGAGATATTGGGATTATTTTTAGAACCATTTATTACAAGAACAAGAAGAAAGCAGTCCATGGAGTTGCAAATCTGATCTCCCCTGTAGATGCATATCTTGTGGTTAGTAAAATTTCCCAACATACTGATAAGCAGATGATGACAAAAGACCACTTTTAGGTCATTTGAACTTCCTCGTACTAGCACTGTTTAAAAGTGTCTCATAAGTGTCTAATATGATGTGGTCATGGAAATTTTCTAACATACTGACATGCAAATAGTGGAAAAACCAATTTAGCTACATGTAGTTTGAGCTTTGACCTCTTGGGGCTGATTTTTGCATGAGTCAAGAATGGAATACTGTACAGCTTGGAGAAAAGGGAGTTTGTATAAATACAATTATTTAAGAATTCACAAAATTTCTCTAGCACTGCATTAGTAAATACTGAGGGAGTTCATTTTGCTCTTTGCACACAGTATGATGAGCTTGTACCATCTGTCTTGACCACCAGATTTGGTGGCTTTTACATCAACTCTGGAGAGCTTCATTTCAAGGAAATATCAGGTGACTCTGATGATAGTGATTTCCAAGTACAGAAAAGGAAGAAAAAGACGCAAAAGGTAACATTCCATTCCTTTTAAACCAGAGGATATACATACGGTATGCAGATTAACTTAGTTTGTGATATCAGGCAACATGTACATTGTTCTTGTACAGGCCTGAAGTTGCCTGAACTTGAGTGAATGATTTTAAAAGCCTTCAAAGTCCTTGGACATTCTTATTTACATGTGATAAGGGTTAACAGTGCTTAGATTATTTAAAAACATTTAAGCTATAACTAAGTGATTTACCTATGGAAGATATATTGCTGCTTGGGGTTGTCAGAAGTCTCACTCATTTTGCTTTGTACTGTATACAAGTAAGTTTATGATTTGTGTAAATTTTAAGGCAATGTATATAAACTGGTTTCTTCAGGGAAGTTTGGGTTGTGGAGAAATGTGTAAAATTATTGCTTTTGCTGCTCTTTAAATCTAAGTGCTGGTTGAGTTTTACCTGTGCTGAACAGTGTAGTTGTATTCCCTTGCATAGCAGAGAATGGATGTTGACTTAATGTGAACATGCCACATTTGTAACAAAATCAGTTTGATATTTTATTTGTTATTTACAGAGGAAGAAGAGAAAAGCTTTGGATAGTGATGACGACAAGCAAATAAAATCTAAGAAACGCCAGCTGTCTGGATCTTCCGATACTCCAAAGAAGAAGATAAAGAAGAAACTTCATCGTCAGTTTAGCAGGTATGAGTAACAAGGCTGCAAGAACATAAGCTGTTGAAGGTTTTCACCAGTTGGTCCTTCCATATTAGCACCTCTTCCTGCATTATACAACTCCAACTGTGTGCTTAAATTTTTACTATTTTAACGCTTAAACACCCTGTTTTTATGAGAAACTGTCAGATTGAAGAAAAGTTGGGAGATGCATCAATAAAATCAAGCATTGAAAGGACAGGTTAAGTAAAAGTTTTAACAAAAAAGAAAACTTGACTGGTTGTTAGGTGACTATGTAAACCACACAACCTCTGTCTCCTTGTAAACTCAAATAAGCTCCCAAGTGCATTCAAGATTACAAGAAAAAGGGAGCCAATTTTTTCATTTATGTGGTTTCCTGTAAGTCCATCTTAATTTTCACCCTTGGTGATATTAATGTTCCATGTGGTCGGTCTTACCATATGCTTCGTTTGTCTAACTTAGTTTTATTTGATCTGTAGACTGAATGGCAAGCAATTTTTAGCTCAAACCACTGAACCAGCTATAGCTATTTGAGGTATTGCAATCAGCCACCATCGCTCTCTCCATCTATCATGTCTGTCAACATTATTCAATGAGCTCTGAAACATTCATTTTGCAGTGTATGTTGATGTAACTTGTACTCAATGATAAAAGAGTGTGGGGCGACTTTTGACCAACAGGAAGTGGAGATCAGAATCACTAGCGGCTAGTATGTGAAAATCTCAAATCTGTATCTCCTTTCTCCCCGAGCACATATTCTTGCAAGTTTGTCATAATGTTCCTCAAGTGGTGCTTCTTTCAGGGTGTATATATAGTTTGGGTACTAAGTCATTTAAGGTCATTAGAGGTCAAAAGGAGGAAATTTTTTTATTTGAAATAATCTTTAGTGGTTTTGATGAAAAGAGAAACCTATGCAGTCATGATGGCGTGTGTGTATGTGTGTTTGTGACGCTTCTTGTTTACACAATATCTCAAGAGGGAAACTCTGACAGTTCTCAAACTTGGTAGGTAGATGCCCCATATCAGGCCAAAAAATTCCCCTAAATGTCTCCACAGCAATTCTGTAAAAAAATTCTGTGGAGACAACAGCTCTCCGCGGCATTTTATGGGATGTCCACAGCATTTTTAAAATTCCCTCGCATGGCCACAAGTTGTGTCAGCAGCCCAACGCGTTCCATGGAGTACGAGTCTACCATACACTGCACTGTTCATGAGATGTTACCCAGTGCAGTTCATCTAATGTTGAACTGAAACGCAGTGTAAAGGGCTTTCATCAGTACCTTTGTTAAGACAGGGGTGGGGGATGGTGGGGCACAGTGTTCTTGTCTGCTGGTAACTGATGACACCCCCCCCCCATATAGCAATGGAAAGAGGATTTAGAGTGGTGCTAGTTTCATATGAACTAACTGGGTTCACTTTGCATGCCAGACTTGAAGTCATGAGTCTATCAGCTTCTCGTAACAGTATATGTATAGCAAAGCTCAAAAGACTTTCAAAATATTTAGCTAAGTTGGTTTGACAAGCAAAGACCCTATCTTGACCATAAATAAGTCTGAACACTCATATCAACATCTTAGACAACATTTGTTAACATTTTGGAACAAAAACGATTGGGAAATTTTAGACCCTGTAGCTCTACAAGTAAGCAGACAACTTTTGCCATGTATTGTGTTGCTTTAGCATCTGAGTAGGCCTATCCATGTATTTTACACGTTAGGCAACGACAAAACTGCAAAGCCCCTCTAAAGAAATGTGCCTCGTGGGGGGAAACCTCCTCATTAAAAGTTGTCAGTATATTACAGGTAGTTGTTTGAGAGTCTTTGAACATGTCAGGTGAATGTTTTGTCTAGGGGTCAACCGATAATCGGATCGGATATCGGATCGGGCCGATGTTAGGACTATCGGTAAAACATCGGATCGGCAAATTATAGCAAATTGCACTTGCCGATGTTTGCCGATGTTCCGTGCGTCGAAAATTCATTTACGTACATCGGGGACGTATAGTGATAGTGATTTCTTACAACAAAGAAATGAACAGATATATAGGATTAATCATTTTATTACGACCGACAATAGCCCTTGTGATGAACTAGGGCTGTCAATTGTAGTTTAATCTTCTAAATTCCGTATCAACAGCGTAAACTGGCTCTATTGACAGGCACTGTGATATTGGCAATATGCACAAGCTTTTAAAATCTGTACGTAGAGTCTAGCGATCATGTCCACCCACTTTTAGTTTCAATTCACCGAAATTTTTCAATGAACGAAACGAAGTGTGGAATTCGCAGTCATTAATTGTATGTTTGATATAGGGCCGAAATGTACGCAAACACGGATACCTTAGGAATGTACATGTTCTGTACAGAGAAGTTCAAGTGAAATGCACCATGAAAGCACAGTGAAGCTAGTGCATGTGTAGGTCCGTAATTGTATGCAAACACCCATACATTAGGCTACGCACCTGTTCTGTAATGACGTTGACGCACATAGCAAGAACATGGGGCGTGGTCCGGGAAATAACAGTGTTTTTCGATCGCTGCTTGTAAGACTAAATTTCCAGTTGTTAGCCTACATCATAGTTTGCAGTAGTTACGGCGGATGCTTTTTATGTAAGACATGCATGTTCATTTGTGTGAAATTAAGAGTGCCATGTGCTTTTTATGGCTTTCGTAATAAACGATGTCTGCAACATCACCCCGATACCCAAAACTCCTACAGTAGCTGCATAACTTTGCACACAGCAAGCTCTCTAGCTAGCATGGAACAAATATTTACATATGGCTATATAGTACATGCATGCATGCATTACGTACTGCTGTATGAAATGCTCAAAACAAATTTACACGTGTAAGCCTGCACAATCTGTTTATGTGTAGGTAAAGCATGGTAGGATGGCGCGAAATGGCCAAGTACATGCACTGAAATTGCGGGCTTATTTCTGTTTTAACGTTCATTATTGCGAGCGACTTGGGCTACGAACAGAGATCGAAAGGTATTGCATTTTGTTACGGTAATTAGTAGGCTTACTTTGAGTAGGTGAAAGTCAGTTCAATCACGGAATTATGTGCTATGAATGAAGAGTCACCGATAATCCGCCGATTGCTTATTTGCGAAGCTTTATTTGGTCATAGAATTGTCATATAAACATCGTTTTGTGAATGAAAGGTATAAGCAAAACATGGAGGGGAATTTTTTAAAGGAAATTCATTTAAGCCGATGTGCATGCATAGGCATGGCTCACGAGGAATAAGGAATGTTTGATCGCGCAGTGAAACGATGTAAAAGCATTGATAGCGAAAATATCGGATCGGATCGGATATCGGCCGATGTTGTGATAAAAACATTGGACATCGGATCGGCAGCAAAAAACAACATCAGTTGAGCCCTAGTTTTGTCATTTTTAACAAATTTTTGGTTACGTTTGGTACTGAAAAACGATGTGTTTTGAAATGGTACTTTCTGCAGTACAACATGTATGCAGCAAGCTGTAGATTACGTGTGCAGTCGAACCATATACTTTGGAGCTGAAATCTCTTCCATTTTTGAATCAAAAACTTGCATTCATGGTCACAGATGGCAAAGATTATTTTGAAAGAATTAATCTTTTTTCTGTGGGGTGAGCAGTTAAGCTCTAATCATAGAGTCAAGGCAGAAGGAAAAGTTGATTTTGTAGCCTATTTTCAAACCTATACTGCATAATTAAGGTTTGCCATGAAACACATTTATGGGTATGTGATATGGCGGCTGCTGAAGGAAAGCCAGTGTATTAAACACCTGTACGAATTGGTAGATCATACAGCTATTAGCTAGAAAGAAAATGATAGCTACGTAGCTGTGCATTACAACCAGTTTGTCTACGTAAAATTCCGATGTCCGTGGGAAAGAAATGTTACATAGACAATGTTTTAAAAAAATTTAATATGAGAACTGCAAATACAGAGAGAATGATCGACAGCAAAAACATGCCGCCGTTTCTAGGTATAATCGGCGGCAAAACCAGCTGCCACAGCGGCTTTTGCCGTCGATGCCGTCGATTATTTTTTCCTCTGCATATTGAGAGGAAGAACCCTATTGTTTTTGGTGAAGGTCAAAGGTCATACAGGGTCACTAGGGTCAAACTCTGAAAACCTTGTTTACATGATATCCCAAGGTAGGAAGGTGGGATAGATTTCATACTTTGTATGTGGATGTATTATGGTGAGAGGGAGAACCCTATAATTTTTGGTTGAGGTCAAAGGTCATTTTTGGTTGAGGTCAGGGGTCAAACTCTGAAAACTTTGTTTACACGATATCTCATGGCAGGAAGCTTTGATAGATTTCATACTTAGTATGTGGATGCGTTATGGTGAGAGGGAGAACCCTATAATTTTTGGTTGAGGTCAAATGTCATTTGGGGTCACCAGGGTCTAACTCTGAAAAGCTTGTTTACACGATATCGCAAGGTAGGAAAATTGGATACATTTCATACTTAGTATGTATATGCATTATGGTGAGAGGAAGAAACTTGTCATTTTTAATGGAGGTCAAAGGTCATTTGGGGTCACCGGGGGTCAAACTCTGAAAACCTTGTTTACACGATATCTCAAGGTAGGGAGCTTGTGGATGTGGATGCATAATGGTCAGAGGTAGAAGCCTATTGTGTTTGGTGGAGGTTAAAGGTCACCAGGGGTCACCAGGCATCAAACTCTGAAAACCTTGCTAACATAATATCTCAAGTTAGGAAGCTTGGATAGATTTCAAACATGGCATGTGGATGCGTTATGGTGAGAAAAAGAACCTCATTGTTTTTGGTGGAGGTCAGAGGTCATCTGGGGTCCCCAAGGGTCAAAGTCTGAAAATCTTGTTAGCACTATATCTCGAGGTAGGAAGCTTGGATAAGATTTCATAGGTAGTATGTATGCTGCCTTATGGTCAGAGGTGGAACCATATCGTTTTGGTGGAGGTCATAGGTTGTCTGGGTTCACTTGGTTTGCAATTTACTTAATGACACCAAATGTGGAAGAAAGATAGCAGTTGTAACAGGGGGTGTATAATTATATTATTCAAGTGCTTCATGCTACATACTGTACATTTGCTTAAAATGTGTTTAGATTGGAGTTATTTAATTTTTTTTGGCTTTGAACAACCGCTAAGCTTCCCCCAACCCCATCTTATTCCTGGCTGTTCATTCCACCTGTCCTTGTTGATTCAAATGCCAGTGCTAAACCCATAAGATGCAGTTTTTTTAGTCCTGTTTTTTGAAATTTCTGTAATATCTATCTACAAACTACATATATACTGTAGCATTTTATTTTTTAAATCAGTCCCACATGCTTTTGAATTCCAGTAAGAACTCCTTTGTTGAAAACAGAAAAGAAAAAAATTTGTTTAAGAATATCCCTAAAACTTCTTGGATCTCAGAGAACTTAGTCCAAACCACATCATTATAATTGAAACACTGTTTGCATTAATTTATAAATAAATGAGGTTAATTTTCACACTAACTTGTGGGGCACATTTATATTTCTCAAAGGGCACCAAGGGTGAACAGAAGATTTTGTGTTATCTGGTGTACATTTGGAACTATTTTGTTAGCAGTGGCACAAAGGCCAATCTGGCCTTGAAAAGTATGCCCTTTTGTAGGGCACCAAGGCCATAGTCAAAACTAGAAGGCCACGGCCTCTGTGACCTTTAGCCATGCCATTAAGAGAAACTACACAGAAATGTTGGACAGAGTTAATGCCTCAGAGGTGTCATATGTTCTCAAGTGGTACACTTGTCAAGAGTGGTAATAAAGGATTTGTGCTTTAAGTGTTGAACATGATATTGTGCTCAAAGAACTAACACTGGAATGGTTTATGACTTGATATTATGTAATTATTAATTCAGTAGCACTTTGGTTTAATTTAAGCTAAAACTTGTATCATAAAGGTAAAATGTTTACAGCATTGGAGAATAGTATCTAGTACCCTTCCATACTTAAATATCTCACACATGGCTTCTAAATTGGGCTTGAAAGTGACTGGGGATCCCAGAATTCTAACACAGGGATTCCTTTGTCATGCTTTCCTCTCTGTGGAACTCATCTCCACAAATATTTCCATCTCGTTACAGGAGTTGTATTATCAGTACTTATTGTTTGCTATAGTTGTCTATATTTGAAACATCTGTTTTTTCTTTTTTTTTTTTTTCAGTGGTATCGATGAAAAGAAGAAGAAAAAGAAGAAGCTGAATCTTCCCAAAGCTCCAACAATTGCAGAATTGTTAAAGACAAAGAAGGACCTTTCGAGTGAGACTACCAAGAGTACAGGGCCCCAAAATTCAAATGGTCCAGGTATCCTCAATGGGCCTGACATTTCACAAGTCCCAGTCAGTGGTGGTGGGGCGCATCCTCTTGAGAATATTGATCCATCACTGGATCTTGGTATGGCCCATTTACCCATGGACAGTGATATGGCAGCCATACTTAATGACACTTTGGCAGGTATGGGTGATGGGGATGACTTAGCTGATGTTGATATGTTAGGATTACAAGCAAACGGAGAGCAAGAAGAGGAAGAAGTCAAGATGCCGTTAGATATTCCCAGTCAACTAGAAAAAGATGTGAATAAAATTAAAGAGGTAAGAATCTTTTACAAGAATGGCCGAAACTTAAATTATTTTTAGTACTTAAAAAAGAAGTCAACCAGGTAAGAATCTTTTACAAGAATGGTCGAAACTTAAATTATTTTTAGTACTTAAAAAAGAAGTCAACCTGGGCTTTCTGCATGCAGTTAGATTGTACTTGTTCTCAAGATATTTAGTTAGCAGTTACGTTATGATGTATTTCTGGAAATGAACTTGAAGCACACTGGGGTAACATGATACAATAGCCAAAGATAACTAAATCTACCGCCCTAGAAGGACGCCCTCCATCTCCACTGTGCTACTAGTTTACCAGGGTCTAGTTGCGGGTAGGTGGGAATTACATGTGTAAATAGGTGGTAAGTATCGGGGCTCGTAAATTCCCAAACAAGGGAGTTTTGGGGATTCTGGTTTGTTTTCCGTTTGCATCCATCTTACACCTCTGAACTCAAACGATTTCTTGTAATGTGACTTTGTGAGGAGCATACTGGAATTTTGCAACCATAACCCATTTAGATAAACTGGTGCCCTTATTTAATTCAAGGTCAAAAGAATACACTGAAAAGCAAAGAGAACAAAACATTGTTCATCAACATGAAAAGTCATTAATCTTCCTTCCTTCAAGTTCACTTTAAGAGTTATTTCAACTCCTTAATAATGCTTCAGTGTTTTAACTTTAGTCAGGAATATATATGACTCACATTGAATATTGAATCACATCAATGCAAATATCTTCATTGTTTATTCAGTTGTTGAGATATAAAAATGTGGAAGTTTATCGATGCAGTTTGAAATAGTTGTCGTATGTCTTCATTGTACAATTCACAATGAATGCTTTTGCTTCCTTTTGAAGTAAAATATTTATGTATGCCCTTAAGAAAATTTCTCTTTTCTTGCAAACACATGTTGTGAGGAGAAGGCTTGTATAGTCTAGTCACTCTATAGCAATAGAAGTAATTGCCCTTTGATTCATAGAGTAGGAGCTTTAGAAAATACAAAGAAACACAAAGATGGTAGTTTGAATAGCACAAGAGTGGCATTAGTTATTGCACAATCTTCTGTTTTCCATTGAGTCAGTTATTTCAATATTTTATGATATATCTCAGCACAGGATGTCCTGTTAAGAGTGCATTTGGACAGCTAAAATTTTGAATCTTTGAAACAAAAATTTTCATAGTATTAGAGTTCAGTTACTCTTTAATGACTGACCAAGGAAGAAATGCACACCAGCTTTCTCATGAGATATTAGACTGAAACACATTGTTCCTTCTTTTTGTGGTTACCATTGCAGTAAAGTTTGTGTGTGTTTGTTTGTATGTGATGCTCAAACCTGTGTACAAGCAAACTCATGGTAGGAGTATGAGGTCACAGTTCTTGGTAGATCTTGGTGTGAAGTACCCAATTGCTTTTATTGCCAGTATCATGCATGCATAGTAATGAGTGGGTGGGGCTAAACTTAAAAATTGTAAAAGTGCAATTGATATCCCCCAATCAGGATGGCAGATTAGCTTCATATTGAGCATTTGTATGCTAACAGGTAGAGGTAAGAGGCTTTGTGGTAGCAGTTCATCATTGTCATGTATTCATGAGTGGGTGGGGTAACTTTTGAAAATGGTTGAAAATGCTTGTGTATAAGCAAACTCATAGAAGGAAAGGTCTGCTGTGCACAGTACCCGGCAGGTATGTTGATCCCATTATGAAGTTGTGCCCTATTGCTCTTGTTGCTAATATCATGCATAATTAGACAGAGCCATTTTAAAGACTGCATACTTATACCTCCCTTATGCCTAAACATTACAGGTGGACCAGGTTTAAAATAACCAACGTAACAAAATTCATTTGGAATAACAATAATTATTGAAAAAACAATAACTGGTAGGTATATCTACCCTGGTGTGAAGTTGTGCCCTTTTGCTTTTGTAGCCAGTATCGTGCATAGCAATGAGTGGGTGGGGCTAAACTCAACAATTATAAAAGGGCAATTGATATCTCAACCAACAATTAAGGTAGTAAATTCCTTTGAAATAATAATAATAAGTGCAAAAACAATATAGATATATTGACCAAAGTGTGAATTTGTTCCAGGTTGCTTTTATCACCCAATCCTGAACATGATATCATGCATGATAATAAGTCTAGAGACGTGTAACCCTAACCTTAATTCATGTCTCTAACCCTAACCTAACCTCGATTCATGATATAAGGCATAATATGCATACCTGGAGACTCAAATGTGACACCTTACAAACAAAACATACGGATTTGGTGCTTGCTCAATCCTCAACTTTTATAGCCAATATCATGCATAGTAATGAGTGGGTAGGGCTAAACTTAAAAGCTTTAAAAGGGCAGTTGATATTGCCTGTGACACAAGTAACTGTTTTGACATCTAACCTTCATGGAAATATGGCCAGTTTAATGATAACTATCTCTACTTGAAGTAGTGCTCATGATCTTCTTGATTACTCTACAGTACTTCAAATTCACTTTAAGCCAAAGTTATTACACAATTTAACAAATAATTAGATGACACCAGTTTCCGGCATTTTAACCATCATGGACCCATCTCGGTGTGGAATTTATTTGTCATGCCATATTTTCTGGTAACTTTGACTGCAAACAGTATTTAAAGATTCTTTCATGCTTTGCTTTTTTCTTTTCACTGCAGGCAGCAAGAAAATCTATGGAGGGCAAATGTAAATTTTTTACGCCTACTGTGAATAGTTTATTATTAGAGTGAGTATACAAAGATGTGTGGTCACATGACTTTTAGTTGATCAATAATCTGTTCTAATGTAGCTTGTCTGTTTTTTTTTTTTTAAATTTAACAGCTTGTGATGCACTTGAAATGACAAGTGTTCTCATAAAATTAACTACAGTGACTTTGCAACGAAATACTTTTAGGTGATTGAAGATGGCAATGTAAGATTTCTAAGCAGTGGCAAAAGAAATGTAATAATATATCTGTGGAATTGTCCCACACCAGACCCGTGAGTTTTAGATTTTTATCCCTGTAAGCCATATACAGGTAATGTGGGTGCCTCTCATGAATTTTCTCTACAAGAACAAGCACTGTAGGTCATTTCAGATCATTTTAGATGTAAATTGATAGAGTTGGTTCTCAAAAACACCCCTTGAGGCTTATTTCACACCTTTGTGCAGGTGATTTGGTTCTTTTATATATATGTAAAAAAAAAAAAAAAACCTTGTCTGTCTTGGAAGTCTGCTTTATGAAGTGTTCTGTAACTGTTCAATTTTTATTTGCAATGCTTAGTTTGAGATTTATCCGCAGACAAAAAAGGTGTCAAGGAATTATTCCTCCACTGGAGGGGTGGGGGAAAAGGGTGTTACAACTAAATTTCAATTATGTATGAAAATGAAAAATTGCCTTTGGTCCTCCACATTTTGAAGGAGGCTGCAACAAACTGGAATGGCACAGCAAAATAAAATTCATCAAGCAATTGTTTCTTCCCGTTTGCAGCTGTTACAGTAATGTGCTCTAAAATGTTAGATATATTTCATCGTTAATCGTAAAACTTCACTAGCATACCTTCAGTGAATTCAATCATTTCTTTTCAAAATCTGTTTGACTCTATTTTTACGTGGATGATGTTGAAGTGTTTAACAAACTGACAAGGAGAAACTTTGGCATTGAACCATCATAACAGCTCTACAGCCCTGTCCATAAATGCTAGTGAGATTATCACAATTGTAAATAGATGCTTTTATTATAAACAAAAAAATAGGTTCCATGCTTTTTTTCTTTCTAAGAGCTAACATTGAAAATTTTGTAAGTGTTCAGTTTTACTTAATAAGTCTCTGTAGTTAGATTAGCTTTTTAGGCTGTCAGCATTCTATGAAGTTGAGTCTTAGCATTGTGAATATATACATACCTCTCTGCAAAACATACAGTAAGCATTGTCTACCTCATCACATGTTGAATAGGATCCTGCTTACTGTGTGACAGGTATGCACCTATATACCATCATGTGTTTGAGCCTATTAGGCTTTCTACACATCATGTAGCCAGTCAGGCAAATAATTTTTTTAATTTGTCCAATCTGCCATGTGGGAATTTTCTCTCTCAAGTGTAAATACTTTGACCACGCCTGGCTGGACAGCAGATGTGAAAAGGACATGATAAGATATCTACAGAGAAAATATGAAAATATGTTCTTTGCACTCTCTATAGCAAACCGGGTTGTTACTGGACCAGTTTTAGTGGTGGACTCCAGCTAAAGAGTCCAACCAGAGTGTACCTAGTGAAACATGTAATTGTTGAAAAGAGTGGGGTATATTCTTGATTTATTGGCCCTACTCATTGGGTACTATTTCAACAATCAGTGAAAATACCACAAAAAGGTTGATTTTCCTTCTTACATTGTCTAAAACCAGTTGAAACCATCACAGTTACTACAACTGGAAGGGAAGTTAGTACCGGATAGCACCATGCTTGATAGCCATTAGTCCTAGGTGCTAAGAACATTCCTGGGCGAAACCGCCCAGCACCACCCACCGTAACTCTGACCAAGTGCACAAACGTTAGTTGTGTAATAAAGTTCAGGCAAGTTTGTAAAATTGTAGTTTCTCAAGTGCAAGCCCTGAGTAGTTTCAAGAGTGAAGCAAGGGATGAATGTGGCATGATCTGGTCACATGACATCTGGATAAATTTGTATTTGCTCAGGAGATAGCTGAAAGGCCAGTCAATTGACTAGAACAGAGAATGCCCTTCACATATAAAAAGGAGTAAAAGGATCCTGGCATGGTTCCCTCCTTCCTGTCACCCACTTCCAAATACCAATTGTTTATAGTCCTCTGTTGTACTTTATGTACATATTTTGGCATCTTAAGCCCCATCTTACATGATCATAAATTTGGTTGAAAACATCCTACATTTGTTTGACAATGTTCATGGACAAACCTCTGATGGTGTGGACTGCTTTTCCAACAGATTTGAACAATGTTCAACATGTATGAAGGTGTTTGAACTTTGAGCTGCATCTCTCATCTTAACAAGTGTTCCTAACAAGTGTTCAAAAGTTTGTATGACAATGTTCGTGGACAGATGTATGATTTTGTAGACAGGCCTTAAAATTTGGTTCATATGAACGTTTTGATCGTAAATTTCCTTTATATTTTGAAGTCAAAGTATTTATTGGTACATCTTACATCAGTTTTGATTTTAAATAATTTCTACTTGACCTTAATCATGTAGCATTGAAAATCAGACACGGAACCTGACTTGTGGGAAGAGATCTACAATTTATAATCACCTGGCTTATCATCTTCCATGCTCTAAGGACACTCTCTTGAAGAGGGCTAAAAAGTTACGACTAGGTGCTCAAGACAGTCAATTGAAAGAACCAATTATCAACCTGAAAGAAGGTGAAGTATTCCTCCCTCGTTACTGCTATTAGTCATAATAATAATTTTTTCTGACACAGCTGCCTTTGTTGTTTTGTGAAGGATTTTTGTGCAGACTGGATGTGATGGCTTCACAAACCAAGCTATATCTCTATTTTTTGGCAGAAATCACACAGCCAGCTATGCAGGCTGGTGCAAGCTGTGTATTGTGTAAAGTTGGCTGGTGTACTTGTCTGCTACTTCTACTTCTGTAAATGTGGAATTTTACATAGAGACATACTGTTTGTCAAAGTTCCTTACAGTAAGGAAACAGAGTATGTATGTCGACTGCATGCAGCATTCCGTCAAGTCATGAAATCTTCCTCATATTTTTGTTTGTAATGTAACTTCAAATGCCAGTTTGAATTGGTACTGCTTTTGTTTGCTTATGTGCAATTTCTTTAGTTTATTGAATTTACATAAATTTGTACTCCAAACAGTTTCATTGTTTTCACTGTATCAGCTGAAATTGCAGAGTATACTGAAGTAATGTTTCTACTGAAATTGTCTGAATTCTGTTCTTTTTACAGCCATATCTGAAGTAATGCCAGCTCAGATTGAGAGATATCAAGAAGAATGTATTGCTGCTGAACAAGCCAAACAGGAGAGGTAATCATTCACCTGGTTAATAATTTTTGGTTGTGTGTTGAGAGAGCATGGTGGCCTATTGGTTAAGGTGTTGGACTTGTGATCTAAGGATTACAGGTTCAACTCCCACCTGGGTCATTATGTTGTGTTCTTGGGCAAAATGGGTACCTATGGGGTACATTGTCATCAGGCATGCCGTTAGAGCTACTGCCACACTGGAGGGATTGTCTCCGGGTAGTTTAATCGTTGAGCAGGGGTAATATTGTGCTGCACCTTTGATTAGGATTGCCTAGATATTGGCGCATTAAAAATGCAAATATTTTTTAACCAGGGCTTTTGCAAACAGTCATTAGTCTTGTGTATGGTGTTTATAAATGGGGGTGGGGGTGGGGGAGAGTTAAGATTGGTTTGATGCATGCAAGTCTGCATTATCTAGTGTAGTCTTGTACATTTACTCTGGGAAATATTGCCCAGTTAAAGAATGTTTCTATATGATGACAAAAAATGTATGCAGGATATTCAGATTGTTATAGTATTCTAGTTCAGGGCTGTAAATGTTATCTACTTTGTTTCACTCTGGAACCACTAGTAGTGGGAAAGCTCACATGGGCCTGCATTTAAATATACATTCCACCTGACTAACACAGTCAAGGACAGAACCCCAAATGTTCTTCTTGCTATGAAGCTTCATTGCCACCAGTCTGTGTGTTTGGCCATAGCTCTGGTCATACAGTATGAACCACTTATATATTGCCACACAAATACATGAGGAAGAAGGTATTGAGGTGTGTGTGTGAGTGTGGGGGGGGGGGGGGTGACACAACCAGGCTCCAAGTGACTCCAACTTATCCTACATTCTCTTACTTTGTGGACCTTCCTCTTACTCCTATTTTTTTCTTAAAAAAATAAAAATGTCCTACATTTTTCTGCTTTGTCCTACTTTTTGGACTAGCTACCATCAAAAATAAAATAAACAATGCACTCTGTCTCTGGCTTGCTAATTCAAACCAGCCTAATCTCACAAATTTTGTCTCAAGCAATTGGTAACAACTTTACATGCTCACAGAAATCCCTCGTATATGTCACAGAATCAAGAACAAAAATAAAATAATTTAGTTCAAACACTTACAAGTCACTTGTTCATCACAAAAATTTGTAGACTGTTTTGCATTCTTCAGACCTGTATGCACCAGAAAGTTATTTTCTGACAGAAAATTTACAGAGTCAAAGTTAAGAGGAAATTTGTGTCTTGAGAGTGCATTTCTTACTATTTAGGCACCTCAGATGAGGATTTTTACCTCAACCTCAACCCCAACCATGGGGGGGCTGAGGTGGGCATTGCCTTGTATTTGTTTGCTAAAAGACTTAAAAGAAAATTGTACAGCTCAATTTGGTGGCTGTGTTGTTAAAGGGAAATATTGTTTTTATGGTTTAGAATTTTTTTGTATCTTTAAAACCATGATTTAAAGGTGTAGAATGATACGCATCCATAATACAAAGACAGTTGGGTTACTTCAAGAAATATTTCAAGTTCATCACAGAAAGGCCTCTACTACTTTTTCGCTCATGAAAAATTCCTTTACACAAAATTTCAAATGATTCAACATTCATGACTCTTTTAGTGCATAATTTATGTGGGAAGTTAAAGTAAAACTTCAGTGTTTTCGTGAGACTGAGTGGTTTAGTAAGGCATGTCCATGTTCCGTGTTGGTAGAGTATAAACCGTGTTTTCTAATATGTAATTGAAATATAACTGTCTTTTAAGTTCAAGTTCATTTAATAAATTTACATTGCTCACTATTCCATGGGAATCTGTGAGGTAAATTGTCATCGGGCTGTTAAAGCAGCTGCTGCACTGGAGGGATTAATTCAGGATGATTGATCGTTGAGCAGTGGTAATTTCCTCGATATCGGTACATTAAAAATGCAAATATTATTATATTATTCAAATTTTTTTTTCCGTTGCGCCTTACAAAAGAGAAAGTGAAAAAGAGCAGCTGTAAAATTAGGGGTTTAGATACCATTGAAGGCACAACTGAAGAAGTAGGTTTTCAACAAGCTTTGGAATTGTTCCAGAGACCCTGCTGACTCAACAGGCAAGAGCAAGTCATTCCATAAATTAGGACTGTGGATAGTGACAGCATGCTCACCAAACATGGAACGGTATCTGGGAACAGCAAAATTGAGAGTAGTTTCATATCTCAGTGCCTATCTGGTTTCTTGTAGAAAAACATGTGGGAGAGGTAAAGAAGTGATATGTTGTTTAGGGCTTTAGAAACAAGAAGCAGGATCTTGTATTGCATTCTGTAAAAGCACTGGGAGCCAATGCTTCTCCTTCAGCCAGCCAGCCTAATGATGGTTTAGCCTACTATTGTTAGCAACTTGTTTGGCAGCGTAATTTTGCACAGGCTGTATCTTGTATATGATACACTTGGATAACCTGTAAGCAGAATATTGCAGTAATCAATACATATCAATATATCAATATAGCTGTGAACAAGTAGATGTGTAAGTACGGTAATAGTGACTTGGCTGAAGAATTTAGCACACCGCCTGGTGTTATCGAGATGATAAAGTGCAGCTAGACTTATTGACATGGTGCATGAGAAACAAACCAAGAAAGTGTCCTCTCTGCCTGAATCATGGGGGTAAACAAATTTCTGCTGGGTGGATAAGAAAGCTGTAAGCTTATATTAAAACATATTGCATCAGTCTGAAGTCATTAAACCTTTATTCACAGAGTAGATAAAAACTGATATGAATACAAAAAACCCTCTGCAAAATATTGAAATGACAAAAAAAAATTTCCTTGCCCTCCCTCAAACCATGAATATCTGAATTCATTAGATATCTGTTTGGAACAGTTTTCTGTTGTTATCTTTAAACATATGGAATAACAAAGATAGAAGTATTTGTAGAAACTAGCATTGCATACTGAGGCACACCTTGTGGCCATGCTGATGCATTTGGTAAAATAAAAGCTACTAAAAACAAAGTGAGCGGGCAGTTTCTTATGGCTTTTTCTGCAGAATTGAAGAAGAGGAGAAAAATGATAAGAATGCATCCCAAGATGAAGATGAGGAAAAAAGCCGAGGACCAAAGAGTCAAGCTCCAAGGAAGAAATTCTTTTGGACAGACCACCTGAGGTATGAAATAGTGACTCTCAGATCTTGATCATGTATAAAAGAAAAGGGGAGAAATGATGAAACTGGATATTGGTTGTGTAAAAGAAAAAAATGACGATGAAAGTGGATGTTGAGCTTGATTTGTAAAGGACAGTATATACTCATTGTTGCAGTTGAGGTTTCCGTTTGACTTACAAAGGATAAGGAAGGGGTTTGATATCTGCTTCACCGTTAGTAGTCCTGTAGAAATTTTATCCCATCCCATAGGGTGGCCAATTACTGCACAAATGTACCTTTATTGTTCTATTGAAGCCTCTTGACCTCAAAAAACCTCAAAGCACATTCCAGAATGTGGCAGAAAAGTTTTCTGCTTCTTTTGCTTATTTTATTAATTTTCCTTTAAAGCTAACATTTGTTGTAATTCATTTCACTAACTTATCCTTCATTTTGAGTTTCAGGAAAATTGCACTTGTATTGCTTACAGTACCAACCTAACCTTAAAGCTTTGTTCTGCACAAGACACATTTCCAGGTTTTAGGAAACATGAATATGTTGGCAGGAAACAAAATTGAATGTACTGAAGTATTACGCAGAAGGCAGGGTTGTTGCCAGTCATACAGTCAGTTAACAATTGGTTTTTGTCTTGTGGCAAAGTCTTATCATAAGAAGATTAAAATTTTGTACTCTTGTCAAAAAACACCTTGCATAGATGATTTCAGTTGTCAGCATATGCTGTTCTGCAATTTTGCATATAATAAAACAAATATTTTCAGTCTAACTCTGTAGACAGGCCATGAAATTCCCAGATCTTTTGTTCTACTTGTATACAACTTCAAGCTTGGCAGAAATGCTCTTTTGCACAGTAGAACATCCATTTAAAGTGTAGTGTGTCTATAGTGCTTTGTGGCATTATGGCAGTGTGCTGCTGACCACTGACCAGTGTAACTGGAGGATGCAAGTCAATGTGGAATATGCCTCGGAACTGAAGCCAACATAGAGGTGGTCATGTGATTGGCGTACTCAAGTGAATTCCACTGTCATAGAAACTGTAGTTTCAGTCAGCTGTCCTCATCTTTTATTTGTTGTCTGCTAACTACACTGCATTGCATTGCCTGTACAGTGCATATGTATGTACTGGATATTACATAGTATGCAGTCCCCTACGCCACAATAGGCTTCAAGTATCCAAAGTTTGGCTATCCTACAGCAATATCACTTGGCCTAATGAGAAAAGTATACATAGGGTGTGTCTTCTGCCAATTCACGTGAGATTTTCCACACCTTTGGATCACATTTCTTCAACTGACTAGCTATAATGTTAAGCCTACAATGTGAAATCTTGATGACCGTACCATGTATATGGTTGACATGCAATACAGTTGTTACTGTAGTGAACTGAATTGAGTAAGCCAACATGCATCATAGGAACTTCTGTGAAGCTTCAAAACATTGTGGAATGATCCTTTCTAGCATGTCGTTCAGTGTTTTCTGATTGCTATGTTCCTGATTGCCATTTCTCATGCTCAGAATGTTTGGTAACTGTATCTGCACACAGCAAGATCTCATATAAAGTTATAATACAATGAAAGCTTGACACAAAAAATGTTCAACAAACAGAGAGACATGCAACACAGTGAAGTTGGTGAAAAATCTCTGTATTACTACTGTGCAGGATTTCAACAGATTTAATGTATTTGTTATGATTTTCAGAAATCTGCTGTGTCATGTGGTCTCCATCAAACTAAAGACGTATGAAATGTCTAAAACTAGATCTCAGTCAGCTGAAGATTATTTGAAAGCCTTCCTTGATGCAGAAATAAAACCTCTCTGGCCACCAGGATGGATGCAGACAAGGTGAGAATGTTGTAAACATCTGGTGTTATGTTGGAGAGGGGGGAAGGGGGGGTGGTCTTTTCTTCTATATTAACACTAGTCTTGACTGAAAAAATGTAAATCAACCTCTCTTGCTTTTATACAGACAAAGAGGTTGTGTAATGTGATGATAGAGTGAGTGAAGAAGTAAGGTTACAGGTGAGTTTGGGAAGGGAAGTTTTTAAACAAAGTAGGTTCATGTGTTACAGTGCTAAATGTGCAAAAGTGATTGAAACTTACTGTGAACATTAGATAAACAGTTAAAACTGAAAATTGAACATATCTGACTTGTACAATGCACATGTGATTGGTGTTGCACCCATAGGTTCACCTCATGGCCCCAGGTGGGTTCAGGGACTGCTCCCATGTAGAGAGCCAGGAGAAAAGCCCCTGAATGATTATTTTTGGGTATATTTTTGGGGGGTCATAGCTGGAAGAGGGGAGTTGAACCCCCAAACCTTCACCTTTGCTGTAGGCCTGTATGCATGCATCCATTAATAATACATAAACATCAGCCTTACAATGATTCCTAAATTGGGAATAACTTGTAGTGTATCAAGTTGGACATACATTTGAGATTATTAAATGAAACATTTTGTATGACTTCATGATCACTTCTAGGGAAAAATGAACAATCCTGTGATAACACATTGTCCCAGATATTACTTGTGGCAACAAAAAGTGAGCTTCCCTTTCTCACATTGTATGGTTTTCTCTTTTTCAGAATGTTGTTTAAGGAGAGTCGTTCAGTTCACAGTCCAATTACTTCAATGCCTCCTAAGCAGAAGAAGTTGATCCCCCCACTCAAGAAGTCTCAACCCAAGAAAGTTGATATTAATTCTTCTCAGACAAGTTTGCCAGCCTCTGCAAGCAAGGAACCTTCACCAGATTCCCAGAGAGATCATAGTCGCAATATTTCTCCATACTCTGGGGATTCTGTGTCTCCCTCTAGGGTGACAAAACCCCCTGGAGAAGGGCTTACTATTCTTGACTATGCTGAAAATTCCAATGACATGGAGAATGTAGAGAAAGAGCTACCTCAAGAAAGTGATGGGGGCACGCTAAGTCTTCTAGCTTCTGCTATGAGTGAAGTGGTGAAAGAATTAGAAAAGGAAAAGACAGCTGGACACCTGAAGGACAGCGTCAGTAGAAACGAAACGGAGGAACCCAAACATTATTCAGCAACAAGATCTGAAAATATTGATACCATGGACAAACCAGATAGATGTTTGCCATTATCTCCTGAAGATGATGCTCGCAAAAGTGGAATGTCCTCTCAGTCTCTCAAACAATTGGTGTCACCTTCAGTTCTTGTGAAAAAATCAAGTAGCAATAACAAAGAACAGGGTAGTTTGCAGTCACCCCCAAGGGTGTCACCCATGCATTCTCCTACTGCAAGTCCATTAAGTATGGACAGTTTTTCTCAACCTACTGTGCGGTTAATGAGACAACCAGTGTTGGACAAAATCTCTACCTTGCATCCTGATTCTAGAGTAATTGTGAAAACTCTGCCTCCTTTAACCACTAGTGATTCCAAAACTCACGTATCAAGGAAGGAAAGCCATTCTTCAAGTAGTGCAAGTCATCTAAAGAGGTCTTCGCCCAGTTTAGCAGGGGCTCACTCTTCCAAGGTACCTCCTGTGAGCCCATTATCAAATTATTCTAAAACTCCCTCACCAAGTACATCCCCTAGTGGTCAGGAGGGTATCAGATCACAGACAATATACACAAAGCACCATCCTCTGTCAGAGAGGTTACCCCATCAGCTATCTTCTCATAGTTCAAAGATTCCTTCTTCAGCTCATAGTCCAAATAGTTTGCAATACAAAGTCACCTCAACTACTCACAGGGTCTCTCCTTCGAGAATGTCTCCTGGAATGACTCCAAACTCCATGTCATTTCCTGCCTCGCATATAGGGTCAGGATTTGGAATAGCCTCTCAGCAGTCATCCCTCAGCTCGGTCCAGAGACCCAACCCAGTAAAGCTATCATCAAATATACCACGTAGGGGGTCTTTCCCATCTATGCTTAATCAGGTGGTATCATCACCACTTACGTCACCAACTTTGACATCAGAGGACGTTCCTCACCCCCATTCTAGGGGATTCCAGCAGATTACACTATCAGATTTAACTAGAAAGGTTTCTTCCAGTCACTCGTCAGCTAGCTATCCAAGGCTTTCTACATCTGGTATGATGGGAAGAAGCGCATCTGTTGACCAGGTGTCCCCAACGCTAGAAGGTGGTGGTATGAGACCATCCTTGATTCCAGGGATGGGTTACATGCCAGGCCAAAATAGAGGTGAGTATTTCATTGATAGGGGCCTATTAAAGTTAATGAGGAAAAATAGTGTATAAAAGGTAACACTAAACATGTGCTTGTGTCTGATTCTTTGTTGGAGGCAAAATGAATGCATGCGGTCACGATGGTGTGAGTGTGTGTGTGACTCTTAGCTTGTAAACAAAATACCTCAAGATAGGAAGGATGGATACTTTCATACATGGTACACAGATATGTCACATTAAGAGAAAGAACTTCTTCTTCCATGGTAAAGGTCAGAGTTCATTTAAGGTCACAAACAGTCAAAAGCCATAACCATGTACACAGGATATCTTGAGGTATGAGTGGTGGATACTTTTCATGTTTGGTGTATAGATCTAGCATATTGGAAGAACTCAATTGATTTTGGTGGGGGCCCAAAGGTCATCTGAGGTCACCAGAGGTAAAAGTATGAAAAAATTTGTGAACTGCTTGTAAACTTTGTATCCAAGAAGGGTAACAGTGAGGGATCTCATACTTAGCCTGTGGATGTCCCATACTAAGCACAAGAAACCCTTTCTTTTTGGTAGAAGTCATATGGGGTCACCAAAGGTCAAACAGTGAAAACCTTGTAAACATGATATTTCATGCAGGGTAACCTTGATGGATTCCATAGGTCAATGCTCATTTAAGGTCACCAGAGGGCAATCTATAAAACTTGTAAACATATCTCTAGAAGGCAGGATTTGGTGAGTGTCATACTTGGTAGGTTGGTGTCAGACCTGATACTGAGTATAAGACCCTGTTGATTTTGATGTTCACGGGTCATTTGGGGTCACAAGAAAAACTAAGGAAATCCTGTAAGCATAATATACCTTATGTACTTTAAATACTTTATATCAAGACCTATCATTCTACCACCACCTGGTACTGCTCCACTAAGTTCCCCCCTGGCACCAGGGAGAATGAAAGAACTTGACTTGTACTTTATTTGTTTGGTAAGGGATCATAAAATGGAGGTTATCTTTAATAAGCAACTGACCTCAACAGAGATGGATTGGGTATATTTCACATAAGTCTGCGTTTTCATCTAATTGGTATCTTTTACATTTCGTTGTGTCACCATGGAGATGTGCACCTTGCACTACTTTGATATCTATTGTTTGTATTCTTACACATACTTTGTTGCACAATTGCCTGCATTTTACTAGCAAGTGTTTGTTCACCAATAGAATAACTACAGATGTGCAGGGTCAACAAAGGCATGAAATTTTAGAATTTTATATGGTCCAGGCCTTCCCATCAAGGGTTTTTTTTCTTAAAGACAAACATATCCGATCCATAGATTAAAAAGTTTTGAAACTATGACATAGCAATTATGAAAGTTTCAGTTTTATTCCCTAAATCGAAGTAAAAAAAGTTCTTAAAATTTTTTTATGTGTAGAGAATGAAGTGAAAAAAAAATACTTTTTGACATAATGTGTAAAAGTATGGAAAAAGTGCACCAATTTAAGAGGTGTTATGAACCCCCAAAAGACTATTTTTTTTGGAAACCAACAGCTTTTGAGAGTACAGCTCCTACCCCATGAAGAGTTGATACTGAAAGCTAGCCTTCTGTAGAACAGGAAAGAGGAAACTCTTTTCCTTTAAATTTCAAAACATTGGGGTATTCAATTAACTTCTGAAAACAGAGTTTAAAATGTATACTAGAGGGAGAGTTAAATTACAAAATCTGACACAAGAATTACAGAAAAAAGGCTGTAAGCAGAGGTTGAACTTATTGCAAAGGTACTCTGAACAGAACAGATCAGTGTTTTTTAAAGATATACAAGATAAAACACTTTAAGTTTACTGCTTTATTTCTTGGCACTTTGCTCTTTGCCTGAGATGCTGTGATTTTGTGGAAAACATTGTCATGCCAAGAAACATTTGCCCATCCTAGCTTTTTTCCCCTTCCTTCTTTGTCAAATTCCAATTGATTTTTGTGAAATAGGTATTTTTTGAAGGGAATGTTATCTAAAAGACATATTTGAAATGAATGTCACTTTCTTTTATTGAAGTGAACCTTCTGTTTGGCAATGAGCTTGTCCTTGGAAGGCCTTTTGCTTGTTTAACTTTGTCATGCCAAATCAAAGTAAAACGGATGCTGAAAAGTAGATATCCTAGATGGTATGATATGTTAACCATTGAGGTTACTCTTGTCATGTTTATTCCTGAGATCACTGTGGTAGACAGTTGACAGGCACTAAATCTTACATGTGTTTCATGGGTTTAGGAAGTTGTTCTTGACTGGGGGGAGGGGCTGAATCTTGTTTCTGACTGCTCCTGGGAGAGGGGTCTAAGGAAGTGGGGTACCCCCTCCCCATTGGAAAATGTATATTTGAGGGTGCTTAGATGCAATTTGATGCATTATTTGGGCAAATTTTAAGGAAAATTACTGCAAATTTTTTACCTTTTTACAGAGGGAACAAATAAAAGGGTAGTCATCCTTGAATTGAGGGGGGAGTGGCTTCTGCCCCACCACATTTTTGACTGGTGCTTCCTATGCCCTTGCTGCATTTCATCTTACCTGTGACTAATTTTATAAACATATGCATCAATCATGAATTGTGATGAATAGTTAGGAGCTGAATGAGGCACCTCAAAAATACTGTGCAGTTCCTCAAGTTTTATCTTTGTACAACATTGTGTGTAAAGCACATTTCCCATGCCAGAATATATCCTCTGACAAAAATCCTCATGTGAATGCATGGTCCACAAAATTTGTGGGTTGCTGAGTGAATCACTTCTGCTGTTACAGCAATTACAAGAGATTTTGTTTTATGAAAGAAAAAAAAGCTAACACCATTTTTCATTCTACAGAGGAAGTACATCCTCTACTTTATGGACTAGCTTCCAGACAGCAACTACCTCATAGTGCATTGACCTCAACACCATTCTTCCCAGGTACAATGAATGGGCTTGCTCAGTGTCATCCCTTCTGCCTCTTCTTTCTCCTCTAATGCATGCCACATCTTCCCATCTCTCTCTCTTCTCCATTGACACCAGTCTTGAACACAATAGCTTCCTTTAAAAGAGGTTTAAAACTTCACTTCCTGACTTTGATGTACATGTGTGGGATTTCTTTACTCAGACTTTTCACTTCCAGATGCTTTTTTCCTGAGAAATGAGGACGAGGTTGGGAAACGTGACCTCCGTAAAAATGTCGGTATCAGATCTTGATATTTCAAACTAGGGCAAAAAGTTAGACAAACTAAAGATAGATTGTTCTATTTTAATAGGGCAAAGGTAGCCCATAAAACCCAATTTGTAACATTTCTGGAATCTTTTGCTGCATAGTAGGTGGATGTAGTTAACTATTTTTCATTCCTTTTTTGTCCAAGACTGTAAAATATAAGTAAAAATGCCATAAAATGGGTATTTATCAGTTGTGGTTGCTGTGTATCAAACATACTATCCCATGAAGGAGAACTGGGACCTGTCATTTCAATGTGTGTTACAAAAATTCAGTATAGTATAAACAAAGTTACCCAAGGGCATTTGAAAAATATTAGAATGGACTCTTCGCAGCATTTGCTTTGCCTTCAGCCTATCTATCTAGCCAATGTGAGTTCATTTGGTGTCGTTTAATGTGTTGTAAGTCTGACCAGAGACTTTTGGGAAACCTCTGTTGTGGCGAGTCGGTTACAATCTAAGAAAACAATTTTAGTCAAGTGTAGTACGTTTGCCTGACTGAAAAAATGTTAGGATAAATGTGATGTGGCCTCATTGTAACTGTTTGTGCTTGAAACAACGGAAAGATGTGTTTTAAACTTTATTAACACCCATACAGGTTCAGGCATGTTGTTGCGCTTCAGGGCCTCAAAGGGTAAACAAAGGAGGATATGTAACCCAAACATAACCATTGAAGAAACCATTTAGTTTATGCCACTTGGCAACAACTTAACAAGAAATATGTTTTAAACAATACTGCTTAAGGTTTATTAGTGACATTTTCATGTGGAGTGGCTTTCAATTTAACACTTAAATTTCCATTTGAAATTTGTCCTGTTATTTGTCCTGTTTAGAAAAGCATTTCAAATGGCTAAACCCACTTGTCTGCAGACTATAACCCCAGCATGCTGATTGTCAATTCTAGCTTCTTAAAATATTACAACCATCAACCACACATCCATAGCACAGTCTAAAGTTCCTTTAATATTAAGTTGACAGTAGCAGTGTTGGTTTTACAAGGTATTTTGCTAAATTTGGAGCCAAATAAGTGCATCTGAAGAGATAAATGGACATACTTTGCAGGAAATTTGCTTCAGAAGTATCCACTACTCACAAGTATTTTCTCTGGTGAAATAAAAATATCATGAATCATTCGCATGTGATTATAGATATCTTAATACATGCATATTGAACACATTGTTTTATCAGATTCACCCTCACCCGCATCTACAAGGACATATCACCTGTAAAATAAATGTTAGATACATAAAGACTTTTGTAAAAATGACAAAAACGTGAAAGAAGATAAAAAATAGTTTGGGATCACTTTGTAGTGTTCTTTCATTCTACTTCAGAGAATGTGCAGTAGCCTTCTTGTTTATACTCTTTTGAATGCAGGTGGTAGGTTTGTGAATGTTGCATCATGGGATTGTCAGTTTCTTTTGCATGGAATGCAACTCATTGACGTTCACCATTCGTGTTTTGCCGACTAATTTTAACTGTAGATTATATTCATTGGACAACTGTTGCTCATCTTGTTAATTGTATTTCTTGGAATGTCTCGCATGTCCATCAGAATCTATTTTAGATACTTGACACCTGTATGTGCTTCCTTTTGTGGATCTAGTCATGTGTGATTTTACTTAAATAAAATTTTCTGAGGTGATGATATTCTGGTCGTAATTCATGGATGTAGAAGTAGAGGGTAGAAATGCATGCTTGAAATAACTCATCTTGTGCTACTTTTCACTCTCAACAATTTTAAAAATTTTACACCATTCTTAAACTGGTATTAAAAACCTGTAAAATTTAAGATACAAAGTGTATAAATTCATGACTTGACGATAATCATTTCACTGAGCACAGAGCAATACTGTTAATTTTGAGTACAGACTCATGTCACTGTGAATGCTGTTGTGAATCCAAAGTCGGATTTTTTATGTATGAGACAGTGAACATTTGTCAGTGAGAGTAAAGGTGTAGAATGTGGAGTGTTTTACTAGTTAGTCTGATCAACTGTGCAGACCCTGCTGATGGTTGCAATTGATACCCAGCAGAGACATGTAACTTTGTTTTTTTTTCTCAACATAAATTGTCTGCTAGTGAGGTAGACTTTGTCAGATCCTGTCAGGTGTGGTTTGATACCCTATGTATCATTTAGTTGATATAAAACCAAATGTAAGGGTGGAATCATTGGTACAATTTCTTTTGAACCCATGTGAATGTCATGTAAATGAAGGGTGGACACAGTGATACCAAGGTAATCTAGAATTAAAGTCACATGTGCTTTCAGTGTCAGTTTCTGGTGTTTGTAGGTTGTGTTTGTTCAGCTAAACTGTAAAGCAGTGGTGAGAAACAATGTCCAACTCTTTACCCTTTCTGCTTTTAGGAAGTGTGGCTGAAGAGTTGAATAGTTTTCTCTCTTTCTCATCTGTGATTTGGTGATTTTAAATAATTGTTCTGATGGTGGGTTGTGATCTATTACAAGCATGCCTGTCTCAGTGTCACTTGAAGGCCAGTTGTAAAGAGAAGGCCAAATTTGCCAGCATTCATCTGCAGGGTGCATGACAGACTTCATGATGAGCCTAAGAAAGGCTTCTTGTTAAACCTAAAGTTCTTCCAATAAATGAGATGCAGTTCACTGTTGGACATGGCCCATTACATTTGGTTGTTTAGTATGTTACTTATGTTTCTGCTGATAGTAGGTTGAGATGTTTTCCTTAGACACTGGATGTAGTCTTCATGTCTCCATGGTAACACAATCTTCATAATACTAATATATGTATTATAGAAGTTCAAGCATTCCTGTGTGGTCCAAGTACTAACTGTATTTAGCTGAATGAATGGTTGGATGTGTTGGGAGGGGGGGGGGGAGACAATCAGGAGTGTTTCTGGTATTTTGCTTTTAGTTTCAAGAACGTAACCTAGAAGGATGATGAGAGCATTCCTTCATGATGATGTTGTTCTTCAAATAGTTCATATGATGATTAAAGATTATTGTAAGCTCCCACAGCCAAGCTTGTCATGAACAAAACATCAGGATGATTAATGACAAAGCTAGATTGTTGCAAAAATGTTTGGTTGAAAACAAGATCCATGTGTTCACTCAAAACACATCACAACAGGTGCAGAGTTCTCAGGGATGGCACAAGGTAATACTTTTGGATAAATATTTTTCCTTAAAATGCATTCTAGTTGGCAAGTATAAACTTCACTAGGTTTTAAGTATTTATTAGATGTAAATATTTATCCTGTTTCTTTTCAGATCCTAACTATGACAACACCACTCAGGGTCAACCAAGGCTTTTATAGTCTGACAATCAGTCAGGTGTCTCACCATCATGTTGGATACCATCCCACAGCAATGCTGCATACGTTTCATTCATCATTGGTAGATGTTAGATCTTCACCAGGCTTTCAGCTGAACATGCTGCAGTTCGTCACCTCAGATGACGTCATTGGTTGCCTCAGATGACCTCACTGGTTGCCTCACATCTATATATATGTATATCTTATTTGTCATGGCAAAAAGGTGATGTGTCCATGCTTTCCTCATAAGAATTCTTGTATTTCCAAGTATGTGATTGTATAAGTACATATATGGCAGTACGGTTTGCACCACAATTCCATGGTGGTACTGTAAATCTGTTTATTCAACTTAACATAACTTTCTACGAGGTAAAAGACCATGTTCCATACTTCCTCATTTGTCACAACATAAATAATTGTCTGGCATGAAGGAAATGTACCTACGATTTACTGATTAGTTTGCTCCCTCGCTAAATTTACAAGTACAGTCTCCTCATGCACACATACAGTGTGCAGTACTTCCCTGTATCTTAATATGCAAGTTTACATAACTTTTCTACTGGAAAGTGAGTCTTCTGTGGTCTGCCATATCATTTTCATAACATGATGCTGTACAGATAGCTGATGGCTTGTCCGTGGCTTCCTTTCAGTATATATGTTTACATAACTCCAGTATGAAAGAAGAGTGGGGAACAAGCTGTCATTAGTTTCCTCATATCATAATTGGACACTGAGTGGTCTGTCATATTTTACACTGGTGGCAACAGGTAACTACTGTTAATGTGAAAGTAATGTGTAGCAATTCCTACTGTATAGATTGCAGTCTTTACTTCACAAATGAATCACAGAAGGAGGTGCATGTAATTTTAATGTTTGCCATAAGGGTATTTGGTGAACTTTTATTGGTGAATAAAATTGGTCAAGGTAAATGGATAAGTGACACTGACCGTTAATATATTGTAAACTTGAGCCATGTTAACTATAACCTTGTATGCATGATTTTTGACCATTTCAAATTTACACCTGTTTCATAGCAATGATAGACTGCCACAGTACCCTCAAAAAGATTTAAGTTACAAGTACTTTTTGCATAAAAATGAGGCAGCTATCCTTATTGCAAGACTAATGGATTGTTTTGAATGGTCATGTGACTCAATATTAGCCAAGTATAGCTAAGGGAATGAAATGACAGATGGATGTACACTGTATGAGGTTGTGGAATGTCTCTGATTTCCTCATATCTTTATGAACAGTGAACACCATAAGGGAAAGGATGCAGAGAGCAGCCTAACATTGCTCATTCATTCTCTGGTGTTTTTAGGCAAGTCACTTTGCATTGTAGACCCATTCAGATCTGCAGTAAATAATTGACAATACATGTCCATACATGTTGTGCACATTCTGCTAAAACATCCCCTGAACTTATGGTTGAAGATAATACTGTGTATTGACATTTACATCTTTGCAGATGTAGTTGGTACACAGGTCATTTGTCCCATTAATGCAAGATTATGAACATCAATTAAATACTGGATACTACTTGTTGAATCAATCAAAATGAGCAAAGACAGTCAGCTGTAAATTCCCTGATACAAGATATATCATGTGATTAAAAGGACTTCTTTTACAAACAAGGTAAAAAGCACAAAAGTGGCCTACCACTTCTTAAAATAAGAACCCTTTTTCCTCATTATGCCTAACCAATTCCATTCCCTTTGTACAGGAAGCCATTTATCAGACTACACAATCATACTACTACTACAGTTGTACACCGGCTAGTTGCTGTAGTCAGGGTATTTTTTAGAAAGAATGTGGATCATTTAGTCCAAAGTGGTATAAGTCGGCCAGTCAAACTTTTGTAATAGATTTCACCTTTCTCAAAGCAAAGCTTACTGCCACACCCGCATCAAATGCTTTAAGAAGTTCCTATGCACCATTTTCATAATACATGCTGCATTTTACAAAGGAGGTTATATTTTCAATTTATGAAGTAAATGCAAGTCATGACAAATTTCAGAGAATTCAGCACCAAAGACACTACAAATGAATGGAGATATGGGTTGGATTGTTGCAGTTTCTATACTATCAAGTTTATGGATTGCCTGTTTAGTTTTAGAAAATTTTGAGAACGTTGGAAAGGTGACAGTCAGTGGAGGATTCTTGAAAAAGTGGTAAATTGAATCAAAATGTAGAGTGTACATATTGTCATGAATGTTGGATTGTTTCTTCGTTCTTGACGTTACTTAATCAAACAATGCACAGAAATGTATTAACAATTACAATTGAATGCTGGTCAACTTGAGGTGGTAAGTGGCAGTGCACTTACTCAACTCAACTCAATAAGGTCAAATTTATTTTGTGATATTGATATTCTGATTTGTTTCATCACATTTGGAAAAGTTTTGAAAAGAGTTTCACAATACTTTCAGTTATACCCCTTGTTATTTTTTGTCAGAACTGTAGTAGATTTTGCAGTCTTCCTCTACACTTTAAGGAATGGCAGATTTTGTCACATGGTTTGGGGCCATCTTATGTCGCTTTGGTGCATTGATATAACACTCAATGCCATTGGTTCATGTGGAGTACTGTAACTTGCTCAGTACGGACATATTTGCACAGTTGCGCAGCTATCCTGTTAACTATACTCTTACACCGAAGGATTCTTGGATTGGCTGAAGTATTTGAACAAAAGTGGTCTCCCAGAGATCTCACTGTACCCATGCGCATCATATACAAATGGAATGCTAGAAATGATAGGTGTTACTCCAACCACCAACTTTGATAATGTCCATACATGTCTACATTACAACATGCAGATCTGCTACTTAATTGCAGGCAGCTATAATTATATTGAGTTGCATGTTGTGAGCATAGGCAAACTGCATTTTTAACTGCACATGCACAAAAGCCTCAAAACTTGGATAGAAGTGACCATACTGCCATTGGAGTCAAATCCCAGAAGTTATATCTTGAAAGATTCATTCCTTGCAAAGAATGTAACAAGTCATCTTGGTCTTAAAATTTGTATTAGTGTACTAAGGGCAGTTGATGTGACAGAGCGAGGTTGTGTTGCTCACAGAGGTTAAACGTGAAGAGTCAGTTGACGATTGAAAGCAGTGATGTTATATGCCTGATGTTTTACTCGCTTAACTGGTGGTGGTCCTGGATAGACCTATGCAAATTTTGCACTTCTTGTAACATACACAATATTTATTTGAACAAGCAGTTAGGAGATACAAATATAACAGAGACTTTTTTCTGCCATTTTCAAGATCTCATGTGGCTTTGATTTGTATTGGCATGCAAGTACAGGCCTTTCTAATTGCTAACTGTCCTTGTTGTCAGTATGTGTTGTCAGTATGTGCTGTCAAGTTACCACTTGGGTTTGGTTGAGAGTATAAGACTGTAGCAAATGTTTCTGGTGAAGATGTAATAATATATTTAGTATGAGCAGAAATTTATCGTAAGTTTGGCTGTTATCGTGAGTCATAGTTCACATAGAGATGCCAATGTTATCAACAGTGCGTCGAGATTTTGAGTAGTGCTCCTTCAAAACAAAGTGCGTATTGGCATATCCGTACTTCGTTTTACAGGTTGTGTCGTAGTGTAGGAACACTTGTGAAGGTAGAATGCTGTTTGAAGGTCTTTGATCTCAGATGCTAATGGAACTAGATGTCTCACATTTTAAACTATTTTTTGCATGTTGGTATTACTACCTGAAATTTTGTGGCGATTGTTATTGAGTTTTCAAGTAAGTTGGGATGTAAGATGTGTAATATGTTAGAGGAACATCACGTAATGGAAACACTACAGTAACACCAGGCAATAGTTACTCATAATAACACTTGACAGTTCCTTGAATTATGTTGGGTACCTGTAATTGTCTTTATTGTGTAATTTGAAGAGGGAGTGGAATGGAATGATGAAACCCCAAACTTCTATGTGATCTCTTCAAAAGGGGCACTTTGAGAGGGCATTCATGAGAAAGTTGAGGCATTTATCCATACTTGCCTCACTTTGGAGTTTCTGTTGGTTATCTGAACAAGCTGATTCTTTGCCTAAAGTGACAAACCTTGAGGTAGTGCATCTCGTCATTGCTGAGGTTGTAAGGTTTTAGTATGTGAATGGTGTTTTCTGTTGATATGTACATCATATTGGCTCAAGGAGCAGACACATGCAGGTACAGTGGAGAATGCCCTGCTGGCGATTGTTAATAATTAGAAGTTTGGAGGTTTTTTGAACTGTTGTTCCATTGCATCAAATCTTCTGTTAAAGTGTGGTGTTGCTGTGCATTGCAGTAGCAAGGGCTAGATGACAGTAGATTCATTTAATGAAATGTTTTAGTCAAAGTCTGTACTAGACTTGGGCGACTTATATTTTTGAAGTTGGGTACCCGCGGCCCAATTTGTCATGCGTGACTCTGAATGGAGTTGCGACTCCTAGAATGACATCATAACTGACATAGGAATGTGCTTCTCAGCATCTATAGAGAGTCGATTAATAGCCTTCCAATGAATAGTAGTACACCGATAGACCTACACTGTTGGTTTCTCAACTTCTGAGGCCCCAAACCGCCATTGTTGGAGAATCATGGACGTAAAACTTGTGATTGGATAAAGAAAAAGATCAAAATAGCCAGATGTGTTTTAGTACTTCGTAAAAAAAACCTGCAAAATTATACAAATGAAAACTCCAAAATATGATGTTGTGCATATTTTGACAATATGGAAAATTCCCCAGGAGTTGCAATTCCAGGGAAATTGGAGTAGCTAGTCAACTCCTGGCCAGGAGTCAAGGTTCTGAAGAAGAGATAGGTAAGTGGCCCAAGCTTAGTCTGTACTGCACCCATAAATTCCCAAAATGTATCACTAATCCCTGTTAATCCTCTTCAGTACACAAGATCCACCCTTTTTATCTTCACTATCTCTTTCACATCCACCTAATACTATAAACATTAAATGTTGGAATTGTACTTCAACTTCATCCCAATGGGGGGAGGTGATTTTGGTATGGAGTTTTTGTAAGACAAGTACATGACACTTTTGAATTACTCTTGCTTTTGTTTCAAACAAATTTTGTATTGCTGTTACTGACCTCGGCTTAAACATGTTTCAGAGAATTAGGATCTGTTGTTTTTTGTGGTGTAAATGATTTCCTGTTCTGTGTTTCATACATATATCACCACCATTTTGAAAAAAGTACGTCAACTTCAGGATACCACATATGTCTTCAAAATTTGAAATATTTTGTACATTTTGTTCAAATTTGTTGACAAGAAGTTGAGTTCAGTGACATTAACTTGTCACTATGCAAAATGAATATTCATGAATCCCTTTTCCATCTTGAAAGGAGATGAAACAAAGATATTGAAAATTAAGAAAAATCATGGTTGCTTTTCTTCTGTGTTTAAAGGTTAATGTGAAGAGCCCTGATCTTGCTTGTTTTGTCAGGTATGGGAGAAGAGTGCTAGTCCTTGGCAACCAATCATTCCCCTGTGGCCATAGAAATAAAAGTAAGGGAGAATGACGTCTGCCGATCTGGACTGAAACCATTGATATGGAATAGTAGGCTGTACGGCTACAGAGCACTTGCGCGTAATACAAATATTACGTCGTTGCTTTTGCCTCAAGTATTGGCAAAGAAACTACAAGTTTTCAAGTTAGGAGTATAAAACAAAATACTTAAGGCACCAAGACTTATTTCTTGTGGAAATTACTCCTAATCTTTCAAAAAACGGATACAATAAGCTCACTGGCGTATTTAGGGGGGGGGCCATTGGGCCATGCCCCCCTACCCCTCACCGATGCCAAAAAAAAAAATAAAAAAAAATATATTTTATAGTTCTTGGGCAGTCTCATTTTGGCCCCCCAACATCCAACATTTACAGTGTCGTTTTACCCATTTTTGCTCTCAAGAGGACAATTTCTCTTCTAAAAACACAAAATTTTCGGCGCGCTACGCGCGCAGAAGAGCTAATCCAGTTTCTTCTATGGTTCCACTCTACATTGCTAGATAGCGCAAGTCCTTCCCACCTCACAAAGTAACATGTAGGAAAAGTACACAGTTTATGTAGAGGTCGGAAATTTCCTCCCATCGCAAAGGCTAGTAACTGCTCTTTTGTGTGTGTCATGCGGCACGGTCAGTTGGTGAAGGACTCACGGAGCAATGCTTGGCTATTTGATCGGATGGTCAAGGTAGTTTCGATACAATGCATATTTTATCTCTTATACGGTCTAAAACCCCTAAAGATTTTCCTTCTTTTTGTTCTCCATGATTACATGTGTTGCTTTTTTTGTGAAACCTGCCAAAAAAATTTTGCGCGCTTTGCAAGTTTACATTTTAGATTCCGGGAAAAACATTTAATCAACGCCGAATTATGCTTCTCTAGCATATACAAATTTTATGCAATATGTGGCCCGAATGAAATGGTCTAGTACACAGGGTGTTTTTTTTTTCAAATCCCACCTCACCTATACCCAACAGCACTGGGACTCTAGGGGCCTCGGGTCGCAGGCCTCCCGTCGGGCAAATCTTGGCGTTACCTGTACTCAATAATAATAATAGACTCTGGCTGTGGAAAATCTCCGTTCCAATCAATTCACTGAAATCCATAGGGATAACTCCACTCTGGATAATTTTGAATAAAGTCGGATAAATTGTGACAAACTTAATGTGTTTTAGAACAAATTCAAATCAACCTTTAAAAATTTTTCGCAACAATTGCGCATCTTGATGGCTGCTATCAAGCCTGACAAGTGCCATTTCCGACGATCTGGGATGTATTCAAAGCTCAAATTTTCTTGGTACGCTACGCACCAACCTTTGGTGGCGCTCCGCTCAGATATTACCGCTGACTATATATCCGGAAGTCAGAACACTTTACCTATTTCTAGACTTTTTCCAATAGGCCTATTTTTTTAGGAAAGACATCAGACAGTTGTCTTAGTATCACGTTGAAGAGCCTGGGAAGGGCAATTTCCAGTGATCTGGGGGTATTTTTTGCCAAAATTTTCTACGCTCCGCGCCAACTGATGGTGGCGCTCCGCTTAGATATTGCCGCTGACTATATATCCCACTTTCAAAGACGGATCGCCGCCCATGGTGGTCATAAAGAACATCCATATCTACCCAGGAGTTATGTGATTTTTTTCTTTCTTTCTTTCTTTTTTTTCTTGTTAAATATGTGTCATTATACAAAATGTCAGTACACGAAATGCCAATTTAGAGATATTTTCAGCGCAGGTCAAACGGCCCGGAGATGCAATCTCCAGCCATCTGAGAGCCTTGGGGAGCCAAAAATTTTCTTGTACGCTCCGCGCCAACCTGTGGTGGCGCTCCGCTTAGATAGTAAATCGTGCTCCATGCCCCCCCCCCCCCCATCCCGTCACCGAATTCCTAGCTACGCCACTGAATAAGCTATAACTTCTGCAGCAGAATACACACTATACGTACAGGGACACACCAATCAACCGATCTTTTGCCGTACAATGAAAGCGCCCTTCTAATTTTCGTGGCTTCACCTGTTAAACATGCATAGACGCATTGTGTTAGCGTTATCCCTTACTTTTATTTCTATGCCTGTGGCACATACCCCTACCCGATGGGAACTGAATGTAGAGATGAAACCGCCTAGCATACACCAATATTATATGTTTTGAAGGACACACTCTTAAAAGGTAGCAACGCTTTTCCTCTTCAGCTCATTTTTGGGAGGGCATTGCACATCATGCCGTATTTAACCCGTTAAAAATGTTAGATTTCCTACCCCACGAAACTGGACTTTCGTGGGGTAGGATTCTATGTCACTTTCTAACGCCCAAGACTATCTCCATCGCCGAGCCAATTAATTATCTCTTTCCAACAAACTGTAGCACATGTCATGATCTGGACAATGGCAACGTCCAGCCTTGAGGCAATTGGTGTAATAGAGAAGGGGAAAGAGGTTTTTAGTCTCAAAGACCAGCGGTAAAGGCTGATGAATGACACAAAAACAAATGTGTGGCTTCTGTGACTTTTCTTTAAGGGCAAGCAGCCCAATCTAATAATTCCACCACTTGTGACCCATGCGACATTTCTCAGGAATTTGAGGACGGCACTTTCCAGAAATAAGGCAATTTTGTACAGATAGGAAAGGGTAATGGTATGTCGTACTATCGCTATTTTAAAAGGAATTTGGAGGTGAAACGAAAAGGTGCTTTACTCAACATGGATAGATTAAAGTCCCTTGCAAAAAGAAAAGAAAAAGAAGGAAAAAACCGTTGGAATTAGTTGAATGTCCTTCACCGTTCTCAAGACAACTCCGCGTCAACGTTTGAATTTTTTTGAGATTTCTCATCTTTGCAAAAATTACGGTACGGAGAGTTGCGTAGTGTGTATTTCTGTTGTTAATCTCATATAAATTATTTCCTTATTAGCCTACTGGCCAACTTGTCTCTACAATCATGTACAAAATTACATGGGACGCTGGGTACCCGCACTTCCCTTAAATGTTGTTGTGAATGCGAATGCTGTACGGCAAATGCTTAAAAAACTGCACTGTTCGTTTCCTCACCATTGCAGAAGGGGTGGAGGGGAAAATATTTTACAGATCCGTGGGCGTTAACGGGGGCAGGGGACAGGGGGAACATGTCCCCACCTTTGAAAGTGGAAGGATCCCTCCCCGTTTTCAGAATCCCAACTAAAGTAGTAGCCATGTTTAATTTCACAGCCTGCAATATAGCCGATTCAATGAAATCGAACTCGAAAATGGTAGAAACAGCCATTTAATGGATTATACTTGTGGGATAATGCTTCAGAATACACGTCTGTGGTACCACAGATGATCTGGCCTCCAAATTCTTCCAAGCCCCATAAGTGAGGCCCGGCCGCCCGGATCCTTCTAAGCCTGGTTCAAGGCGCTTGGAGCGGTTCTGGTCAAGATCATATACCCCATTTTTGTGCACTTGTACAGGCCCGAAAGTGTCTCAATAAATTTGTCCATAACTGTCGCGGCTTTCAAAATATGTTACCATTGGCTGACTAGCTACAGCTATTGAGGGGCAATTGCAGCGGAGGAAACTTGCGAAGTGGACAAGGGAAAGAGCGTGAGAGTTGGCAATAACTAAGCATGAAGAATGAATGGACCCCTCTACGTGTCCATTCGTCACCCGTTCGTTATCTCCCCAACCATCGTACACACCCATTGTAGCTCTCTTCAATGGAGCATTCTACGTATTCACATTGGAGTTGGGATATGCGGTCCGGGGGCTTTTGTCATTGCCGTATATTTCTATTCAATACAGGTCTAGTGGTAAACAGATTAGAGACATATTCCAGTGGCATTTCACAAGGATCTCATGTGAAGAAGAAAAAAGTCCAATTCCAATTCATGTCCTGATCAAGGTCACATAATGTAATGTAATGTGTACTGGCCACCTTTTATTCCATTTACTTTTTTAATTGAATATCCTGTTTGTCCTTGAAATTCGGTACTGTTGGAATGCTTTAATATCTTTCCATGTAGATTCAGCATAAAATTACACTGTGTAGGGTATAGCAAACAAAGTTGTTAAATTGAAAGATTACTTAAAGATTTAGATTAGATTAGATTAGATTAAATTTTACTTTATTTCTCCGTGAAGGAAATTCAAACACTCGCACAGACATTACAAAAGTACAAAAAAGAAACATAGGAAAGTAAAAAGCTACAATAAAAAGGAAGAGTATAAACAACAGAAATACAAGATTAAACAACAAGCCGCAGTACCACCTGGCAAAAAGAACCCCACCAGCTCCCAAACACCAGTCATGGAAAACAGAACAAAAGGAAAAACCAGTAAGATAATTCATAAAAACATAAATCACAATAAAATGGAAAAGAAAGCGTAAAACTAGAACGGGAAAAACAACTCCTCCCCCAACCGTTTCGAAAGCTCTTATCCACGGTTTCACTTATAATATCCGCGTATGCCCCGACGATTAGTCTTATTGAGACCATTTTAGCTAAATTATTTTCATGTCAACTACCGGTAGCGTTTTCATGCCTCAAGAAGTATTTAAAAAACTTCCTAATCTCATTACAATCTCAAAAGCGTCATAATCAGTGGGAAGTGGAGTGAGGGGAGGGGGGTACTCGGGCGAAGCATTTCCCGACGTAGATGGCTTCAATGCCACACTGTCTAATAATATGATGAGGCATTTCGCCGAAACGAATCAAAACAAAAAAACTGCAAACATTGGAAGATTAGATTTAAGCTGAAGGAAGGATGAAAAAAGGGAAAAGAGCATCTAAAAGTTCGTAGCTTCACTGTAATGATGAACAATCGCTAAGGCTGAGAAAGTACACAAAACCTTACTTTGCTTCTTGTGAGTTCGAACCCGCGATTCTGTGTTCCGCTGCAAGGCAAGTGCCTTTGTCAGCCGAACTTAACGGCTTGACACCACCTATTGTAGACTATTTTAATGCAAGTACTGTAGGCTTTTGTGGACCGTGTTGCGTATACAAATCAAACCCCCAGATTTCCAGGCTTAAAAATTCAATTAAACTGATTCAAGGTTTAAAGAATATATAAACTAGTTTGTTGCAATATTCAGTGAAGTGGAGTTAATACATCGTGTGGAAATCTGTGGAACTACTGTGCCTAAATACTTTTGTTATCGTAGAATTTCGACATGGCATTAATGCTGGTAACAAGTACAGTCACGGACAGTGTGTATACAGGTAGCTAACGCTCTTCCAATCAGGGATGGTGGCAGCTGAGGGGGAAGGGGGCAATGCTACCCTGTCAGGTTGGGCTAGCCTCCCCCTCCCCTTCTGCAACGTCGAGTAATTTCCCAGTTTCGTCTGGGAGCCTTAAGGGGTACGATAAGCGTGAAATCTCCGACGGCGAACATGGTTTTGCTCTCAAAAAAAGGAAAAAAACCTTCAGTTTAATTTTCAATTTTTCTTCAAGAAAATCCCCAAATTTTCAACTTTGCTTCAATAAAACTCTCAAATTTTCATATTCTCCTCATTAAAAACCGAAAATTTACAGGAGCAAATCCTGTCCCACCCCTGCTACCAATTATTTTCCACTCTTATTTTTTCCTAAAATCCTGGACAAAATTATCTGAGACACTGTAGAAGCCACCGTGACGCAAGAAGTCAGTTTTTGCTCTCACTAAAGCAAGTGTGGCTTGATCATGTGTGGTATCTGTTATTTTCAGCCAGTTCGAGCAAGGCCATGCATGACAGATTGATGATGAAAGAGTCTGATGGCTGAGATGGGGTTTTGTTAAACTCTTGGTGTCCCATTGTCACGGGACGTCGCTCCTTCAGAGAGCTGAACTTCATCGAGGGTAACGATCGGTTTTCGCCCTTGGTCTTGCAGCCGAACGGACGTTTAGACAACAACTTTTTCGTCACGCCGAGTCCCGACGATTGTTTGAATGCCTGTACAAGGTATACAGGGATGGTAGAATGCGGCAGAGAACGACACGCTCATCACATGTGACAATAGGGGATTTGGAGCGATTTGTCCGAAGAAAATGTAAGTGGACCGAGGGGTGAGGAAAGGAGAATTAATCTCACAAAATTACCACCCACAAATTAAAAATTTAACAAACAAGTGCATAGGATGTACTGTATTAATTCAAGTCGTTAAATTATGCACAAACACACCGTTGATATATCCATTTGGACACGAGGACCCACTGTTAATTTATCAGTCCATCATTGCAATGGGCTAAAATTGCACAAAGTGATCTCACACCTACACTTCTGCGGCGCACTTTGCGTGCATCTATGTTTGTGAACTTTGTAAATCACCACCTTTCTGGGAAATATATTCCAGAGTTAGGCTATTGTTTCAAAATCTATTTTCCACAGCTATGGGACCACAGCGGCCGTGAGTCCTTTCCATTCAATACAGTTCCTAAATCGATTAGGCCTATCTTTTCGTCCAATTTTATGTTCCAAAACTGTTGAGATTGTGATTTTTGTTGCCTTTTTTTAACGCACATCCAGTAACATATGAGGATAATTAAATAGCTCCATCTCATATAATCTAGGTTTACTTTAGATACCGGTGCCTTAAAATTTGCAAGGGGAAGTTTGCTCTCCTGGATCCTCGCCGAGGCGGAGCCAAGCACCACACCAGGGATGATAAAATGGTGACCCTTCCATAAGGAGAATAATCATACTTAATACCGGAATTAGGCTGCACGCTTCACCGCGTACATTTGGGGGTGACATCAACGGGCAATAGCCACCTTTTCTTCTTTAATTACTGAAGAAAATACTGAAAATAAATTTGTCATAACTGTAATTTTAAGGCACCCAAAACCTAATAAATCACATAAAAGGACTTTTCTTTTTCCACATTTTCCCGGGCGAGGGTTCGGATGCACCACCGTAGGTGCACTATGTGATGTTCTAATGTGAGGGCTCCCCTCAGTGGAATAACTGTCAGTTGTCTCAACATTAACACCTATTGGATAGCAGGAGTGGATATATCGTTCAAAAGTCCACTGCAAAGCTTAAAATGATTCGTCGTCCCCATTACAAGCCCCCTCCCCGAATCGTTAAATCGTTAGTACCAATTTAGGCTAAAAAAAATGTCAAATTGTGATTTTTTTATTTTTGTGGTCTTTTAAGAGTTAAGTGTTCATTTAATACCAGTTGGAGATAGTTAACTGCTTCATTCTATTAGTCACAATTCTGTAAATACACCAGAGCCTCCGGGCTAAGCCCTCCGAGCCTTGTCTTTGGACCCCACCAGGGGACCTACGGCGGGCCCCTGGGCCCCACCGTCTTTAGAGGAGCGCTCAACACCACTTAGTCCTTCATGCTGTTGTTCCCCTTTATCGAAACGCTGTTCCCCCAGTTACCCCCCCCCCCCCAGTGCCCTCACTTCGAAAAGTCTGCGACGCTACTGCCTGCAATGGAATAGTATAGTACGAAGGTTTTTCTTCCAATACCTTCCTCAGTCCCCCCCCCCCCCGACATCGTTTCCTCAACCCGTCACCCTTGTCGAAGCTTCAGGTCGCTGGCCCCCTGCCGGGAAAATTCTGGCGACACCCCGGCTCTGTTATCAAATATGAGCGTATTGACCTGCTTGTTCATTATATGTTAGTCTCTAGTTTCTTCCACGACATATTTGTTTGTCAATATTTGTCAAACATTACAATAGATCGCCAAACCTTACCAAACAAATTTATACTCTCTCGTAAGTTCAAATCTGAATGCCTTGTCTCTCTGGGCAGCCACTCTGCTGATCAGTCTACATTTCACTAATCTACACATTAAGTGGCGGAGCTTAATTCCATATATTCATGAGCTCCCCCAACGAAATCGATCAACTCGGTACTGACCCGCCTTTTTAGGGGTGGCGCCAGATGGGGGCAGGGGAACATGCCTTGTCGGTGAAGGCTTACTTTGGTCGGGCAAATTTTCCATTTTGGTCGGTAAGCCTCAATGGTTTTGATAAAGTAAATAGTTCCCGACAGCGAAAAGTCGCCCGACGATTCATTGAGTTCGCTTTCAAAGAAGGCAAATTCTTCCATAAGCCTCAAATTTTCAATTTTGTTCAATAATAACCAAAATTGTTTTAATTTCCTTCACCCCTACACCATTATTATAGTGTGGGGCCAATTGATGTTCTCAGTTGGTTAGCTATTGCTAGCTGTTCATCTAAAGTGCCTGGGGCAGTTATGGCGTCATTGTAGGAGTTGCGACCTTTAGAGTTGCGACTCCAAAGCCTGACTCTTAATGTCAGTGACCAATCAGAGCGGTTTGCATACATTTTGGGTCTAGTTTGAAAAGGAGGTTCTACAAAGAGGTTCCTTGTAGAACCTCCTTGGTTTGAACGTACATATCAAGGTATGGTGACCAGTTATAAATTTAAGAGGGATTCCGTGAGAGTCGGTGCCATTAATTCATCAAAGACTACAGCTTCGATTGTAGGAATTGCTCTGTCACGTGAATGTGTGCCTTTTTATAGCCCGGCGTATTATTTTTTTCAGGGTGATGTTTCTCGATTTGAACACCGTACTAAGAACATACCAGCATACTTCATCTGCTACGCAGTTATTTTGACTATTTCATGAAGTTAACGTTTTTACCATTTCCCGATTTCACCAACTAAACCAGGTTCAAGTATGAATTATCAGCCCATTTCAGGCAAAGAGATAATCTTTGTCTCGTAAGATGATAAACCTCTGCGCAGTTTTAATGACTCTCTTTTTCTTTTGTCAAATATAAATAAGCAGGCTAAGTCTGGCATTGCAGCAGCTACACCTTTGAGAATCGTCGCTTGTTTTCGTGAGGGCATTTTGTCTTCATCTCATACCAGGCTCGTACGCAGGGGCTCTAGTGATTCGTCAATGGGTTCGTTTTTTAAATCGAACCCCCTTTCTGAATTAGGGGTGGTTCGCCATTTCTCATGACTTCTTCCTCCCTCTTGGTGCAAATTAAACACATTTCATATGAATATATGATTGCATAATAAGCATAATTACGTCATTATCCCAACACCTCCATTTCTCCAGGGGCTTCGCGGGCAAAATCATTGGTTTGATTTCCTTTGATGTTCTTAACGAGGTTAGACTATATGTACATTTGCTTTTACACACCCATTCTCTTGTTATAACTGAGCTGTTTCTGTCTGATGAAAATTTTCCGAAAGATGGCCACAAAGGTTGTATATTTATTAATATTATGGGGCCAATAGGCGATTAAACGGGCGATTGCAGTCGCTCCTATAAACCGTGATTTAAGTTTAAGGATGCAGGTGAAAAGGTGTGCTCCCTCCAGCTCCCGATCCCCACCCCTTACATCCGGCACAAGGCTACTGACACAACTTAACACTATAGACTACTAAAAGAAAAAAAAATAGGTTTCGTTTTGTTACTCATATCTTACTGTAAATTTCCAAATCAGGTCACTACACGCTATTGCATGTAGCCTACATTAATCAAGTCGTACACTCCCCCCCCCCCCCTTTACACGTTGCATTTTTGCGGTTGAAAGTTGCTAATAGTTTTATGAATTTTTTCCCATTCTTAGATGAAACCGATTCCATATTTCATGTGGATTGCATTTGATACGAAAGGTATCAATAAAGACAGGGCTCCCGGCTACTTATGTAGCCGGGAGACCTGTCTTTATTGATACCGAATTTGCCTACCTTTCCAAAGCAACTCTTGTTTCTAAAGGAAATCCACTCTGGGCTGAATATTCATAAGTGACCGACTGTAAAATGCTTTTCTTGTATTGCAACTATTGATTAAGTTTCTTAGGGGGTAGGGCTAAGCATCTGCGAACAATAGGTGACCATTGTCCACGTTTCATGGTGCGATGATTTGTAAAAGAAGACAGCGGTTCCTTTAAACTTGACCAAGTCTCCCTCCGCTTTTTCCCTGTCGTCTGAGGGGGCGCTCAACCAATCCATAAAATTGCGCTTTGGCTGGAGGGTGAACCCTCTACATGTAGTCCCTAAAAATTTTGTTTGGGTTGACTTTGACCCTGTTATGAGAGGGCAGTGAATCCTTTGTCAGATGTATTTGGTAGTGATTGAGTTGGAGATTATGCTGTCAAAAAATGGTTGAAATTGATACCACCTGAGCCGATTGTGAGGACTGAGGTTTTGGAAAGACAGCGGACCTATCTCATATATTGGTGAGTGACAAGGGGCGGGGGTGGCGGATCACAAGTTTTTTATTCATGCGCCCGTAGCTCAAAAAGTCAATGGTCATGCTGCAAAAATTCTTATGTGCCAGTAACAACCAACTCGTCGTGAGCTTTGCATTGATGGGTCACATGCTGGCGTTGAAAACTTTGACAAGGAATGAGAGGCAGCGTAACAAGACCCATTTTAGTGTGTAAGTCGGGTCAAATTTTAAGTGCTGCATGAGGTTAATAATAAAGGAATGGTTACGGGTTCGTTGAATACAGCCTTGCACATCCGCTTATGCATGCAGGATCATTTAATTGAAGGGGGCTGACTTCAAGTTTGACAAATGCCGAGTATGACGGCCTATGGAATAGTGTAGTAAAGTGTCTTCAACCCGGGGCATCCCCATCGCTCTCCGCCTCCCTCCCTTCAAGTTGATACGCACTTGAATGCAAACTGCTCCTGCAGGTTAAAGATACCAATCACAGAACAGCCGACAAGCTGGCCGTCAGTAGATATTTAAATTACCATATCATTACGGTAAGGATTTTGCAAAGAAGTCTTAGCATTTATTTAAACTTCAGAAAGCGCTTACGTGTACCAGAAATCATTCTTCCATTGATTCGCGTATACTTGATTTTGGTCCGTTTGAAGGCCTTTGAAAAGTTGTAGCATGTTAAAGTCACAAGTAAGTAAAGCTCGAACTCTACGCCTGAAAATGTTGTGTTCGAGTTGGAGGATTTGTGCTCTTGAGACCGAGGAAGTCAGAAAGTCAGGGGACTGATCGTCGTCTCGACCGTCAGTGGTGAAACCAGATGGGGGAAGGTGACATGTATGTCCCTCGTCGAGGACGGATCCCCGCAAGGTCGTTTCAATTTCCCAGTGTAGTCGGGAAACGTTAAAATATGAAGTAGTCCACAATCATTAGCCAGACGCCCCTTTTGGTTTACTTGACAGCTTGATATTTTATTTTAAATGAGGGCAGATCCTGTAGTAAATCCCCCAAATTTTCCAATTTCAAGCCGGGAAAACCAAAACGCGCACCGAGACTTTTGAATTTTGCTCTCGACGACCTTACGGCAGTTCATCTCCCTTGTCGGGGCTTCAGGCTGCAGTCCTACGTGGGGAAGTTTGGACCCCCAGCCTGTCGCGTATATTCTGGCGCTACACCCGGCCAGCGTCGGGATTACACATTTTATCGTACCTACAAGGCCTATCCCGACTACATGTTTACCGAAGAAATTGGAAATGATTTTGCGACCGGCAATACCACGGCTTCCTGAGCTTCACCCCGCCCCTCCCCCACCCCTTTTGAAGTCATTTATAGGGCAGGTTACATAATGACAGGCCATGATATAAATTTAACATCAATAGCGTAACATTCAAGCATATTGAAACAAATTTGGGGGGGGGGGCGTTTCAGGCAATTTAAAGTTCGGTACCAATATTTAAGGATGCAGGTGAAAAGGGGTGCTCGCTCCAGCTCCCGACCCCCCTTACATCCGGCACTTCTACTTGTATATCACACGACTTAACACTATAGACTACTAATATTAATTATAGTGCGCTGGCTTATCAGCATTGTCGTGGCTTAGTTGGTATGGCGTTCGACTCTGACTGTTAAGTACGTGAGTTCAAGTCCTCCCGGAGGCTGGACAGTGTTTTTTCTCGTTTTGCGGTTTTAATTTCGGGGAACTGTCGACTTTTTACAGTTGCTTTCTCTTTCATATCTTCCTTTTTGTAGCTTTTATCGACTTTCCTTCAATCCCACTTTTTCTTTTCTTAATTAGGCTTCTTTTTTTAATCATATCTTACTGTAAATTTCCAACTCAGGTCACTACACGCTATTGCATGTTGCCTACATTGTCAAGTCGTACACCCCCCCCCCCCGCCCCCTTTAGACGTTGCATTTTTGCGGTTGAAAGTTGCTAATAGTTTTATGAATTTTTTCCCATTCTTAGATGAAACCGATTCCATATTTCATGTGGATTGCATTTGATACGAAAGGTATCAATAAAGACAGGGCTCCCGGCTACTTATGTTGAAAGTTGCTAATAGTTTTATGAATTTTTTCCCATTCTTAGATGAAACCGATTCCATATTTCATGTGGATTGCATTTGATACGAAAGGTATCAATAAAGACAGGGCTCCCGGCTACTTATGTAGCCGGGAGACCTGTCTTTATTGATACCGAATTTGCCTACCTTTCCAAAGCAACTCTTGTTTCTAAAGGAAATCCACTCTGGGCTGAATATTCATAAGTGACCGACTGTAAAATGCTTTTCTTGTATTGCAACTATTGACTAAGTTTCTTAGGGGGTAGGGCTAAGCATCTGCGAACAATAGGTGACCATTGTCCACGTTTCATGGTGCGATGATTTGTAAAAGAAGACAGCGGTTCCTTTAAACTTGACCAAGTCTCCCTCCGCTTTTTCCCTGTCGTCTGAGGGGGCGCTCAACCAATCCATAAAATTGCGCTTTGGCTGGAGGGTGAACCCTCTACATGTAGTCCCTAAAAATTTTGTTTGGGTTGACTTTGACCCTGTTATGAGAGGGCAGTGAATCCTTTGTCAGATGTATTTGGTAGTGATTGAGTTGGAGATTATGCTGCCAAAAAATGGTTGTAATTGATACCACCTGAGCCGATTGTGAGGACTGAGGTTTTGGAAAGACAGCGGACCTATCTCATATATTGGTGAGTGACAAGGGGCGGGGGTGGCGGATCGCAAGTTTTTTATTCATGCGCCCGTAGCCCAAAAAGTCAATGGTCATGCTGTAAAAATTCTTATATAGCCTCAGCTTGAACGATTAGTCGGGCCAAGGTGGTCAAGGAGCCAGAGTAACGCATGATGGAATAAAGTGTGTAATCCCCTTCGACGGACAGTGTCCCCAACAGTTAACCTGTACTTGCTTTTAAGGGGTCCGTTTCTTCAAGAGGAAACAAAAAATGTACAGCTTTCTTACTTTTCCCTCATATTTTGGCTAAATATAACAGAACAAGCCTCACCCTTACTATACGTAACCCTCAATCGCTTAGTTGTTATCGTACCCGTCTCTCTTGGGATGTGACCATTCCTTCGCAGTGGACGGGGTAGTTATAGGATATACAGTGTATGTCATTCCCGATAGGAGTCAGCTTCCCCGACAGTCAATAAGTTTTTCTTTTTTATGAGTGCAGATTTCACCAGATCAGAACTACCCAAATTTTTCCAGTACCGTCTAAAATGTATTTGCATCATTCAAGGGAAAGGGGTGTCAAACTTATGCCGATTGTTTTAAGGATTTGTGCGTGAGTAAGGAGAAACACATCGTTCTACTATTGGAAGAAGTTTCATGAAAATCGACAGATTTTAGGATTAATTCAGCACTGCCTTCTTGGTAGACATATTTTGTTTGGAAATTAAAAGTAGAGTCTGTGTGCAGAGTATGGATGCAACTTTTGTCATGAAAAAGGGATGTTGTAATGAAAAATTTCAGCCGACTTCTCGCGTTCTCGTCACGGTGTGTACTCCGCATCTTAGGGAAATAGTATACAAGGAATAATTCTCTGGAAAACTTTTCCGAAACGTAGAGAGGCATCTTCAACCCCCGTAGGCGCCGCACATTAAGAGGGCAACATGTACCAATCAAATATATCAAAAGAACGGCAATGTTCTTAGCATGAATTACAAAAATTGAAGTATAAACTTCTTGTTATACATTCTTTCCACACACACCATCTCTTCTGCGCGCTTGGTGCGCATCCATTATCGGAAGGTACGGAAAGATAATACATTCAGAAAGCGAGCAGCTTGCTTAACATTCAAGACCCATTTGCTTATTCCTATTTCCTCCTTGCTCACTCCTAGTAGAAGGTGGTCTCTGAATTCTCGTTGTTCATGTCGTCATGTTCCCCATCACGTAATCTCCCCAGAGCTTCCCCATGACCCCTACGAAGGTATTATCCATGAGGTACAAAAAGAGCCCGTCATTGGTCCCATGAAACCCATGCCTTACGAAAAGTGTTCCTATTGCCAGATTGCCAAGCCGAAAAGAGATCAGTACTCTGCCAATCATTTTCTACCAGCCTAGGGTCTTTAAAACCTTGTGAAGTGTAAATCTCTAAGGAGACACAAGATCGTCAAATAAGACAGGGCATCAAAAGTGCCATTTTGCAACTTGCAAGGAATTTTGACAAAACTTTTCTCTGTATGTTCCACTCTAACTGGTGGTGCGCTCCGCTGAGATATTTTCATGACTTTCCGCTTTTTTCAAACCACCACCCCACCTCTCAACTGGAAATTTTGCTAACCAAGGACCTGCGCCCTACGCCTCTGAAAGGTATGTGCCGCAAGGAAGAGCAAGATTTTTTACCCTTTTCCGGCGCATATGCAAATATTCCCCGCAATGGAGCTATATGGGATGGGTTTATGATATTCTCTGTGGTGCCAGCCAGTGGCCAATCCATTGTATTTCGGCCGCAGATGAGCATTCAAAGTCTATAGACCCATTTCACCAACGCCACAGTTCTTTCTTATGGCAACGCAAAAAGCCACCATGTTGGGAAAATAAGCAAGGCGCAGATAAACATACGTTTTCAAATAGTAAATCAGCCAAAGACAGGGAGTGACGCCACAGGTGCGTGTAAAATATACCGTATGTGCATGCACGGTGTAGTGTAAAACTGTATGTAGTGCAGTGATGTAGTGTACAAACTAAACCTGTTTGTTCCACATGTGCCTTCAACATTACGTAAGCAAAACATGACGTCATGTGACACGGTCTATTCGAACTTCCTGTTAGAAAATCCTGCCTAACTGCCTAAGGGCCTGCATACATCTTCAGGGGCTTCGATCTGTATTTTTCCTGCAAGTACAAACCATCTAGTTTTTCTTTCGAGTGGACATGCCAGAGACAGGACACAGGTTTCTTCGGTGGTCAGTGGCAAACTTAAAAGTGAGGGGAAAACACCTTACGTTCCTTAGTTTTAAAATTGTTTCCTGAAAGCTTCATCTTTGACAATTAGTTGCATTGCGTTACAATGCGTAACACATTAATCGAACTTTTTTCAATGAAAACCAGTATGCCGCCACAGAGAGCATCGTTGCTGCAACGAGGTGGCTGGTGTAATCTCCTGGTAGCTATCATCTTCAGCTCTTTGTCGTCATGACAACGAGGACGAGTTTTTCCTTTAGACCTTTCTTAGGTTTCCATGTAAATTCTGATCAATTCCAAAAACAACGTCTAAGGCACGATCCCGCGATGCTAGCATTTTATGGTAAACACCGTTGATTGAATTCTTGGCGAAGTTTAAAGTTTACAAATGCATACAGGGGTCCAGGCTACTTTCAGGCTTGCAACTGCCTATAGGAGTGGGAAAATCAACAGCATTTTAAATCTACAATCCTCGATAAAAATGATGGGACAAAACAAGCAAAATACTAGCAGCAGTGATACCACCATCCCCCTATCTGCATCCTCATACCTCTTCAAAGTTGCGGCAGCCCAACGTGTTCTGAGACTTCAACATTGATACGGGGAGCGGTTTGTCCTATTTACTTTTGTCGAGGATTGTAGGTATATGGATGACAAGAGAATTGGCTACGGGCACGTTTATGTTCAGTAACATATAACTTTAACACCCTTTTCTGATACCGCATGGCGGCTTTATAAAGGTAAAGGTTCTACAATTACACGATAACGCTATTGTACTTCCGTGTAGGCGTGATTCTGAAAAAAAAACCACAAAACTGAACCCATGAAGTTCTATCCTTTTTTCTCTTATACCATTTGGATATTCTTAATTCAGAACCAACATCACACATATTTTGTGAAAAACGTAAAACGTCTCAGTGCTGAGTCTAGGGGTGGTGGCAAGGTGCATGCCCCCGCGACCAGTCTTAAAGACAGACACTCATCACCCTAAGTACATTTTTGGTGGGGAGAAAGCAAAATTCTCAATTGGTCAATGGTGACTGCTCTTTAATTGACATCAAAGTCAAAAGATGCAGAGTAACTCACATTTCATCAGCATGCACAGATAATGTTCTTATTACCTATTACGGCCTTGTATACCACCAGGATAAGACCGTAAGCAACAAACTAGGTTTGTGTATGCGCAAGTGGGGGCTCTATAGACAGTTTTGGAAGGGGCTAGGAGTAACTTAGTTGGGAGACTTTGAAAAGTCTAGGATGAGAAGGGGGCAGATTCTTCCACAGAAACCCAAATTTCCATAATTAGAACCAAATATTTTAATTTTTTCAACAATATCGCAAATTTTTCGGAGCTCACAATCGAAGTTGTATCACTTATGAACATTACTAGCACAAAATTCCAGTAAACTATTCCAGCCCAGCCAAAGTTAGGTGAAGGCTCAAAGTTAGATGTCAGGCATCAAGGGGTTTTTATGTATCAATATCATACCTTGAGTAACATTCGTAACGTAATGACTATATGATTTGGAGCTAAATTTATTCGTACCATAAATTTATTCAAAAATTTACTTTCCAAAATTTCGTTCAAGATAGAAATACGATAATTATCATCTGAATTGTGAACTGTGAAGAGCTTGGTGTGCTCTCACTGTCATTCAAAATCCTGCCCAAAGCTTCATGCTAGTGTCCCCATTTTGTTAATTCCTCTCACGTTCAGGGAATTTCCCTCTGAATGCAAACAAAATCATGCTGGACCACACCAAGCTTGCCTAATGGCAGTCCCTGGTCCCTTCGCCATTCGCAAATTACTCAACTCTTCACCTGCACTTGCGGAGCTGAAGAAGCCTCATCCAGTGGAGTATATATACATGAATCTGCAGGGGGTGAAATATTTTTGGACCGACTACATTTCCTGGAGACCGACTCCCGCTGACACAGTTGCATGACCCCGAATTTTCAAAGAACTTTTTTTTTTTTTTTGCACTTTAAATATTTTTCCGAATTTTCAAGGACCTTTTTTCATGTCTGGTCTACTGTTACAAAGGCACACTGAACTGGATTTGAGACCGACTTTTTGGCGCTCAGAGACCGACTTTTCATTTTCACTGGATGGGGGGGGGGTGTCACACGTATTTACGCCCCTGGCCTCATCGTGATCATAGTCTCGTTTCATTCACTTGTGGAGACTTTCCACGTCTCTGTATTGCAAGATGAAGAGAAAAATTTTTGCGAAATTTTTGCGCGCTTCGCGCGTATGTGCACACGTACATCCGATACCATTAAGCTATATGGGGTAAGCTTGAGATACCATCCCCTGTGGTTCCCGCAAACTGTTATCATGTGGTGGCACTACTGACTACAAGCATAATCTTCTTTGGTGCCCCCATGCGGTACCGGTGCCCCCTATATCAGAATCCCGGGCTACGGGTGGCCTGCATTACCAGAAAATGGCAGATACCCTCGACGAAGGTTAATAAAAACTGTCCGAGCTAAATGTTGCATTACTTTGCGTAGGCAGAGATACGGTATGTCTTCTTTGTCGTATAAGTACCTTATACTGATCTGCATCGAGACTTTAGGGACTTCTCAAGGTTTAAGACCAAACAACGTTAGTAAAGTTTTGCCCTCTGTATGTTGCGTCATCTCTTCATTACGGAGTTTTCGATTTCAGGACGGTAGACAAAGAGGACGGAACGCGCAGCAAAAAACTGGACTGCGCATGTTACAACCGATGAGTGCGGATGCTAACAAAGCATTGCATTGTGTTGGTGTGAAGGGCTGAACGGTTTGGGCAGTCCTCGTGACTGGTAAATGGTATATCGAGTTACCGTATACGGCTTTGAACTTGTTTTCGAGTTACGTGAAATCTGTTACGAGAACTACTAGCTTAATTCATAGAGAAGTCATCTTGAAAAAGAAGGCAGATGTTTAGTACTTAATCTTGGACTGAGTACGTACTATAAGTACCAGCACTTTGGCAACTTTATTTGTAGTCGTTAGAATGAATTTGTACTCATCCTCGTACTCACTCATTTAAAAAATTACGGAGTGATGCAAAGACAACATTTCGTACCGGTACTCGTGAACAGCGACAAGTACACATAATAGATACAACACACTTGTATTCGTACTTACATGACAGTGTTCTTACGCACAGGTCTACTACTAATGTAAAATTAAGTTTTGTAACGTTAAGTTCACCTGAGTTTACCGGACAGAATGTGAGTTGCACGGTTAAGAATTAAGAATATTCTTTCCTTGAATGAAGCAACTGTCAACATTATTCCATTTCTCTGAGCTTTGGGAAAACTGAGAAACCAAACCCAAGGCCGCTGGAACTTTTCCGTTAACAAATTTTGTAATTAACAAACTCTTATAGTTAACAGTAGTTTGAATATTGCTCCCACAGTTACACCCGGATATTACAGCTGATGGTTAAACATAGAAATGCATTAACAAAAGGAAAAGAGGAAGCCGTGCACCGAGTTAGGAGTTGAATTTCATGACTGGTAAATTAAGAATTGGAATTTCCACCAGAATTTGTCTCTGATCTTGACATTTCTAACGTAACTCAAAACAGTCCTTTTTACCTCTAAGAGCCTGTTATCAAATTTCGTTGTGTTACCATCAATGAAGAACCACATAATCATATAAAGCGAGGCGAAGAGCGTGAGAGAAAGATCTGTCGAAATGATGATGAAGGAATTGTTGGTGATTTTCGTTTTAAGAAGATGAAAGGCGTCCCTAAGTCGCATATTCTCGTTAACAAATTAGAGGTTATGATCAGCACGTGTCTCTTCTACATACACTTAAATTCAAGGACTTGCAAGCATTAGATACTTTGTGCTTGAGTGGGTTGGATTATGGAGAACATAGAGTCCAAACACCAGTGATTTTAAATTTTAGCAGCTCACTGAATGTTTATGTTGGATTCGAATCACATCTTATCTCAGACATGAGCAAAAGATTTGATGACGAAAATATGTATTCAAAATGAAGACTGAGAATTGTAAGTGATAACAGAACCCTCCTTCCCTCCCTCAAATATAGAGGGCTTTGAGTAAGTTATTCAGACTTTACAAGATTAACTCACAAGTTAAGTAGGTTGGGAATAAGTTTAAAGTAAGAAAAACTCACTTGAGAGTGAGAAATGAATGATCTTATAATAGTGCAAATATTTAAATACAAGTACTTGATCGAAGCTCAACAAACAGTTATTTTGGTATAGTCATAACGGTCAACCGACACCAAAGGAAGCGCAAATTTCTGCACATGTCACACCATGGAGCAGGGGAATGTAATAATACTCATCACCCAAATACATTTAGAGCTGATAACCTAAATTCACAATTGGTGACTTCACTTTGATACTTGAAAAGTGGACAAATTCAATGTATGCCTTCATATATAAGCCACTGTGATCGGTTAATGACTTGTGCAGATCAGTGAGATGTAGTATAACCTATATACATTGAAAAGCAAAATGTAGTGTCTACGTTTCAAGAGGATACAGTTATGTAAAATCACATACAGTAGTACATTCTGCAGAATATGACCTTTGACATATAAACTATAGGCTTTTTCATGGTTAGAGCTCAAAGTTAATCTTTTCAATTGCGGGGAGGAGGTTATGTAGACTTACATGGAAGAGACGTGGTAATTGACCCTTTAAATATGTATGTAATGTGCCTTGGATTTCTCGGACTTAACATGGTGTTTTGTTTGCCTTTTGCTAAGTATAGATACAAATGTAGTTTGCTAAATACATTATTTTGAGCAGATGATTTAGCAGCGAATAAAGCAAGTCTGCAAGAGTATACCATTAAGTAGTCCGATCAGATGAACTGACTAAACTAGGGAGACTCCACGGCCGTCACTACAGTTACACTTTTCACAGAAAAGGGCAATCAGTTATTCAAGCTTTCAAATCTTAAGTTTCCAGACCATCCCTTTCCTCTCGCTTTTCTTGGTATTCTCACACGTTATTATGCAAATCATCAATTTAAGTAGAAAACTTTGCATCCTACTCGAATCAAGCATATTGATCTATTTATCGATGTGTAAAGACTGAAGTTTGCAGCAGGTGTAAAATACTTAAATCTTAATATACCCCTTACTGGACAAGTTATATTTTCTGACGGACGGAATTTTTCCGTAGTTTAACATATTGATTCTTGTGTACCCCTTATCTGTACGTGTCTTGTCTCACTCAATAAATATTTTGTATGAACACAGCTGTCTCTGCTACAGAATGTTGGCGACATTAAACAGTTAAAGGTCTTAGCTTGTGTGATTTTAACTCTCTGTAGTGGTAAAATCTGGAGAAAGATAACACTTCAAAATTGACAGGAAGGCTTAAGATCAAACTGAGAAACACTCTATTACACTTATACCTGTCTGCATAATCAATCGATAGTTCTCGTATGTGGAGGAATTCGTTGATGTAACGGTTAGAAACCTCCAATCAACCTTGAAGGTAAATATTAAAACAATCAAGGAGGCACCATGATATAAAAGGGCATAGTCACTCAACGTTAAATTAGTAAACGTCATTTGGACAAACCTCTTCTAATAGGCTCATTCATGTTGACAAACAAATGACGTCACAGTTGGTTGGCGAAAGAGTGGTAAGGCGCGCTTACACTGTCGTCACAATGAAAAGTAGATTGTCATTCGTCTACTTTTTGCGTGCAATCGCGCAGTCGTTTACACGAGCAACACCTAGCATACACGCATGTGTTCTTGCGCATGCTCTATGCCAACCAACGCCAACCAGTGATGTAAACGTGAATGGTCTAATAGCCCCAACAGGAACCTTCCATGATGCTTCAGAACATAAACATATTGCAAATTAAAGGTAACAAGGAGTTATTCCTCATGAACTTAGTAACAACTCAGTTACAAAACTATATACTGTCACACGCATGATAACATGAATAATATTTCCAATTTGATGATTCATTGTAGTAATTTGTGACTTTGCTGTGGGGTTTCTTTGAAGAAAGGCTAGACAATTTCATAAATTTACCAACAAGAATGATGTGAAGTATACGTTTCTGTCAATATCGATTTATCCCCTAAGATTCAGCCCTAGCCTCATACTCTCATATTTCAACTTTTGTTGCTATTGTTTACAGGCCAGCATACTACATTGTAAGTTGGGAGAAAATTTGGCTGAACAGTGAACAGGACGGATGATAATACGCTTGGACCTCGTGGCATATGCAGGCGTATCCTTATTTCAAATATACTTCAGAGTATTTTTGTAGCCGGCACTGAATGGCCTTCAGAATTTGGCCCTTACCAACTGACCCATCTCCAGGGGCGTAGCGAAGGTGTTATCCTTGGGGGGTGTGGAGATTATGTTTTGCCGACGGATCTGGTAATGCGTAGCGCAAAAACGAGCTTTTTCCGGTGGGGTCCTGGGCCCCGCCTAAGGACCCATGGTTGGGGCCAGGGGGTGCAGCCCCCGGAAGCTCTGAGGTTTAAGTATATCTCTGGGTGAAAAATTAAGTCTCAGGATGGATAGACTTTGGTTCATAATGCATCATCAAATACAAACTAGATCCCACTAATGTTAATGTATTAGGCTATTCCTCTCGTCAGGCCGCTACATTTTTAAGCGGCTGGGATCCAGAGGTCCGCCGGTGCTTTAGCTAGGACGATTTCTCAATGCGACATTTACTGATCTGTGGCCTGGGGGGCGGGGTTTAAGGGAAGGGGGTGTCCCCCTCCCCTTTGGAAATTTTTGGAATTTGCAAGTTGCCTAGATCGCAAATGGTGCAATATTTAAGTGGATTTCTGCCCTAATGAGGAACCTCAAAATTTACACCCGGGTAAAACTAGCATGTCAATTTTTTTTGTCCGACATTTGTCGCCGTTTATGCGACATTGTCGCACAAATAGGGGCTGGCTAAAACACTGGGCTCGCCCAAGGAGGATTCCGGAGGGCGAAGCCTCCGGAAGCTCTGAGGTTTAAGTATATCTCTGGGTGGAAAATTAAGTCTCAGGATGGATAGACTTTGGTTCATAATGCATCATCAAATGCAAAGATTCCCACTAATTTTGATGTATTAGGCTATATCCCTCTCGTAAGGCCGCTATAGTTTTAGGGGGTTGGGATCAAGAGGCCCGCCAGTGTTTTAGCCTGGACGTTTTCTCAATGCGACATTTACTGATCTGTGGCCTGGGGGAGGGGGTGTCCCCCTCCCCTTTGGAAATTTTTGGAATTTGAAAGGTGCCTAGATCGCAAATGGTGCAATATTTGAGTGGATTTCTGCCCTAATGAGGAACCTCAAAATTTACACTCGGCGGGTAGAAATTGCGTGTCAGATTTTTTTTTGTGCGACATTTGTCGCCGTTTATGCGACAGTGTCCGACAAGAAGGGGCTGGCTAAACACTGGGCCGGCTCTAGGGTCCCTGGTGGGGGTCCGGGGGCGAAGCCCCCGGAAGCTCTGAGGTTTTAGCATAACCTGTCGGTAAAAAATTAAGTTTCATGCAGGATTGATATATTTTGGTTCATAATGCATTATTCAATGCAAAGATTTCGTTTAATTCTTATGTGTTAGACTATCCCTCCCGTCATGCCACTGTACTTCAGGTGCTGAACCTGTCGTTCAGAATTGGAACACTATGTGTTCAGCATTTGAACACTAGATGCGTCAGGCGGTTCAAATACGATAAGTGGATAGGCGTCCGGCGTTCAAAAAGGGAGAAAAAGTGTTCAGAATCTTAACACAAGCGTTCAAAATATGCTTTGAACGCCAGGATCTGAAGATGGGTTCTGTATCTGTTTCATTTCGGTGTTTAAAAGTTAAAAGCCTGAGATTGCAGTGAAGGCAAGACAAGCGCGGCACGCATTTTTTTTTTCCCGGGATGTTTGTGGGTAAACCGGATCCTCAGAAGTTTGCAAAATTTGAAGTCAATTAAGTCAATTAAGTGTTTAGAAGACGGGCTAAGGATACCCTCTCCATGGGTAATCGGGTTCTACTCCCCATGGTGATGATTAAAGTGAGGAATAATCTGCAGAAAGTGGTTTTTCAAGACTGTCATATGACCCGAAATAGTGCACCTACACACGGAAGCCGTTAATTTCCTTTCTTTTTCCGAGTTCCCGACGGACTCAGTCACTCGTCCAATTACACCGACGGCTGTTGATACGGCCGTATAAGGCCGTCACATGCATAATCAATTTGACGACGGGCCTTGAACTTGAATGGACCAATTAGATGAAGAGCCAAAAATCGAAATAGCCGATAACAGACTGGCCCGTTTTTTCTTTCTCTTTTTTCTTTTTATTCTCCGTCTTCCCTTTCCTTCCCTTCCTTTCCCTTTCTTTTCTCTTCTCTCTTCTTTTCCTCCTCTCCTCTTTTCCTCTTCTTTTCCTTTCCCTCTCCTCCTTTTGCCGACAGATCGAAAATTTGCGGGCGACCAAATATTGGGGGGTGTGACACCCCCACACCCCCCGCTCGCTACGGCCCTGCCTATCTCCCCACCCCCACCACCACAGCTTCGGATCTAGCCTGCGTCTCATTCCCACTGTTTTCATAAGTATTCAAGATGCAAAGTCTGCTAGGGTAAGCTGGCTTTATTGGCCATCAAGACGACACTTCAAAGCAAACTGATCTTGATACGAGCAAAAATTCCATCTCTGAATATTTAATACTATAACACTTTAAAACGAAACGCTTAAGATTTGTTGGCATGGACATTTAGTAGTATGCTGTTTCTCTGCCTAGATTACCAGTTTCATTTACCCTACCCCCTACCCCTATTCTGTCCATATCTGTACTTGAATCCTTCTGAGGTACGTACCAACCAGTCTAACTAAATGTTCCATTGCTGGTGGCTATACGGGTAGCCTAATGTGCCTTCTAAGTATGCCAGTTAGGGATGAAAAGTCTTAATCTGTCCAAAGTTTTTCGGACCCACGCTATGGACAAAAATGTCCCCAGATTAGTTTGACTTCGAAGGATTTTAGAATTTTTAAGTTGCTAGTAACCTTCTGTTATCGAAACCATGTTAAAACTTCCAAACTGTATGGGGGGTCAAGGGTCATCGTAAGGGGTATATTCTAGGGAAAATGGTGACTAGTGGTGTCTACTGTAAATAATCGAAGATAATTGAATGTCATGTAAGTCCAGCGGCGATGTATAGAGACAACTAGAACACAAAAAGGGTTGGAAGGATGAGCAGTTTATTGGTTGCTTGTGAACAAAATTCAATGACTGCATACATAATAAATACTTATTGCTCTTAATGTACATGCTATATACAATCGATTCTGGGAACAACTGACGCTTCCACAATTGCGGTCAGTCTCTTTTATTAGACAGCAGTACTGCCCTATGTGAATCGTGTTAGGCTTTGGCGGTGCAAAACACAAGTTATTCTGTCTTACAGGTTACATGTAGCTGACCTTACGGCACCTCTCCATTAATTAATAATAATTTCAATTTAATAAAGCTCCGGTATCCGCCAAGAAGACGCTCACGACGCTGCGACAGTCACAACCAGAACAATTCAAAGTCCGAAAAAGGTGGGTCTTAAGTTTTGTTTTTAAAAGTATCCAGAGAAGTTGTGGAACAAACAGATGAAGGAAGATTGTTCCAGAGTTTGGCAGCAGCAGCAAAAAAGAAAAAAAAAATCTACTACCCCCTTACTGTTAGTAACGTGAAAAAAGACAATTAAGATCCGGATGAATAGTTGTGACGCTAACCACCTAAATCAGCGAGCAAATACTTTCGTCCTGCGTAATATCTGCCATACGGTATGGTCCACACAAGAAGCTCGAAATTGAAATAAATCTGACATAGCTACAACTTTTCGTTGAAGATGAAGGCTATCGCCGAGGCAGTAATTCTTTGTAAACACCTTGCCTGGTTAAATTCTTGGTACATTCTCTACATTTTCTTTTCAAATACCACCTTAATTTGCATGCATCATATACAGAGCGTACTAGGATAAAAAAGGATACGAAATAGCTATATGTGGTGACGTGAGTGGGAAATGTCTCCCCCGCTAAACTGTTCCAACAGTGTACAAGTTAACATTGAGTTTCAAGATAATTACAACAGCCCTCGTAAAAGCATCATTTAAATTTCTTTCCTTATTCATCTTCCCGCCTTTTTCTGAAGTATTAAAGGACAATTGCACTCACCTTATGTGGACTTGCATTCCCGGGTATGCTAAACCATGTATGGTTCTCTTAATTCATGTGTTCAATTTTTGAAATATGGACTCTTGGTTTTGTCAATGATGTGCACATCAGGAAACAGACTTACTTGTGAGAGACATGAGGGTGACAGATTTCAACTAATATTTCAAAGTGCGATAAAGATGAGTGACAACAACTTTTGATATAAAGACGGATCGAGTCTATTGTTCGAAATAACATGAATCAAACAAACATAAAAACCCGAAAATTCTGTTTTGAGATATTCTCGATATAATTCTGTGAGTTAATAACAAAAGTAATGAAAACTAAGCTTATAACCGTAAATACAAGAGTATACATACGTAACAATAATTTTATAAATATGTACACATTTCCACTAGACAATTAACAAAAATGATTGTATTGTTATAATGTTGTAAAAACAACAACGTTATGCTTTTCTTTGATTGAGAACTTACGTGAATCTTTGATGAATTGAAAAAATTACGCATATTTAGCTTTGAAAATTCGTAGCATCAATTTGCCTTAAAGCTACCGTTACTTAAAGTTACCTTAAAGAACCTTTGTCAACATTCGTTAATTAGACATAGATAAGGACTTGTAAAACCTGCATTCACTTTTTTCATCATCTTGACCCACTTGATATTTTGCACTGAGCGTTGCTCATAGGACAATATACTTCAGTTCAATTAGCAGCTCAGAAAAAGTACCTACAGAAGCTTACATTTTTTGAGCTACTAAGGCGGCTTCCACCCAAATGGCGTCTAATTTTAAAGTCTTTCTACAAACACGTTGATTTAAAAGAAATGTCATTTCATATCGAAAGAAAAGTTATTCACCAAGTAGAACAATGAAATTATTAGGTAGTAAACTTTAAAATGAGAAAATTCACCAAAAGAGTACCCTAAATAGGGATGAACAAGAAGCACCCACTTAATGTTTGGAGTAATTTCTTCTTAAAGTAAAACTCATTAACAAGTCCTCCCGAAGTAATGTCAGCTTAACCATAGAAACATTCAAGGAAACGAAGACATTCAACTTCCATAACATCGAAATTTCTCTAACCTTAAAGCTAGCACTACGTGGCCAACAAACGATATAATTCACACTAACGTGGTTTAATTGAGACGTGTGTAAATGGCAGTATCTCGACTTGGGATTTCATTACCACGTTTCATTAAACACGAAGCGAGGCATAGCGATTGATTTCACCCGGTCAAACATTTAGGCTGTATAGTTATTCCTTTTTGGACTGATTTCAATAATATGCGGAGTCTGATAAATATAGACATGGCTTAGCCAAAACTACCTTTATTTGCAAAAGCAGTCGAAAATAAATTGAAAAAATCATTACCGCTAGACTTTTCCTCTTAAGTGTTTATTATTTTGTGGTCAAATTACCCCGTACCTAACGTAAGATGATGTGACGGCTGTAACGCTAGTTTTGTTCGAGATTAAAGTTTACAACAAACCTGTATCTCGTCTTCATTGAAATGTTAATTTTCTCATCGACGAAACCTATACTCCAATCTAGTAATAAATCATACAGGGTTTTTTTCGTACGTATCACCTTCAAGTCTTGTTAGGTTAGAGCTGTACCATAACAAGTGGCGTAGCCAGGATTTCTCTCCCGGGGTATGCAGTATGTTGTGTGATCGCCGGCCTGGGGGAGGGGTCTAAGGGGAGGGAATGTCCCCCCTCCCCCTTGAAATTTTTTTTTGAAAACTTAGGTTTTCTTACATGCAATCTGCATGGTGCCACATATGCTACCTTTTTGAAGTAAAATTTTGCGTTCAAACATTTACGTATTTTAGGTACTACAAATAAAAACCCGTATCAGTGAGGGGGGGAGGGCATGGCCCAGTGGTCCCCCTAAATACGCCACTGACTATAAAATACCTAATATATTGTTAGATAAGGGTTGTTTCGTGCCAATGATTCCCAAGTATCGTTTGTATGGCGGTGTAGGGTCTCTATCTTTAAAGGGACATTTTGCTTTTGTTTCACAGAAAACTTTCTTACCTTTAAAACCATGATTTGTAGATACCGAATAATATGCAATTCAAAAAGGGAGTTGGTTGATTTTATTTCCAAAAATAAGGTTCTCATAAAGAACAAAAAACAATGCTTTGTGGCTCAAGAATAATTTGTTCACCCAAACTTGTAACTTTTTAAAGGAAGAAACATTCATGACTCTTGTGACGTGTAATTTTTTGGAAAGGGAAACAATTGCATTGCCAGAATTAAATGATGATAAGAGCTACGTTATGTACTTACCATTCTGGTCCAATTTAAACACAATACTTCACTTTAAAGCGTATACTACAAAATTTCAAGTTCGCCCTGAATATATAACTCATGATAGTGTTGGTTATCTGTCTTAAAAAGGCGACCGTCATTCGCCACAGTATTGAGTAGTTAATGGATCTCTACCACCAAAAAGCGTTTCTTACTTTTCTTTGGCTTTAAATTATGAGTTATACCAAGATTATTATTATTACATGTAAAGTTATACATACTCCCATCGATAATAAGACAAATTGCATCTAACGCTTTCAAATGAAGTATTAACCTAACGATAGTACTTAGATTCATTGGCTTGCATACGTTCTTAGAAGCTGGTACATTATTGTACTTTCACGTTATGTGGGCATGTCATTACAGAGTCGGGGTTGCACATTGCAGTGCTAACGAGAGCGTATTGGCCATGCGCATGGGGCGATGGTTGTCTGGGGATGGCAGCCCCTCAGATTAGAAAATTGCGGTATCTGGAATATTATTTACATGGCAAATTAAGCAAATAAGAGTCAGATTTAGTACGATAACTGTCCTGCCGACCTGTTTGTTTTCAGGGCAAGCAAGTATGGCACCCTCTGAAATGTTTCCCATGCGTCAATGCTGTTAACAGGGTCTAGTGAAAACGTATAGGCGTATGAGAAGGGTGGTCTAGGGTTGGGACCCCCCTCACTCCCCACAAACAAAAGAATTTTCAAGTTTTAGGTCAAAATGTTGTTTTCAGGGTATGATTTGTGTCAGCATCGTTGGCCAATTGAGCAAAATCTCAAGGCGAACACCTCCCGCTCCCTTGTGAAAGGTCTTCCCACATACACACGGTGAAGAAGTAGTACTACTAGTACGCCAGGTTTTGCATTTTAAAAAACTTGATTTAAGCAGGGAGTTGTTAGTCCTAACACCTCCCTGATTTAAGTTTTATTCACTGCATGTTGAATAAATATAAATGTTGTTCACTTACTCTCAACTTAACGTACTTGAGAAGAATTACTACCGTAAGTACCAAATCTTCCGCCTGTAACTATTGACAGAAATCAATTTACAAATCTGGTGAGAATATTAGAATATATAAGACATCATGAAGACCTGCTTCCTTTTAAGGATCGCATTTGCTTTTACTTTAATGGAACCTTCATTGAAGGCTCAAACGTGACAATCACCCGATGTGGGGCATCGATACGATTTACAGGTGACCCAGAGAGAGCAACTTTTCTCAAACTAAGATGAATGGCCTCTCCATCTCTTGAAATGTAATCAACTTCATTCGGTCTAGACACGAATGTTTCTGGGGCAGAGAGGTTGATAAAGACGTTTAATATCTTTAAGTCCTCACCTCACCGAGAAAATTAACACCAAATGAGAAAAGAAAGGCGATTCAAGTGGATCTGTGGGGCGAAGATCTAAAACATAGGTAGAATAGAAAGATTCCAACCTCTTTTGTTTTAGAAATCCAAAACTTCTTTAAGTTCCAACAATCGAAAGAGATAGTTTGATGAATATAGAGGGAGTGATGAATTTTTAATGCTAAGTGATCGCCGTTGTATCCTCACAATTACAGCTCAAGTAGTTGTCTGTCAAGAAAAAAATATTCTGGAACAACAAAACACATGAGAAATTTTAATGCTTTTCAAAACATTTATAGATGAGAGCTACGTAATTGCTTACGGGATACTGTTTAAAAAAATTTAAGAAACACTACACTTTGTAAACGAGATAGTTTATATCAGAATCGAAGCAAATATACAGATACCTACCAGGCACGTAGCCAAGATGAAAAACCTAAGGTATGTGTACAAATTAATCGGTCTGAGAAGAAACTGGAAAAAATTGGGGACAGCTCTTTACTTGGCTTAGAGTACATCTCCCGATATCATGTTTGCAACTGCTAAAGGAACCTTTCCCAATTTTGTAAACAATTTTTTTTTTATAAATCCAAAAGGAATGTTTTGACGAAACATCCTTAACTTTGACAAAAGTAGTGATGTAGAAGGACCCCAACTCCCTCCCCGTGGCCACATCTCTGCAACTTAGAGCAGATATAGGAAAATTATACATGAAACATTCCTTTAAAGAGTTAATGTAAACAATGCTATTGAAAGTTTGAAAGGCTTAATTAAACAACACACATGAAAGTGAATTTGTTTATAAACTCCCAAAACTTCAAAGCGATTGCAGATCTGCAATTATCTTATCTTTCCACCTCGTTTCCAATGAACTCTGTTACTTTCAACCAAAGGTAACTTTATCCGTCTATGACGGCACCCGCCTTGTGATCGACGAAAATCCATTCACTGGCTAACGCAAACAAGAACTAAACACGTACAAATCATTGTATATGTGTAAACATTATTTGCACGAGTGTAACACATCGCATGCGTTTTGCATTTACTGGTCTTCTGTAAGCCTATGTCTAATGGAGCTGTTCATATGCAATTTAAACTTAAAACTGCTTCTGACGAACTTTCCGGCGCAGGCGCAATGTGCTTCAGATTCATGACGTATACAACCCTTCCCGCGGAACAAAACAGATTCTGATCCCATGACTATGTGAGAACTGACGCTGTAAAAAAAAGAAAATTGTAGTGTGTCACTCATAAGTAGTTGGACTCGTCAACTTGTCTCTGAATGCTGACTAAGAAAATACTGTAATATTAAAGATTTTAAGCTGCAATATAAGCAAAAGCAGATATTGTGCTGGTAAGTCGTACAAACAACGATAATAAGGATGTCAATATGGTGTTGTAATACAATTACAATAGACTTTGCGGCAGTTACCCTTATAAGCTGCAATATCGCTTTTCATGAAAAAATCACCCTTGAATTGATTCCCATCGACCTGCATTCAATACAAGCCATAATTGACCCAAAAAGGTGTTACTTTGGACATCTCTATGAGTTAAATTGTTAAAAACTTACGTCAGAAAGTGCATGATCAGCTGGCAAAGTGATTCTTACTTAATCTGGTACATACATTAGAGGCATATTGTTGGAAATTGTGCAACTTTTGCCTAACTTTTCACACATGTGGGGGAGAGAAGGCCTGATGTGTGGCTTTGGATTCTTTGCCCTTAAATAAATTTAAGCGTCAACTCTGTTATAAACAATCATTTGATAAGTATTACTTAGTCTATACATCTTATGGGGTCGGTCGGTGACACGTCACTTCCGCAAGACAACAATATGTTGGAGTGAAAACAATGTATTGCGCGTATTCGGCACGTAGTGCAGTCCAGGGATTGTTTTTACTCCAGGAGTGTCGGGCGTAAAGTGTTCCCATATGTTCATACTGCGGTCAGTTCGGTTGTTTTTACTCCAAAGTTGCTAGGGTAACGAAAAGACCCGGATGACCGACCGACCCCATATTAACTTAAAGAAAACCAAAGTACCGAGGTCAAAGCTTGAATATGTACTAAAAATTACAGTAAAAATGGCAAGTGCCATGGTTATTGAAACAAGTTTGCGTTGCTTACCCTTGTAAGTGTGTTCGATCCGATTCTGGTAGCACTTTTCGTCTAAATTCTGAACATGACCTATGTTGGTCCTGATTGCACGATTACCACGTGGTTTTACTCCGCGGAAATTGCTCTCAAGTAATCTAGTTTGTACTGCTTGTTGAGTGTCACCAACTTCTACGGTAGTCATCTCTTCTTCTCTTCTTAGCTCCCTTATGTTGCTGAGCTTTGTAAAGAAAAATGGTGAAGAAATAGTTTTTGCATCCATCAAACATGTCAGGTTTTCACTTACAATGAAAAACATTAACGATATCAAACACTGGATGAATCAAAACAAATCTCCAGCCCCCCAACCAAAGATTTTTGTGAAAATTCGGGCAAAATGCTGAGAATTTTTCGGGCACATATATACTGAAAGAAAAATAATGCAATGATGTAGCTAAAGGGTATTTAAAGTTTAAAAAACTTCCTTGGCAATTAACATAAAGTTCTGATCTTAATTGCACCAGCACCTATATATTCCGTTTTCATTCATCAATGTGTTTTTTAAAGGTTAAACTTATGATTATCAGTGGTGTATTTGAGGGGCCATTGGGGTATACCCCACCCTCACTGATGCTGACTTTTGTCTACCTAAAATACGTCAATTGTTTAACACAAATTTTACTTCAAAGGTAGCATATGTGGCACCAGATTGCATGTAAGGACACCTAATTTTTCAAAAATTTTCAAAGAGGAGGGGGTAATACCGATTTTTTTGGAGTACCTAAAATAGGTAAATGTTTTAAAACAATTTTACTTCAAAGGTAGCATATGTGGCACCAGATTGCATGTAAGGACACCTAATTTTTCAAAAATTTTCAAAGAGGAGGGGGTAATACCGATTTTTTTGGAGTACCTAAAATAGGTAAATGTTTTAAAACAATTTTACTTCAAAGGTAGCATATGTGGCACCAGATTGCATGTAAGGACACCTAATTTTTCAAAAATTTTCAAAGAGGAGGGGGTAATACCGATTTTTTTGAGTACCTAAAATAGGTAAATGTTTTAAAACAATTTTACTTCAAAGGTAGCATATGTGGCACCAGATTGCATGTAAGGACACCTAATTTTTCAAAAATTTTCAAAGAGGAGGGGGTAATACCGATTTTTTTGGAGTACCTAAAATAGGTAAATGTTTTAAAACAATTTTACTTCAAAGGTAGCATATGTGGCACCAGATTGCATGTACGGACACCTAATTTTTCAAAAATTTTCAAAGAGGAGGGGGTAATACCGATTTTTTTGGAGTACCTAAAATAGGTAAATGTTTTAAAACAATTTTACTTCAAAGGTAGCATATGTGGCACCAGATTGCATGAAAGGACACCTAATTTTTGGAAAATTTTCGGGGAAACCCCTCCCCTTGGACCCCTCCCCCAGGCCGGCGATCAAAGACTTCTGACAAAATTAAAACTAATAAAGAAGGCAGTAACTCGGCACATTATTGTATGTAATTGGCATGCAGTGTGATAACCGATGCATGCCTATATGATATGTACATTAACATGTCGAGCGTGCGTGGAGCGCGCGGAAATTTTGGGTTACATTTTTTTCGGGCAAGTCGTTCCAGCCCCCAAAATCAACTTGGGCTCCCACGACCATGACGATATGTCGCAAGTCTTCCTGAAACAACAGAGAGTCAATCTGCCTTATTTTGCGGAAAGTTTTGTCCACAACCGTGAGAGGAGGCCGAGAATGACAAACCGAAGAGAGAACAAACTTGTGATAGGAAAACAAGTTATCATGTACCATTGTCTTTAGGATGAAGTAAGGAGTAGTACGTTTAATCATGACATCCAATATATTCCCGAACAGGTAGGTAGGTTCCATGACTGTTCCAATGCCATACTGATCGGAAGAGAATTAAACTGTTTGGTGTCGTGGTCATCTGACTTATTAATATGAATGTTAACGAAGCCATATATATATATATATATATATATATATATATATATATATATATATATATATATATATATATATATATATATATATATATATATATATATATATATATATATATTCCTTATCGCCCCAGCCCCTTCCCGTCCTAATACTTACTCACTGCAAATTAGAGCCATAAATTTGACTTGACCTCTATCTGTGCACGTTACGTATTTCTTTGAGGTTGTGAAAACTTGTTTTTTACTCTTGTCACCGACAGTCCACAGACGAAATAAGAAACAACTTGCATAGACATAAATTTACTTTTAATCGCAGATTTCATTACAGAGTTGGAACATGGTTTCCGAGGAATAAAATTGTGGGCCTCATCCGTGACGTCATTGCTGATATTAGTGGATACTTTAAAACTGAAAATCTGTCTTTTCATATTATGGTTTTAATGGAGTGAGACTTCACAGATCGACAGTCAGCCACTTATGTAATTTATACAATTTTCATTCTAATATCAATAAATTAAATTTACAAAAACTTTTGGCTGGCCTCATATCCAGAATAAAATTCAAAATTTAAGAAAAAACAAAACATATCGGCCATTGATCCTTCAAAAATATATCCTGAAATGAGCCCCAAATCCCTCCCAACTGTCCGAAACCGTGCAAATAATGTCGCTTATTTTGTTTTATCATATCACAAGAGGGTTTGCGTCATCAATCATCTAAGACATGTCAGTGTTTCTCCTTTCTTTTCTGTCCTCCTATTTCGATTTTCTCGTCACCTTGCCCGACTAAAAACATTAGCAGAATATTCAATACAGATGCTGTAGATCAACCACTAAGATTCAAAATGGCGGGCGACACAAAATGAGTCACATGATTGCTTCTTGCAGATCTATCTGATGTGCATTTTTCCTTTTTTGTCAGAATGAATATTAAAACACTGCTTCAATGCTACATCTCTATACATAGGTCACTGACGGTCGACGTCATACATGTATTTAAAAAGTCTGTAGTTATCACTCTTTCCTTCCAACCCATCCTTCCAACAATCTACCGAATTAGGGTATATAGCAAGTGTTCCGAAGTCACAAAATATTAATTTGGTATTTGTTTCAGGTTACGTCGATTCACTAGTATTCACGTTAGTATTAATGTAGATGCAAGTAAAAAGCTGTAAAATACGACGGAATATATTTTATGAAATCTTTTTGATTTTCGAAATAAAATTCTTAAAAGAGAAAGTAGTCTTTAAATATTTTAGTCAATGGAGAAACTTCGAAGAGAACATCATTGGGGAGTCATTTCGTCAGGTTGTAAATTTGCACACGGCACTGAAACCCGACCACTCTGATTCAGAAAGTATGGGTCATCTTTATCGCATATACACATGTGTGTCAAAGCAGTCACGTGTTTGACTTTGTATTGAGAGAACCAAACAAATGTTACCACTTCACTGTTTAATTACTCCAGATTGTATATTTAGCAAACCTTATTAAATTAGGGCCCCGTCAAAACCCTTTTTGTAGGTATGCTAAGTGTTTTTTGGCCTGCAGCGTTAATCACAAATTTCACACAATTCAAAGTATACTTAGATTTCAATGGCTTTAACCTATAAACACATCTTACCAGAAAGGAACCGCCTGATTAGTATGACGAAGGAAGTGCTGCTACGAAAATCATCGAAATTCATACGGTCGTACATTTATTGGAGAAGGCGATGTGCAATTTTGTCGCAAATTTCAATGCACATTTCCTCAAAATAACATATTTTGGGTAAAAATAGAAAATATCGGCCCGGGTGACGGGGCTGCACACCTAGCTTTGTATGCCAGTGACGAAAATACAAAGAACGGGTTAACACATTTAACATTAGATTTGTCAGGGTTATATGAGAAAAGGAAATTTTTCATTACATTTTCTCCAAACGCCTTTGCAATATTCCATTTATCACCCAGGCTATCCCATTTTAAAATTATAGGCTAACTTTGTCATGAAATACCTAAAACGTTCCCCAAGTTGGCATAATGTGCTGTTAATTGTACACTTTTTATTTGCACCGACATCTTGCTCAGGTGTACATGGATAGGCCCAAATGTTAAAACATAAAAACAAGTGCGTCATACAATAATTTCGTTTTCGAAAAATAGTAACAAAAAGCTCTTGTAATATTTACAAGTCACAACAACAAAAGTATTTCATGTGACGCACAATGAATTTGTTAACCTATTAAGATATTTTATAATACGATAAACGAATTTTGTACTGAACATTTCTAGTTTTAGCTTCCATTATTTCATTTCATTGGCATAAAACTTTTTAAAGTAGAGAGTTGTGCCTTGAAATTTATTCTCTTCATTAACACATCAATGCAGGTGTTCAACGGAGCGGTGAATAAATGTTTATAAAGGAAACAACAGGGTTTATCAATTGAAGTCTAATAGAGCTAGCACTGTATATGCTCACTGAATGGTTGCCCAGGCAACTCCACACGATAACTTGTAGGTAGTGCACTTAGAAGGGAATGTAAATTTCCATTCAACTTTGTGATAGGAAAATTCGAGCTGTTGTAATCAGTAATAAAATTCCCCTATTGAAGTGGATCACTAGTTGAGTCATAAAAATCCCGAAAATAACTGACAAATGAATTCAAGTTGAAGTTAAAGTTTGTTTTTTCTCAACCTCAAAGTACTGCACAATTCATCGCAAGTATTTATTAAACAGCTCATACAGAAAAGAATAACACTAAGGTTTAAGGGAAACAGAGAAGAACAGTAGTGCTTTTAAATATGTGGCACCTAAATAGCAGTTTTCTTATAACTTCATCGTTGATTAATTCAATCACAATTTTTCTCAATGGGTGCCTCAAATGTCAGATCACTCAAGCACAGGAGCAATGAAAGTGAATTTTAATTTCTCGATTAAATCTTTCCCTGAAATTGCAGCTAAATATAAATGTTTTGTAACCTTCATACTGAAGATCTTAAGTTAATAAAGAATCCAAACAGGCAAAATAGCACTAAACCACACACTTACTAAATAAGAAAAGCAAGGTACGTGGGAAATTAGCTTCATTCATTTTGTGTAATATATATATTTATATATATAAAATGTTAGAGGGACGCAGCGACTTCTACGTATATGTATATTTATACATACATATATTTATACATATACATATATATATATATATATATATATAATAAGAGTCAGACGATAAAAAAGAGTCAGCAAGAGGTTTTAAAGGTTTCAAAAGGTGCACAATGCATTTAATGGGATGCATTTTACCGTTTTTCGTTTCACTATTTTATATGTTTTTTTTTAAAGTTGAATCTTTCGAATCCACGAAGATCTTGCAAGTTTCCCGAGGAATATCTTTGCTAGCCGACGGTATACTATGAATATATGTGTGTATATACATATACATATATATTCAGAGTATACCGTCGGGTATCAACGCTATATATATATATATATATATATATATATATATATATATATATATATATATATATTTATATATGTATGTATATATAGTTTGAAAAATGAGGTAATTTTTTACTTTCCGTTTTGCGCTGAGGAAGGACACAGGAGTGTACGAAATATACGCTGTTTTTATCGTACCTGTGCGCTTATTATGTCATCTTTGGAATGTGTGGAATGTGTTTTATTGTTATATATATATATATACATAAACATATTAAAGCAGATACCACTCACCTCCATTTCTGATATATGTATTGGTTTATTTAGTACTATCCACGTGACTGTTTCATAACATGGTGGTGACGTCAAAGATCCTTCATAGGTTATATATTCTGTTGTGTCTGGCATTAGTTTTAATACGTTTAAGTCAGGAATACCCACAGAGCTCCCTGCAGGATAAAAGAAATTACCATACCATTAAACCATATAAACCGGCACTGACGAAAACACTCATAGCAGCTTTTTATTTTTTCTTCTCCTGTAATATTTCCTTACGAACTCTCAGTATAAAGTATTTTTATGGAGTGATATAACTTGACAAACTCACCCGGGTTTTTTTACAATGCGATTCTTTATACACAACTGTAGTTTCCTCATCCCTTTATCATGGTATGTTCAACGTGCAATGTAATATAAAATCCGAACATTCGAATGAACCAATGAAAATTAAATTATTACTTGACCCTTCTCCATTAACATTTTAAAAACAACATTGAAAACGTTGCACCAATCAATGACCACGATTACACTGATGTAAGATCAATAGTTAAACTAACAGTTGTACAGAAAACTTGCAATTATATTACTTACTTAAACACCTAGCTATGTTATACCACTTCTCTGCATCATTATCAGAATTGGATAAAACAGAGTACTGCGCCTTTACCTAGCTTACTCGTTTTATCGATATCTATGATTGGCTAAATTTGTGGAAGTGTAATATGAGACTATGCACAGTTGAATATTTTGGCAAACCTTTTCAATTATTTAAAGACATAAACCACATATTAGCCTTTTTGGTGTGCACGATAAAAAGTGATGGAGGTTAGAAATCCATTAGGAATATATAAACAGTGAGAGTATGTCTCGTAAAATTACTCAGTACCTAAACTAAATAGGCCACAGGAGCGATATTCTGCATAACCACAAAAAATTTGCAGTAATATAACATTAGGAAATTTCATACATATTTGTAGGAATGAGGTTCGTGTAATCTTTCCTAAAAGAGTTTTCCATACGATAAATGCCAGTTACCTTTGTATACAATGCTACTAAGCACGTTGGCTCGTGTTAACTTTGCTAACTCCGATTTCATGTCGCTTGTTTTATTTCCCTTCTGTAACAAAAACGAATAATAAGATTCAATATACTCTGACATTGACTAACATTATTATATAACTTCCATACGTGACCCTAGATAGTCCTAACTATGTATTCATCAAACTTGCCATAAATACAACAACACACGTTTCCAGTTCATTGTGCACAATCTGAAAGTGTTATGTACATCATTTATCAAGAGTTAATGACATAATTTACATCATCCTGTCGCCGAAATCCGTTCCTAATACCCTCGAAATCTAATAATGCTTGCGATACAGATGCTACCGACAGACTAGAAAATGGCGATATTAACTCATCACAGCCTACCGTGACATTTGGTAGCCGCTAATGTACCAACAGTTTACCTATACAGATCGCAAATGAGATACTTATGACACATGAATTACGAGTGTATACTACTGGTTTATTTAAGATGAGAGGCGATAAACAGAGGTGGACGTCCCTGATCTCTCTATGCGAGAACGAATTTATCTTCATCTGTTGTTTGATGCTACTATAAATATTGATATCATGAATATATTCATTGCATACAGTTTGTGAGGGAACATGTGACTCAGAGAAACTGCACAAAATTTATTAAATTTAACAGAAATATCGTGGATCTAACTGTAAGAGCCAAATTTTGTTTTAGTTTTACTATTTACCCACAGACAGACAGGAAGGACAAATCCAACACTTTGTGCCGACCAAAATAGTACGAAGAATTAATTGTTCGTGACTGCATTACAATCACCTCTTGTCAAAGAAATGAAATGTCTACACTACTAACTTATACAGAACGACCAACTTACATTGTGCTAACGCTTTGCGATGTGATCATTGTTATTGTGTGATCAGGGTAGTCATCGTACTAGTAGTAGTAGCGGCTCCCTGATGTAACAAACTCTTCTTGACAGAAGGGCCCTAACATACCCAGATACATGAGTGGCAATTTGTTCTCAATATTGGGGGACATGTCCCTCCTGTTCCCCCGATCGCCGTCCATACCCAAATGAATTAAAGAATAAGATGTAACTCTCACCTCATACCGTACCATAATTATGTAAGTCAACTACGAGTGGCTGGTATGTCACACTTCGTCTAAATTAATGAATATAAAGTGATTCTCCGTAACATATACTAGTTGCTGTCCTTGATGATCGATATACCCTTCTGGACAACTCATTAACCTAATCGGTCTAGAACATTTTATCCCTACATTATCCCTCACGAAGTGCATCTTAAGCTTCCACCCTTTCCAGGACACCTCCCGAGAATCATGACCGCATAATATAACCCGGCATTTAACCAAATCTGTCGCTCTTTACTCTTATTACCATACATCATTTTAATTTTCTAAATGTAAACTTATTTTAAGCTTCTCTTTTCGAAGATTTTAAAATTTACCATTATTCATCCATATTCGAGTCCATTGGCCAGTTTGCTTACGAGCCAGGGGCCTTAGGCTGCAGTCCCGCCTCTCCTGAGTTCAGGCAGAAACCCGTAGCTTATACAAATGACATTAAAAGCCACCGAGTAGGCCTTACCAGAAAATACCTCGCTGTAACCATAATACTCTGCTATCGATTTGTGAAGAACCTAGAGTTCTATTGTGCAAATTATACTCAATACCTTGTTTTGCAGGGTAGCTTTATAATGTGAATCAAAATCCTCTTACCGTACATTTCAATAGCATTGTTGGATGCAGTATGATTTTATAAATGGATTACATTACTTAACCTTACATTACATTATTTTACATTACTTTATATTACATTACATTGCATTACATTACTTTACATTACTTTTAATATGGTGTATGTTGTATGGAGAAACTTCACTTTCCGGGTCAGGAGGGATAAAGTTGTCATCAAGGCAACGCCACAAGTAACGCATCGAGCCATGCCAGTCCCCCCCCCCCCATCCCGCCCCACAAATACTTAGTCCTATACCTAACTATACGGAATTTTATTCCAGGATGAACGGCTGCTGGCATTATAATTATCAAATCGTTACTAAGTTGTTAACATACCAAGAGACTCTGAAGGTTTCTACGAACTCCCTGACAAAATATTTATTATTTTCAAATGAATATGGAAGTAAATTTACCTGTAAAAAGATAGCTATGGCTGCAAGCCCACGAGGTGATACTTCAGCTTCTTTATAACTGTTATAAAGTCCTTTGTTCCAAAATGTTATCTGGATCTGAAAACAGTCAAATGCAAATCGTAAAATTGGTTTCAATTTCTTCTAGTAGTTACTAGTTAGTACTTTATTTGGCCACACCAGACTATTTACGTCATGCGTACAGCTCGCACAGGAGGTCTGTGTTTTTATGCAGTTTCAAGCTTACTTTTCACAATGGTTGTAGGTACAGGAATAACAACCTCTGAGGTTTGAACAACCCTGACCCATGTGGAGATCACAACAATTGGTACCTATGATCTTGCAATGCTAATTTTTATGAATATGTTTACACACGTTTAGAAGAGCTATGATTCGCAAGGAACGTAAAATAAGCATGAACTGCCAAAACAGACTCCTCAAAAGTCAGAATTGCTTGGAAAATGCATAAAAATTAAAGAATGGGAAAACGCTGAAAAAGTGCGTCGCTGCGTATTTAACCAGTGAAGCCACCAAAATTATGAGGCGAAAAGCTGGTCGATTGGCGTGTTTCCGTCCGTACAGTGTGCATTCATCTTCAGAAGTTGAATGTCATTTTATCCACTTTTTGAAAGATTAGGAGTAACGTTCACAACAGGGACAAGTCATGGTGCCATAAGTGTTTTGTTTTATACTCCTCACTTGAAAATTTGCAGTTTCTCCGTCAATAACTGAGGCAAAAGCAACCACGTGATATTTGTATTACAGGCGGTTTCTTTGTTACCGTACACTGAGCCAAGGGAATGGCGTCATTCTCCCTTATTTTAATTTCTATGGGAAAATGTGAGTACATTCTGTGTTGAAAAAAGTAACCTTAACACGAGATAATGGTTTTCCATTGTCAGAGACGTGACGGTCATCATTTCGTGTATGTAAAGGTGTATAAGTTATGGATTCAATTAATTCGATATCGCTGCATGTCAACATTTAAAAAGTTGAGTCAATTAACCGAACATTTAATGGTGAACAAATTCAAGTAATTGACACGATGAGTCCAAAACGCTATTTTTGCTGACAAATAAAGATTATATGATTGTGAAGGTTGTGATGATGTTCTCTTAATTGAGCCTTTGTCTACATGACCCATATACAGGAAGCTATAGTGCTGTTGTCGGATTCGGTTGCCTACCCCCCCCCCCTTCCTCCGCTTTTTCGTGCCATTTCACGAGATATGACAGAGGCTTAACAAGGATAAACGTTTTTACTAAGACCTACTACCATCTCTTCTAGAATTTGAACAATCCCCTAAATAGGAGAAACAGGTGTTACGAAAGTCCCCAGGAGCTAGGCTTAAACCAAGCCCTTATAGGCCTCCCATATTTAGTGATGTAAATGATGAGAAAAGAGGTGAGAAGGCAGTAAGAATACATCCAAATTATGCTTTTTACTAAGTATATTAACTCCTTTTCATGTAAATGAATGAAATTAGGTTAAACATGTTTGAGTAAAAGGATCATAAACTCAACAACACCAACGTAAACAACTCCATGATTGTTTATGAGGCTACCTGTAATGAAGTCAGTGACGTAAGCTGGAAGTATGACTCGTTCAATAGTGTTCAGGGGTGAGAATAAAAATATTCCAAGCATTAAATTAACTTTGTTAAAATTACATCGGACGAACGTGTTAGACATTTTATTTCCAAAACAATGAAATGGTTGAAGTGTCAGTTATTGTTGATAAACAATAAACAAACTGACAGGGGCGTATTGTCTCTCGATGATGACAGGAAAAGTGCAGTGAACCCTTTCAAGTCACCGTTACTTCTCGAAGCACCCACTTGAGAGTGTCGTCACGTGAGTTTCTAATGGAATCTAATCCCACATTTTGACGGCTTTATGATGCGATTCTGCGGCGTGCGCACACAAAATAACTCTTCATCCTTTTAAAACTTGTCAACAAAGAAGCAAATTAAACTCATTTGGTCCATTTGTCCATTGCAAAGCGAACACTAAAATCGACAAAGAAAATTATGACTCTTTCTCGAATTCACTTGGTTATTTTATTTGTCTTCTTAGGAGCCTTGCATAAACAGGATTTGTGCCTTAGGTGCCAAAGTTAGGAACGCAGTGGCATCTTTGAACGATACTTAAAATGTCTTCGGATAAAAGTACCGTCGTATTATCATTTTTCATATACTTGACTCATATAGATTGTTTTAAAAGTAAACAGCAACGATGACAGATGCTTTTCCATTTGAGATGGTTCCTGCCATCAATTTTTGAAATCAGAGAATGAAATCTTCCAAGCTCAATTGCGTTGAACTTTCGTAAGGTTGCAGAGGTTTGCCGGCGTAGAATTTCCGCATCGATTGCCGGTATACCTTTTAAGGAGAATGATTTTTTGACTGTTACAACTTCCTATAGAGGGATTTCAGTCACGTGACTTTAACCAACTAGACGCTATTTTGAAGGGCAAGATCGCACGTCTTTTTGTTTTGAAGGGCAAGATCGCGCGTCTCTTTGGTTTTGACGGGTACGCGTGCATTGTGTCACAGTAGTATCTATGGTTATGCCGTGCCCGTGAGCTGTAAATACGCTTACTGGGTGTGTGTTTTGCCCTCCAGTGCCTGGGAATCCATTGCTCGTGACGTAACATGAAATCCCTCTATAAATGAAGTCTGTATTTTATAACTTGTATAACTTGTAGGAATTGGGGAAACAGCACACCTGACCCCTCATTACCGAGACTGATGCACAAAAGCGATGAAAATTAAGCGACACGAAGGGATTCTGTCATTTACCAATAAGTAAGATCAGACAATGCAAATTGCCCTTACGTCTGGATTTGAATACACCCCTACGTTTCTTTTCTTTTTTTAACCTTTTTTTTTGCGCTGCCAAAAGCATATTGCATTACAGTATACTCATTGCCACGTAGAACTACTCATAATTATACACGAGTACATTTTAAGTACTGGTTCTTGTATTTACGGCTTTGTACCAGGTCCGTGGCCAGGCAAGGTGTCAAAAGGGGGAGTGTAGCTTCTAGGGGGCTAGATATTTTGTTAAGATGTATTATAGCAAATTTTTGTTCTTAAAATATTTTAGGGTGGTTTTAAAGTTAGGGGAGCCTTCCCCTTCCTCCCCACCCCTTTACGGTCCTTTTTTTTCTCGTACTCGTTTTCGTGTATATTCACTGGTAGTTACTCGCGCTATAGAACAAAAGTCTGCACTTACACTTGCTTTGCACATGTATTCCGAGACTGTGAATATCAAGTAAGGTCGTACTCAGAACTATACACCATAGTGTTCATTTCTCTATTCGGAGCATTGTTCTCGTGTTTTATTAGAGAGTTTGAGTGGCATTTTGCAAGTATGATAAATAGGTATAAGGAAAAACGTTTTGAACGCTTCCAAATTCTGCCTTCCCCTTCTCCCTTCACGACAATTTTTTTTATTTTTTATTTCTACTGCAAAATTGAGTTTACTACTACTCACCGCTAGTTGTAATAGTGAGAAATAAAGTAGAAATATAACTGCACCATTTGCTTTTAAATTAGAATAAATTTCTGTCAAACTTGGAAAGAAATGTCTTAACCTATTTCTGTGATGTTTCTCAAAAATACGTTACAATATTCTGCTTTTCCTTTTCTTCCTTACTTTACGTCAAATTGGTTTACCAGCCAAAACATACGCCTTGTCATTTCATATGTTTTATATAAAAACAACGTGACTCTTGCTACCCTGCTACCCAATGTCCTTCCAATAACATTTCCAAAGCACACAGACCTTGTTGTCGTAACGAAAAATGTGACATTTTCACTAATTAGATCATCATGCATATTTTTCCTTTTTTCCTTATCTTGATCACTCTTGACAGGAAGACCAAAATTACAATAAAATGATAATTTCATTTCGTCTTTTCATCTTTTCTGTTTCTCATTGCGACACTGGGGCTTGATAGATCATGCAGTCTCCGGTTCCTTTCGTACTTCTTGAAGTTATCAGTGTAGAATGCTCGTGATGCTGCCAAAATTTCTCCACTATCCTGTTTCCTTCTTGATGACTTTCCAGTCGTAGGGCGAACAACTTTACCAGAAATTTTATTCCCATTTAATTGGTAGCTCCTAGAAAAGGCACATCGGCATAGAATTCCTAATTAAGTTAGTTCTACTACAAAAATCAAATATGAGATCCCGACCATACGGTGGAAGCAACGGAACTGGGTTAACCTAACAATACAAATGGGTATGTCAGTAAAACGGTGGTCTTTTTTACATGACGTCACGTGGTCACGGTAGGTGAAGATTGCTCTCTGGACAAGTAAATGTCTGCACTTATTCTGTTTTGATGTTTCCCTCAAATTTAGAAATAAGGGGATTTCGAATACCCTTTCAATGCATGCCCTGTGGTTTAATAAGAGCATACTCTTTCACCCAGACTTGCTTCATGTCAGATGACACACTCAGCCTTCTGAACGGTGCCACTTTCGCATTGCAGTATTGCGGAGACTTGTAATGCATCATATGCCATGTAAAACTAATGTCGCTTATGTAGGCTATATTTGGCAATTGTCTGGCAGGAGATAAGTTCAATCAGAACTAAAACTAGAGCAGTTGCATTAGGGTCATCTTGGAATAGTCCCCATACTTTTTAACATTGAGTGATCAACTCACGAGCCGGTGCAATCAAATTATATCAGAATAATACTTAAACACCTAAATATTTACTTCCAGTTTCCAGGATGCAATGGACTGAGTGGTTGTTGCATGGAATTCCTGCAGCCGTTTTCACATGGCAAGAAAAGATATCGATTAACATTTCTTTTGATAGGGTACAAATGTATGGAACACTTTTCGTAGGTGTTATCCTGTACAGTCGCATTATGGGTGCATCATAATATTACATCAACCCTAACATGGATACTTCCAAACATCACCAAATGATTCTTTTCAATTTACACTTCATGGGCCTAAAGGATAAGTGTACTTTCATAACGTATATTATTACAACTCTTCACTTATCACGGGGACTTGACTCAAAACGTTTCATGTTTTACAAAAGCTAACGATTCCTTGAAAGACTACATGCCTTGTATATATTACACACACAAATACATTGAAACGAAACACGTATTCTGCCGCCTCTGTCTTCTGACATGCCTAGACCTAATGCATTTCATTACTTGTCTGAATTTCGGTAATACTATCGGTCCAACCAAAAAAGCAAGTGACTTGTATAAAAGACACTGCAGAACATATGTTGATAATTTTCTGAAAATTTGTCTAATCTAGTTATTGTTACTAGATCTTTCGGTGAAACACAACGAGGACAAACTGGACGAGGTAAATGGGAATATAAAAAGGTAAAGCCAAATTAAGATATTAAAAATGCTTAGCCTATACCGTAATTCCAGCGAGGTTTTAGAGGGTTACATTGTAAGATGCATGGACGGCGATCACAGGGGTGACATGTCCCCATAAATGTTTTTAGTGGGGGGAGGGGACATAATATCAAATATCCCCCCATTATTTAGAGGTATGCAGAAATAAAATGTTGTTACACACATTTTCGATATGAATAATTGTGATATTAGCCTATAAATGGCAGCTGGCTAGAATGCACAAATCGCTTGACTTCCAGGGGCTTCGCCCCAACAGGGGACCTATGGAGGCCTGGCCGAAGGTGCAAAGTGTTCACTCAAGCAGGTGATACCCAATAATTTTAGCAGATCGCCGCCCCTGGTAAGATGTACTACACATATTTGGTATCATACCTTTTCTAAACAACAGAAACAAAATTTGATAATTTTATGCCTGTAGTGACATTAGTGACTTTGAATTGTCTATAATTGTAAATACTCCAGAAGTGACGCCTAGGGGTTGGCCTCGAACGTACAGTTACGGTTTAGGAGAACAGTCCCCAACGTTCCTTTGGACCCAACATCTTTCGCCATTTTGTTGTTGAGTTTGTTGTGGTCAAATATTTTACCCACATCCTTAAAGGACAATTAAAGAAACTTAATACACATATGAATGTCGAATGAGTAAGCTTTTCATAAATTGAGGTGCACAAGTTATTCAAATGGTTTGACATGCAACAATTTAAGTTGTGCATTCATACATATAATTATTGATAATAGCATTCACCTAATGGCTTCTGCAGAAACTGTATCCTCAAATCGAGGACATACTTTTCAGTTCCCTAAAAAGTCCAGTAGATCAGAGGCACCGTTTGTTTTCTTCTTCCTCTTAAACTATTCACAGGCGAGACACCTTAACAGATTCATTATACATTCATTCACACAGTGCATTTATACCTACGTTTGCTAATTCATCAGCATGTTTCAACAAAATATTCCAAACTTTGCTACTTCGTGAAAATTTTGCTTTCCTATTTTGCTACGAGAAACAAATTCATAATGACACAAAAGGGGGAAGGACCCCTCGCATTTTGTTACTGCCTCTCCGAACAAACTTAAGTGTTCTTGAAGCGTTCAAGTATGCAGAATTCACACATTTGCCATCCTCCCACGAGATATCGTTGGCAGGGTTTTGATTTCAAAATCCCATATAAGCATCAACTTATGGCAACAAGGAATATTTCAAATTTATTTCCTTCGATTTTTTCACGCAATTTCTTCTCATCACCCGGATAGGTCACAGGTTTAGACAAGGGTGAGATATCGGAGGCCCACAAAATCCATGGTAGTTCATGCCTATCATAATTGAACTTAACATCGAAAATATGAAATTAACGATTAAAGTAAACTTAATTAACGACATTTTGTCCTGATATCACCAACTGAAAGAAATTATCATCATTTTATTACATGACGAAATACTTCCCCGCTTTCAATATTTGACTTCTTTACGACACTCTTCTTTTTTAATTAACTATTATTTTTAACAACACTTGTCACAATCTACTTTCTGCACGTGTTTCTTTGCATCATGGATTTTTCTGAAACCGATTAAGACCCCTGACTCAAACATTGTCTTTAAAGACACGTCCTGGTCATGCCAAGGGTTATTTCTGTATTCCAACAATGATAATAAGCGAGACCCATAGTTCAAAATTACAATGCATGCACGATTCGGTTCAACTTTTACCGTATCAACGATACTGTCTGGAGTAACGTCGTATTTGCACAAGTAGTTTTTTCGTTTAAATCATAGTTTTCGACATCAGTCCCGTGATAAAGTGATTGGTTTTGTAGGAAATGTTAGCTAAAATTTAAAGGCATATTCCACTGGGATTTTACAAGGGTCTCATGTGAAAAAGAGAAAAATCCACTTTATTTCCACCAAGCCCTATAGCAATACTCTATTCCTAACCAAAGATAGCCCCTTTCAAAGATTAGTTACTTTTGTCAAAAAATACCTCCAGTTCTCATCCAGGTCTGGCACACATTGTAATGTAAAGTGGGCATATTGCCTCAGATTCCTTTTCCTTTTTTCATAATTGAATGTCCTGTTTGTCCTTAAAACTTGATACTGTTGGAATGTTTGAATATATTTCCATGTAGATCTAGCATAAAACTACACCATATGTAGGGTATAGCAAACAAAATTGTTAAATATCCGCCACAGCGGTGTCAACATCATAAAAAAATACAATGTTATGTCTAATCAATCTGCCGCCATGACATCACAGATTTCCCATAATGCACTGTATCTCTAGAAAAAAATGCATTTCTTTAAAAAAAACTATCTTCCAAAACCCTACATGTTACTGAGATGCAGTTTTCACCTCCTAATGCAGAAAACCTGCATTTTTTGAAGGCATTGAATTTACTCCCTGGCAAACCCCTTTAAAGAAGTGTACCTTAAGTCTACAATTCCAAAAAATATGTATTTCAGAGGAATTGAAAAGCATTCAATTCACCTAACTCGCATCTTCATCACTTACCGCATTGCATATATAAACTGTTAAAAATTTATTTTCTAATTTGAAATAGTTGGTTGCGCAATATCTTATAATGTCCTTCTTGTATAACTCACATTACCTGCTTTATTTCCTTTGAAGTCAACATCCTCATATGACCTTGGACAAATGACTGTTTTCTTGCATAGAATGTTGTGAGGAGAGTCACTCTTTCTAACAATATGACAGCCATCACGTTGAAGCACAAGGTGCAGTGTCTTTCGAAAAAAACCAAAGACTAATCCGAGTACGAAAGTGACACCGCAAATTTTTACAAGATATAATGCCATTAAAACTGAGTGAATAAACTTTACCATTTTCTATCTTAGCGCACAACTGTCCTGGAAACTTTGTACAGATGTAAGTTGGACCATTGGGATACATTTTTCAAGCTTTTTAACATATATTTTTGAACTTTTAGATTTTACTTTCATTTTAAAGGTCAGGAGCAGTCGCCCCAAGCTTATTTCGAAACAATAGCTAAATGTCCCAAATTTCTTCTTATTTCGCTTCCAAGTATCTTTCATGATATTTCACCCCCAAATTGCCGATCGGTCTAGCCTGAATTTATCAAATTATTCCCGGCAAACATTCTAAGTATCACTTGTGTAGCCTTAATTTCCCCCATCTATCTCTTAAACAAATGATTTAATTTTTTTATCCTCTGTTACATGGGGAGGAGATATTCACCTAGTTGGACGATCTATATATATATATATATATATATATATATATATATATATATATATATATATATATATTATATATATATATATATATATATACAGTAGACGTTAAGAAGGCCAACAGGCCGGTTGACATTTTGAAGCACGTATTCGATCTATTGCAAATATATAGCAAATATGTACAATATATGGTGATACGAAATTTTCGAACACACCTGTGTTCTTCATCAGCGTATAACGACAGATGACTGAGAAAAGGCTAGCAATAAGAAAGATTCACTAGCAAAGATTCACAAGCAAAAGCTAGGCAGTCAGATTAATTGGGGGTTGTGGAAGGTGTAATCACTGATTATCCCTAAATCCCTATTCAGACCCGCGATGTGTGTATTGAGAGTTAGGACCCATTTGGTTTCAGAATTACGGCGGATCTGTTGGGAAGAAAACCAACAGCCAAACAGTATACATTTAGTGTATACTGTTGGGCTCTTCTTTTACTTCCCAACAGATCCGCCGTAATTCTGAAACCAAATGGGTCCTAACTCTCAATACACACATCGCGGGTCTGAATAGGGATTTAGGGATAATCAGTGATTACACCTTCCACAACCCCCAATTAATCTGACTGCCTAGCTTTTGCTTGTGAATCTTTGCTAGTGAATCTTTCTTATTGCTAGCCTTTTCTCAGTCATCTGTCGTTATACGCTGATGAAGAACACAGGTGTGTTCGAAAATTTCGTATCACCATATATTGTACATATTTGCTATATATTTGCAATAGATCGAATACGTGCTTCAAAATGTCAACCGGCCTGTTGGCCTTCTTAACGTCTACTGTATTTTTTGTATGGAGCACACGTGGATTCCATCACCCCAATATGTATATATATATATATATATATATATATATATATATATTTATATATACCAATGTTATGATGTACCGAGAGAATAGTTACGCTGATAAAAGTGACTTGGGTAAGTTCAATATCTGGCCGGAGGTATCTGCCTCGAAGCTTGTAAATCATTTTACTACCGGCAACAAAATATGTGCCAAGAATGCCAAAACGTTGATACCAAGAGGTAAGGTTCCTCTGATATGCTTTGGCACCGTGCTATTTATTGTATGACAAATAACGTGTCAGTGAAAAAGCACACCTTTGTACTGTCACTTTAATGAATGCTTTCTTCTTCCATGTTCCAAACTTTACAAAATATCCTCACATTAGCAGTCTCCTTGCGAGAGGTTGAAAATTTACTCAAAACTATAACTTTACCTTTTACGTAACTCAGTGTCGTTCCTCAGCCTACGTCAACGATAATTGTTACTGTAACCATACACTACATGTAGAAGATAGCAAACACAACAACATAAACGCATCTAACCTCGCTTCGCAAAGCTCCGTGTACACAACCATACATTTGTTCAAACCTTTATCTTACCAGGGTGTAGTGTTATCCGAATGGAGATAGCCAAAACTTCCTTTGAATTGAGGTTTGCGCATTCAAGGTCATCTAGTAATCATTCGATTATCTTGCCCTTACGATTTCTATTAGAACTAAGCTGGATTAAAAGTTATTAAAAGAGATTTGTCGTCTGTTACATATGGAGTAAAACTATGGCAATTTTATCCGTTGGCACAGCACTGCCGGTCGCCTGAAAAAGAAGTATATCTTCTTTCTGATATCGCTTGGTGTCGCAGATGAGACCACATCAGCTTAATTTCATGTAAAATCGTGAACATATATTTATGTCCGGTTATTTTGAGAAACTTTAGGTAACTTTTCAGAATGCAGTAAAAGAATTAATCTTCTGTCTCTTTAGCTAATTTGCATATGGTCTCTTTAGATGGGGTAAGGGGTATTTGAATTGATCTAGTTTCATTAAACAGTCGTTTTGAGTCACTGTGATGGCGGTAATTAACCCAACTTACGCGTCAAACCTTTATTCAATTTAAGCCCCTTGTTAAAGTATTACTAGAGGTGAAGATGTCGCAAGGAGAAAAAAATTGAATGGGCTTAAAATGTTTACAAGCCTAATCACTAGCTAATAGTTGGTAGTCTTTTAACACTATATAGGTCTTTAAGTATTAGCATAAATTAAACTTCTTGGGCCATCTCCGTTCGGATATCAACTCCTTGATCATACATCTGTATGACGATTGCGTAGATCCGGGGGGAGACATTGGGATATATCCCCCCCCCAACATTTGACTAGGGGGATGGCCGATGTAATCATCCCCCCAATGTTACAGTCTACAGATACGTGTATTCTAGAAAGTACGTTTTATTCTTAATTTTCGTAAGAAATTCTTCAATCTCTGCTACATTTTCTATCGCAAATGCTTCTCAAACTATCAGAATTTTAGCAAATCCTTCGCAAACTATCAAAATTTTCGCGCACTCTGCGCACTTCAAACCGTACGTCAGTGTTACTCTTATTATAAATATTTTCGGAGAAGTACAGCAGCAAAAAGTTGAAAGTTTACGAATTAACACGTAAAAGAATGGCTTATGGCAGCGGCATGTAGGTTTGTTGGGCTATTGAAAGTGTCTCGATGCGAGCCTGAATGCAGGTTTTGTCATGGAAATCGTATTTAATGAAAAATTTCCGCGCGCTTCTCGCGCATTCGTCACGGTTTGCACTCCATGTCATGACCATTATTAAGGAAATACATGAAACTATTCTGATCACCACACTTTCCGAAGAACAGAGATACATCTCCAAACGGCTTTGGGGACCTTGCATCAATATGGTGTCTTTCAATCTAATATGTAGCATAATGTGGAAGGTTGAAAGTACGTATCTGCCGTTATAAATTTGTCAAACATTTTTACCGAGCGCTTCGCGCGCAGCCATTATCGGTATACATGATGATTGTTAATACACTTACGACGAAAACAGCATTCTGGAACGTGCTTATTAGTCCTTCACCCCTTTTGCTACACCTATCAGGGAGGTCTAATATCACCTCCCTGCACCTATAATCTCCCTCCCTCTCACTCCCCATTGCTGGAAGCCGTTCCTCTGGATTTTCGTTCATACTCAGTAAAAATACGATAGTTGTGAAGTGTTCAGCGTCATACTCTAGGTACTCAGGTAGTACGCATTATGTCATTGTCCCCATTTCATACTATTAATGCAGAACTTCCAGGAGGTCCTATACAGGTATCTTCTAGCCTAAGATGCCCTTCTATAATGCACAATGAAGGAAAGGAAATATTTCGTAATAGTCCAAGAATGGACTCCACGCACGTATTTTGTGTAAAAACTTTCCCCAAATAGAAAACAGTAAAATAGACAAAAGGGAGGAGGCTTCAGGAGGTTTGTTGACAACGTATCTTTCTCTTTATAGACAACATATTCTCCTCTTTTACCTTACCAAAAATTAGCATTCACTAAATTATGGACATTTTCCAGCCATATATGATCAGTTCTAAAAACATCCCAAAGATAGCACCATTTTTCGTCTAAAAGACTTTAAATTAACAAAAATTTCTTTAAGGGGAGGGGTTCTCCTTTCCCAGGCCGGCACCTTTATGTAGTGACAAACGACAGATCAAAACTGCTGTATACAAAACGACATGGACGCATCAAAAATACAGGTGCAATTATCGCAGACGTGGGGAACTGAGGTGTTTACATCATCATTTATGGTGCCCCGAATCACAATAAATCTGGCGACGCCACTGATCTCAAGCCCATGGCCGTACGGGACTGTTTTTCTCAGGGAAGGTGATGAATTTTGCCCGACTCCAGACCTAATTTAACTGTCCAAATTTGCGCCCGACTGAGACAAAATATCTGCCCGATTTAGTCAGGTTTCTGATATTTGGGGGCGGCCGCCCCCAGCACCCCCCGGCCCCTACGGCCATGTCCAGCCCACTTGCAGGTCTTGTAATGATCTCCAAATTCAAAATCCAGTTGTCTGGGATGATCCTATAAGTTGATCCCTGCCTTTTAAGCTTAACAGGACATTAAATTGTTGTTCTTGTATAATTTCAATCCAGTGCAGCTTATCAATGAATTTTTTGCTCAAAATAGCATTTCCTAAATGTATAAATATACCAATACCCAAGAACAATACCTCTGAAATTTACCCCTTTAAACAGTCTTCCTGGCACTTCTGAGACATTAAAACCCAGGAGCTTCCCGGGGCTTGGCCCCCTGGGCCCCCACCGGGGCTTTGTCCTTGGACCCCACCAAGAGCCCTAAGGCGGGCCCCTGGACCCCACCCGCTATGGGCTTCGCGCTTCGCGCTCGCCGTGCACGCTTCCCGTGCACATTTTCTGCATTTGCGATAATTCACTCCATCCCCCTAAAGTTGAAAAGAAATCTAGGCCCTGGTGAACATGTAGACATTGTGTATTACGACGGTGTTCAAATTTTTAGCTGCATGTTTCACCTTTCCAACAGACGATCAAAACATCTGAAAACGTTTTGGTCTATTCTTATCATTTGCTTAACATGTATGGTCCAAGTTCGACAAATCATCACCTAAACTTGCGTATTGATTCAAGAGATATTCAGCAAAAATCAAGAATTTAGGACATTTCAAGTTCGAGAAGTCTGGAACTAAATAATATAGCGCATGAGCCCGCGCATATAGTACACGTTGCTGCATACTGCAAGACAGAATGTGTTAAAAATGTCATACATTTGAATGATTATGTTCATGGACAAATATATGATCGTGTAGACAGGTCTTAAGGGGTAAAGTTGGTGTTCTGTCTGTCTGGGAATCTAATTTTGTGATTCACACCTATCAGAGAACATTTCACACATACCTTACACATTGTCATTGATTGCTTTACACCTCTTTAGACCTTTCAAACTTAAAAGAATTTTAACAACTGATAAGCAAATAAAAATGTGTCACACCAAGAGACTTGACTGTTTGGTGAACACATTAAGTACAGCACACTAAATATGTAAATCCTCTACCTTCTGGGTTCTTCAGCGCCAAATTAACTTTCAACGGAATGTAATTTCTTTAGTGTATAATATTACTTTAAAGTAGTTCCCCGTTTGCCCTTCCAAGTTAATACTAATTTTTCTACAGCTCTTGTTTCTTACAGCGAGTCGCAGGCAATATTCATCTTTGGGATGTTTTCAGGGAAACAAACTGAGGGCGTGCTGTAACATCTCTGGATCCATTACCCCTTGCAATTCCTGGTTTCACGATTCGTTGCGGTTTATTCCGCCTTTCGTTTCATCGTAGATTAATCCATCAGAAGTCCGCGAGCCTGTTTTCCTAAATGTTCCACTGGGTATACTTTTCATCTGCGACAGAGTTCGTTGGCGTCTATGTGCAAGTATGATTTATTTGGAATGAGATAAGTTTTCGTTTGTGGCGCTGGAGCTAACATGAATCGCCTGGATGCTGTTCGGGTTGGTTGATTACGTCTAATTACTGTTAGATTTCGTGTTGCCTTACGAAACGTTGCTTTTGTAATCAAAGATATTATTTCGTAGCATAGTCGATCAAGAGGGCCTCTGGCTGTTGTAGAAGTCTCCCACCAAACATCATTTGGTCTGTATCATTGCTGGAACCAGAGATCAATGGTACACATCAGTGAAAAATGACGTCAGAACATTCTAACTCAAGTCATATATGTCTGATCCTTTTGCTTGGAGTCAAAGATTTCAGTATTAAAATCCCTTGAGCTGACAGATGGAGTTCCCATGCCCACAAATCTCGGAGAAATCCTCCGAAGAAGTCGGCCTTTGAAAACAGAACTTATTAAAAAGACCGTTTATGTTACATATTTATATAGGCGGGATTGCAGCAGGACGAGACGCTTTCTTTGTCCAACAAGATTTTATTTTCCCCTTCTCGAAGTCACTAGTTTTTCTATGCCCAAGTCAGGCCCTCAAGGTAATTGTTTTACCACGCCAAGAGATCGCATCATAGTTTGCATATCCGAAAACTTGATTCACCTGACTAAGCATTTTTGCGTTGACGTCAAAGTCAACATTTGTTTCGTTTAATTTAGAAGGTCAAATAGAGTGAAAAAATGTGCATTTACGCGGCTGGGCCTGCTAACTTGTAAGCAATAAAATATGCACCTTCAAAAACACTGCGTTATCGGAATACCCGTCATAGAAAACAGAATCTTAGTTCTGATCCCTGCACGAAATCTCGTTCCTAAGTTTTAAGTATATGTTGCAATTAATTGAGTCAAATTTTATGTGTTTAAGATCCCTTTTAAGGAAGATCTGGAAACGTTTAATCAATATTTCAGATTTTCTTTCGATGGTGTTTTAATCTGTCAGAGCGATCATGAAGCCACTGCATGATATTCCTCTTTTGAAAGGGTACAGCTTTTCTACACATAAGACATTAAACCATGCACCTCTTTCTAAATCGTGTCCACTTCCTCAATTCTTTCGGCTTTTCTTGAATTATGTTCATCTAAAATCCTGTGACAGCTTCGTGTATAATGACAGGTTATTGAAGGAGAACAAACCGTTAAATCATAGAATGCTTCAGGCCAAGTACTCTGATAGCAATCTTCTGATCAAGAATTCAAAGTAAAACATCAGTGCGACAGAGAAGATAAATTTCTTCAGAGAAAGTTTAAAAAATTTGAGCAAATATAGAAAGGATAAGTAAGTCACGTTTATTGCAGAGATGCCAACGAACTCCATCAATCATGACAACAACTATTCCCATTTAGGGCCTATATATTGTCAAAAAAGTAGAGTTTCCTGAATATGAAACCATAAATATAGTTACGAGCAAGCTGGTGTTTCTAGAAACTTTCTGCAAAATTGAATCCTGGACGAGGATGCAAAAATAGCAGTAGGCCTAACTCTAACAAAAGATATCCGGTGACTTGACATAACTAATGTTAAACACGAAACGACGTCAAGGCTTCACCATTGAAAGTCAGAATCAAACGGTGCCAAAAACATTATAAATATTAAGAATGCAAGGAAGTTTAATAGTCTCACTCACTTAACGAGGTGGCTATTGATGTCATGTTAGGCAAATGGTTATCCTCCTGACCTAGCCAACGGCTTCTTGTGTGAAGGGGCTGTAACTTTTCGGGTGAGTTGCGGAAGCAATGCGAGTACACCTAACTCTCTCGTTGTTTCCATGACCGACGATCAATTCACGGAGTAGACCAGAAAAAAAAAAAAGATTCCGGTCACGGTCATTTTCATCAGTGTTCTGGCGTACACGTGATGTCATTGCTGTGAATAGTATCCATCTTTATGTGAATAAATACCAACAATATATTTTATTTTGTTAAGTTTTCGTTTACAAAATAATCTCTTTTTTGATTTTTCAAAACAAAGTGCTTAGTAAATGTGAAAAAACTGCTAATAATCATCTCTGTTTTTGAATACGAGGTTTTAGTTAATTGAGTTAACGGCTGCTTGAGCTTTACTGTAGAGAATTGTAGTGAGAATGACACAAATCTCGTGTCACATATCTCTCGATCAGCTGAATGACCGATAGTACCATGAGAGGTCTCATACTGGTAACTCACTTGCCTTTATTGACGTATCCTACAAACTGTTTTTTATCTCCTCAAGAAACCACTCAGCAAGGAAAGAATTCGTGAGGATTTGACCTCCTTCCATTCCTCTTTGGTGACACTCATCGAGGATATGTATAGACGAAGCAAATTTGATGAAGTCTCACTTAAAATGGTCCATTACCACTGCGACGTAGATCGAAATATGTTTATCTCTTCACCTGGCCTCCCTCCCGGATCAATATCGAACCACTCTTACAAATGAAGTACTTTTTCATTTGTCGCTCGCTCTACGCTATAATTACGTATCGAGATACAGAAACTAAAATATGTTCGATACATGTATATAATTTAACGTACAAGTGCGTCTCTCCTTTCCAAATATTTGTGGACAAATGTTTCCCCCGAACAAAGCCAATACTGTTCCTTTCCACTCATTTCCGACCTTGCGTCTCCGAATGAAGAATATAAAAAGGAAAGCCTTTCGCGGAACTGTTTACTCAACCTTATTTTCTAAGGCGTTTATCGAAAGAAAATTACATGTCCTCATTCGTTGTGTGTGTATAACGCATAACGTACATGTGTTAAAGTGACTGGCGTTTTTGTACGAGGGTCTTTTTTGATGCAATTTTTTTTTTCAAAACAAAAGAAATAACTTGTTTTATATACAGTCAAATCTGAATTCCTCGGCATGAAAATTATTCCTTGGGGTGACAGTACGATGGTCACTCTTCGTATGGGTAAATTTCATTTTCTCTGGGAGAAAACTTTATGACCTGTTCTCAGTGAATCACGTTTGTCCACGTAACATGAACTGACTATGGTATAAAGTAGAAAAGGCATTCTAAAAGGAGTAGTAATTGTGAGAAATGTCAAAAGTGCTTTCTCATTAAAACATTAGGGTTGTTACGATGTCACAAAATATTGCTTGACAGGGTTTTAAACAAAACAATTGTAACACGGGGTTTTGTAAGTAAATTCCAATTAAACCATTATTTAAAATTATAAGCTGAGTTGTAGATCTCGAGTCATGCGACTTGGACACGAGTCGGACTCGAGCCGCTATTTTTGTGACTTGCAACTTGAATTGCAAATACTATTTTACTATGCTGTTGCTTTATGCTTCTAGTATGACAACATGCCGGCTGGAAGGCTATTGGATCATGGAAGTACCACCTTGAATTAAGGCAGCAGATGTGGGCAAGGAAAAATCAACCTTCAAGTGTCACATGTTGTGCTCAGACCATAAGTTACAATTTTCACAAAGTAGCACCATCAGAAAAAGTAATTGTTTATTCATATCTTCCAATTTTCTAGTATTTTCTGAGAATCTTAAAGTACCATCGTCAAGAGTACCAAGTTTATTTTACCAGTTGCTCAGCTCATGTTTTGAGTTTGTAAAAAGTGTTTGGAGTTAAGAAACCCCAAAACATAAGAACTCCCACACGAAATAACGAAGGCACAGTTAGGAAATTCGTCTTGAAGTTGTGACTTTGTCTTTGACTTTGAAAGTTTGTGACTTTGTCTTCCATCAAATGCATCTTTGCGCACTGATTCCTTATTACAGGGGAAAAACTGTGCCTTCAAGTCTACCTGTGCATATGTCTTGATTTGTGCTGGGACCAAATGACTTGCGACTTGACTTGTGGAAATTTGTAACTTGACATGACTCGTGATGAGTCTCGTGACTTGAATTTTTACTGAAACAAAAGACTTGCTGCATGACTTAGACTTGCAAAGAATGACTTGTGACTTGACTTAGACTTGCAAAAAATGTGACTTGCTACCATCTCTGATAATAGGCAGATCAGCGGCTGACCTGAAGAGTCAGGGCTTATGATTGGATAGATTTTGCCTGGATATAATACTCAGGTCTTTAATTAACACTAGTGCTGTGAAAAATGGGTTCATCATCGAAATGTGGGGTCATAGCATATAATTACCCCCAAGGGAATCCAGCGCATTTAAAAGAGGTTTGTGAAATGATTGGGAGCCTACATGAAAATATGTATAATCACTATATTTTGTACACGCAGTGTATTAAAATCATGATTAGAAACAATAATACAAAAAGGTACATCATCCGTAAAGATTCAGAAGAACTATACCTTCGCTCCTGAAAAGGAATATGAAATAAAACAATTTATGGACAGGTTACAAAAAACAGCTTCTTTTTATCATGTTCTGTTCTCACGATATCAATGTTTGTTTGTTACATCAAGGGGCCGCCATTTGCAGAACGATGACGTGCAGAAAGACTGTTCTGATGAGGTCATAGAGCAACAACAACTTAAGTATTTCAAATGTAGTCCTATCAAGTACCTTTCAAGTTTTATTGGTACAGTCAACACGTTTCTTTCCAATTATTTACTTTTAAAGTTGTAATTTTGAAAAATGTTGAGCTAATCCAAATATTTTTAAACTTCTCATATTAAGAACTGATCCAAGAATATAGCCTTTTACTGGTAATCTGTATATTCCATAGAAATAAAAGTAAGGGAAAATGACGTCTGCCGACCTGGACTGAAGCCATTGATTTGGCTAGGCTGTACAGCAACAGAGCACCTGCGTGTAATACAAATATCACGTCATTGCTTTTGCTCCAAGTATTGGCAAAGAAACTACAAGTTTTCAAGTTGGGAGTATAAAATAAAATACGTAAGGCACCAAGACTTATTTCTGTTGTGAAAATTACTCCTAATCTTTCAAAAAATGGATAAAATAAGCTGTAACTTCTTCAGCAGAATGCGTACATACGGAGACACAGGTCTTTTGCCGTACAACGAAAGCGCCCTTAAATTTTCGTGGCTTCACCGGTTAAACATGCATGGACGCATTGTGTCAGCGTTCTCCCTTACTCTTATTTCTATGGTATATTCTAATACATCAGTAGTCACAGATTCATAGGGGTAGGAAACTGTTCTCGACTGAGGGGCTGAACGTTGTTTTGGACCGCCGTCCTGGGGGAGGGGTGCAAAATTTTTGAATGTTTGAAGGCTTAGATGCAGTTTGGTGCAAGATATTGAGCAAACTTTTTTAAAAAAAAAATTAATGCAAAATTTTGACATTTTTTTTACAGAGGGAACAAATGAAGGGTTTTCGTCCTTGGATTGAGAGGACAGAAGCATACTTCCGTTCACCACATTTTTGACTGGGGCTTTAGCCGCCCCTTCCGCTTCCTACATCTATGCACAGATCATTTTGTTTGCTGTTTACAGAATCCTAGTAATTACTTTGTAAATCTTCATTATTAAATAATTAAGGATTCATTCATCATTTAACTATGAGTAAAATAGACTGGGCAAAAACTGTTTTAAGCAAAACTGCCGTACATAATCGTTTCAAGCGAAAAGTAATGTGTACGCCTACTTTCCGATTAAAGATTGTGCATAGTTCAATGACTGCTGGCAGAAATGTAACAAAGTACCGAACGAAATATTAAACTCTATATGAAAGTGACTAGTGGGTGAAGTGTTCACGGTATGACTTACTATACGGTCAGGTTCCTGCATGATGGACAGCTTATTTGTAATAGTCTATAAGTTTTTAAGATCATTAGAAAGTGACTTCATTACTAAGCCTCTGGATCGATGAGCAACCTGATATTCCTCCACCAATTTTTCTGCTATTGTCCCTGACAACAATTAAACTGTTAACACTATCCATTCTTTGCAAAGTCGTTAGCGATTGAATCTACATAGGTTACCCTCTAGACAGCTATATGACCAACCTCTTTTGTGTGAAGTGCCTTTGGCCTTATTTCCCATAAGTACAGGTTCCTGTATAAATGCAGAGATAATTTGCCATATTCTTCTACAACACCAAAACTTTTCATACCTACAAATATTTTACGCGCGTCAGTAGCGAGTTACCACACAGCTCCGCCTTCCCCACCATGAAAAAATTTGGAGTAAATAACATTTTCGCCTAAGGCATTCACGCAAAAACTAATCGCAGCTTTGACATCCCTGTCTGATAGAGATGACTACTTCTTGAGAACAATCTTATCTGTAAATTTAACTCGCATCCTTACTACGCAAGCGAACATGGAAGAGAATTAATGAGAGAATTTAAGCTGTTATTGTCCTTCCTTGGTTTAGGGTTGGTCTTTTAATATCTGTATCTTGAATATAAATCTCGACATGAGAAGCTAATTAAGCCATGTGGTATCCACTGTACGTAAAAAGATGGAAGTATGCGCCTCATAGAACCTTTTGTGCAATTGATTTATGATATCATCGTAAAATGATTACAGTTAATGTTCTTGTTTGGAGGAACGTTCCTTATCGAAAGCTATGGAAGAACTTCAAGCAAGCCTACTCAATAAACTGAGGGTTTCTTGGTCTTACACACGTATACATTTGCGCCCACCTAAACAACAGGAAACTACGCCCGCTTTGTAGGCAAGGCTCATGTGAAGTTGCCAATAAAGTGTGTAGGTACGTTGAGTGGTCGCATTGAGAAAAAACTGGTTGAAACATTTCAGACTGCTGTACTCGCATTGAAGTAAGGCACGTGATGGTAATTAAGCTTCGACGGATAATTACTTCAGCTGACAATGAACACCTTTACACGGCGGTAAACAGCTGTTTTTTCTGGGACCCAATATGAAGCAAATTATTATAACTGTGAATGCCTCAGCGGTTAAGCTTCTCATGCTTGTTATCAAAATGATTTAGAATTAGAAGGATCTAGATATATGAATGATATGAATATTTAACGTAGTGCTTATAATAAAGCAGTTTTGTTTAAATGTTGATGACGTTCATGAGCAGTGACATAAACATAGAAGGGGCCTTTCATAAGTGAAAGTGGTCTGAATTCAAAAGTTGTAATATTCATAGGTTATCGATCTCGTTTTTTTTTTTTTTTTTTGTTAGGAAATCTTCAGTTCAGAGTTTCCATACATATGGGGAAGGGTCTGGATTAAAATTTCTCCCCCAGCAAAACCTTTTTCATTTCAGACCTAAAACTGATGTTTTCGGAGCAGAATATGTCTTGACCGTTTGTCAATGAGGCAAATTTCAACGCAAAAACCTTCCGCCCCCTAGACCTTGTGAAATGTCTTCTCATTCAACTGGAAAGTTTTGCAGGCCAGAGACTACCCGGAACCACAGCTATGTAACTGTAGAATAAGCAATGACTTCCCTTGCCAGGGGTTAGTTATTGCCTATTGGCCCATACCGTCTACCAATCTACCAAGCCGATATCTCCACCACAAACGGTAATGTTCTTTCCCACATAGGCATGACAGGGGAAAGTTTCAAAGCCGCTATGCAAACCACAAGAAACCTTTTCGCAACGACAAATAGGAAAAGGAAACAGAGCTGTCCAATTACATTTAGCATTTAAAGCGACAAGACATTCCCTGCATCAAGTGGTTTATCATCGCGACTCCCCCTCCCAGGCACGCCCGATGTAATCTGTGTCTCGAAGAGAAGTCACGTATAATGACCTTCAAAACGACCACCTCCTCAACAAATGCAGCAAACTTGTACCCCAGTGCTTGTAGACACTCAACAGAGACAAATAGAAAGTCACCTAACCTTAGCAAGTGCACCACAAGCTTGCCGGACCTGAGCAGCCCAAATCTGTCACCTAAAGAGTGCCACTGTGTCCGTACGAAACCTGCGGGTAGTGATATTTAATCATCATTTACTAAGGAACTCTACGAACTACACACACATATATATGGCTATGAAATATATAATACATGAAATATATAAACATGAAATCCGTCATAGAGGGTCACAACTCCAAGGTGCTCTCTAAGAAAGCTTTACCAGCCCTGGGCTGTAATTGCATGATCAAAGATTCTTGCCCTCTTGAAGGAAAATGCCTTACACCAGCCACCGTTTACAAGGCCGAAGTTACCAGTAATAACGTAACGCACACACACACACACACACACATACATAGGTATGTCCGGGGAACCCTTTGAGGAGAGGTATAACAACCACAAGAAATCTTCCAGCCAAGAACGTCACGAAAAAGAAACAGAGCTCTCCAAACATGTTTGGTCTCTCAAGCGGTATGGCCGCGATTTCTCAATACGTTGATGCATACTCTCACGGTCAAACATCCACAGGAACTCCTCTGGCTTTTGCGACCTTTGTCAAGACGAAAAGCTTGCAATATTCGACCGCCGGTCTCCCAGCCTCCTGAACAAGAGAACAGAACTCCGAACTCCTATCACAATGCCGACTCACACCCCACGCAAGAAAATTACTCAGGCGAACAACGGTTACAGACGGACACAACGACAAGGTTTAAAAACGGACACGGCTGACTCGAAAATCATTATTCATGTAGACCTCCTGAAGGACGCACTAGCGTGAAACTCCTAGTAGAGGCTTCTGCTTTTATACCATAACTAATTGACTATATATATATATATATATATATATATATATATATATATATATATATATATATATATATATATATATATATATATATATATATATATATATAAGGTCAAAGTACTGCGTAGCACTTATGAAGTAAGTAGATAAAATGAAGTAGTAAATAGTGCTAAAAGTTTGTGAAAAATTCTACGACGTTTCGGGTTTAAACCCTTCATCAGGTGGCAAAAATGCAACTGATCGTTGACACGGCCAAACGTACAATTTAAAAAAAAAATACACAATAAAATTGGGCACGGTAAACCTCGGCTAGGAAAACAGACAGTGTTAAGTGGTTACCACAAGTCAAAATAATGCAGGAATTGCTGCGTTATAACAGTTCAAGTCTAACGTTCAGACCATGTGGGGACAGGGTTCCAAGTTTCATGATTAGGCGGTTTTCGGCAGCTAGGCGGTCATGATCGGAACCTCGACACGAGATGGCCGCCGAAAGCATCAAGTCACGGATCGAGCATGTTGACGGGGGATTGAAGTGGGTGGCTACCGGGAACCCTGAGAGGTTCTGTTTGATTGATCTCAGGTGCTCGGTGACTCGGTGACCACTTAACACTGTCTGTTTTCCTAGCCGAGGTTTACCGTGCCCAATTTTATTGTGTATTTTTTTTTAAATTGTACGTTTGGCCGTGTCAACGATCAGTTGCATTTTTGCCACCTGATGAAGGGTTTAAACCCGAAACGTCGTGGAATTTTTCACAAACTTTTAGCACTATTTACTACTTCATTTTATCTATATATATATATATATATGAGTGAATCAACGCTGTATTGAATAGTCGCATGAAGACCTTAGGCCATTGTTCCTCTAACATAGGCACTTGCCTTATACTGAAAGAGGATATTTATGTGAATGGAAAACAGCCTCAAGCAGGATTCGAACCAGCGACCTCCGGCATACAAGGCGGATGCTCTGACCACTGAGCCTTTGAGGCCTATGTGACAAAGCGCGGCCAACTAAGATGGGTTAAGTTTTCCATTGTTACGTCATAGGAACGCGTCCCATGTATATATTGAGTAAGTAGAGTGACGTAGCGACTTTATATGAATGAGTGAATCAATGCTGTATTGAATAATCGCATGAAGACCTTAGGCCATTTTTCCTCTAACAAAGCACTTGCCTTATATTGAAAGAGGATATTCATATGTGAATGGAAAACAGTTTTCCATTCACATATGAATAAGGCAAGTGCTTTGTTAGAGGAAAAATGGCCTAAGGTCTCTATGCAACTATTTAATACAGCGTTGATTTGACTCATATATATATATATATATATATATATATATATATATATATATATATATATATATATATATATATATATATATATATATATATATATAAATATATATATATATAAATATATAAATAAATATATATAAGCTTTCCTTTCAGTGAAATATACCACAAAATAATTATATTTCCGATTCAGGAAAGTTATGTACGAATTATTAGCACAGCAGTGCCTTTGTCAAGTTACAACAGCTTCCTAATCTGAAAGAAAATGCTAGTCCATGAGAGAAGTAATAAGATATTCCACAGCTATGGCCTAGCCAGCAGTACATGGAGAACTGCAAACTTTGCATACGCCTTATGAATAGTACTGTTGTGCTCAGTCACTCCTCTGCTGAAGTATCTAAAAGTGAGGAATTCGAACTACTTAGCCACTTGGCTAGTTTACAGTATTTTTGCCCATTTTTGTGTGCAGTATATATTTATTAAAGTCCTTTGCAAAGTTGTAATCCCAAATAGCTACCCACTCCCCTGATCATGTTAAGGTTACACAAACCATGTATGCCCCCACGTTTCATTCCATTGATTTCAACATTTGAACAAAAGAAACAAATTTTGTGTAGGCCTGACATTCATCCCCCTACTTACGAGGGCCAGTTTCCTCTAGATTGATATACCTTGGAAAGTGTGCTAACATAAATAAGAGACATATTTTGTAGGCGAGCGTAGTTTAATTCCACGTGAAGGACCCATTTTCAGCTCATCAAGGACCCGTTAAGCAGGACTCCCATCAAGACCAGCTTACTAGATGGATGTCCATAAAATACCTTGCCATGTACTGCCTGAATATTGAAAGTGATACCAAACTTACCTCGCCCTGAAAGGCGTTTCCCTCAATTAAGTGATCTGATCCTTCGTTTTCGTTTTCCCCGAAGTGTATCCAAAGGTCATGTATTTGGTACTCGTAATGCAGTGGACCTCCTCGTACTGTGAACGTTGCCGCGTCTTCGGGTCGTGGTGTAAACACGGGAGCCCTTCCTGTATTAGTGTAGTTACCCCCAAGCTGCCAAAGATACATGAAGCATAAAATTGAAAAGCGATTTAACAGCACACTTTCATTGACGAATGGCACGATTGTATAGACAATTCCGGCCAAATGAACAGACCACATCAAGGAGTTGTTTTTTCGGGAGGGGCCGGATTGAAAATTGATATTGATTTTGGCTGTTCCGTTAAACACTGGTGACCATAGAACATATGACTAAATCGGTTTGACTAAATTATTTAAAAAGTGCTAACAGCATGACTTTTATGTTTGATGTATGACCAACAATTAATGCTGTTATTGAGAAAAAGAAAATCAAGAAAAGGAGCATTTTGAACTCCTGTTATATTGCTACGGCATATCATAAATAAAATTAAAGTTAACACAAATTGAGGTCTGCTTTTAATAAAGTGATAAAAGGATTTGGACAGAAGACTTTAATTCAGCCAATATAAGTATGGTAACTAAAGTAATAGCATATTCGCACTGAAAGTTACCTCTAACGATGGGAAATACTGTACAGCAAAAGTAACAACAGTAGATGAATAATAAGCCAGTTGGGTAATTCAGTACTTCCGGTGGGGTCACAAGGTCAGCTGTACCGTGACAACTTTTTCGCCAAGGAAAGCGGTTCACTTGACCTTTGACCCATCCCATGATGCATTGGGTGTAAGCAATTTCCCAACTGTTCTGTTCACCAAATATATGAGATTTCAGCCGGACACAATTTTAACTTGTACTGGTGTCTGAAAATTTAACTGCGAGAGACAACATCCAATAAAGGGTACACCCCTTACCACTGAACGGCTCCTCCCTTTTCGTCCCAAAGAAAATGGCTTTAAAGACAAGTGATCATTGCCACAGGCACGCTCATAGTAACAGGCCTGGAATCTGGAATTTATAGTTTGTAAACACGCCTTGATCATTCCCTGCTTTAATCGACATCAAAAGAACCGAATTCCACGTACGACTTTACAACTTGGTCAATACCATGGGTGTATCAGCAAGATGTAGATAACAGATTAGCAGCAGCAGAGTGGTTGTACAGAAAACACAGTTTTAACATCCATATTCTCACATTTGAAGTTTGAAGGTTAAAGTTCATTTCTACAATCCATAACAGTGTAAAAGAATTAAAAAAATGTATATTGGAGGGTAGACTTTCGGAAAATCCTTACGTGCTTGTAATAGAAATAGAGGATTGGCATGAGGCAATGACACTGCTGTGTGGGAGGTGCTCACATGATTGTTGAGATTGGAGTAGGTGTAAAAAAGAACTTTTTTGAGGAATTTGAAACATCTGAGAAGAGGAAATTTAACACTTTAAATGTTATGTTGAGTGCCCTCTAATTAGACCTAGCTAGCTTCCAGTAGATTAACCCCATGAACTGAATTCTACGAGAATCCATTCGGTGCAAGTAATTCCGTCATTTCAAACTTTTGTATGCTTTACTCGACACTACCTTTTGCAAGAACACAGTTTGAAGTTGTATAAAACACCATCTTTTGCACAAACACAGTGTGAATGTCAGAAGAGTCATATCTTGACTGTGCACGTTTAACGTTTGTCGGCTATATACACTTATAGGTTATTTTAATTTTATGCTGATTGATGACAAGACATCCCTGAGTTATATCTTTTATTGATACCCTTCGGCGGTTTATGTCCCATTCATATTCTCCGTCAGCTATCAAGGACAACCCCAGTCGTTTCTTATTATTCCAGTAAGCTCAAACGACCATCACCCTATTTATGAACTCCAATTTTATACAATGATGATAGCTACTTGCGACAACTGTACAAGAGGATATGTCAAACATTTAGGTCAAGTGAACTATATGCAGCTTTTCCCAAGACTTAAAAATAACACTACATAACATCGATATAGCCTGTGCAGTGGTGATGATGAGAGGGACAGTCTTGGAGCATTTGAACTCGTTATTCAATCACACTGCACGCCTAGAAGAGCAACACTTAACGTTTACTGTCTTCTTAATTCTAAGGTCCTTTTTGAAACTGGGAAAGAAATGAACAGAAAAATATCAAACCTGACGCGAATAGATTTTTACATTTTTAATTTTATTTGTTAGGAGCGGCGTTGCTTCTAAAAATACACAGTTGTGATGATTTGGCTTCGAGTAGTTGTCTTCCTACGTGGTTGTCATCAAGTCAAAATCGCTCGAAGCGTTGTAAAATAGACCAGGGTTGTGAATGTACAGCTGAAGAATCGATTCGATATTTGTAGAATGACTGAAAGCCTTTCCATTCTTTCTGTAGATTGACTGTTTTCGGTTGATGTGAAGATATTTTGACATCAACGAGTGTCTCCTTCCATCAGCCCGATGAATAAAGACGAAATGAAAGTTTATACACATTACAATATACAGCTTACGTCGATGTTGGGACACTGGCAAAGGGATAGAGCTGTTGGCCATAGAGTAAACCTACACTATGGATTTTGCTAAAACTGTAATGTACCAGTATTTCTCTAAGAAACTATAAGACCGACAATTAATCGGAAATACCGAAAAATATTTTAATATCCAACAAGAACACGAAGGTAAGCTGGTCACTTTATTACAACATTGGTTGAAAACCCAGCAAAGGTTAAAATGCTCCATCGAAATGAGGATAAGGAAATATAAACCCAGACTCGTTGCCGTAGGTTTAAGCGTCTACACACCACATAATGGCCGAGATGTCCTCATTGATGGATTATCACAATGGGCAAAGAAAATGCCTTTCTATTGCTTCAAGTTTGGAACCAAGTCCAGTTCCGACCCACTGTTTTTAAGTAGCCATGTTATTTATTGTGCCACAGAATGGCTCAAAAAAAGTCTTTCCTATAGGACACCATTTATTAATATTTTGCCCAAGTATTTCAGAAAATTGACAATTTGTAAGCTTTTCAAGCATCATTTGCCTTTGCCTGTAATATCCTATCACGATACGTATTTCAGGATAAGACAAATATTGAAAATGATGATCTTACTCCTATCCCTTCACATTCCCATAGCAATATTGGTTAAGGCACTGTTTTAAAGAAAGCCAAAATGTACTTTTTCAACATCTAAAACTTGCTACTAAAACAACTGTAATTATTGGTTGGTTTTCTGTCTTAAAATTTAACAAATGAATATTTTTGTTTGTTTTATCGCTTTAAGATATTTACAAAGAAATAAGCATTAAATAGGCTTGTGGATGGAGGTTAAGTCCGTCGGACGAATAGAACACTGCCACAATCCCCAAAGCAAGAGGCTCTTCATGAATCAATGCGTTTGCGATCTTATTTAATTCATCTGTTGTCTAACCCTAGAGTTAAATATGAGTCAACAATTTTATGAAGACGATTTTATAATCCATCCCCCCAGCAATGAAGAACTGGCAACTGAAGTCAGACATATGGAATATCACCAGTGACCTCAGCCCCTTTACAGGTGGGGCTAAAGTGACATAGTAGCCAATATGAGGGAAGAATAACACCTACAGGAAACCTCTCGCTAGGTATTACACTCTCGTTTCTTTTGGTAAGGTTTGTAGTGTTGTTTCTTACTCATTTTGTTGTCTTCTATGCTATTTCATCTTTTGTCAGTTAGAAATATGGTCTCTTGTTTATAACAGAGGCATTGCCAGTACCCTCAAGTAATGACAGGACAAAGAACTTTAGAGATATTCCTACCTACTTTATTACAAACCAAACTGTAGTCTGTTGTATCTAGAATCCTGTTGGCAAGTCTCTCTTCTACCACTGTACGACATTGTGTCATTACATAAATACACCAGGCGAGCTCCTTGTACATCGTTGAGATGCTCGTTGTAACAAAGTACTCTTTTAAATTTTCTCGCCAAACTAGACCTGCGACATTAAAAACCTTTTTACAATCGTACGCAAAGGTTCGTTCCATTCGTGTAAACATCCACAGTAATGTCAGCAGTAGCAGTCTAAGCCACAAATCGTGATTTTAATGCGGAATTTGTCATTTTGAAGAAGATTTAATTCAACTAAATAGATCTCTCTGGTATACGACTACTACAACATGCAAGGCGTTTCTCTAATTCAAAAAAGTAAAATGTACTGTTTTATCACCTGCGGTAAACGTAAATGACTGTGAGGAAAAAGTGACTTGAACTCAATGTCAGTAAAAAAGAAGAAATTTCGTAAGCATTTGGAGGGCATTTGGTCTCTTCAAATTGGTATATGATATGTACATGACTACTGAAACAATTGACCTTTAGTTTATTTTTATCTAGATACAACTTGTAGCTTAAGTGCTCACGACACAAAAAGTGCTTTGACATGAATATTCTTATGAAAAAGAAAGATCTTGGACACAATTATTTACAACAACGATTGATTCATAAGTTAAGCTAATGAATGTCAAAGTTGTTGTTGGTTTCATAGGTTGAATATTATCTGAAGGAACCATCAGTAACTACTTGTTCGTCTTTTTTATCTGCTTTTAAAGTGTACTTTCCATTGTTATCCGAGAGAAGCTTCTTTAAAGCATAGGAGTAGGAAAAGGGATGTGAAACCTCTTCGCCCCGCACTTTAGATGACATACTGCCAAAATATGATTTTTTATTTTGAAAATTAAAAAGGGAGGAATTGAATAGGACGAAATAACTTCAAAGTTTGTCAAACATTTCACCATTTTGCATCAAGGGCACTTGAGATGGTCAAAAAATTTTCCTTAGACCCCTCCCCCAGTACACTGATCACTGACATTTACTTCCCCCCCACTTTCAAAAAGTTTTCTAGGCCTACGCCGGAAGGCCTGTGGTTCGATTCCTGGCCGGGTCATACCAAAGACTTTAAAAAATGGAACCTACTGCCATTGTGCTTGGTGCTCAGCATTAGCAATGGAGTAGGAAAAAGAAGCCAGTGAGCCACAACTGGAAAAAAGGCAGTGGCCGGCTCGACTTAAACCAATTGGTTAGAAACTGAGCCGTAAAACCTCATCTAACTCTAACTCTAAGCCTATGCCTATGTTAAGTACTATGAAACTGTTAGCATTCAAAATCTAAGTCTATTCAAGTATATGGTCCAAACACAAAAATTTCAAGTCTGCTATTGTAAAACTTTTTTAGTTATCATTTTATTGACAATTTGTGAACATGGTCACCTCTGTCAATTTTAATGTAGGTAAAAGAACGTATGGAATATAACGAGAGAAAACAGACAAATATCGTGGTTTGTGCACCAAATAATATGCCACCCTGAATTTTCCCTGTTCACTGAAAATCTTTGCCATTGGCCCTACCTGCCTATTTCCAGGCAGATGTAAAACTTTTATGGCATCAATTGAAAACAGAAGCGTCGAGAGGACTAATATTCACCAGTGCAAAGCAAATTCTGGATAAATCTGATGACTTCATGTTCGCTTTTTATATGCGCAGAAGGGCTTTGAATTTATCTCCTTGTTGAGGAGCCGACTTCTTGAGACAAAATCTCTTTGAACAGATACACAAGTACTCTTTTGTGTTCGTTGGTATACCGTAAATACACCAAGGTAGTGCTGAGGAAACTTCACATCATAGCGAGATAACATATCATTTTATTGAAACTATAAGCTGATTAGTGGATCACGACACAATTATTTACAAAAAATATACATTGCAGATGGGTATGGTGTGGCTTTTTGCGTGGGACACTCATTAATTTTCCCAATTCGACAAGAACAGGAAAATGAAAAAAGTGAACATAGCTTCCTGAAAATTGATTATAAGAAAAGTGGAATAAAACTAACCTTTTTGTCACAGCTGATCGTGAAAGAAATAATGCGATTCGGAAATTTAAATTCCTAAATTGGATGTTGACGCTGAACTTTTATGGCCCCACAAACGCAATTAAGTGTGAAATACGTTGTGCATTTACTACAGTGTAGATATTCCGTACACATTCTACATCATTTCTTTTTCATTTAAGGCATACAGTGCAGCCCAATGCAATTCTGCAACACCTTAATATGTGAGACTTAAGTGTTTATCGATCTAAGAGCTCGAAATAATATATTTGCCTTACTCATAACCTCTACATTTTAAGAAGCCAAAAGACATCTGCTCCTAAAATCGCCTCAGTGTATTTTCATTCTGGCTGACGTACCAACCGCTCACCCGTCTTACACTGTCAGTTTTTCATGACCGTGGGGCTTCTTGAAAGAACCTTCATACTTGGCAAGTCTACCTAGTCCAACCCAGGAAGCCACAATAGGCTTATTTTTTACTGTCTGCCCCCTTGGTTATCAATAATTTTTACCCAAATTTGACAGTTTCTCTTAAGTTAATTGAAGAGTATAGCGGGTAGCATTTAGCCGCATCCCCTACAGTTATAGTAACAGTTAAAGGCTTCTTTACTAACACTGATTGATTCACTGGATGAAATCTATCAATTCGTTTACTCAAAAAAGTAATTCTTTTGGGCTTCAGGGTTCTTGTTTCGTAAGAGCAATCTTTGATGTGTTTAGATCAACAAACTTTTATGTAGCCGTCCTTGCAATGGAAGCCATACTGCAGGCTTTACTGGAATGTATGTATGTATGTAAGCTATACCAACATTAGGTTGTCACTACTTCCGTGTGCTTTGTGTTTAAACGATGTAATGTCTTGCACTGATATTGTTTTTCTTGTAAGTAGGCCTAGCTAAAAGTATTCTAAATTGCATCTAAGGGCCCTCAAATATTCAAACATTTCCTAAAGATGAGGGTTACAACAATTAACGTTCAGCCCCAGTCTCGAACAGCTTCCTACGCCTATGCATATTCCATGGCAAAACACACGTAAAGAGAATTACTGATCACCCCAATATGTACTCCATCTATCGGGGGATACTACTGGTCTGTTTAACGCAATTGCAATTGCAAACTTTGGTTACCAAATTTGTAACAATCCTGTTCATACAATTGCATTTTTTAATTTTGCCATGAAGCATTTCTCGGGTTTTCTTTAGTATAGGAAAAAAAGAGAACAAAAGCCGTAAGCTACTCTCTTGGTCCTTAAGATCACTTTTATGAGCTTTTTCAGTTTGGCATAAAAGCTTAGACTTACGCCAAGTCTACGAAGGAAAAAGATGTTTGTTTACACCAAGGTTTCAAGAAAATTGCTGTGCAGACATTTTCAGTCTTGAAAATTCTCTTGTGAACGTATATCAATCGTTATATCATCAAATGTGATCACGTGAAAATCAAAGGAGGAACGCCAAGGAAGAAAAAAATACTTAGAAACAGGTCAATCTCCGAGATTTTTGCCAGACAAAAACTGATCCCATCGCCTATTTAGGAAAAGTTCATTTCCTTTGTCTCTGAATTTGTTTTCTAATATTCTTTTCAATTCCATGATTGAGAAAGAAGTCAGTCTTGTACGCATAAAAAGTTGAGGTACAGACCTACCATGCTTGCTATAATATGCTGTAACGTAATACTTCAATCCATGCCAATGGCGTATTGAAAGGGGGCGCGGGGGAGGGCCGGGGGAATCACTCATTCGGGGGATTTAAGGTAAAGGAAAAGAGAAGAGACTAAAGAGACAGGAAAGCCACTCGAAAGCCAGACTTAGCCTACCGAGTAGTATTATTTTGTCGTTGGTTCTGAACTTCTCCGCACAACACTGAGCACGTTCAGTTTCCCATCCCCGGCAGTATAAAATCAGTCTGTGTCGATACCAGGCCCTTGGTGGATGTACTATTAATGTTTTTCGCGCTTCGCGGGGGTCTAGGTAGCCAGCCGGCAGTAACAGTGTATAATTGGAGTTGGTTACGAAGGCTTAAGAATGAAACAAGCACAACTGCGACGAAAAGTTTGTTAAGGTGGTATCGAATGCATTTCCTATATAGTGGTGCGTTCAGGATTCCACGAAGGCCGATCTCCGTAAAAGGCACTCCGTTAATAGTGGACTTTTTTTAGACCTTTAAAAAGTCTTCTCGGCTAATTTATTTCTCATATTGGCCTCTGACTTTATTGATGGCCCGTAATTTTCCACCTGACCCCGAATTGTACCTCTCTGATTCCACGTCCAACCTAGGGACGGGGTGCAAAACTTCAAAGAAAAGAGTGAACAATTTCATGGAACAGCTACATTTCTTGAACAGACTTTGCAGTGTGTAAGTATACGAAGAATTGTAGTGGCAAGTTTGTGTTAGACATTTACAATGCTATTCCTGTAATTTGGGAATTTTGGGATGAAAGATTTTCTCCTGTCATGCTGTGATTACATCCAATTAGGTTACGTGGGTTAAATAATGACAGTAGCAGAACTGTGATGACAAATTAGTCACGATGGCTTAGAATGCAGTTTCTTACAATCTGGGTCGTTTGGGGTGCCGAATATTCCCTGTTAATGGCGACCCCCATAGGGTAGTAGACACATTCAAATATTTGTTTACGAGTTGCGTTTTTGGAGCCTTTGGAATTCTGATCTTAGCCCCACCAATAGTTTGGTCCCGTACAGTGCCCGACTTAATAGGAATCTACCCTATGACAACTTCCATGGATCCACCACTAATATGACTATTCCGCTACAATCGCTCGATGAATACCCTCAAAAGGTGTTTCAGTTCTGTACTGAATGACCCAGTCGAAGAGATGTGACATATTCTAATGTGTAGAGTACATTCAATCCATTGGCGAAAACGGTTCACTGCGCCTATGTCAATGCCCCTTGCAGTCTATGAACCCACAACTATTCCCGTAGTTTTGCCCTTCTGCAATCAAGTAGGCATATGCACTTGACAAAGTCCTTCTGCTAAGGTGTGAAGCTTGTTGAAAATAATTAGTTTATAAATGGCCCTATCAGGCTATCCCCCATTATTATACATCTGTGGCGAGGAAAAGTATATCAAGGAATGCTTACTTCATGGATATGTTTCTCGAAGTACATTTGCCGGCTTATAACTGCTTATAATTAAATTATAGTCTCAGTCAACATGGAATCTCCAAAAATTTGAAACGGAAAAAACTGATTACAGAGCCACTGAAACATATTTTTGTGTTATTATTATCTAATATTGCGGGAGCTTCCAAGGGCCCCGTCCCTGGACCCCGAACGAGGGCTCTTGGACCTCACGCGTGCAAACTAACGCTTCGCGCTCCTGGTGCACCTTCCGTGCACTTGTCACACCACCTCCCCTTAGATTACTCCTCCATGTCAGTCGGGGAATAAAAATCGTGGAAACATGGTTTCAAAATAGACATGGAACAAAAGTACTATGTCACGGGACTTTGGCTTAAAGGCAGTAGGACTTTCATAGTATCATGCTTTGTTGACTTCTCAGAAACAAACTGTTTTTCAAGGCTAGTAATCCATTGTTCAACTGGTGTGTTATAATGTTACCATATAGCCATTTTAGTTTCAGAAGCAGGTAATGTGAGTTGTACAAAAAGAACATCAAAAATTATTGCACAATTGACTATTTCATTTCAGCATTAAATATCTCAGCAACGGAATAAGCTATGAACATGGGAGTTGGATGAATGAGATTTATTTTCCAATCTCTAAGGTATATATTCTTATAATTCTAGACAATAGGTACCCTTTAAACCATTTCTATGAATATGTTGTATGGCCTGTCCTTGCGTTTACATTGCTTGGAATAAGTATCTCTACTGTACCTAAAAATATAGTAAAAACAACTTACTTCTCCCAGATCTTCGTAATCGAATTCAAATAAACCGAGATGAGCATCGTAAATAAGTCTTTTCGATACAAGATTGATTGGAGACTGAAATTTGCCATTGTGACATCTAGTCCATTCAGAATGCATTAGACCCCAATAATCAGGCCCTGCAAAAATGTAAAAGAAAGAATATTATGTGAAATTAATGTTATGTAACCCAAAATTATCCAGCGACATATCGAAGTTTAACGTTAAAATCTTTAATGATAAAAATGATATTCCCTGCTAACTTCCATACATGGACAGTTCGTGAGGTTTCCCTTTTTGGGAAAATCTACTTTTGAGAGAGAAAATTGGTTATTGGTGCAGCCATTTGTCTATTTTGCCCACAATTCCACTCGTTCTTTGTGAATATTGTCAGTAGCTTATGGGTTTTGGAACTCCCTTGGAAAATTTATCGGTTTAATGAAATGAAATTAGATGTAAATTCGGTACGTGTAATGTCATAGCAACCGAAAAATCCTACTTTCCATTTTTGGTGTTATAGCCTAAGGAATTACAAAATAATGGAATGATGGCTCCTCAGGGCGTTACCCTTAACTTGCTTGATGAAAATATTAAAGTATACTGGGTGAGATGTCATCACCAGGGTGTATTCTAAGGGGCACGGGGAATTCCGCGCAGGCTTTGTCCCTCTTGAACCCTTACATATGAAGTGGCAGAATACTTTTCAATTGTTCAAATTAACACAGTCAATTTATAATCATGCAAAATGTAAACCCGACCTGTTCCACTCGTACTCCCCTTTCCCCAAAATTATAAAATCAAATGCCTATCTGCGTTACTGGTAATCATGCGTCTAGAAGTTTGTCCTTGCGGTGAGGCGGCATAAATCTCCTATTCCTTGTTACATCTAAGCAACACACGCGTACGAAAGTAATAGTGAAATGAACATTTCACCTCAGCATAAAATCCCTGGATATGAGAGTATAATGGTGAGTGTACCTGAGTCGGTCGGTTGGTAACTTGAGTCGGTCGGTACTTTGGGTCGGTCACTGCATACACACTGCACGAGAGGCGTGCTATAGCTATGAATAAACATCTCCTAGTCAAGAAACTCCAGCACGAGATGACAACTGCTCAAGATCAGTCAAGAATAAGTATTCATTCTCAGCTTTAAAGGGAATTTATCCAGCTTAGCCTACATCCAGTGTTGACTTTAGACGTTCTGCAAATATCCTCCAGAATAAATTAAAAATTTTACCAAATTCCTGTGAATTGTTTCATTCCATCCTTTTATCATTTGCTTTTTTGTGACGATATCATTTCAGCGAATGTATTTTGACATCCTTCTTAAAGGCTTTCTTAATGTTTGGGTGACCGACTCAAAGTACCATTCTTGAATCTAAGGTATCTGAAATTTGTAGTGAAGTTTGTAGTGATGGTCAATTAAGTTTGTTGTCCTTTCGGGGACGTAGCTCCCTTGGAGAGCAGAACTTCGGGAGTCATGTTTGAGTTTCGCTTCTTGGTTCTTCGCCAGAGAGTCGAGGGACTTAAGAAAAAAAATTTGTAGTTGAAATTTTTGTTTCTTAAAAGATTGCCGATGAAATGCCCTCTAACGTGGGAAATTAAAAAAACATGCTTGTGAGAAGAAGGAATAAGCGTGGGCGTAGGAGCCCAAGTTGATTTGGGCAGGGGGTTGTTAGGGAAGGAGATCCAACGCTTAAATTCTTCAGACAATATCTGCTTGAAAATAATTTAATCCCTTTTCAGGTAACAAAATTTGATTGACAGGTCCCTTTATTCCTATTGTTCAGCCATTTCTGACTTACACTTTCTTAGTGATTGTCTGCTCCTTTCAAACCCAGGTAATCCAGAAAGAAAGGTTATTGTTAACTCGTTACTTTGAAGTGCAGCCTCTTTGCCGACAAGGTCTAAGCTTTAATAAAGATTTTAACTTAAACGACTGTCAATAAACGTTTAACTACTATAATATTTTTGTGTTACTATGACCTTGATGGGTCGCCTACTTGACACATTCTTCAAGTGTACAAAAATAATCACAATTTCGCAACTTTCCGCATAAGTATCAAGCATTGTCAACGAAGGAGGTTTTCAAAAGATCTTTGATTGATGTTAATTGAATGACTTTAACTGCGACGACGGACGACGAAAGCTTTTTTTTTTTTTTAATTTCTTTTTTAATTTTTCCTTGACCGACTGGCAGTGTAATGCCAATTGGTGAAATCATCATGATGAGGTTTTGAGACGTAGCAGACGACACAAACCATTGTCTTCAGTATCAAAATCTCTTTCACGTCTTAGAGAGGTTTCAAGAGCAAGACAATAGGCAGCTTAATGTCGGCAACTACCTAGTTTCAAAGGACATATAAATGTTTGATCTCCTTCCCTGACAACTCCCTGATTTGGGGGCTGGAACGACTTGCCCGAAAAATATAACCCCAAATTTCCGGGCGCTGCAAGCACGTTCGACATGTTAATGTTCATATCATATAGGCCAAGGCGTGCATTGGTCATCACACCGAATGCCAATTACAAACAATAATTTGCCGTGTAACTCAGTACCTTCTTTATTGGTTTTAATTTTAGAGGAAGTCGTTGATCGCCGGCCTGGGAAGGGTCTAAGGAGAGGGGGTTTCCCCCTTCCCTTTGAAAATTTTTGAAAAATTAGGTGTCCTTACATGCAATCTGGTGCCACATATGCTACCTTTGAAGTAAAATTTGTGTTAAAACATTTACCTATTTTAGGTACTAAAAAATTCGGCATTACCCCCGCCTCTTTGAAAATTTTTGAAAAATTAGGTGTCCTTACATTCAATCTGGTGCCACATATGCTACCTTTGAAGTAAAATATGTGTTAAAAAATTAGAAAAAAATCAGCATCAGTGCAGGTGGGGCATGGCCCAATGGCCCCTCAAATACACCATTGATAATCATGATAGAAATTTAACCATTAAAAACACACTGATGAATTAATACGGAATTTGTATAGGTGCTGGTGCAATTCAAATCAGACTTTATATTAATTACCAAGGAAGTTTGTTTTAACTCAGTAGGTGCCCGAAAAAATCACAGCATTTTGCTCGAATTTTCGCAAAAATTTTTGGTTGTGGGACTGCAGCCCCCCCCCCCCCCTGCCTCCTACGCCTATGGGAATAAGACAAATTTTGTTATTCTTTCGTTTCGGAGAAACTTTCGTTAAGTGACTGACTCATGGTACCGCCACGCTGTATAATAGGCCTACCAATGATTCTTCTCGAGAATGGCCCAAATGGAAGGCGAGGACGGGGCAAATACCCGTACCGCATCGGTGTGAACCTTTTCCAAGATCTTTAGACATGCTAAAATACCCACCAAGGCAACCAATAACTGCGAGTTGAACCTATAGGAGGTTAAAACTTGTTTTGTGCTGTCTCAATTTTAAGATGGGTGAAAAAGAGGCCATGTCGATTTCTAGTACGAGTTTTACTGAAATTTAGTGAGTATCGCATTAACTTTGTAAGAACACCCCATGAAAACACTGTAAGATATAAGAAAACATTGTCTTGCAAAGCATCAGAAAGTGTGTAAATAGTGCAATCATTTTAGCTTTTATTCAAACGTCTGCATTTCAGAATCAATTTCCTATTTCAAGAGTAAATATATTCAAATGAGGAATGTCATTTAAAAAATAACACATTTTGCATTTAAAACATTTGTTCCCGCCTAAAACTAGGCACTAATCTTTGTTTCCCTTAAAAACAAATGAGTTTGCTCTTGGCCTCTGATGTTTCTAATTGGTAATAGACAAGAAGACGGGCGAGGGAAAGTTTTCGAGATCTTTTTGAATGTATCAGAAAAATGCATTGAATCTCCAATTACTATGATATTTTCCAGGTAGGTATACAACTATGAAAAGTCAAAAACATTTCGAACATTTTATGAACTACTTTAACAGTATTTGTGAAGAGACAGGCAGCCTGTTTGTTGGCGAAGGGACCAAACAAATAGCCATAATAGCTGTAAAAGGGGACAAAACCTGCCTTGTTTTATTTTTTTGATTTGTACAGTTAGTTACACTGAAAGACTGAAAGTGCCACACCTCGACTGAAATTTTACATAATGTAGCCTACTCCTCGGCTAGATCGTAATTTGCAGCATGATATACTGTACCAAGCCTCTGTAGCTGCTATTTCACCTCAAATGCTTATAATATGGTTAGGAATGAAAGTTGCTAAGACTTAAGTAAAAAGTCGTTTTTATTCAGGCCGTGTGAGAAATTACAGTATTCCAGTTACAAGCCACTAGTAAATTGATCGGTGCCATGTATGGTGGACGATATAGCAAGTACTGCAGTTAAGCTGTACCCTAGGTTCTCCTGATCTGGGACACGCTTTTCGTTACAAGCAGGAATGTTAAGTATTGCTTCCGCGGGAAGAATTCGTGATTAATTATGCAAATTTAATCACATGGGACAGCACGTGCGGTTTTATGTGTCCCGCGAGAAGGTGCGGTAAACGCTCTGTGTACAAATGGTTATATGTGATATGATTGGTTATATATTGTGGGTGTCGTATATACCAAACAACAAAGCTTACTCGGTCTATCCGTTAAAGCAATCAACTGTCTTGTGTACTATTTTTATTTGGCAGTTCTAACGATTACGATCTGTAAAAATGTTTAGGGCACATCGATAGCCTTTAAATGTTTTATACGATGGATGTTTGTTGCAAGACTGCTAAGCTGTCTGCACTAATAATGCCCATCATGATATCCTTTACCTATCTACACAGATGATAGTTCTATACAACCAGTTAGGCTGATTAGATTCCGATATTACGAAGTACCTCCCATTGTGAATGTTCGGTCTATTGGAAGTTCCGCAATGACAGTAAGCTTTGAATATTCGATAAGTAATTTCCCAATAATAAAGAGGAACTATATATAGTTCTGGTCGAGATGATGACGAATATTATTTTCAATATAATGGTAGTTTTAATATTTAGTCTCAAGCTTTGGGAAGTCTAGAGGGAAAAGAAAACTGAGAAAATAATTGTTTGCCATACTACTCGTGTAGATATTGTGTGTATAAACTAGTGTAAGAATAGTTGCGGCTAAAAGAATGAACTGTAATTGCCCTAGTATGGGCTTAACATTATAGGGACAATCTGTTAAAAACTTTTTAAATTGTTTCATTGGATTACATTTCAAACTTCTCATTCCTATTTCTTTAATGACCTCAATTAGTCGAATGATTGATTGATCGATCAATCAATCGATCCGACATACCACATTGTATGATTTTAAAAAGGACAATGATATCCGGAAAACATTTTAACCTTTTCAGTAAATACACGCCAATAATTTTAACGTACAATCAGCAGAAATAAAAGGTCATTTTCATGGGCGTGGATCATGGGGGAACGCGTCCCCCTCACTTTTTTGGAAGGGGGACATATACAATAAGTCCCCCACTTTTTCAAAAATGACAAATAAATAATGTAAGTATAATATAGATCACAAATTGACACTACATTTTAAAAGCTAAATTGCGCCCAAATATGGCACCATTTGCCATATAGACACCCTTCAATTTCCTTAGACCCCTCCCCCAGGACTGCCATTCGCAAATGGTGAAAAGTCACCCCCCCCCCACACACACACACACACACCTTTGGAGATGACACGTCCATGGGCATTTTTGCAAGACCATGAAGTCAAGTCACAAATGATTTGGTTCAGTCACAAAGTCAAGTCGAGTCACAACTCATCATAAGTCAAGTCAACTGACAATTTCCAGAAGTCAAGTAGCAAGTCACTTGGTCCCGAATACCAATACTGATCAAGTCAAAAGTCTCTTTGCTCGGGTATAAGGTAAGTCTCAGTTTTGTGCAGCTTTTATTTAAGCAATTAGGTGTCAACTTAAGCCGGCCTCAGATTTGCATTTTAAACTAACAGAAGACAAATAATAGTTACAACTTCAAAACAAAATTTCTTAACTTGTGCTTTCTTCATTCCGTGTTGGGATTATCACAATTTCGGTTTTCTTGACTCTAAACACCTTTTGCAATCCCGAAAATGAGCTGTACAATTGGCAAAAGAAAGTTGTTAATGTAACACATGGTACTCTGATCTACCTAGAAAATGTCGGAAACTTTGAAGTTCTGAATAAAGACCGTGACGTCATAGGACAGATGGCATCTCCATGCCGTCAGTATAAAACGTATCACATGTTGTGCTCATATAATATTATAGTTTTCCTGGTGGTAGTCTGAACACAAATTGACACTTGATGTTTGGTTTCTTTACTCCTGTCTGCTGCATCAAAACCTAAGATTTTTTAACATGCATTCGTAGTGATTCACGCAACGAGTCACTTGAGTTTTTTAAGTTCAGGGTCGCTCTACCAGCGTGTGACTAGCTTTGGCAAGTCCAAGTCAAGTGGCAAGTCGATGCTAGTATTTGCAAGTGAAATCACAAGTCACAAACACAGCAACTAGAGTCCGAATCGAGTCCAAGTCGCACGGCTCGAGTCTACAACTCTGAAAATCAGGGAGGGTTTTTCTTATTTTAGTGTACTTCAGGCGCATAGCCAAGGGGGCAGCCCCCCCGTGAGCATATGTTTGGTATTTTTAATGTTTATTGTTACAATATTGCTAGTGTTTCCCCTATTTATATGCGGTAAATAGGCCTGGGAAGTGCCATTTCAGCGATCTGGGAGGCATTTAGAGCCAAAATTTTCCTGCGCTTTGCCCCAACCCATGGTGGCGCGGAGCGCTGAGAGTCTGTCTATGGGCTTTGCCCCCCCTTGACAAATTCCTGGGTACGCCCCTGGTGTACTTACGTGTTGGTATTTAAAGTGGAATTCAGAACCAAATCAGAAGTGACTTTTAAAATGACACACGCTTTACAATCTGATAAGTGTCTCCTAAGGTTAAGAGTGTCTTAAATTCGCAATATCAGCTCCCTCGTGCTCCGTTATACTTACGTTCACATGGTTCTCTGTCGCAGAACCGTGTAAAAAGATACGAATAAATTTGAGAAAAGACTTATTAAGACCTGAATATTTCTCATTTATATCTTAAATTTCTTCCTCTCACTTTTAGATCTTGTAAAACTGCGTACATCCATGAACAGGAAATACAAGATAACCTAATTTGACATTTCGGTGAATGGATAAAGTACGAGTGAACTCTCTCATAGAATGTTACACCCTCTTAAACCAAGTTTAAATTTCTGAGTCACACTCCATCTTGTCGCATAGGCAGTGTTTGTTTTCTACATGGAATAGTAATGAAAATTCAGCTTTCAACATAAGTACATTTGCCTCGTACATCATACGTCAAACCTTTTCCATTTAAAATTTTGTCTTCAATTTTACCTCGTTTCACGAGTTACTTTTTTTTTTCATTTCTTCTAGACGAACTATTTTCCATGATCAAACAACAGTATTTCATTTCGACTGGTTCACGCCCGAAGTCACGTACGTATACCTCAACCCAAATAATACAGTTACATTCAACGTGATACTGAATACAGCTTATACCTTCAAGCAGATTACACGCAATTACAGCGTTTAATTAAAGGAGTGTTCTCTGGGGTATGGAACGCCATTTGTTTCAGTCAATGGTTTCCAATGATTAAGCTTTGTTTTTGTACAGCTGTTTTATAATATATTGGTAATACTATGACTCGACTTCATCGCCGGTAGTCATGTATGGTAAGTCGATCATCTCGCCTCCTTGAAGGCAAAAACAAACAATGGCACGAGTGAACGGCTACCCCGTCAACTGGTAAAACGGCACTTAAGTTGCCAAGAACACAACTGCATGTTACATAAAAAGCTGACAAGGCTTTGGATGATGAGCTATACCATATATGGATGTTATAGGCTATCATACGTAGCCTATATGTGCTACACTACTGTATGCATAGTTGTAATCGAAGCCTTTCACAAGCCATATCGAAACTCCATACCGGCTTCTAGCCAAAATGTTACCTTAATGCTACAGTAAAGTTTCTTACGAAGTTATGAAATTAAGCCAATAGATGTCATTTTAGAGGGCAAACAATGAAGCACATGGCACGCACGACTTAGACTTGGCACGCGCGTGAAGTAAACTTAACTGCGTATCCACCCGGTACAAAAATCAGCTGTCTGCATTTGAGTGGTGTAAGTTGCAAGGATACGCACTTGTCTCCGTCTGTTCTGTGACGTCATATCGATAAGTTCTATTACAAAGCTGGTTAAAGGAATGATTGAAGCTAAGTCATCTTTTTTTCAGTTTCTTGAACCTTTAAATGTAAACATTCAAATCCTGTGTTAGGACTTCAGTATTAATACAAACGGCTTTACGTTATCCTATAATATACCAGGAGTGAACTGAACTCAAGCAGGAGTGATGTAACATATTCTCACATTGATAATAAAAGTGTTTTTTTTCCCTAAACTTTCCAACCAGTTTGCTCTCAAGGACATGATATATTAGAACGGCTTAGCCGTACAGGCATCCTGTGCATACGAATGTACAAGCTGCACATATGCCTGCAGGCTGTAGGTGTACTTGCAGCTATTTCTAACACAAGTTCAAAACAATACATTAAAATAAGAGAAATTTTGACAAAATAAGCTATTCATCATATCGAAACGTTGGCAAAACACCTGCCTGCTTTAAATTCATTTTCGTTGGTAAATATCGAGTAACTGTTACGGCTATCATCTCGAAACTATTCTCCTTCATCAGCCACTTTTTTGCTAGTTTCATTATCAGTCGAATTCGTATATGCTACATTATACCACTTGTTCCCCGTTTTCCAGTATAGACATAAATTCCTGCACGTGAATTTTGCATGTGTTCCAGCCAATTCAGTAATATTCCTTACAGAACGAAGAACAAACCATCTTTGTTACACCGTTTGTGATAAAATCGTATCCTTTTCTTATCGTCCTCCTTTACAGAGATTGTCATACATTTGTAATATCTTCAAGGAGTGTTGTTAATAATAAAAACTATTTCTGTAAATTATCAAGAGTTAACGGAGGTCCTTTGTTAGTGCTTCAGGAAATTAAGAGCGACGTTTGTTATGTGTTTTGTTCACGCATAGGTACGTGTTAACGACACTAACGCAGTGTATATTTACATTACACAGTACTAAGTATACGAATTTGTTGGGTGAAGAAAGATGTGCTATTATCCTATTGCATATGTACAGGACTTCAATGGATTTTAAAATGCAAGTCAGACTGACGCAATGCACAGAGTAACTATTGCGCTCCTTCATTCACCTGAAGTTATCGCAAAGAATCGCTTTGGGCTGACGTGGAAATATTCTTCACTTGAACGGGTGGCTGAAAGGTAGGCCTATGTCGACAAGTTTTCGGAAGAGCTGTTTCGTACAACATTTCAGAATGAAATCCCCTTACAAAACCTGTGTGAATTATTTTAATAGCTTTTAACGCTCGCAATTAAGTACACTTCTTCACTTTTTAACCATTCTGTGATAACTTATTAACTAAGTAAATTTGACGTGGCACGTTGCACAATGTACGTATTTTATTCTGTTATCCTGTATGAAATACATAATAACTTGCCAAGAGTTGCAGTTTTGTTTTTGATGTTGACGTTTTTAGAGACAGCTGTAACTACCCCAAAATGTTTTTCCTAAGGCATATCGACAATGCAGCTCCTCTCAAAGTGAAGTTTTGATAACATAGGACTATCACATGAAAGCCTCCCCGCGTCACAGATTTGCATATTTTATTAAATTTAAATACTACATACGTGTAACACAGAAATTGCCCTATGAAGTCTATTTGATGGATTGTCCTGGGAAGTGTGGAGTTTCGACTTTTCACCGCTCTTGGTATCAAATAAACATATGTGTCTTTACATATTTAATAATGTTGAGCTTTAATCCCCATGTGACATACTAACTTGTGTCGGTCGTTTACATAATTGTACCGACTGATCGAAGTGTTTTTATTTGTTCAAGAGTTTTCAATGCAGTGACAGTTTTAATTCCTCGATTTAAGTTCATTTCATTCTCAGCTGTTATGTTGACGGTTGATTTAACATGTATCACAGTAAAGTAAAATTTTTAAAATATTACGAAGCTCCCCTAAGGGACATGTTTCCAATATAACTATATGGTTCATCTTCCGAGGATATGGGACCTAAATTGGGTTCATGTGTTTACTGTTCACCGAGATAATGTTCATCTCAGTAGGCAAGCGTCAGGTTAGTATGATTATAAATGTTGACTACATTACTGAATAAAACTCAGTGCAAACACTTTACGGGGAAAATAAGTACTGTCGAAGTACACATGCGACTGCGGCTTCAGACCTCACTGCAATACTGATCCTATATGCGAGTGAGTAGTATTATGCTCTCCCTGTCATGCTGTCAAGGCCTGTCAAACATGGCGGCTCTGTAGCTAGCTACTCACATTTGTAAGTGCAAAGGTAGTGAATGTTTCGAATAACCCTTGCGTTAGTCTGTTAATACAGTACTCGCTTTTGTAACTGAAATCATTGCTGTAATATTATTTGAGATTATAATAAATATTAAAGGAAGGGTAAATCACTGGCATAGCCAGGATTGGATCGGGTTGGCTGTGGTGGTCATTATAGTTTATATTTCTAATATCACTATTGACTGTATAGATCGTTTGGTTGGATCGGCTGTATATTTCCTTGCTTTAAGGTTTTTTTCTTCTACTTTTTTCTTTGTCATTTGATTGGCTGGACTTTGGCCGCCCTGGCCATCCCTTACCTACGCCAAGGAGGTAAGTGGGCCCTAGACAGGGCAAATTCAGTATGAAGTAACGATATGACAGGACACATTACAGTTACTAGGTCACTACCACGGGGAAATATAGAGTAGCATATCTTCTAATATTTATGCTTTCGAATGAAGGGTCAACGTGCTCAACAGTTTTTACAGTTTACCGTGTCGCACTTACTTTCCTTAAAAAATTGCAACGCATATAACTTTTACGTGATGGAATTACCACATGTATTTTTTACTGTGACGTGTCTTAATTATCCTACAAATACACCTTTTTGTGCGTTGTAGAAATGACATTGAATCTAGTACTGTACTGCCTCATGACCCACTTTACACGATATATCTGACCCACATTGAAACTGACAGACCTGTGTAAACATATAAAAAGTTCCTACAGTATACGATCTGTGAATTACACAACGCGATGAGTAACAAATGTAACTGTATTTGCTAAGTACTTTAAAACAGCGAGTATATACAGTGGCGTGGTAGAAACGAATCAATACATTTAAATACATGGTAAACACGGCAGCAACACTGTCAGCCCAACAGTCTCTCCAGGTAGACCATTTGTTGAGTAGAAGCCAGGTAAGTGTAGATACTGACTCAGGGTCTGTTTTGCTTCAAATTTAGGTCATAATAGCAAAATAGGGAAAGAAAGGTCTGTATTTTTGGAAATTTATATCTTATTTCACCATCCAGACAAGATGACTATCTTTGCTGCTGTGAATTTTCGGTCAATGGTTTATGTGTGAAGAAAAGGACATAGATATTAAGAATTCCAGAAATTTCCCTAGGAATACCTCATATTTCATTAGCAGACGCAGGTCAAATATTTACTTGTATTGTTTTAGTGATATTTGTACCACGTTTCCAAAGTTGAGAAAAATTTGGTCTTTTTGTTGCTCTCATCAGGTATGAAATAACTTAGCGGTCAGTATTTTACGTCGTCATTCTCATGTGACTGTAAAATCTTAACTAGTACTTGTGTTTGAACTCTTCTTGTTACATGCTGACAATATAGCGGATACCTAAATAAATTACATTTAAAGCACTGATGGTGCTTACGTGAACTAACAACCTTTATCAGTGGTGATCCTCAAAATCTGTATAATTAAACCTATCCAGACAAACTTCGTTTGCAACATAAAAGTTTGGATATTTTTCAGTATCACTGTTTGACGTCTTCGGTCATGTCATGCATTTAGATATAACTTATCAACTTCAGTTATTGATTAAAGTACACTGAACCTCAATTGACGTAATAATTTATGCATACACATCCGCATCACCTTTGCCATACATTAAGTAAACCCCAGTGAGTTACTGCAAACATTTCCTTTTATTAAACTTCATTCATGCTATCCCTTCAAATGCCCTATGCGATCGATTGAGTCTGCGATGGTGTGAAATTAATTACCTTCAAAATTACGAATCGAAGACCTTGGATTAACTTAATATTCCAATTAGCTTGCTAGAAATCAATTTCGTCACATTCAATTTAATTGACGAAGGAAAATAAACAGCGAGGCAATTAAAATCACGGTGGCCTGTGGACAGTTGTGACAACAGTATTTTTACTCCTTGTTGTTTTATTTCTCTCGGCCGTAAAGCTCAAGACGCAAGGTTGTCTCTTTCCAGCAATGTAAATAAGTTAACATCTTTCCCTGATGCTATGGCATTGAACGTTATGATTTTAAAGTTATTTCATTAACGATGACAGCTTCTGTTTTCCGCTGGTATTATTACAAGCTTCCGGTATTACATTTCATGAAGTAAATTATGATTTGTGCCTTTTTTTACGAGTCTGGAATATGAAGTGCATTTTATTACATATGTGTAACTAACAGCCACAATTATCATAACTTAGAAATAATATTATGCCCTTACACAAATACCACAAGGCTGCATTTACAAGTCGACAAGGATATTGATCAACGTAAGATTCCAAACGGTAGTGAAAGACCATGTTATGAGTTAAAGGGAAAGAGAATTTACACAGGGTAATGTCTTTAGAAGGCTGACATTAGTCGCAACGTCTCTCTTTGCTTCCTTTAGCCATCAATGAACGGTGACGTAAGATCATCCTGGGGTTGTTTAACATACATACTGGGGGTCATAGACCCTAGTCCCATACACAGACCCCCACTCAGCTCATTTGGCCTCCCAGTAGGTCCCTTTTTGTCACGTAAAACACATAATGATGATAATAAAAGATAACAACCTAATTTACTTGTAAGCCATAGGAAGTGCCATTTCTACCAATCTGGACAGGCACTTTTCTGAAAAATTTCTCCGTAGACTACGCGCCAACCAATGGTAGCCCTCACCTTAGATGGTCCCTTTCGTTAAATGCCCCACTAAACGTCTTGAAAAAGGCCCTGAGCTCATCTGTATATCTTGACTTTTAAAAAAGATGTTAGATATAATCACATGCATCTTCTATCCTTAAACAACGGTAAACTTTACACCTTTGTTTGTGTTTGTATGACTTAGTTTCTGTAAAAATTATCACCACCACAATGAATCGAATGACAAATTATTTTTACTTTAAAAGCAATGCAATGAACAAACTGCAGTACGAATTTATTTCAGTTAGATAAAAGGCTCAGTGGCGTTCATGGTGAGCATTACGTCATACCCATTCATTGTCTATGTCATGTGTAAAGAAAGGGTACATGTAAACCCACGTGGTTTAAATTTGAAGTGTACCTAATGTCTACAATCACAAGAATATATAATGTAGAGGTTGGAAAATGGATCTCATTCTCCCAACTTCCATATTCATAGCTTACTCCTTTGCCGAGATATGAAATGTTGAAATTTATACACTTGTTTTGAAAAAGTCGATTAAGCAATAATTTGTGATATCTTTCTTGTACAACTCACAATACCTGCTTTTGATTCCTTTTAAATATAAAAAGTTAATATGACCTTAAGAATTTTACTTTTTACGTGCAAAACATGTTGTACGAAGAGGGCTTGTATAGTAAAGTCATCCAATAAAAGGTAGATAGTGATCACATTTTGGCACTAGGTGCAGAGACTTACGAAAAAACAGAAAAACAAAGACGGTAATTTGAGTAGTGCAAGAATGATATCACAAATTATTGCGCAATCTTCCATTTTAAATTGAGTGAATAACCTTCAACATTTCATATCTCCTCTCAGGCATGTCCTCTGAAGACGGAAATTTGACTATTTGGGTTCATTTTCTAAGCTTTGTTATATATTTTTGAAATTTTAGACTACAGATACACTTTACGTTACATAAAAAATATTGACAAATTTAAGAATTGGAACTCTTCCTAACAGTCTGCTATGTCTACTAATGTTAACGTTGAGGTCGATGATGTGAGGGTAGGCAGAGCATTAAAGGTCACGGAGAATCGCGTAGGATGAAACATAACAGTCTTATGTCTTATGAATCCCATGTTAGTGGCTTATCCAGAGTATGTGTTGCTAGAACGGTCCTTGAGTTTGAGGGAAAAATCGTGAAAAAGTAAGGTGTAATGTGTACTCTTTTTCATTTCACTAACTGAAATTGTCCCCCCCCCCCCTTCACACTCAAAAAGTGCTGTCAGGGTCCGACTGCTCTTCCCCTAGTTATGCTAGCATCCGAAGTGCATATTTGTCTTCAGTGGTACCAATCAAAAAGTACTTTTTACGTTCGTGGTCACTTCTGAAAGCCATAAGCCCCCTTTCATTATATTTTACTCCGCCTTTAGAAGTATTACCCTTGTTCAATCCACTCTACCAATCCAAAAGGAACGATCATTCAGTTTCGGTGACATGCTAGTATGACAGGTTACAGCTTGGCCAAACAAACACTACATTTTATAGTGAAGGTAATTGGTACTCCAATGTCCTTTAATATCAACAAGACAATCAATCAAGGTTAAGCCGAGTTCAAAATGAACGTCAAGATGTTTATATTAGCGAGAAGATTCCCCTCAGAAGTCTTACCAATCATGCATATTCTACTACATGCCTCTGGTAACTTACCGCTGAAGATGCTTTGCAGCTTTGGAATAAAATCTTTTCCATCCAATATTAAACATAATACCGTCAGAGTGTGCACAAAGGATCACAAGGAAAATGCTTCCATTTTAGTGGCTTCCTAGTTTTATTATTCCAATAGTGGAACTAGGTATTCCTGAAACATCGTTATTGAGTTACTTTCGTATCTTCCAGTCCGGTAGGATTGTTAGTTAAAAGGGCAAATACCGTTACTGCTGTTTGAATTAGTATACTTTAGTATTATAATTCATGAATGATTATTTTTAATAATCTGACAAAAGCTTTGTATTGAACTAGTACATTTATGAACTGCTCGTTGTATTTCCTTTCATATGCAATATTTATGTTCCAAATATCATTATCAGGTACTTGTAAGGGAAATTAGACCTGATTTGTAGGATTAATTGTTGTTTAAAGATAAGGGTTAGGACATCACAGGAACAACATATCAAAAGGCTGTAACAACGGCAAGAGTCACTGTCATATTACTCATGACACTTCTTGCGCAGACGGATTGCAGTCGAAATCTGGACACGGTGACGGCCAGCTGATTGGTTAATTATTACATATTTACCTTTTCCTGTTTATTTGAGCAAACAATGTTTTTAAGTACAAAGAATATAGACAGAGTTACAACCACAATCACCCTCCCTCCCCTGCTTCCCTTACTTCTGCTTCAAGCAAAGTCACCTCTACCTCAATGACAATTTACTTCTTACTGTATAATTTCATTCCTACTTTACATCATTAGGTATTTAATACGACTACATTACATTCAATCACGGAATCACTTTTCATTATCAGCCGACCATGTGGGTGAAGGCTGTCAGAGTGAAATTCCACACATTACATCGTCTAAACTTGCCAGGTACACTTACTTATCACATTTTACAGCTTTATGTCGTATGTGATTGTGAGGATTATCTTGCCCTCATACAAGAACTAAAAATATCTTTCAGCACACCTGATGGCAGAGTACAGTTTATTGTGTATAATGTTTACCTACGTTTGACCTACGACAGCGTGCTCAAAAACCTACATCATAAACACAAACCGATACAGAACTTAGACTATGTTTAAGTTCTAAATGCGGTTGATCGACAATCAACAACATATCTACTACCTGGAATAGGTTTAGTAGGCAACGAAAACTTCGCTTTCAAACCAGAGTGAGTAAACAAGATGATGGCGAATCAAAAATGTAAAATCTTTCTTAACATCTCAAAACTTGCACAACAAATTGTTTCCTTGGTTTTTCTCGAAAAATAATGAATAGTTCATTTTTCTTAGTTTCTTCTGAAAACTTCACATGCATGTCCGAGGTTTTTTAACAAATGTTAATTGTAATTTGATCCTTTATTGGTTTTTCTAACTTTTATCTTTAACTCATGAGAAGTTGAGTCTTTCAGTATACTTGCCAAAGACTTTCCTCTTTTCATTACATGTTACGATGAATGAGTGTCATTCATAGCACGGCCAATCCATTCCCTTTAAAGATATATAAACCACCAAATTAGTTCTTTTATTTATTAAAGAAGACATCCAGCAAAGATCAAGTGCACTGACACCATACGATGTGTAGCCTCTTCTTCAAGGCACAGATAAGCCACATTCTCTACCTTGTTCACTAAGAAATAGATTTTGAAAACAAGTTCATTAGATCAAAGCTTAGAAAACTTTTGATGGACGAAATGCGTTAACTTCAGGGACATTTCAAAATTTTAAGACTGGAGGGATCGAGTCAATTTCTTTTTGGAAACGATATGCGACATTCTGACGAGGCCAGTAAGACATTTCTCGACATTTTTGCACCAACTGCCTGAGATTTTTGACAATAACCTAGCGATAGTCAAGTTTCATCTCTCGACTGGAACACAATAAGGCCACGAAATGTTAATGAGGATGGTCAAAGGCTTTTGATATAATTAACAACACCGGTTAAACAAGTGATTAATCAGACTCAAAAGGAGTATAGGAACAAGAAAAAGTGGGCCCCTCACTTTTTCAAAAGAGAACAAATATATTAGAAAATGTGTCCTCCATTGGAAGCAGAAAATTGATGTTTTTGAAAAATGATCTCTCCAATTTTGTGTTCCTATTTGTTGAAAGTTTCCAACAACTCTCTTTTGATCAGACACCCATGACGCAAAAACCAAAAGAAATTTCTTATGACGATGATAACGTTAGCTTATGAGACAGTTACTGGTGAAGACAAATGAAGGGTCAATGACAGGACGATATGCGCATTTTTGCTAGATTAGAAAACCTTTAATAAGCCTCAAGTTCTTTAATCTTGATGTTGTTAGCTCTACAAACATCAGACTATTCTGACCTTACACTAAGTAAAACTTTTACAACTAATATGAATTATCGTGGTGATAAATTTGACTCTTTGCGATATCAGTTTATTGTATATACGGAATAGAAAGATAATGAGATTGTCGAATTATCGACCATGCAACTTGAAATCTGATCATTCTCATCTTATTCTATGAATCAAATGATCAAAAGTGGTAAATCCACTTTTCTAATTTAAAATAACTGAAACCTTTTAATAAATGCCTGTAGATTTACCTTACGCCTCTCACCAGTCTCCCTTGTATGTTTTATCAACAGTTTCATCAGTACTAACAACAAGAATTCCTTCCTTCTCACTATTTCTAATTTTTAATGGCTAAAATGTTTTAGCCTCTCCTCTTTGATGCAATTTTAATGCCGCTCATCGATTTAATTCCAGCGGCCCTTTAATCCAAAAGTATTAAAAGTTTGCGGCTGCTTAGTAAGGAACTGAGTAGTAAGGAACTGAGTAACCTTTGAAGTGGAAACAAATCTTGGCAAAGGACTGAGTAGTTTCAAAGATTGATGAAACGCTTTCAGTTTCAGATACACGAAACGTACAACTATGACATAACTCGGCGCTTAAGACTTGCGAGATTTAAGTTGTAGTGATGTGTGCTTACTTTATTGCCAACTATCATTGAACAGTGTCTGACAAATGTCTGCATTATTGTGTATTACCACTTTTTTCACTTAGTCATCTTGTAATAAACATGACCGTTGTGGGCAATGTGAATGACCAAAGGCTGAGTACACTTGTGATTTTTATAACTGCCCCTCTACTAGAAGCAGTTCTGTAAGTTGTCAACCGTAAGAAACAAACAGTGTAAGGTAAATTACACATGTCATTTCATTGCATTTTGGCTCCTGCTTGTATTAAGTCCTTAAGTAACCTTAACGTAACCCACTGCTTCTTTGCCATTCTTACCTACTACCAAATTTTGCTGTGATTATTAACGACTTTTGATTTTCGGTTCCCTTGAGATCTCGGGCATCGACACGGGATGGCAGACAAGGAATTAGTGACTTTTAAAGGAAAATTTTTTAAACTAAGGGAAAACAGGACAATTTAATCTTTTTTAGCGACATATCACATGACTATTTGGCGCCATGTACTACAGCATGCAACTAGGGATGATAGGGATCAGAAATCATCTGAGAGATCCCTCCATGACTTAGTTCAGATGAACCAGAAAATATAACCCAGTAAATCATTTTACGGTGAACAGTGAAAGTTTGACCAAAATTACTTCATAGATCGAATTCGACGTCGATATTAGTGAAAGGTTGTGTTGCTGATAAATGTAGGTAAATCGACAAACTTCTAAAACAAACAAGGAGAAAATCTTCTTGGAATCGGTTGTGAAGGTCACGAAGGAAATGGTTAATGAATATTCATTGTTTTAAATGGGGAGGAAATGAAGAACATCCATGCAGTCTTTCAGAATGGTAGAAGAACAACAAACTGAAGAACGTCTAAGTTTCTCCTATATACACATATTTCAAACTTTTCTCCTAACTTTAACCTTAGTACAGTATGATAAGATCACTAATTAGATCTCGAGTGACGTACATGTAAGTTGACGTTGCATACTTTTTGTAAAGACCTTTTTGATGGAAGGACATTTTTAAACAGGCTCCTCCAAAGATTCCTTCATATTCTACTTCCAGTTATCAAAATTCTTCCTTTTCTGCTCTATTTATTACAATTCTGTCGTCCTATTCTATATAGATCGTGATAATGACTTCAATGGTTAGTAATCTAATCAAAATTTGATTTAGGTTCCGGAAATCAACCATGCACGAAAGAGGAGGAATCTCGTCATTTCTACATTAACACACACTTCTTAGCGTCCATCCTTGACATAACGAGAGAGCAGCGAATGCGACTTCAATGCCATGCATCAAGAAATCGGAACCGACCGTTCAGGCGAAGAAAGGGAAGCAGAAAAAGGGAGAGGAATTTTATTGGGAAAGCAAAATACAGGATATTGCATTAAATCGCTGGAAATAATTGAACACCGTGAAATTTAAGCGTTCGATGCGAATGAAGAGATTGAAAGATTGTAAGGACCTGACAAAATGGGGAATAATTACGACTACTTCAATCAATGAAAGGAAAATGGTAAATGCATCATGTTGTGGGATAACAATATATTTACCATCCACTACTTCAGGGTAGTGCAAAATGCAACAGATTGACTGAAATTTTATGGAAGATGCTTATTCATGACTAAAGCAACATTTATAATACGAGAATTGCTGCTTAAAAATTAAACAATAGAATGTAAAAAAATTAATGTTACTCCAGAAAGAACAGCATTTCGTCGCGTTTATATGGCAGTCATAAACGTATAAGCTTAGGTAATTACATAAGAAAATTCTCGTTTGTTCCATAAGCTGTACTAGGGGATCGAACGGCCTCACCTATGTTTTCTGTAATTGAATAAGGGTAATATGATTAACAAAAGTACAATACAATTTTTATGAATATCTGCAGCATAAATTTTTATTGCTGAAGAGTTTAATTTTACTATACATGTTTTATCTAATTTGGAAGCTATGTCTTTTATATCTTATATACCACCAAAAACAACATCAGCTCCTAGCTCCGGGTGTTTTCTATTAAGTAAAATCTTGTATAATGCATGCAAGTTAAGTACACAGAAACTTTTGTGAAATAGTGAAAATATTTCGCTAGGTAATAATTTTCCTTTTAGAAATATTGATTAACTAAGTTGGCACTGGTCGACCATACATAGCCTACAGTCTGAAATAGATCTGAAAAACCGGGAACCCATCAGGAATCTGTTCAAATATTTGACTAAAGTCGGTTCAAAAGTGAATCAATTCAGGTCATTTTTAAACCAAATCTTATCAAATAATTCACATAATTGAACTGATAGGTTCCAGGTTGATACCAGTGTAATCAGACTTGGTTCAAAATGTGACGAAGTCGTTTAAGAGTGTAATAAAGCAACTGCATAATTACAGCATCTTCTACTGCAGCAGTTTCTTGCCACTATACAGTACCTGATGTTCCCACCGCTGTCAACATTACAAATGGCTTACTTCATTACAGAATTGCACCACACTCATACTAAAGGTCTGATGAAGCGGAGCGTCAAACTGGAATCTGGTCAGATACTTGACTAAATTCGGTTAAAAAAGGAATCAATTTTAGTCATTTGAGCCAAAATCAGTCAAATAATTGATCAGATTTCGGGTTAGTACCCAGTTAATCAGATTGGGTTGAAATTTGGCCCGAAGTTTGTAGAGTGTGTGAACAAATATTGTAAATATTTTTTAAAGCATCATACACTGTTAGACAAGTTTTTTCTTTCATTACTCAACAAGGTTTAGGTTTAATTTAAAGACAGTGTGGGGTGAACCTTGCAATAAAATGTAGTGTCAATACTACAATATGTCTGAAAGTTAAATTAAATTCAAAGTGTCAGGAGTATCCAATATCAGACTCTCTCTGAAAGGTTGTATGTACATTGTACCTAATTGCTTGACGGTCAGTAATGTACAGCAAACGGGGAAGGAGAAACTGCTAATAGTTTGGGCTACAGCACAATGAAGTTCCGTGTTTTACATGTTTCGTCCTGAAGACTACCCAGCATGCGACAGTCTAGAATTACGGCTAGTTGGTATAGCAAGGTGTGTGCTTGTGAGGAGTATGTTAAAGTTTCTGCAAACTTTCATAGGTTCCGTCACTGCCTCTCACATGTGAGCGTAGATCCAGGGGCGTCGTGCCAAGAAAGGGGGGGGGGGGATAAATTAAAACAGGTTATTTTCGTCCTCTTCTGTGACTTACCTGTCTATTATGATATGAGTGAAACGTTAACCTTGAAAAATGAAGGGGGGGGGGGGAGGGGCAGGCCACCCTGCACCTATGGGCAAGATTCCTCTGGGCATATCCTAAAAGAGAAAACCCTTACCATTTAAACCGTGATAAGACCATTTATCGTCCCAGCCAACTTCCTCATCACCTGTGGAGAAAACGGCAAATAAAATCAAAGATAAATTGAATTCTAGACGTAAATTAAGTTAAACCTTTCGTAAAATAACAATTACAAGTTCTGCATGTTTAATTAATATACGTTCTATGTACATATGTCATTTCCTTTTACGATAAATGTTGTTTTTGTGACAGCAAACGACAAAGCATGTATGAAATGTTGCTAAAACAACAAGATTTGAGAGTAAGAGGGTGTCCAGTTGTATCAATGGTAGAGACAAGTACTCTAATAATTTCCTGAGATGCAAACTTCAATACTCTTTTCAGAGGTTCGAATGTTTAGCACCATATTTATTCATAGATGACTCCTAAGAGCTCTAGGAAATTTCTACCCCATTCGAATGATATGATAATGGGCATGAATTGTGCTTTGATATATTTCCTCTTGACATCATTTAAGGTCGCATAAAAGTAAGATACATTATTTGATATCTTGTACTGGAATGTATTCTTACCGAGAAATAAAAGTATTTCAAAAGTTGTCGTTTATAAAATGCTTTATTGTATTTATATTGGACGCGTGGCTTCATGTGTATATTTATATTTACGTTAATATATTACGTAAACGTTTACATAGTGACACAGTTATATTTCGTTCATCTTGAAGTACAGATATAACTTATATTCTGTAATCTATACTTTCGATTGACAAACAAGATTATTCCATAACCCTTATGTAATTGAAGTTGTTATGAAAATCCGTTTGTCACTTTCTTCGCATCTAGAAACTTTTGGCATAACTTGGAGAGCCTTACCTTAAAAGTTTGAAAGCTTATTGAAAGGAACTGAAAACCTGAAGGCACATATTCTAGCACGTATTGAAAGGTCTTTAAAGTCAACTCGTTGCAAATAACATTTACATATGAATATCAAAAGAACAGGGCATTTCAGCAAAATCTCGCTAGTGGGTGATAGCATGTGGGGCCTAATTCTTATTCAAAGATAAAAGGACTGAGTCTGGTGGAACAAAAACATTAAACTTTTGTGTCGTCTTCTTGTGTAGAAAGAGAAATTGACATTCCGGGGGCACATTTTACCTAGCTTGAATGCTAAAAAATGTCTTGCTAGAGAGTTGACGTTAAAAAGGATTTGTTCAAGACTATTTTGAACGAAGACATGGTTGTGCGAAATGTCTTATTTGTTAGGGATCGTTTAGGGGTCACAACTAGGTCATTCACGCCTTCGGCTATTTGTAGATTTGCATACCCTCATTTTCTACTGATGTATCCGATGTAGTAAATAGAAATTCAAGTATTAAATGCTTTCATAATTATTACCATGGATGCCTGTAGCTCGCTTTCTTTGTACTATAGTCAACAATTATTGTTTTGGTGTATGTGATTTTCATATTGTAATACTTTGTAGTATAAAGCAAGCTCTTCGTAAGGTCTACCATGTGCGAATAACAACTCTCGGGTGTTCTTACATGCCAGCCGACTGCATGCATTAATTAATGACTCTTAACCGAAGTAAACGTTACTTTATACGAACATACAAATACACAACAGTAAAATCGATTAGTCGTGGATCGATTGTTTTCTTGTTATTATCAACATTTTAAGAGCTTTGAATACTCGGCTAAGTACGACTTAGCAGTCCGTTAATCGATGATAAACCGTTGCCTAAATACTTAATTAAAAAGAGATCTCTGTTTGAGACATTTATTGCAGTGATATTATATTGCTGATACAATTTCGTGATAGAAAAAAGCTGGCGTGCATAGTCTGGGTAACCTACATTAAACGAACCTTCGTGCGAGAGACGTAGTATTTCGTATATATGGAGGCTTTATTCATTTAGAGAACCTTACACTCAGTGCGAGGCCATACTCGTTGTCAACTTGCTTTGACTTCTTGAAGTAGCATTGAAAGTTTCGTATTTCTTGCACAAGGTGGGATCGATACTCCATACAACATAATGTATAATTTACAACATATATTTCAATCTGAAGTGTAAATTTGACTCCCATAGACAACGGCTGCACAAGAACATTTCATTTCCAATTATAATGGCAAAAAAGAGGGAATGTATTCTAAGAATCTGAAAGTCGATTAACACTTTTGATGTTTTAAAATTTTTTCAAATCAAACAAGAAATGGACGTGCTTTGTTTTTACTAGGCATATGCAGCCTCAAAAATGAAAATGCTGTTCAACCATGGTACTACCAAGTACTCGACAGAAACGCGAGAGAATCGATCCAATTCATATTTGCAAACGGACAGTATTTTGTTGCAATATTTATGGAAATAGGATTCTTTAGTTTCATGATTATCACCTTTGTGGCCTAGAGGATAGAAATTATGCATCTCACTGTCCAAACTACACAGAATGTCGACAAATTCTTTCCGCAAGCTCTTGTTGTATTAAAGTTCCTTAAAGAACACAATTCAAATTTAAAAATATCAAATTTTCTAGGAATGTGGTAATTAAAGTGCTTTTCTATAAAGTAAAATATTTTCATTGAAAGAAGGGCAATGCATAACTGATGGAAATACGATGTTCTAATTTTTTTTTGAAATTTACGTCTTTTCAATAATTATATATCAGAGGACAAACGCGAGAGGTCACATTCCATTGTTATGCAAATAGCCTATATCAAGTTCCAATCTGCTGCAAAGATTATGTAGATCTAATATAACTATGATATGCTTCACATTTCTTACAAGGAAGGTTAAAAAAGCAAACACTGCGGGGTTGAGTTCGTAACCGTAATTTTACAACACGTTTTAGACCTTGGATTATATTACGATTATATTAAAACGATAAAATACATAGCCACCATTCTGTAATTAGGGTTTTCAACGTTAAAAACTCCTTTAAGAAAACTTGCAAATGTTTTAAAGTGAAGTTCTGTGTGGGAAATCACAGTTTTGGTGTTAACATGTTTACTAACAATTTAAAAAATCTCTACGTAATCAAAAGTCTTAACAGAAAAAAAAACAAAAATTAAGCATTAAGTCTTACCTTTGCTTAAAACGAGAAGGAACGAAAATATTAAAAAATCTGTCACTGAATCCATTTTCGGACTTAGCTCTCAAGTCTGCGTCACAAACCGTTTAATGTTATATCTTTATGCGTAGAACAAGATATGTCAATATCTTCAAAGTTTAATACTCCAACCTTCAGATATTTGAAAATATCTTTTCTACCGGATATAAGAAATAACTATGGTGTAAGAAAACCTCTTTGCAAAACGTGTTACCCTTAAACAGAAATTTTCTCACTTTCAACTTAAAAAGTTGCCATAAAATGAAGATATCTTATGATCGAGTCTTGGCATAGGTTCACTGTCTAAGGTGATAAGAAAGCAGTGGTATTCCAGAACTTCAAAGATGGAAATTTCATTCCCATTTGATGAATGGGACAGCTGGAATCCCTCGAAAACAGAGTTTTGCCTTTGATACGAAGCAACACTTAGATATCTCCGCACGAGTTATGTCAGAAATTTGACAGTCCAACTTAAGAGTATTGCTTGTTACCGTTCATGTCGCTGTAGATAACACCAAAGAGACATGTGCACATGTAAATCATTAGAATAAGCACTCGTTCGTCTATTCAAAACTCAACACGAAGATTGTTTCTTTGACTCAAAACCAGTACTATTATTTTTTCACTGCTCTAGATGATCGGTCGATAAAACACAGAAACCAGTTACGAAATGAAAAATATTGTGCTTTTATATTTCACGATAACATTCATCCTTGTATCGAAAGCTAAACCAGTTTAGCCTTCTCTCGTGGAGGAAATTCTATTGAAAGGAGAAGCCGAAGAGCAAACATGGCTAGTTCTTGAGTAGCGAAGAGCCTCTGTGACTGAGGAAGACGACTGAACTCTCAGGCCACTCCCCGACGTCAGATTACAACCAATAATACAACACAAGCTAGAATCGTGCGAACAACTGCTTCGGGGCGGTAATTTCGGTTAACTGTACATTGCATTCCCGAGTAGATCTGTAGTGGTCGACTTACATCCTGCAGCAGTCCAAGGTTTAGTCAGTGTCAAAGCTACAATATACATAGATTACACATCAGAATATCATATACATATTTGTATGTTGTAGGAAATGGAGCTTCATTGGCATGGTACGGTATAATTTAGTATAGCTATGTTATGTAAGTCAAGATCTCATAATACAGACACTGCTAGTTTCATAAAACAAAGACTTTCAGTAATATATGTAAGGGAAGCCTGTCTGTCTAATGCATACAGGACTGACATTACGTATTACGGTAAAAAGAAATACACATTGGAGTAGGTAAATAAAGGTACACGTATGCATTCATCAGAGTAAAGCACCAGAGTCCTCACCTGGTCGGAGTGGGATACCTCTAGACTCGGACTCGGAGCCAAATCCTACTTAATCTACAGAAACGAAAATCCTGAATACTAAGCCAACGTAAGGCGTCATTGCCCAGCGTTACGTATAGTTTTGTTCACATACAGTCATCCAAATTCTTAGGTGGGCTGACAACAAAACCGACTCTTACCAATGACCTAATTGATGAAGATACATGTTTAAGAGTGCAAACCGTGTGTATGACAAGCTCCATTGTCACGTCAGGGAGTTGTTAACACCTCCCTGGTCAAATAAACAAGACTTAGGGTGACTCAGAATTGTGGTCGTATGAAAAGAAATTGACTTGTGCTCGGGTTAAGTGGATTCGGACAGGGGCCTTATATCAATCACATTGATCGTGTTGACATTTTGCAACAAAACAGTTTACCTTAACAAGTTTTTAGTCATGGAATTTAGAATTTGTTGATTGTCTTATATCAGTGGCACTGTTGACTGGCTCGGCGCAAGGTAAACGCATGACACTAATAAACCTTCTACTGTATTTCCAGTATGGCGATATAAACAAACATGAGGTCATCTGGCATCAAACTGTGTCATAATCTATTACAATTTAATAACTAGTAAAGCGAGAAGATTTCTGCCATGAAATCAAATAACAGACAGTAAAATTATTCTGCTAACTGCCAAAATGTACACAGGTGAGGTGATATACACACGTCGATATAATATGAACTGAGAATAAACAAACCACAAAATCTATGTGCCGAAGGTCAAATCGATATGTAAGTACTGGCAGATATAAATCTTACGTGTAAATACTCATTGCGATTGTAGTTCACATAGGAGAGCAGTAGCCTGCGGGGTGGGGAGGGGCAAGGGTTATGTTCCCTCTCCCCTCCGAGATTTCCAAACCGTTAATGAATATTGGCCTACCTGAGAAAAAATACTGAAATGCTGAAAATTTTATTTCAATTTTTCGAAGCATAGGCGTGTCCCCCCCCCCCCTCCTCATAGACAGCACCTCTTACCTCACGCCCAGCCAAAAAATAGAAAAAATTCACTAAATAAAGACAATTTCTAAACTTACTATCAGTTCAAAGATAGCGCCATCTTTCCACCTAAGCCAGGTCTTACATGTCACCCCCTCCCCTCAGCACCTTTCCCAGAATTGCACGCATGAACAGGTGAAAAAGGAAGGGTCCGCCCGGGTGTCAACTATCTATAGGCAAGCCACTTGGTACTCCACATAGATATGGTCAAAAACTGCCACCCGGTCTCCCAAGGGATTTCGCCGAGGCTACGACCGTAGGTACTATTTCATCCGCCCAGGAATGTTTCTTGTGATTCCAGTAATGTGAGATGTAGACATGAGCCGTAATTCGAATGTATACAGAGATTTATTGAAAAAAACCAAGATGGATAGAATATGGATTTTAGTTGTGGTAAGAGAATGGGCTACACTCTCAAAGCTGTTGGGCACGTATGCCACCTGACAAAGTGTTGCATAAAGGATTTGCCCAAGTTGGTAATAAAGTAAGTAAATTTTACCCAATGTGGGCATTTTTTGACCAACCTGGGTATTTTCTTTACCCAACACTTTGTCATGTGGAATACGTGCCCAACAGTTTTTATTGTGTATAAGTCCTGGTATAAGTACTTAAGAAAAAAGAAACGGTTATAAAAATACTTTATTTGCATTCATCTTGTCGTAATACCTGCATTTTGCAGGTATTTCGACACGTGGTTTTCCTCTTTCTGTTCATCTTCTGTAGGTGATTAAACTTTTATTTCAATGGAGATGTATCATCATCAATTCAATTCATTTGCAGATTATTTTCTTCTAATATTTCTATTGTTTCTTCCTTCTAGTTCACTACTTCATCAAAGTTTGAAAAGTTCTGTCAACATATTAGAATTCATGTAATTACGATCAAAGTAATGAAAACCAAACCCTCTTCAAAATTCCAGAATCGTTCAAGATTAACTACTATTTTGAAGTTAATAATACCTGCATTAGTCAAAGTTTACAATGACACCCTTCAATTATGAAAGACATTCTGAGCTATTGTACAATCTAAAAGCCCGTTGATTAAATTAAGCCAGTATCTTTGTCACGGTCACAGATTAGCCATCCATTTCTAGGTAAAATTATCCAGAGCAATCTGGATAGTAAAGTTGTTCGGAAGATGTAAATATTGGCCAAGATTTCAAATAAACCATTGATTTAAGTAAGAATGTGTCAATTGCTGTTAATGTTGACCAGGATTTCCGACTGTTACCACGATTCTAGTTAACTTTAACCAGGATAGTTTCCTTGGCCCAGGCAGTTTCTGGGCCAATTTTGACTGGACTGTATAACTTGACTACAGGGACATTTACCTATGCAGTATTGGTCACCACCTTTTTCTTGAGCATTGAAATGGCTTATGGCCAGCAAGATCGATTCTGATGTGATCTGATGAGGATGTGATTTTACATTTTACAGGTTTTGAACCACTTTTAATAATTTACTATCTGGTTCCTGTCTGAGTATATGTAACACGTTGGCTACAATTACGTCATGTCCTGATCACTACATCTGAATTTTTACATCACATCACACCAAACGTGGTGTTCTGTTTATGAATTTTTTAAAAACATAAATGGATTTTGTTCCCAGTGTGAATTACAATTAACATTACCCACACCGCAAAACCAGGAACTATTTTAGCACAGTAAGCATGGCCTCCAGTAGTTACATCTAGGCTAGTACGGTAACCTCGGAATAAATCTAACTTTCATGGGCATATATCTCCAAACATTTACATAAACAAAGGTTTAATGAAATATGAACTTTCCTGTGGTTAGAAAGATGGCTTTATTGATACATAAAATCGTCTCAGCGAAGGTACGGGGAGTAATTTGACTATATGACCTGATAATAATATGTTCAAAGTTGTCCTTAAGAGGTGGTATTTCGAAGAAAGTAAAATGCATAAAAACCGTCGAATACAGCTAGACCTGGAATGCAGAACGTTCCACTTGGATCAAGAAATGTCGATAGCCATTGAGTCAGAGGTTATGCGAGGTTTCATCTCGTACAAAAATGACGGTTACCACCCAAGCCCGTAGTCAGACTAGGTACTGAAGGAGACGGTATAGCTTCCAGGGAGTGAAATATTTTGGGGGATTCTAAGATGTAACTAGGCAATAGTAACTTTCACTCTTATTAGGTGCGAAAATTTTTTTCTAAAGGGCATTGACCCCTTACCCTTTTGGCTAAGGGCATGTTACTATTTATTGCAAAAGTAGAAGTTAACTGGAAAAGACGCGAATCAAAGATAATTGAGGGTTCATCAAACCGCTACTGGCATTTGTTAATAAAAGTAAGACATGTCAGGAAATCACCAATTTTCCGTGCAGTAAACAGCGCTTCGTTCGAAAATAAACACATTCTCAAGACGACGGGAATATTTCATACGCTGATTTTAGGGTGATCTGATGAAGGGCTCGTGGTCTTGATGAATAGCCGACTCTTGGTCTTGATCCAGGGAGTGAATCTTGATGACAGGGTAAATTCACATAGAAATTCGATCATCTTTTAAAAAAGAACACGTTATCTGATGACACCCAAGTCATCTCATGTGAACACAGTGTTTTTAGTCTCACTAAACGTTTCCCGCCTCGTACTGCTAATGTACGATACAGACGTAAGACGAGCCTCTAGTTTCATCTGGCGACATGCTTTGTAAGCATCCTCTTAACAATGTACCCTAATTAAGGTATAATTTATGATCATCTTTGTCAATGTGCTTGTTTCGAAGAGAAGAAGCAGAAAGAAGGAACTGTCATCGACCACTCACAAGAAGGTAGCGGGCAAGTACAAATATTTAGCCTGATTAGAACTCGATAAAGCAGGATTGGATATTTTATGATGTCACTTTTGTTTGAGCATTAGCGATGAATTTTGAGGTATATTTTTCATACTGTGAAACCACTCATACACCATTAGCGTATTTATTTTTGTTAGTGTCGTGTTTGATGTTAACAAACATTTATCTCGACAGTCATCTGATACTGAAGATAAATGTCATCAGTACTATTTATATCTGAAGCGATGCCATTAGCGCCTGGGTTGGTTTTGAGACAGAGATGGTGAACTGTAACCTAATTACCCTAAACCTAAGTTATGTGGTAAATATTTACACTGATCGATATAATAGACTCATTATTTCATATGGATAGTTGCATCATTTTAAATGGAAAATGTTTGCGATTCATAACGACAATGGAATTATTCGTTAAATAGCTTACAAACGGTAAAAATGTACCGAAATGTACATCTAATGGGATTTACAAAAAAAGGGTCAGGTTTGCTGTTTTACTTTAGTCTCCACCACTTTTTGTCGATACGTAATTTCCTCTGATCTGTGTTTAGTTATTTTGAACAAAGATTTCAATATTTAACTTCGCCAATTCCTTCCATTTCATTCTTAGAGCGCAAGTACGAGCAGCAGACGTATACACCTTTCTTTTAAATTTTGAGAAACACTTAATTTTCGTATGAAAACTTTCAATTTATAAAAATGTACATCAATGGTTGATACACCGTTTGGTGCATGAGATCAAGCGTCCTTGAAAATATGCAACTCTGTCTGTCAAACCTCCTAATTACCTCCTAATACAATAAACAGCCACGAGACTTTCCTAAAGGTATATGGATACCTTTGTTGGTAAAATACATTCCTAATAGTTTGGCCTCATCAAATGCAATCTTGAATGGATCATTAACATAAGAGGAATGGAAGACCACAGATTAAATTTACCAACTGCAAGTTCTTGTCTCTATCAGCAGTAGATAGTTGTTTGGCGAAGAGTTGCAACAGCTTTCTGCCATGATCTCATACATTCTGTATGGTGCCTCTTCAACACCCACATGTGTATGAGGTATCTATACATTGAAGGGTTTGTACAGACACAAAGAGCTTGTGATGAAACATCTTTAAAGGCCTCTTAAATTCATTCATTCTTCGTTCATTCTCCCTCTGTTACAGAGATTATTCAATTATACACTACGGGCAATGTAAGGAATACTAAATGTCCGACTCTACTGATTCACGGACTAACACAGTTCTTTGCGGGAGATAGTCTAAGGGAATTGTATATACACTGGTCAAGTTAAGTCTTGTGTCCCGGCCATCACTGTACACAGCTCCTTCTGGGGTAACGTTTGGTTTTTGCCCATTCAGGCGAAAGGAATTTTGGGAAAAAATTAACGTAGTGTTTTGTACAAAAAAAAGGTAATGGAACGGACTCAGAAATTCAATATGGAACAAACGTATTCATCATTTAAGTTAATGTCTTTAGTAAATAACATTTCAAGAAGCCTCTAGAACGTACTTCTAAGCAGATAGTTTGTATACTGTTGCATATTCTTGTGTTAATGGTATAAACAATCATTTGAACAGGTCAGATGAATGTGAAATATCTCGTTCTTTGTCACGTAAACAGTCGTCTCAATTAAGTGCCTTCAAAATAAAGTTGTGAAATGTGGCGACAGGTCTACGATCAAGACTAAATCACCATCAGGACACTTTAGCTGTTACTCTAGATTAAGCTGAGCCCCGTAATTGAAATTTGATATCAAAGATTTATCAAGGGCTTAGGAGTCAAAATGTCCACTTCTTAGGTCTGTGAAAAGTCTGAAGATTCTTCGTGCAGTAGACGTTAGGACACACAGTAACCAAAACTGTGAACTGGAGATTTTAGAAACTCACTGACAAACCGACGAAAGAGTATAGTGCAGTTTGGTTAACATCATTTCAATAACTTATGGGAATGAGAGCAAATAATTAAGATTACGAAATTTAAGATCAAAACTCTATAAGACGAGAAAATCTACGAATTGTCTCATAAATATTTTGTATTTGAGAAGGCTTATGTCATTTGCTTGTGATACGCTAATATTAACACACTAAATAAAAAGTAAAGGAAATGCATTAAGTAGATAACCAGCTTTTAAGTTGATACCAGTTGAGCTGGTCACGCGTCTACTCTCTAAAATCTTTGGAGTGAAAATCACTCTTTAAGAGTGAAATTAGGGATCACTCTAAATTTGGAGTGACCAATTTCAATCGAAAAAAGTCATTCTCACTCTTTTAGAGTGAATATTCAATCTTAATTTTGGAGTCATCCCTAATTTCACTCTTTGGAATTTAGAGAGTAAAAGGAAGTTGTAGAACTTGTAGTACCAAGTATCACTCTACGTAGTTATTAAAAATTAAAAGTCACAAATGTCAGTCTATGTACAGCAACGCCTACAGCTAACCTTATTATAATGTTGCTGCCCTTTCGGAAATCACCTGTATAAAAGTTACATTAGTGATGGAATTTATGCAATAATTTTTATTTTACAGTTAGTGGGTTGGCAAACTATAGAAAGCTGTGTTATTGGAAATTCATTTTTAGGCTGGAAACTTGGCTATGTGTAAGAAATGTTGACAGAAAAACCATGTAGTTGCACTGATTGTGTGCCTTGAGGTCATCTCCATACATACACCTTACTGTACACAACTGATGAAGTATAAAGAGAGGGCGCTGTTGTGTTGTAAGTTATCAACTGCTCAACAAGGTCACGTTTCCATTTCTTTTCTTAAATTATGGATACGGTATGCATTAGGAAAGAGCAAGAAAAGCAGTCACTGGTATATGGACTCATGGTGGCGCGTAAATCTCACCAACTGCTATATTAAGCACCGGCAAGGCAAAACCGCTGTGAAAGTTTTCATCAAATGTATGATTCAAAAGATGTGTAGTTTCATCTACTAATGGACTTTTAAGGACTTATGGCTGGATGAAAGTAATAAATTGTGATCCTTCCTTCCCCATTCGTCTTAAAAAAGGATATTTATCACTTGCAACTGTCAAGCTCTGAAATAAATAGATGCATGTTTTAAACAACATGTGTTTCTTACATACATTAGCCGAATGGTGAGCCTCCCAACCCTCATCAAAGTCAGCTGTCGGATAACGTACACAACGGTAAACCACTGTTGACGAAATATGAAGCTTTCGGTTAAACTTAGCAAGCAAATAATTCATGGTTTGCGCATTTGTACTAATCCATTTGTAATTATGATATGGATGGAAGACAAATCATAGCTGTAAGTTGTAAATCGCAACTAAGTAAATATATTGCAACTAAAAATGCTTTCTTACACTAGATATAGTTACTCTTCTGTCAAGAATGAATTTTCTTGAGATACTGTTTGTCTATATTGGTTTGATGTATGGTCTCTTCTATTTTATCCAGATTGTAAGGAGAACTATTCGCTAAATGAATACGGTGTTCATAGATGACCTTCTTCATCTTCCTTTCTTCCACGACATAATGACGTGCTCTTGAATAAAGCACTGTCCTTAGTACCTGCTCTGTAGAGTTCCTATATTTGACGTCAAGTTTCCTATCATAGAACTCCTAAACTATTGAGATTATGCCGATGGTTCCGAATGTGCTTAGTCCGCCGGCCATGCTGACCACCACGGGTGATGTGCACTAGACAGGTTTCAACATGATACCGATACGCTTGACGAAGCGCAAAAGCGTAAACAAGTTGCAGGTGGGATAGTGCGCTGACAATAGTGGAAAACCCTGGCACATTCTCCGATGCATTACTCAGTAGTGTATAATGTATAATGTCAATGAAAACTCTGTATATTGCGCCTCAAAAGAAACTAGAACAGTCAAATTGCGTGAAATTGAATTCCAGTTCTTAATACTTTTGAACATTAATGCTTCGTTTGGGGTAATTTTCTCTCAGTCTCTTCTAGGTTCTACGCACGAAAAGCGATGTAATGTCATTTAAAATAATTGAGAAAGATATAAGCATCAACATCCACGTACTGTTTTGTAAAGTTCTCATAAAATTTCTTGGCAGCTAATTCATCTTACCTTAAGACCGTCTTATATAACAGATAATAACAAATGTGGAGATAATTCCTCATTATCAGTGCAAAACATTGCCAATTAGGAGTATAAAAAAGATAAAATTGCATCTTTTATATACGTTTAAAAACAAGTTGCCTTTTAATCTAATTCCATACTCTGTGCGTATATGAAGGCAGCAGTGTAATTTCGATGGCTTTTCGCGTCTTCTTTCTTATAATCATTGTTTGTACTATTTGCGTGTCAGGATGCTTGTTACATCTTTGTGAATTTGATGATGCCCTAGAAGATGAACTCCTTCAGGCACTTTAGCAAATGTGCCCAAATACTTAACATCCGTCCCTTGGTTCCCAGTTTTAATCGATTTAAATCGCATTAAAGTGGCTAAAATTCAATTGATGAACCATTCCGCGTGGGTTCATGAGCGCGATTTAGCTTCGAATTAGGCAAACAACCAGAAGCATTTTCTAAGTTTATCGATGAATTTCCCCCTGTTCTCAAAAAGATAAAGCACAGAAAGGCCAATTATTCTTCCTCAGTTCCTGGCAATCTCTGAAGGGGATTGATACTTTAAAAGCATCATCTCTTAAAGAATTCCTCCGCAATGGGAGAACCGATGTCTTTACGCTGTCTTCAAACTCGCTTTTAATTCTATTTAAAAGTACACAACATTTCATGCATTATGTCGCAAATCACAGGCAAGGGGAAAAATCACAACCATGGTGCAACATAAGGAACTCAAACCTTCTTCTTCGCAAGCAGAGCAACATATTCTTTCCTTACGGCTATGAAGGTGAAAAATAAAAGACAGATGAAAATTTACAGGTTTTTAGACATTTGATGTACGCTTTGATCTTCAAGATGTGACCGTTTATATAATCGTGCTGTATGCATTACCAACTAGACTAGTTTCATTCTACCTTGTGTGCACGAATTTTCGTTTCCAAAATTAACTTCCAAACAGAGAGATTTCTTTGTTCAGTTTTACTTGGACACATTGAGCTACTGACTTCAGCAAATTTAATCTTACTAAATTACTTACTTCAGCAGTAACTATTCTGTCTTAAAATGTGAATATTATTTTTTTTTTTTGAAAATCTTTCTCACTTACCAACTATAATTAGCATATTCAAAATGGGTAGTTTAATGTGCGTGCATGCAGTCTGAAAACATCTTGAATGGCATCTATTGTATTTAATAGTGTAATATGCTTGTATAATTACTTGTGGTTCAATATGTACCTAAACTAATACGTATATATATTACGATAGTTACATTTCGCAAATAGAAGTAGGAATGTGTGGGAGATATCATTACATGAGGATGATTAAACGTTGAAGGATCACGGAAAACATCCACTTGACGTTCTATCTACAGAAGATCTATTACAGTTTGGTATTAATGTTTTGATCAAGCTACTCTCGATTTGAGTTTCTATGTACGCACGGACGGTGATAAGTCAGCCTTCTCCTATCTCTCTCCTGACCCAAGACTCTCACGTTTCTAATTTTCTTTTATTTTGCCAGCAGCCCTGCGCTGCTTATCCTAAAACTCTGAAACGTCAAACGGCGAGTTTTGCCGTTCACTCCATACATACAATATGTGCAGATAAAGTATTGTCTTACCGCGTTTGGAATTGTCGTAGAACTTATTCTTCATAACAGATTTGTGATTTGCAGTCTCAGTCATCTTAAGACCTACACCGTCGCATGAGAAGCTTAACATTCAGGAATGGGGATTAGGGGCCCTCTGCTCTTGCAAGGACGAAGTAAAACCAACAGACGAAAACCAACAACTGCTGCGTAAGAATAACCAACAGTGTGCTAAAACATGCAAGAGACACGTGTTAAATTGAAAGCAGTGCTAGCCATAGCTCACAGATTGATATCATTAAAATGATATGCAAATATGTAAATTAGTCACAAGACTGTCATTGTGAGTGTCATTTGCATGTACGTGTTTCCGATGAGGTAAGAAACTCATTCATCCGAAAGGAATTGATGAATACATGATTGGTATCATGATCTTGGATTTAATCAGTAGTTAAATGACTACTTTGAATGCGACATTCACATTTGAACACATCTACAGTACTTACGTCTACTGGTTAATGTTTTTAGGAAGTAATGTTGAACTCAGACCGAGTACATGGGTTGAACTTTAGAGAAAAACACTGAAGATGGAAAAGTTGGTTATGAAAAAATTATTTTACTTATTTCTGTGGTCTTCCAACTTGGAGTTGTTTTTAGGTTGTGTTTACTGACTGGCGGGTGTATTTGTGGATTAGAAACCGGCCATATGAGAATGGTAAAGAAATATAGTTGGTGACCATGACTTTCTAGATACCAATCTCCATTCAGAATCAGTATGATAATAAATTGATACTTGATGGCTCATCAGAACTGAAGTCTTTTAGAGATTATAAGTAACTACAAAATACATGTAAGAAATCGAAGGCTGGGAGAGATGGCGAAACAACTGCATGCCGGCATATCAATATGAAACATGGGAATGAACCTCAAAGAGGAAGGGAGCGTCTTCATTTGTCTTTGAGAACTGTTTTGAATGGTTAAACCCGCATGAAAAGTCTAAAATTGGTGCAGTTCTTTCTATCTTTCTAAACTATAAAGATTATTTAATAACGACAAGAACATAATTTCAACAACTCGTGTTAATGCATTGTTGTAATAGAGTGCGGAAACTACAAGAGGACTATAATCTCACTAGATTTTTATATTTTTATTGGGTTTCATTTGAACAGGGAGTTGTTATTTAGATGTGAGCAACCTAGGCGAACTTTGCATTATGTTTAAGTGGAGTGCTTGTCTACGACTGGTCAGATTGGTGACTTTAAAAAGTGCATGACTCAAGCATTATTCAAGTGCCGGATTGATCCAATCAGAGGGCGGGATCGCCACTAGGGCCCGTTGTTTGTTAACTCTTAGTCTAAAGTCTTAAATCCTTTTGTAAAGGAACTATGATCATTATTTCCCTGTACTATTATTATTGCACCCGTGATTATGTATAGCGAGAAATTTCAAGGTTCAATGCGCTTAACATGGGAAACAGACATAATAAACACTAGATGTCATATATTTGTACTAAATTTCAGACAGGATTACAAATTATTCCGCGTGTAAGAAAGTGACCCTGAAGATTCGTTACTTTGTTTACCTGTTTACCCTGTCCCCGCCTTATCCATTATCCCCTTTCCCTTGTGTTTGTAACAACTCACTATTACCGTTTCTGACTTAACATTTTGTATGATCACAGTACGGTGGCCTCTTAAAACACACATGGGACCTATTACTCTGTGCGCAATTCGCCTTTAATGTTGCAATAACCGCTAGAAATAGGTGCACAATTTCAGGGAAAGCTGAGCTCCCAGCTTTCCATATGATGTTCGTCTTTGGTCCTTTTATACAAGGCAAGAGCTGACAAGTCAATCGAGACGACATAAACGGAATCTTGTCTTCCTAGCATCTCATCTTCAATTCGTTTGTCGTTTATTTGCAATTACAAGTAGGTAAACTAATACTGCGAGTACTTCAACTGGCGCGAGCAATAAGAAGAGGCTGTCAACGGCTCTCGTAAGGATACATTTGAAAAGAAATAAAAGAACCCACACATTGGGTAATTCGTGGCCTTTAGAGGGAATTTGTTGTTGAACTTCCCCGTGTCTTTGAATCATTGGGATACAAAAATGACGCAGCGGCTGATGGAATCAGTGACGGGCTGTCGACCGGCTGATCATGCCGTGTCTTGAAATTTACAATATGGAGATACTTTGGTCATGGGGCGATGGATAAAGAGAGCTTGAATATCAAATCTGACAAGACGTTTTGATATCAGCTTCCACTATTGGATATTGATTCTAATATTCTATGATATCAGAAGGAATTTTTTGAAGATTGGGAAATTGTCGGGATTTTATTTCCATGTATTTTGGAGTTGTAATTTTGGCACCGTTGTAAATTGTTATATACGAGTATCAGTATAGAATTTTGGAGACTAACACAAATTTCGAAAATTTAACGCAATCCTTAAATTATTTTGTGCTGAATTGGAAACCTGACAATATCCGTCGACTTATATCTTCTACAGTAAGAAAATAAGACGATAGGCCTGAAATCAACTACTTATAATGGGTGCAAAACGTATGTAAACTAAGGGTCACGTGCTCATGTAAAAAGAGAGCTACCTGTTAATTTTCTGACGAAAGTTACACTCAATAAGTCAATTGAGGAGAGGAAAGGAAATAAAGAATTCATAGACACGGAGTATTCCGAGGTAATGCCGCACTAAGACTTTACTGTAAACATTTTTTCACAGTTATTTTTGCAGTTACAGCAGGGAGTTAATAGCAACTCCCTGGTTACAGAGGCTGATGATTGACCAATGGAAAACCCCGCCAAACATAAACTTTCTTCTTAGAAAACACTAAAGGTCAAAGAAGTAAAGTATCCAAACCACGGAGGTGTTATTATTGGCTAATAACACCTCCCTGGTATGTTACGTTAAAAACAGGTACCAAGTCCAGCTTAATATTTACGCTGGTAAATATGATGTAGGTTTCTTTCCATACATGCAGAGGAAGTGACGTGGATAACGGATTTTCTGGTTAATTTAGTAATTTCACTGTCAGGACGCCATTTGGGCTCATCCAGGAGGATCCAAACCAGATTAAACTTGATGGTAGATAAACTACACCGGGGAGACCCACCTTCTCTTTTCGACCCATGCTCAGAGAGTAACTAGGCAGAACGGTTATATCCTGTTTTAGGACCGCCATTTAACGTCCCCCACAGACGAAAGTGTATCCTTATTGTCTTTTGTCCATTTTCCAAAAGGTGAGGGGGGATGGAAGACCCTTCCTCTACATCCCTTTTGACCCAACAAAGACCTGAATCTAAGTCAGACATCTCCTGAGATGGAAAGTCAAAACCCTTATTTGACCCCCCACCCCACCCCGGCAACATTGCGAACAGCCCCTACCGAACAATTAATTGTGAGCTACTACAAAATTTCCAGATGCGTTCCATCGAGATTTGATCTGGAACTTTTAAAATGCACGGCAACACATTCCAACCACGTTATCACCACTATCAAATCCTTATCCAAAGCCTACCACGATGATGCCGAGTCGTACCAGTGTGGTAAAAGCGCATCGTCACTCCCATTTCGATGTCTGTGTCACCCGTGATGCCTTTACTTGGCATCGAAGCAGCTAACCTATATATATCTAGAGTGTTGGATTGCCTTGATGAGACCGTGTACCATGAATTTGCAACGAAAAAGACCTAATAAGAAGACAATCTCCCAAAATGCCCCAACACCATCCACTCCACAAATCATACAATACAGTATAAAGAGCAATTTACATGTCTGTATGATGATGTCATAGATAAATGAAATTCAGTAGAATAATATCCGTCTATTCAACAGAACTTCCGTCCTATGATTCCTTGCCGAAAGAAAATAGTACATGTCCAGTTCTTAGTCTGGGTGGTGCCGGGTGGTGCCGAATGGTGCCGGGTAGTGCCGGGTGGTGTCGGGTGGTACCGGGCGGTACTGAGCATGGGCAGGACAAAAGACCTTGACATGTCAACTATTAATAGTCCATGAAATACACTATACTTATAAGGTTTGAAAGTTTGGCATCTCGTAACCTCAACTGACCTTTGATCTCCACCAAACGTAGGATTCTTTTGATACGTAATTTGTAGCATCTACATGCTAAGTATGAGGTCCCTTAAATTTATCCTATTTGATCTATCCTGCTTATGAGGTTTTTTTGGGGCAATTTGACCTCTGGTGACCTAACGTGAACTTTGACCTCCACCAAAACCACTATACTTCTTGAACTCAATGTAGAGCATCTACATGGTACATGCTAAGTGACATCCCTCAGTTTCACTCATCGTAATATCATCTAAACGAGTTTTTCACAATTTGATTTCCGTTGACGTCAAATAACCTTTCACTTCCACCAAAAACGATAGGAATCTTTAATTCAATGTATGCTAAGTATGAGATCTCGTAGTGTTACCCTTCCTAAAATATCATTTTGACTTCCGGTGACCTAAAATGACCTTTGACCTCATTGAAAATCAGAGTTTTCGAACTTAATGTGGAGTGTCCATATGCTAACTGTGACATCCATCAAGGTTAAAGTTCATGAGATATCGTGCTTACGAGGATTTCACCCTTTGAACTCTGGGGACCTTTTCGACTTTTGACCACAATTGAAAGACAATACTGGCTCTTGTACTCAATATATGGGGTCCACATGCTCAGTATGAGATCCCTCTATGCAGCCTTTTGAGATATCGTGTTTAGAAGCAGTTTACAAGGTTTTCGTAGTTTCAGCCCAGGTGACTCAGATGAACTTTGACCTTCACCAAAACAATGTGATTCGTTTTCTTAAAATGAAAATTACACTTAGTAAATACTGAAAGTATCTCTTGTTCCTGTCTTGAAATATCTTGCTTACAACGTTCTCAGTTTCTGTCCCCTGGTAACCTCAAATGACCTTTAACCTCTACCAAAAATAACAGAAATCTTTTCTTAATATTCCAAATCTATGTACCAAGTACGAAAGTAACCATAATTGCTATATTAGAAATCATGTTTACAAGCGAAGCGTCACAAACACACACACACATACACGCACACCCATACGCTCGACTGCTTAATTGCATTCATTCCTTTTGCCTTCGGCAAGGAATCAATACTGTTGCCTGACTGCGTCTGATAACAGGAAAATCACCGTAATGCATACCGGTACGGTACGTATCTGACAGTTACCAATAAATGACCGTAACTAACATCATCTCTTGAGCTGCCTACATCACTGTCATTTCTATATTAATACGGTATCCTTTTCATTTTTGTAAAATCATAAGAAGTTACTTGAAAACCTTAAAGTAAGTGTGCAGGTATTCTCACAATTTTATGATTTTCTGTGTTGCCGAAAAAGAGGGCCAATACGTCTATTAAACTTTCCCCTTTATTTTGATTCGATATTGACGCCTAGATTTTCTCATTTTGGACTAGATTTCCCTAGAAATGTTTCAATAATGGCTCTTTGCTTAGTGCTCGTGTAACGTCATCTTTAAAGCAGATAGATGTGTAGTAACATGATGCCCACAAGCGGCTTATCTGACCTTTCCTTCCCGTCACGTTCAGATCGATCGATTGATCTGTCCCTCGTGGTTTCATGGATATCGATCGGCAAAAACTGTAACGATCCGTGCACGAAACGATGCAAGACTGCTCCGCTTTTCGAAATCTCGATTCAAGGAGACCGAATTCCGGTGCACGATTTGAAACTTGGTAACGAGAGCACTCGAGACGCACTTCATTTGAATCGGTAGAAATAGCGTTGTCGACCTCTTCTTTTTCAAGTTGACATCCGCAAAGCAACGGCCACTTCAAGCACGATGTATCTGCGCCTTTTTTACATGTTATTTCTTCTCCAAGCCATTAGCTTATAAGAACAGGGTTTTCACGGGAATCTTCTGCTAGTCTCGCATTTCTGTCTAGTTTTGCAGGTGCACGAAACACTCGTAAAACGCAACCTATCCTTTCGAAAGGCTTTAATTTCCTTTATAAACGGTACTTCATAGCAAGCAAAGGTTTATAAAATGAAACTAAAACTCAGGCAAATTTGGACTTCGAGGAGAAAAAGTAATCATGGAAAAATAAACCGACAATCATTACTTATCCTTGTTCCTTCATTCATATTTAGTTAAAAGTGTTTGTTATTTCACGACAAACACTCACAAAGTTAAATTAAAAATGTATAATGGATTTGCTCGCTAATACGCTAATTATCACAGCTCTGATGATCATCAAAAATCACATTAAAGTGCATTAATTGATTACGGTACTGTTCCTTCTCATTGTGGTCAGTCATAAATATTTCTGTTAAATCAAACTGCGGCGATAAAGAGGAAACCGTATTACTATGTGTTTGGATTTATTTCAGTCTCTCTTTTGTTATACTGATATCATTCAACAGTTCAAGATGATAGCCATGCACTTCACGTATACTTCATGTACCCGGCCGTCAGCCTCCCCCAAATCATGTAAGAAACCTTCCAACGGCAGTGCTGTAACAACAGGAAAAGCACCCTCAATGGTATGCTAAAGAGATGCTGCGAGAAATTACCATTAAACTTTCACACAGCGTTAAAAATGGGTTATGGCATGGACCTAAAGAAATGTGTGCTTTTTTTCTACCCTTGCTCTCCCCTGCTCATGTCATCAAATACATAGGAGTAGGAAGCGGTAGCTGGGGGTTTTAGCCTCCCGTTAAAAATGTTGTGGGTGGAAGTATGCATCCGCCCCACTCAATTCAAGGACGAGAACCCCTTATTTGTTTCCTCTGTAAAAAATAGAAATATTGGCAGTAATTTTCCTTCAAATTTACCTAATATGTTGAACCAAATTGCATCTAAGGACCCTCAAATAATCATAATTTTCCAGGGGTCTTAGACCCCACCCCCAGGACGGAGGTCCGAAACGACTTTCAGTCCTCCAGTCTCGAAAAGCTTCCTACACCCATGTCAAAAAGACATATAGAGGAGGAAACGTGCTTGCCGACAAGATCCGAACAGTGTTTATCCAACTTGATGGTATGCCTCTCCCAAGCATTCATCTTACTTGTAAAGCTACCACGGAGTACCCCGAGAAAACCCACATACCTCGAGGGCGACTCGAACCCACGCACTTCTGTAACACGTAAAACACAGCAGTGTAAACCACTCTGCCACTCGGGGATCTTTCTTGGAGCCAATTTCAAGTCATATGTGTAGTGCGTTTTATCTTTTTAGTCACACTAGTCCTTCCGAATTACTGTAAAATGAGTAAAAACCTCTGTACCGTGATGTAAACATGGATGTGTGAAAGAACACTTGTTTGGATAAATATGAAGAGAAATAGATCAAGTGAAAACATCCAGAATGATAACACCAGATATCAAATGTGCTAAAAAAAAGTTTAAAAGTAAAAAAAAAAAGCTCAATCCATTAAGTGGATCGAATAATCAGTCGGTGCGTATGAGAACTTGAAGCCATAAGAAGTACAAGCCAACCGCGACTTCTTCAGTCCATTAGTTTTACATCTAGTGAAGTGAGTGGCTTTAAAACCACTTAGTTTTTGCACACCAGAAATGAGATTTATGGTTAAATTCATTGTTAGCAAAGTCAAATAAAATTAAAAATCTAAAACCTGGACAGCTCATCAGAATAGACTGGGATAGTATTGAAAATAATCACTCGGTAAAAGAAACAGATGATTCTCGATTCGGTTTCCATACGTCAGAAAGCTGTAAGTAGGTATGTGGATGCGCTATATTTATCGTCTCGACTTGGCCCACTACAAAATTGCGCTTATTATCGTTTTTCTCAGTACCGTAATGTACTAAACTATAAAGGGTAAATGAAACATATGCGCACAGAGTAGATCGTAATATAAACTACCCCTATTTAATGTAGCAATGTTTCTTTCGACAAATTATATCCCATAAGGACAGAAAAGATGCTATTTTCGAGTAAACGTACCTACAAATTTCGGCAAAAGTGCTTACCCTTCATTTGAAAGTAGTCGTGTACTCCTATGCACATTAAAAGGATAGAGCAGTTCCCCCAAGTTAATTTTCAAAATCTGCAAACTTTTACTGATCTCCCCTTATCTTGCTCACAAATATTTTTCATTATGTTTCTGTTTAAAAACATTAAATATTGAAAGCAAATTAAGAAGTTATCCTTCGTGAATTTAACAAATGAGGAACAAAAATATTGTCACATAATTGAAAGAAGCCATCCCGGAATTAGGATGACGGGGTACACTTATTCAAATTTTTTGGGAGGGCTGCATTTTCCTTTAAGACAAAATGCCCAGAAGCACTACATGTGTAGCATGCATTAAGCATAGCGCATATAGTCAAGCATACAGAGGGTAGCGTTTACAGCATGGCTTTTTTCATAGCCCTCTAAGGAGCCTGGAATGTCTCGGAATTTTGGTGGTTTCTGTTGCCGTACGGTATGAACTGTATTCAGCATCATTCAAGGCTCAAAAAATGGATATTTGGTATGTGTGATGGGTCATATGAATATCGATTGCAGAAGCAAATGAGTTCTTCTTTCTTGGTTTTTCCTCTAAAACGTGCGTTTAAAGAGCAGGTCAATGCGTCAAAATCGCTTCGTATCGGCTAAATAGAAACACTACAATGGAGTCTTCTTTGACAGTATTGTTTTATATTTCTATTCATATTTGTGTAGTTTAAGAGATAATCACATCTTGAGTCACCGCGGATGACATTTGTCAATTTTACTTCGACAAAAAATAGCCAGAAACCGATAACTATTTTCCACTTTCACTTTTCACTTACTTTGAAAAAAAATGCAGTTGATAAAGAAAGATAAAATTATTAAAGGAGACGAAAAGTTTCAGATTTAAGTAAGAAAGGAGAGATGATTTAAAATGTAAACTCTACTACAGGGCCGTCGAGAAGGCGAGGGAACAGCGCTAATTGCACGGGAGTCGTCACAAGGGAGACCCTTTGGCACTGAATTTTTCCCTAAAATTGCGCAGACCATGTTAGGGCCCTTTTCAAAACATCATCCTGTGGCACACCACAACCTCTTGACAACCCTGTCTCACTCTGCAGATATCCTAATAACTTTTTTGGCTCTCAAAATAGCATCATGCTTTTAGAGGGAAGCTAACATCCCCCAGATATAACGAATGTTTGTAACAAGTCTTTTACGTGCAAAAGGCTCATTTCAGTTTACTATAGGCATTATGGTATCCTTTATAATCTTTAATTGCAATATTTCTGTACGGTAGGACAAGTGATTATCATTAAATAAATAATGTCTGACTGAATTACACAAAACAGCAGTTTATGAAGAAAATACAAAACATCAGAACGACCTCAGTCATGTGAAGAACACAAAATGGGCCTAGTCAGATCTGAGGTGCATAGTATAAACTTCATGAAAGCTAACATTAAACTGAACTGAATAGATACCTATTAATCCTATTGACTTCAAGATATTCAGCCTATTCACTTCCCATTAGGTGTCAATTCACCTTAGTTTGAGGTAGGTTAAAATGAAGTATCTCCCGTGCTATCTGCCTCCCTTCCCCTGAATTCCTGCCCCCCCCCCCTACTATACCTGCATGAAATGTAAGAATTTATGACTTCAGCCTACTGCAGGTCGTCTTTATAGCAAAAATATCTGAAGCACATGTCCCAAAAACTAAAGAAGGTGATGACTATCTGTTTGGGTATCTGCTTAAGTTTGTGTTGTTCATCACAATGATAGTAATGACATGTAATGGATTGTCTTATGCTATAGCATATAAATTTATCAAACCGTTAAAACTGACTACAAATATAGAAAAGGAAGAACACGCCAGTTCTCTAGTCCTATCAAGAATATAAGAATGGCAACGGTCTCTTTACGTCATGACAAATGAAACAAGAATTACCAAACGAAGTGTTTTTCATAATTTCAAAGGGGATAATATAACAGTTTTGCTCTTGAAAATGTCTTAAGCTTCAAAACTATTTTTTTTCTCTCCACCTCTTGCACACTCTCTTTCTTAGACCATGATCAAGTTTTTGTTCACATAGTTTTTTTCCCTGGTCAGCGTAACCATGGCACGAGGGGTTGCTTCATTTGAGCTCTCCAATTTCCCCTCCAAGGGGTGCGGGATGGACAAACCTAAACGACGCGCTAACCATATCGGCAGGCGTTTCCTGACTAATATTCCCCATACATTAACCAAATCAATCTAATGTTTTGAGGGGAAACGAATTTTCAATTTTTCCACCCGACGACACGCAAGCCACTAGGGCAATCGGATGAATTCACTTTCGCCTCTTTTTAATTGAGTGCGCGAACACTGACAGCCTCTTTTGTTTCAATTTCAAAATTAATTCTTCCGTCGGACTGTCGATTTCCCGCTAAAGTTTGTTGTAGCTGGCCTCCAAACGAGCGCGAACTTTGTCGGGAATGCCGTGGGGCTATACACTTTATTTGGAATGCGTTATTTCCTTTCAAAGTATAGACACCTTTGGAACTAACTTCATCTCAGAAAGGTATTTCAAACGCATACGAATATAAACCTTTGAATGAACTGCAAGTGGTTGACTTTTATTTGAATTTCGTGATTTCTGACCTTTTTAAAAATTAGGATTCATTAAGTATGCGATAAAATTGGTTTGCAGCACTGAAGGTGTCTACCATACAGAATAAATTTTACCTTCTTTTAACGTGAGAACCACTGAAAGTTATAAAACCTAACGACATCTCACACACTGGAATTTGATTCATGCAACTATTTGTGTCGACATCCTTGGAATTTCAAAATGGGTTCGAAAGAAAATTCAGATCCAGAGTAAAAGGAGAGCAGCTGAATTATATCATGATATCCTTAGTCCTTATAGTGTCTTAAATGAAGGGTGAGTTGAGTGCACTTTTTTGTATGTGGCATGGCCTGATTTAAAAATGTGGTGCCCTGGGCACGAATTTATGTGTTGGTCTCATTTGGGTTCTTCAAAATAATAATATAATAGATACAAATTTACACTTAGGCCTACCTTTTCAAATAAGGAATAGAGATACTCTGTATTAAATATATTATGCGGTAACACGGTAGCTAGTTGTCTAGTTTGCATACTGGCACTGGTGATGTGTGACTCGGACAGATGAAGTGACTGTATTTGATCAGAACTGTAAATCAAGTTGAGGCTACCCCACGTATCCCAACAGAAAATAGACTAAAGAGGCATCTCACTATAATGTGTACGGGCTTGCGACATCTTTATTATGAATATCGGCTCTCTCTCTGTTGTCAAACTGACAACCATGGAATTAGGCGTACAAGAGCTGATTGAATTGAAGACTTCAAAATATTTAAAGGTATCTCTAGTTCTGATCCTGAAGGGTTTTTCACTTTATCAACCACTAAAAGTAGAGGACATTCCCTAAAACTTTACTTAACTAGATCTATGCTGAATCTGACTGTTTGAGAGTGCAGGCTATTTTAGTCAAAGCATTATTGACATTTAGAAGCAGCAATCCAGTCCAAGTCTATCAATCACAAAGGCCTCATTGAAAGGTAGGCCTATTTAAGAACAAACTGGGGTCATCAAAAGCCGTAGGTTTCCTATCTCGTGAAGATTTCAAGGTAAATTCAAGGTAAAATATGATGCACTACATTGTGTGGGTCCCTTTGTGTGTGGACTTCTGAATTTAGTCTAGCAGTCTAGACGGCGTCTCCCGATAGCCCTAACAGACTATGATATCCTAATTTGTCGGGGCACTTTGTGTTGGGTCCTATGGGCACGTGTTAAGCTGGCCCATGCTTAAATTGGTCCCTGGTATGTGGAGTCACAACAGGTATCTACCTGTCTACAGTACAGACACTAAAAATTGCTCTCTACATTTTCTCGCTAGTTATTGTCCTGAAGGTATAAGGTTCGTTTCTTTTTATATTCAATCGCTTCAAGTGGGTGATTTTTCTAAATCTGAGTGGATAAAGTTGTCGTACGTAACAATGGATATTACGACAATTTTATCCACTCACAATTTAAGAAACTAGAGATCATTTAGTCAATTTCTAGCATGGTATCATGCCCATCATATAAGCAAATCTCCTCAAAATATATGGGTTTGTATACTCCTTAAGTTAACTCCTATGTGAATTTGTGTACGCCAGCGAATTAAAAGTTGTTGTCGGAAGTACTTTACTGGTGAAAAAATTCAAATTGTCTTTGGGCAAATAGACTTCAACATAGAATAATTAGTACGTGGATTCGAGTCCTATTAAGCTGAAAAAAGTAAAACCTACATCGATAATATGTATGACATCATACATTCGAAAATACGAGCAAATTTAGGTGTGATTGTCCAATTTTGCAAAGTTCTAAAAACATTCTTCTTGTTATTCGTCTCCCGTATGTAGTATAAACAAAGTATTTCGAAATAGGCGTTTTTTTAGCAACACAGAGACCGGCGTAGATAAACATTCGTTCGTTCGTTCGTTCCTTCGTTCGTTCTGTCTTTTATTAGTTGACCAGTAAGCTTCTACTTACAATAATATGTATCATAGTACCACATAATATGAATTCAGCCCAGTAGCTAGACAAGGTACTGATGGGGTGGGGGAGATAGATTTAGGAAAGGGAAATATTTCTTTAGGAGGCGAGATATGCTTTATTAAATTTTGTAAAGGACCAATTTTTTCGGGGCGCTTCCCCTGCCTCCTCCCCCATTGGTATTGGTGACAGGCCTGTTTATGTAACATTTGATGGGATATAAAATGTCAATTAATGTGGAATTCCATCAACCGTCCAGTACTACAGCCTGTGCATGTGTTTGAATGGGTAATTTCAACAAAAAAAAGAGAAAAACCTTCATTTTCTTTCATCACACAGATTTCTATTTTAACTTTGAAGTTACGAACGTCAGGAAATAATGCAGTCTTTATTGCATGAAGGGGCGGATCCAGACACGGAAACTGCGGGTGGGTGGAGGGGAAAGGAGGCGCCACAGGTAAAGAGTAAAGTACCCAGTGTAATTAAACTGTCGATGTTATTTTAGCTGACAAGAGGTGGAGTGGCAGGTGCGATCCGAAAACGCGACTGCATGCAACATATTTAATGACTTTTAACTGATAACGAGCTGATGAGAAAACCCCAGGGTGGGATAAAAACTGGCAGACTGGCTATTCCCGAAAGCAGTCGAAGACGATTTATAACTCACAAAACTTTTGTAAATTGCTCTCAAATATTGCCTTTGAATTGCAAACGTTCACCCTTTATCTGTTTTAATCACAGTGTTACGCGATTCATCTGTTTCTAGAAACGGTGTAACTTACCTTTGACCTGAGAAGGGGCATAACGGAAGGGGCGACCTCCTCTTTTTGAATGTCTTAAATCTGATAATATTAGGTTGAAAAATGTAGACTTTTAATTCAGAATTTGATCCCAACAATTGGTCCCATTTTTTTTTGTTTTTTTTTTTTGTTTTTTTGCATGTAGGTCTATCAGATGCATTAAATTTGACTGGTGGGGATATTCTGTTCACTGTGGCAAAGATATAGGCAGCTAGACAATTTGAGAACTAATGACTTAGGAAACATGATGATGCATGGATTCGTAAAAAAAATTGTCATTATATAAACAAAAATCAAAGTATGATAATTATTTTAATCCTCAAATTATGCGAAAAGGGTTTAAAGGTACCTCATTCCCCGGAGAAATTAGTGGGGCTCAACCCAGGGGAGAAATTGAATTACGGGGGCAAGGGGCCGCGACCCATCAGACCAAAAATTGGAGTCCAAACCCTCATTTCGGCCCAAGAATATCCACAAAAATATTGATATAAAAATCAAAACTAGTGGCTATTTGAATATAATTAATAATTTTTGCAATGTAAAAATGGAATGAAACAATACTAAAATATCCTTAAACGTTGCTTTTGAAGAGCTTCGTCAGCCCGTGCGCATTGTTTTTTTTTTACAATTACGGTACGCATTTCGCCCCCCCCCCCCAAAAAAAAACCAAATGGTGCCATTCCCCTGGCTCAGACCCCTGGCACACACGCTCTCTAATATGTTAATTCCGTGCCCCACTTCTTCCTATTTATGAAACTTTCGTTGCTTCATAGTAAAATACTCATAAGAGCATGAAAACTTCAGATTTTTTATGCCCTAATCTTTGGGCCTTATGGAAGAATTTAGTTTGCCCGAACATTTTGTTACAAATTCTGCCCGAATTTTAGGGTATCCAAAAAAAGTAAGCATAACGTCCCCCTCCCCTGTTCCATCACCGCCTGATGGGTCTACGTAATCACTATATAGCCTTGAAATGCTTAATGATAGCCAATGCACTCTACAATCCTAGACAAAATTATTGGAACACTTCCGGACCTTCCCCCTCCACCCCTTGTTCAATGTTGAGAAAACGAAAAGCGCGTAGGCTCTTTTCTTCAGCGCGCAATTTTAATTCACCTTCAAAACCAACATTGAGGTTGGGCGCGGGGGATTTGTCCCAGATAATTTTGGTAGGATGTAGACTGGATTCGAATAGGAATTTTCGTGTACTCAGTTCTACGCTACCTTTTCTAATTTCTGTTTCATACTTGAAGATGGCAGAGGCGTAGGAAGGGGTGGGGTGGGGTAAAGGGCCCCGTCAAAATGTGGTGGGTGAAGGTATGCTTCCGCCAACCCCTCAATTCAAGGACGAAAACCCCTTATTTGTTCCCTCTGTTAAAATGTCTAAATTTGCAGTAATTTTCCTTACAATTTGTCCAACTTTGCACCAAATTGCAGCTAAGGACCCTCAAATATTCCAAAATTTTCCAAAGAGGAAGGCGGCACCCAATCCCCTTTGACCCATCCCCCCACAACGGCGGTCTGAAACAACCTTTTAGCCCCCACCCCGTCGAGAACAGATTCCTACCCTTATGGAAGCTGGTTCATCTCATCCTACCCTAATGAAAGCCCTTCTTTCTCAGCCTGCTTTTCTCTCTATTGAGAGAAATTGGAACAATGTATGACCTCAGGAGAAAATTGCCTACCTTGTGTTTCCCTTTTCGTTTTATTATCATGAAGAAAGATTTTAGATCCAAACCCTGCCACTTGATTTTTCAGTTAATGAAAATACAAATACGAAAAATCAACAGTCACCAAACCTTGAAATAGTACAAGGAACTGAAATTGAAATGCTTTCAACGACTTCTTTACATCGGTTTCGGCTCAATACGTAACACCTAATAATGTCTTCCATGACCTTGATTTAACTGCATTGCAGCAATACGTTTCTAAGAATGTACCAAATGAAAAATTCTTTGACATCCCGGAAATCTCGCAACACTTTGTATTAAAGTTCTTGAAATCGCTGGGCTCAACTAAGGCAACGGGTCTTGATAATATCAGTGCTCGCCTTTTGAAAAGTAGTGCGGATGTTATTGCTGCTAGTATAACAAGTATCATAAATTTAAGTATCAAATATAAGGTTTTCCCTAAAAGTTGGAAACAAGCTAGAGTTACACCAATGTTTAAAAGTGGATCTGCTCTTGGTGTTTCAAACTATCAACCGATATCCATATCACCAGTACTATCAAAAATTTTAGAGAAACATGTGCATGATGCATTATTTAGTTATTTGAATGAATTTAATCTGCTTAAAGTGGCCCAGTCAGGATTTAGGAAAAGACATTCCCGTGAGACTGCCCTTCTAAAAGTTACCGATAAAAGGATGGAAGCAATTGATTTAGGGTTCTGTGTGGGTACTGTTTTCCTGTATTTGAGAAAGACTTTCGACCTAGTTAACCATGATGTGTTGATTCAAAAGTTACGTATTTGTGGTATATCAGGAAGTTCCTTACAGTGGTTTCGGTCATATATGTCAGAGAGAACCCAACGCTGTCAAATAAATGGCGTTCTCTCAAATCCTCTGAAGGTTGTATGTGGAGTACCACAGGGTTCGATTCTAGGACCAGTTATTTTTAATATACATTAATGATACAGGTCTCTCGCTAAGACATTGCATGTACAACATGTATGCTGATGATATCACCTTTTACGTAATGGGTAGAAATATTAATGATATCAATGAAAAATTAACTGCTGACATGTGTGCTAAAAGTAAATGGTGTGAGGTGAAGATAATGGTTATGAACACCCATAAAACTAAAATCATGTTGCTAGGATCACACCAGAGGCTGTCAAAGTTCATAGAAAATGGAACACTATCTGTTGGTTGCTTACTTGAAAATGTTGAATCTGAAAAACTTCTGGGTGTATAGATAGATCCATCGCTATCATGGAATTCTCACATTAATTATGTTTATTCATTGATCAGTAGCAGGATAGCTCTGTTAAGGAGAAGTAAGCCTTTTAATTGATACAGATACATGTATGCTATACTATACAGGTTACATCCTACCAATTTTAGATTATTGCAGTGCTATATGGGGGAACTGTAGTAAGGGAAATATGGAAAAAAATAATTTGTCTGCAAAAACAAGCAGCGAAGGCAATTTTTAATGATGTGCACACCCTGCAAAATTCTCATCATTTTCTTGACGCATTGAAATGGCAAACAATGGACAGGCGTATTCAAGAAAAGCGATTAACAATTTTATACAAATGCCTGAATGCACTGGCACCCGATTATTTGAGTGAGCTTTTCCAGTTTACAACGGATACACATTCACATAGTCTAAGATCCGTAACCTCAAACGGTCTCTTTATAAAAGGTGGTAAAACAGAATATCACAAAAGACGATTTTCCAATCTGGCTGCAAGGGACTGGAATGTACTACTCACACCAGAATGTAGGGATGCTAAAACACTGAGTTGTTTCTAACGTCTTATTCATGAATCATGAAATCATTAATCCTTTTCATTTTATTTTACTTTTGGTTTGAATTATGTTTATAATTGTTTTGTTTGCTATCTTATGCTTTACATCATTTTATGTGTTTGATCTTATTTTTTTCACTTCCCTTTTAATTTTTGTGAACCTCCATATGTTTTACATCTTTAGTTTTTACTTCTTATTTTTGCATATTTGTAATCAGGGCCTCGGGTTAGATTAGCTCTTTAGCTAACCGAGTTTCTCCACCCTGTTTTCAAAGTTTCAATGAATGAATGAATGAATGAATGAATGAATGAATGAATGAATGAATGAATGAATGAATGAATGAATGAATGAATGAATGAATGAATGAATGAATGAATGAATGAATGAATGAATGAATGAATGAATGAATGAATGAATGAATGAATACAGCTCCTAACGCGTTTATCATTTTTCCTCACATGAAAATAGTGACACACTATTGACATGTACTTGCAGCATGTGTGAATCCCAGGTAAACCCCTCTGAAACATTGAATGAGGTGTTCTCACTATCGAGAATACGAGACAAGCTGTAACTCTCTTCTGGTCCCATACCCAGTGGTGTGGCTAAGTGTGAGACCCCATGGCCGGTCAGGTATTAGGTCGGTCATATATAGCCATTGAGTTTTCAGCATCTTAACGAAAAGGAACTTACTTTTGATACCAAAATCCTATGTGGCATATATTTATTTCCTATTATTGTGAAAGGTTGGTTAAAATGGCAGTTTTAATGAGTTGAGGTAAAAAGAAACTTTCTTAAATTGCCAGCATCTTGATCAATCATGGAAGATGAACATTACTGTTATACAAGCAATGAACGAGTGCTTTAGAAAATCATGTCACGCTGGCTTATGAAACTTCCCGAATCATGGGATAAAATGATAACTTGAATTCCTAGCAGAAGAGGATGCCTGGTGCTTCCCTCCTCTTCTCATTTCGCCCCTCCCAAAAGCAACTGGGGTAATGTATTGTTCACTTGCCGCAAAAGTACAAAGTTGCCATAGACCCTTTTTCCAAATAGCAATTACAAAGGATTGTGGGATAGAGTTTGGTATGCGTCGTTTATGTCAGTGGCATATTACTGTGGCGAAAAACGACGCACACAAAAACACTATCCCAAAATTCTTTGTAATTGCTATTTGCTGATTTGGAAAAGGGTCTATGGACAACTCTCTGCATGCTTGTAGAACTGAGAGTCTTACTTAAAAAGGACGTGTAACAAGATGGGAAAAATCGCACTTAAATTTATGCATAGGGAAAGTTTCCCATCAATTACTAAATTAAACTTTGGCGGCTTGCGCTGGTTCAGCACGATGTGTTTTGTCTTGTCTGTCAAATATTCTTGAATTTCTCCAGGGAGCTACGAGGTCATTTGAAAAAATGAAATGTATGACTACTGCAACCGGTTTGGCTTCTCTTTTCCTAGAATGCACTGAACCGAAGATAATTAATACCCATACTTTCATACGGTACATTTCATTGATAGCTTTGACTTCAAGTTGTACTGTGGTGGTATTCCAACCATTTACTAACCAAGGATGAAATTGGATGGGTAGCAGTGTTAGAAAATATACACATAGGAAGAGAACGGAAAGAGTTTTAAGGGGGTGGATCAGGCAAACTTGAACCGGGAGGCTAATTAGGCTTATGACATAAGCAGCAAAGTAATCATAAAAAAGTGCATTACATTATGTTTCCAATACTTGGTTCCCAATAGCTGTTACACAGCACTGGCAGGGCCGGATTTAGCTTGTAGGGGGCCCGGTGCCAGAATAGTTTTGGGGCCCTTTCACGATCTAAGCGAAGCGCCTCCATAGGTTGGTGCGCAGAATGCAAGAAAATTTTGGCAAAAAATGCTTCTTAGATTTGCTGGAAATGGTACTTCCCAGGTCTTGCAAGTTTTATCTAAACGTTTTCAATTTTTAAATCTCATGTTTTGGAAACTGACTGTTGTCACAGGTAATATGTAAATTTTGTTTTGTCTTTTTTACGTTGTGTTTTCTAATGCCCGTCCAGGAATCAATATTCCGTTTTCCGTGTGAGAAATATATTCCCCATTGGCACAATGTGCACAAGTCATGTCATTTTAATTCCTCGAATTAAATTTTAATCACATGAAAATTCAATAGGCTACTCATATTTACCGATTGTTCGATGATTATGGAAACAGGGTTTACAAGCTGAAGACTTCCTCGGTTGGTCACAGTGTAGTGGACATGAATCACATAATCAGTGGTTGATAGCTAGAACGTCATCCAAATAACTATAGGGATGTCACATTGTTTTGTGCAAAACCGACAGAATTTACATTTGTAAACACTGAATTCATGGGTTTGTGGTGTCACGGGTGTGACAAGTTAGCAAATGTCGTAAAATAAAGACCATGCATCCTTATAGGCCCATGTATTCATGGAAAGACAACTTTTGTTCAGTGTGGAGTTCCGAACAAAGGTCTGTATTTCACTTGTTTACCATCGACAGACGGACGGTAAAGGCATCTTAAACCTCCATCCCACCCAAATGTGGGGGCCCGGGACCTATGCTCTGGTGGGCCCCGCCGCAAATCCGGCACCGAGCACTGGTACCCTTCAGTCAGAGCCATCCTTAATCTCCTCCAGTGAACACTCCTTTCTAGAAATTATTCGGCTCAGGCCACATGCTATGATGGTTTATACAAATTACTATTCAATTTTTGATTTGCACACATTTGTACTTCAGCTAATTCATAACGTACTTCCTCAGTTTTGCAAACTGCTTCCTGGTAAGGCTCCACCAGTTCAGACCAACAGGATCACGCTCTTCAGGTGGGCCCCTAGACCCCACACAAGGGAGTTGTCTTGCACTTCCACAACGCTAAGTTTCTTTGGTCTAACAAGTTACAGCCTAGTCCCACGACAAGTACCCCGGCTACGAACGCGCGCCTGTGTTGAACTGTAGGCTAGTGTAAGTTTCTACGGGGCAGAAAGAAAGCGACCCGAAGCCATTTGCTTGATTATGATGTGATCTAACGAATTCTAGATATATCTGAAAAACTGGCCAAAGCAGAGAGGAAACCTTCACCATTGATCATGTTCGTGAAAAAGACTGCTTTATTTATGGGGGAGGGAGGGGGAGGGAGGGGGAGGGAGGGAGGGGGAGGGAGGGGGAGGGGTATATATCACATCTGTTGAGGATAATCCAGAATAAAAGTATCTATTTAAGCAACTCCACTCCCTGAGTAAATTCAATACAAACCACGTTAAAGGCTCTTACTACGTACAGTTGATGGTTGTGAGGGCGACATTGAACTATTTCAGAAGAGGCATTTGTCACTCCTGGACTCTCTTTGCAATCGCCCCACCTTAACTTCCCCTGAGGTAACGTTTATTTGACCAGGAAGATGGTATTATAAGTTACTCAGTGAAACACACTTAATTACAAATTCAAAGCATTGTAGAAGCTGTAAGTGTCAAGTTGTCAACCGCGGGTCCGCGGATGCAAGGTAACACCTGCATGGCAGTTGGACAGGGGACCATAAAGAATAGCGAAAAATTACAGACACCGAAGTTCAATTAAACTGAGCAGTATACATATATTACCATTTTTATCGCACACGAGCGTTGCTACAAAACAAAAAAATCAGTTAATCAAATCAATCGATAGATATATCGATGCTGTGGTCCTCAACATTTTCAAGAGTTTCAAAAATAGTTTAACACTGCTCAAGAAAAATTAAGTACACATTTCTCCTGAAGGGAAATGTCATAACCGAGTGGTGTGATTAGTTTAATGGTGGTGGCAGAATATGTCCTGTCTTCAATAATTAAACATTTATATAAATAGATTGATAATTAAGTTAACTTTCAAATCTTCAAAGCACATGAACTGTCGTCATCCTTCAACAAGAAACAAAATCTGAACAACTTTCTATCAATCTGATCAATACTTCATCTCAGCCAAGGAACTATGATATTTTTTTCTTTTTTTTTTGGGAGGGGGGGGGTCAATTACAAAATTTTGTTTTTAATAAATTCTCCAACATAGCTTTTCCGAATACAATTGTTTTTGTAAATTCTCCAAAACAGCTTTTTGGTCAAAATCAGTAGTTTCAAATATTTCAGTACTTTTATCCAAAATGTCCCCTCCCCCAAGGCCCATTCCCCACAGCAATGTGAATTTGAGAATTGTTTTCATTGAGGGAGCTTAAATGAACTCCAGTTTTAAAAAATTTGACGTAGAGTTATCTCTGTCAGCACAGCTCCATCATTACACCTAAAAAGTTGACTCATCATCCCTTGGGTGTAATTTACTGCCAGACTGGAAAACATTGGTTTTACTTAATAATATTAATATTGTAAAGTTGCACTGATTCTGGCAATGTCTGTTTTGTTTTCCTACCCACAAACCAAGTATTTTTCACAGGAACATAGCATCTACTACCTTCCTATGTAACTAAATTAAAACACTGGCCAATACAACGTAAAAACTATCAAACAGTGTTGCAATGCTAACATATTTCCCGTAAATAGTCTAACACAAGGTTGAAACAACCAAATGCCCTTAGGAAGGTTTGGTAATAGTACTTTCTGAAAGAAAGATCCATAAATAAAAAAAGGTTCCACTGATATATGACAGTGTTCCAAGAGTTAGAACAGATTTTTAAGTGTTAAAATACATAAAGCCTTCCTAACCCGATATGCTACTGAGACGAAGGTTTCACTTCTTACTGTAACAGATATGTCTCTGCACTGTTTGAAAACATCACATTTCGTCACCAGAAATATGCTTTTCAAAGCTCACAATTTCTTGGGGTTTTTTTTTTGGGGGGGGGAAGGGTGGTTTCAATTTCTTATTATATTACTGTTTTGTTTCCTGTTTGTTAGTTTATATGCATTTTATATTTTCCAAGGGCCTCTGGGAAGATTACTTCTGATGAGCTAATAGAGTTACACTCTTGAAATAAAGTTGAAATAAAATAAAATAAAACAGCACCTGTTCATAAAAGAGCTATATCACAATAGTATTACAAATACTTTTCCCGTATGATATTTCCCCACGGCAGGCAAAAACAGGAGTCTAATGGATGGCAAGTATCACCTTGAATGGACACAAACTTAAAGGAGATGAAAATAATCACATTTCAAAACATAAATGACAGAAGCAACATTCCCAGCACAATAAAAAAACTGCATATCTTGCTTTGTTGTGGAGAAATGGCCATTGAAATCATTTTAAAAGGAAGCAGCCATTTTCAAACTCACTGATTTGTATCAAGTCTGTTTTGACCTTTCAGCCTCACTTTGTACTTGACATCATGCTGCTTAAATTCTTTATATTTGTTTCGCTTTTTCTCTCAACACAAGAATGGAACAGTCCGATCTTTAGGGCCAATATCATCTTTGCAGCATGGTGCAACCACTGACACACACACACCCATGATGTCAGAATAGCACACCTCTCCCAGATTATTGGAAAACCAAATACTGCATGTAACAAAGATTCATAGCATAATGTCTTCGTTTCTCTTCTGAGTTTTAAATTAATCATTTTAATATAAAAAATTTCACAAAAAGTCTTAAGGGCTATTGTACACTGCAAACAAAAGCTTAAATCTGCTGCCAAGAAGCAACAACACAAAGGGATGTCATACTGAACTGACACACCTCTCAGCTTGCTTACTTTAATATAAAAGTGGTGTCATATTAGTTCTATTCTAGCTGAAAATTACAGATACATCACATGACCCTGGCCATTATGCATCTTTCACATTAAAGTGATAAAGGAGCTTGATGAGTTGTACATGCCATACAGGTACCTGGTACTAATCTCGTATCAAAAATGTTAGGGCCGTACACCAGTCACCCTCCATCACTGCAGGTACCATCCCCACTCTCTCTACTAATCATCATTTATGCAATAATACCAAAACAAGTACATAGTCATCTCAGATAACATTTCACAGCTATAAACTGGGATTGTCAGATTAGCATTCAAAATGAAAACCTTTTTTCTAAAATTGAAAATACATAACCACATTCAACAGTGTCTGTTAAATATTTTGGCAGTTTTTGCCATTTTCACATTGATCACCTATGTTTCCAAAATACATGATGTTCCACCCAAATAAGGTACGGGCTATTCTCAGTGTAGCACACGCACCTATGGCACAAGTGAGTGAATTATATATATTCAGCTACCTTAAACACACACTTACCACTACACTAAGAAGGCCTTTGTTTTTGCAAACTTGCTACTACCCTTTAATACATAAGGTCACTGTCAAAAAATTCAGCAGTAACATTTTGGCACCTGCACTGGATGCCAAATTTGGCCAGTTTTTTATAGAAGTTGTCTCACAGAAACCCTGGCAAGCTTGCTCAAAACAGCTTAGTGGTGCAAAACAGATGGAAACAAGAATTTCACACCTTGATACCCTAACAAAACCAATAAAACAGCCTACAGCATCATTGCCAAAAGCTTTGTACCATACAAGCAAGTCACGGTTGGCAGCTGGGTTTGAACTCGAGATCTTGTAACCGTGAGACTGACATTCTATAGCCCCATCCCTCCCCCTCCCCATCTCCACCTCCATCCAATAAGGTTCTCCATTTATGCAAAGGCACCATTACTATATAACAAACTGTGTAGTCCCACCATCCAGACAAATATTTTAATGTAAACATGCAGTTTAGTGAGGTAGCTGCTAACTGCAATGAAGAACAGATCCAGTCCTCCACTAAAACTACAGAAGAAATGTTTAACCAATACTGGAAGACCTTACTTTCACAGAATCTGAAATTTCTACTTTCAGACGTTACTTTCCTCTCCACAAAAGACTGCAGTTCTCAACGTCTTCTCTCTCTTGAGTAAACACATCCCCTATGGTAATTGCACAGAGAAGGTTTTGAGTCAATAGCATATGCAAGGTGAATATATCAAAATCATCCCTGGACTACATTTTTCTTTCATGTAAAATCTATTTAATACTCTCCTTTTAGAGTACATTGCCATTCTCACTACAATTTTAATTACTTTTCGTTTCATCCAAGATTGCATATCTTGTTCACTGTAGATGAGCCTTGAGATTAAATGATTCTTTGCAAACCGTTTAAGATTTTTCATCAATGATTCCAGCTTGTTGTAATAGTCTTGTTAATTCTCCAGAATCAAACTTATCTTGGACATCTGAGCTGCCTCCAACAAATTTATGATTAATGAAAACACTAGGTACTGTCATATTCCCCGTCATTTCTTTGACAATCTCCTGAAAAAAAGGAAAGAGAGAAGCAACTTATACAAGAGTATGCAAGAGCATTAAGATAACAATAATGTAAGTATGTTAGGATTGTTTAATATGCAAATATGCCTGGAAGGGCTCATTTTATATTAATTACCTCTCACTGATGTACACCACTTTCACCATTTCATAAAATTACAAAAGAAAATTTCAACACAGTTTAAATACTTTAGTTTTTTTTATTGATTTATTTAATATTAAAGCAAAATGTCTTTGAAGGATATTATTACAATAATTTTTACAAATACAGGCACATTCAACCATTTGGGATCATGTGTTGAGTATCAAAGCAAATATGCTTCCCCTTCCATTGTTGCTAAATATCCAACTGGAGATGTTTTTATTAAGCACATTGCATTATGCATTTTACAAATGTATCATATTGCATCATTTGAAATTTTGGGTGAACAAATAATTCATGTGCTACAAGCAGTAAATTTCTTTCTATGAGAACATTTTCCCTTAAAACTTAAGTTACCCTGTTACCTTGCTAAGAACTGTCATGATGGTGCATTGATAAACCACAGCTTTAAATTTAAAAGTTCTTTTGTGCCACAAATGAAATATTTTCCCTTCAGACTGACCTAAGATTTTGAACAGATCCTGTAACAACCACCCTGTACCTATAAGGATCAAACAAACCTGTATTGCAGTCCCATCAGCCCTCTGCTCCAACTCTACCACTCTCATATCTTGGACTCCAGCTTGCCTTAGCACCGATTTAGCTTGCATGCAGAATGGACAATAGGATTTGGAAAACACCATCACTTTGTTCCCAGTGACGAATTTCTGAACCAACCTGTAATCCAAAAAAATGATGAAAATCAGTCCTCAAGTTGACAACAAACTTCCCTTCCCATACATCTATTTAATCATGATCTAATAAATGATGTTACTTAAATGCATTTAGTATTTTTTTATTTTTATCATTTATTAAATGTTTCTCATAGCTGTCACTTATTAAAATAGGAAGATCTAAAGCTTCTCACAAATTTGCAATAATTCATAAACGAAAAAAAAAAACAAAAGCTAATATAATAGAAGACCATAAAAGATCAAGTGAGATCCAAACAAACTACTAAAGGATACAAAGTTGCATACACTACTGTGGATAAAAGATGAGAAACAAAAGGAGAATCTTTCAGAGCAAATGCCGATAGAAGAGGAAAGATGGCAGTATGGTAATGACATACTGTAGATTATTAAAACATGATCTTTAAAGGTTATGTATTCAAGCTTTGATTAAAGAACAAATAGGGAGCAACACATTTAATTTGAAAGAAAGTCTGATTCCATTGGTCCATGCATGAACCAATGTTGGTTCTCTGGTTGATGAGATGATTTCATATTCATGCAAAATTTACTTTAGTAATTCTGCTGATCATTTGCAGGACCTTAAATTTATTTTGGGGGAGAAATTTGTTACAGCACTGTGATTCCCTTATTGCAATAACATTTCATGGATGTTTCTGCTCTGTGGTTTCCATGTACAGAGTAAAACACAATGACCAACACACTAAGGCACTTTATTCATAGTCAGAAGTTATACTCTAATGACTCTAGAATAGATTTAACCTGACTTTACAGAGCTGAAACATGAGGGCAATATATATAAATAGGTTCATAAAAACAGGTTCATAAAACAGAGCAATACTGTCCTAGTAGGTTTCATGTGCTGACATGAACTCCATGTACTGCAGATACTGTATTGTACTATCTGGGAAGTATACTTGATTGCAAATATCAGGACACAAATTTTGAATTCATCATTTCAGCAGTAAGGTCCAACTTTCCAAGATTAGAACATTATTTAAAATGGGAAATGTTTTTGTGGCCAGTACTTTGCAATACAGAAAGACAAAATCTTTCATGTTATGGATACTGTACTGTAAATGTACTCTGAGTAATGAGAAGCACAAATTAATTTCAGAATGAATGTCTTCATGATAGGCTTACAGTGTGGTTGCAGTACATCAGTGATTTAGCCAGTCCCTGTTTTGGCAAAGTTGTTGAATAAACAAGGCACAATGTCAGTCAATAAAAAAACACTACACTGACCATTTTTGTGCAGGTTTTCATTTTAAAGTAACCATTTAGTTCAATTTTACTTAAGAAAATTCTGGATTTCAGCACAATTGCTGTCATTCCCATACAGTACATGATTGCCACACACCATGCAAATTTTTCTCAGACATTGCACCATTTGCCATGTAAACACCTAAAATTTCAATTTTTTTCCAACACCCCATCCTCCTTAGACCCAGCCTCCCCTAGGCCAACCATTTAGCATGTTGGATTGGAGAATTAACCTGGCTAAATCACTGAATAAATGCCAAAAATTTGGCTATGAATGAGCAATATAGAGTTAGTAGTAAGTCTAAAGAGCAAAAATGAACTCATTTGGCAACAGATTTCTACTGGTTCTCATGTACATACTGTAGTGCTGACTGAGCACTTCTAAACCCAACACAGAGTGTCACGTAAAAAATAGAAATTCTAAATTACAGTATATAGACCCTTTTCCAAATAGCAATTACAAAGGATTGTGGGATCAAGTTTTGGCATATGTCATTTTCATCAATGGCATTTTACTGTGGACAAAAAAAAATGCGTACTTACAGTCTATCCCATAATCCTTTGTAGTTGCTATTTGGAAAAGGGTATATGGGTTGTCACTGAAAGAGTTTTGTGGTGACGTCTGAGCAACAAGTCTGATGAAGAAATTGCTTGCAGGCAAAACAACTTCTGACACAAGTTGTCAGGCCTTAGCCAGTGCAAACTTGTAGGTAATTCTAGCAAGCTGATTATCAGTATTGCAGGGAATAAGAGTGCAAAAAAGTGCTATATCTTTTTTCTTTTACAGTAGAAATTTGATAAAATATATGATAAACTTGGGAAGAAAATGTTCTGCAACAGTAGATGAATTATTTCATGGTTTGTTCAGTAGCACTTTTGGTTCATAAACCACTGAAATTCTCAAGCTGGTTTATATCCTTTCATGTACCTGTAGATATTGCACTAGATATGAATACTGGTGAGATGGTGTATATATGCTTTTCACTAAGGGTCAGAATGATGACCAGGCTCTGCTCAGTGATGGAGATCATGGAACATTTTGTACCTTGAACAATGATATTAGAAACTGAATTCACAAAGCAGGCACTGCGACACTTATAGTACAAATGTAAATCCTCTCTGCTCTCCTCTCATGGGGTATGAACAGGGCACATCCAGTACTATGGATCTGTCATTCATATAACTCTAGTACACTGGCCAGTGGTTGTGTCTTTTGAGGCAAAGTCTGTTCCTAAGCAACTATCAGCACCTTGGATGTGGTCCCTAATCATAATCTTGAATACATGAGCACACCGTAGAACCATCACAGTACCCATACTGTAGTATAAAAGTGATGTATACAGATTGTAGTTGACCACTGACTGTCTGCAACAGACTGTGCCCATCTTAGGCCTACTCCACATTTCTAACATCCCATTTAAAAAGAAGTGGATGAAACTTTGAAGGAAATAGTGCATTTTTGGTAGAAATTGTCTACGTTCAAAACCTTGAGTAATGACAACACAATCTTATGCAAGTCAAAAAAGGTGCCTACCTCATTTTCAAGCTATTTTTATAGACCAGAAAGCCAAAAGGCTTAGTGATTATTTGCCACTGAAATGTAAGTCTAGTACTCTGTTTTTAAATTGACAGTGTTTCATAAATTACTGTTTACAATTTTAGCACAGAACATTTAAGATCCATGGGCATAGATTTAACTGACTGATACTGGTCATATTTTTGAGGATGGTCAAAACATAACTTCTTGCTTTTAATTTTGGGCATTACAGTACATGCCATATAAGGATCCAAACGTGTCATGCTTGCTATATCATAGTTTCCAAAGGTTTTATAATCTCAAGTAACGTCAAATAACTTTTTAACTTTCCACAAAAAACAATAGATTATGCAGTCAATATGGGACACTCACATGCCAGTTGCCAAGTGCAGTACAGTAGACCATGTTCTTCATACTGAGTGTCCACACACCAAGAATGAAATTAATGGAATTCCCTTTTTGAGATCTTCATATTGTCTACCAAATTTTTGCTACTTTGCCCCTGGTGACCTCAAATGACCTTGGACCTCTACCAAACACTGGAGAGTTTGTGCTCAGTATCCATCACTAATACACCACATATCAGATTTTTTCATACATGTTTTGCATCTCAATATATCATGTTTACAGTACAAAGTTTTCACTAATTGACTTCTGGTGACCCTTAACGACCTTTAAACTCCACCAAAATGCATAGGGTCATATCTACTCAATATGAACCATTCACATGCCAACTATGTGATCCCTCTAAAATACCCTTCACAATGGTTTGTACCATTTGACATCTTATGACCCTTACTGACCTCAATAAAATACAATGAACTTTTTTACTCAATATGGGCCATCCACCCACCAAGTATGAGATTCATCCAAGTTTCCCTGCTTGAGAAATCATGTGTACAGCTGGCCTGATCTCGATAAGCCCTGCTTTTATCAGGTCTCCCCCACTGTATTTATAATTTCTGTTATGAATTTATTGTGTATTTATGACCTATTTATTAATTTACTGTTTTTTCATGTTATGCAATTTAACTGTTATCATTTATTCTTGTAGTTATGTTATTAAATGCAGTGGAAATAAATACAATGTTTAAACCTTTCACCTTCTGGAGACCCTCAATGATCTTTGACTGCCACCAGAATGACATGACATCTACTCAATATGAGCCATCTACATGACAAGTATTCATCTATATTCATTACTTGTGATACCATTTTACAAGGATTTAGCCTTTTGACCTCTAGTGGCCCCAAATGTCCCTTACCTTTACTAACTCAATCCCTGAACTGCCCTGCAAAAACAGCCACCATACCCTTGTACAATAAGTATGTACTAAATAACAGCATTTGGGGTCCTTTGACCCAGCCATTGGGCCAATTTGAATAAGCTCAGCAGTTTCCTTCCCCCACCCACCCCCCTCCTCTCCAGACAGTCCTTGCCAGCACAATTTCTTCCAGCTCTTTCTGTGTGAAAAATTTCACACCCAAGGTGATAACAACCATAGACAGTTCTAGGAAGAATTCATCTGCTTGAAATTTTCACCAGGATAAGGGAGGGGGGGGGGGGGTGTTGTTAGTCAGGAATTAGGCTTAAAGGGGAATTTTCATGATCCCAGACAGTTCCAATTCTCCCAACTATGCATCTTCTAGCTCCTCCCATAACTGTATGAGGCTCTTCCTTGTGCAAGAATAAACCTGTTTTATTGCTTAAGGCCATGTCCTGGTGAGCACACAAGGCTATAAAATGTAATAAAAGTACTCTCTGCCTTGTGTGGAATGTGAGCTACTCTGCATCTTTCAAATTTTCAAACTTTGATGTCAATCAAACAGCAGTCACCAACTGAGAATTTTGATATACATACACTAAAAATATACTTTGGGGTGATGACAGTCTGTCTTTAAATACAGCAGTTTTTTCTAAACCTGACCACTAACAAACAAATAAGTTTTGTTTTCTTTTATACAATAATTTTCTATTAGTCACCTGGGAATGTCTATTTGTACAGTACAGCCATGTACAGTCATGGGTGTCCACAGAAAAAATTTCGGGGAGGGGGCAAAATTTTTAATTGATCAAACCAGGAAAATTTTTACTCCCAGAAAAGAGCTTAATTGCTAAATGTTGGCACCTTTTACAGGGGTGTAGCCAGGAATTTGCCCGGGGACTGTTGGCAAACTGTCTAAGCATAGCGCCAACATAGTTTGGTGTGAAGCGTGAAGAAAATTTTGGCCAAAATGCCTCTCAGATCGCTGAAAATGGCACTTCCCAGAGTTGCATCTAATCATTTTCTATTTTGAAAACTCATGTTCTGGAAATTTTCTAGCAATATTGTAGAAAAAATGTTGGTGTTATTTTTTCTTCAAGTTTTTGATTTTCCAGGTGAGCAAGTGCCCTCCCCTCCACATGCACATCAGTACAGTGCTGTATCCAGATTTCCCCAAGAAAAATCAAATCCATCTAATGAGAGAAATGGATGTGGGGAAATCCTAATGTATCATTTAAGATGTACCCATTGAGATGTGACTCACTGAAAATGCTCTTGTTGATATGTCACATTCTTGACACACATTTATGGTCCACATGAAGCACACCACAACTTTAATGATTAAAAAACTTTGGTGTGTATTCAGAAAAAAAGCGAGAAAATATGAATTTTGTTCATGAAGTTGGTGGTAGGATGTCGCAAAGTGATAAACCTTCTCTTTTACATGTATATATGTAGGCTTTGTGCAAGCTACATGTTAGGACTGTACCTTGTCAAAATGTCCCTTTGCAAAAACACCCCCACCTTTTAGCTACCAAAACATCCCTGCCTTTTACCATAAGGTCCCGACAGGAACACATGCACACACACACTTGTACTCTACCATATTCACAAAACAAAGTTGTAAAATGGTTTTCACAGACTTTCAGTTCTAATGAAAAACATGTTCTAGATACATTAGGTGATTGATTTGTAAATATTTCAAAGGATAACATAAAGTACAATTAAAGATTTGTGAAATCATAAAATCATTGTTGGGAATCACTATATGCAGTAGACAGCCTTGTGCCATACATGTGCTACAGTACTGTATACTGTATGCCCAAGGTATGACTTTCAGCCCTTTAGGGTGTGCTTAAGCCTTACAATTATTAAAGAAGTCTTCCTAAGGTGAGCATGAAACACTGGTTTCTACAGTATGCCTGGGATCTAGGGGACTTTGTTAGGGCCCCTGGTAAGGGTCCAGGAGCAGAGCCCCAGTGGGGGTCCAGGGGGCAAAGCCCGGGAAGCTCCTGCAATATAAGATAATAGGACCACTGAAAATTGGTTCCAGAGGCTTTATTGATCAGCCTTAATTGTGACAATCCAGACATGCAGAGCTAGCTCGACATACTCCGGTCACACAGTACACAGTTAACGTTCGTAGTAAAACACCTGTCATTTCCACCTCACACTTTGCAGTAGTTATCATGGATTCTTGTGTAAACACATGCATACTTATTGCATAATAAAAATAAACTGCATATTTTATTATACCTGGGATATGCTCCGTTTACAGGGAAGCTCGATACGTATGCCTGTCTGAAGGGTAAGGGTATAGCTCCATATCTTGTACACACGTATGTATTGTATAGGTTACAGTACAAGTACGGGACTCTTGGAAAATTTTGGAAACCCTTGAAAATTTTTGGGGACGCTCGAAAAAGAAAGCTGAGAGTTTCGGGACTCTTGAAATTGGAAGCCTAATGAAAACTCTGTGTTAGGCTACATGCGCACTCAACGGGCCTCGCAATTGATGGGTGCATGCCCTATTATACCAATACTATAGTGTGAAACATATAAAAGTGTGCACTGTTCACCAATCTCTTAAGAACATTTGCGAGGTTATTTCAATGCTGTATGAAGGACTTGGTCTTAGTACTAAACACTGTATGGAAGAGACTTGATGTACAATTTGATAAGTTCTGATGAATACAATCCCAAAAAGGGGTTTCTCTCTATTGACACACATAGGCCTTGGCCTACTGTATTTTTGTATGCACTATGCCTAAATAACATAACATAACAGGTTAAAGGGCAAAAGAGGGATAAGACCCCATAAGATGCCCTGAAGTCCATACAACCTTAACTGAAAACAAACAACCAACCAATGCCAAACGAGCCCAGTACAATTAGATTCTACAGTACCAAAAATATGGAAGAACTTGTCAATGTTAACCTTAAAGCAGTGCACAGATGTGGAAACTATGCAATCAGGCAGACTATTCCACTCTTTGAAAACTCTATGAGGGAAGCTGAACTTCCTAATGTCAAGCCTTGCAAAACACTCTACCAGCTTCTTACAATGGCCTTGAACCCGAGAATTAATTTGAACCTTTAAATAACTACAAGATGACAAAGTATTTCTTTCAGAGAGAAATTTGTACACCTGAAGCATGTTCCCCCCCCCTTCCTAATTCTTCTCAACTCCAGGGTGGTAAGCTCAAGATACTTAAAGGGGCACATTGAGTTGATATCGATAACTAAAGGAGGGTGTTGAAGGGTACTACCTCATGACAATGCTTATAATTAGCATAATTAGTCAGGTTTCACATCCAATAGTTACGCAAAAAGCTAAAATTTTGAGTTTTTTGGTATCCCGGCTTGTAACGGTTGTGTGTATATAAAGCCTAATTTAAAAAAGTGTCTGGTCACGAATTTTTCAAAACCCAATTGAATCGATAATTACTCACTCATAGAACATTTATGGTATAGGGATTGTCTAAGTTTGACCATTTGTCATTAGTATGTGAAGAAAACTTAACAGGTTTGGAAAAAATTGGTGAATTTCATGAACCAACTCAATGTGCCGCTTGAAGTCTAACAAGATAAGGTAGATGGAAGGGTTCTGTTCTTGGCCCGCTTCTTTTCTAAATTTTCATCAATGATATTGATAGCTCTCTCACATCTAGTATTAGTAAGTTCGCTGATGATACTAAGCTCTATAGGAAGGTTAGTGATAAGGATGATGGCTCATTACTGCAAAAAGACTTGGATAGGTTATTTTCCGATCCTGGTCTCAGACTTGGCAAATGTCTTTTAATGCAGATAAGTGCAAAGTCCTTCACTTTGGTCCAAAAATTTCATGATCATGTATAACATGAATGGTAGTATTCTGAGTGATGTGACTTTTGAGAAGGATCTGGGTGTAGTTATTACAGACAATTTAAAGCCATCTAGACAGTGTGCAGCTGCTGCTGCTAGGACTAATAGGGTGCTTGGATTGATCAAGAGGAATTTCAATAGTTTTAGTACTTAAAGAAATTGTACTAAATCTGTATAAGCAGTTGGTAAGACCCCACCTCGACTATGCAGCCCAGGCTTGGAGTCCCTTCTATGAAAAGGACAAGCTTCTTTCAGAGCAAGTTCACAGGAGAGCCACTCGCCTTATACCCGAAGTGAGACACCTACCTTATCATGTTAGACTTAAGCATTTTGGGCTTACCACCCTGGAGTTGAGAAGGATTAGGGGGGACATGCTTCAGGTGTACAAATTTCTCTCTGAAACGAATCCTTTGTCCTCTTGCAATTATTTAAAGGTTCAATGTAATTCTCGGGTTCGAGGCCATTGCAAGAAGCTAGTTAAGAATTTTGCAAGGCTCGACATTAGGAAGTTCAGCTTTTCTCATAGAGTTGTTAACGAGTGGAATAGTCTGCCTGAGTGGGTAGTTATAACTCCACATCTGTGCACTGCTTTAAGGTTAACATTGACAAGTTCTTCCGTAAGTGTGGTAGAATCTAATTGTGCTGGGCTCGTTTGGTGTTGGTTGGTTCTTTGTTTTCAGTTAAGATTGTCTGGACTTCAGGGCATCTTATGGGGCCTTAGCCCTCCTTTGCCCTTTAACCTGTTATGTTATGTTAACCAACTCTTCAGAGAAAACAACATCACCAACTAAAGAAGAGTTATCAGAACCCCTACAAGTCGCCAAAATAGATGAATCCTTGGTAAAAACAGATACGAAATAATCATTTAACAAATTAGCCATATCCTGATGATCACTAACTAGTGTGCCTTCATTACCTTGGAGAGGCCCAACAACCTTAACTTTCTGCTTTAGACCTGACATAGGCATAAAAAGATTTTCGATTTACTTTAATCTCCTTGGCTAACTGCTTTTCGAACCTAGCTTTAGTGTCAATAACCAAATTTTTAACTAAGAGTTCCTGATTCTTGTAGACTGCAAAGTCATCAGAATTCTTACTGACCCTATATTGACACCAACATTTACGTTTCTTCCTGGCTCCTCTAAGTATCTTGCTAGAAATCCTAATTGGCCTAGTTTTAACCAAAGCTTTCTTGAGTGGCATGGCTGCAAAACTTACTAAACTTGCTAGCCTCAGAGTACATGAATGCCAATCAATATCAGGAAAGTTGAAATCCCCAAACACAATTGCCCTTTTCAGAGACAGTACTAAATAGCATTAGTACTGCCTGTGACTTATTAATTGGCTAGGCCTAATTACTTTATTTCTTACTGAATAACTTACTCATAGCATAAATATTTTGCGTCACATTTTTTTAAGGAATAATTCCATGTAGGCTAGCCCACAGGCGCCCCTTAACATTGTATAGTATACCATATACTATGTAGTATATACGGAAAGGTATGTCACAAATCTCCTAGCTCGAACAAACAACTTACGTTTCTGGCACAATTACTGCACTTTTCTCGCCAAATTTGTCTGTGTCGAGACTTTTGATCATAAGGTACCTCAAGGCATAGGCGGATCCAAGGGGGGGCAACTAGGGTCAACTGCCCCCCCTATGACCAGTCTAGCGCCCCTCAATACAAGAAAAATGCGCCCCCTGCGTCCTAAAAGTTAAGTAAAAACTGCCCGAAAAGTAAAAAAAAAAAAAAAAAAAAAAAAGGTCCCCAGAATTTCGAACCGTACAGCTATATATAACTATGGTTATGGGAGTTGGTCTCCGAAATGTAGTCGGTCAAATTCAAGAGTATGCGGCCCCTGCATGATGTTGGCTCCCCCCTTTTCAAACTGCCCCCCCTTCAGCTAGGGGCTGGATCCACCCTTGCCTCAAGGCAGCTCTTTTTCCCAAATAATTTCACTTGGCATTGTCTGAAGGATGAAATTTCGATGGAGTAACAGTATGAGGATGGTAGCTGCTGACAGAGAGCATTCATCACTTCCACACTATATAATACAATACTCCTAAAATATTCCCTAAAGTTCTCTTAATTTTTTAAATTTCTTCCAAAATTTGTCAGTTTTGTTACAAATCTTACAGATACATATTAGCATTAATATGCAAGATTTTTGAACACAGAAATTCATAAAATTTGAAAACCTTTTGAAAAGTGGAAGGGCTTGGATTTACTATGAGCATTTGTGGCAGTTGAAGACTGTACAACAGTTACAGTTCAACTGTCACAAGTGCTTGTAGAAAATGCTAGCCCTTCCACTTTTCAAAAGGTTTTCAAATTTTATGAAATTTAATGTTCAAAAATTGTTCATATTGATGCTAATATTTATCTGCAAGATTTGCAATAATAAAAAGGGAACCATAATTAAACAAATTTTGGAAGAAATTTAGAAAGTCAAGAGAACTTTAGAGAATATTTAAGGAGTATTTTATTATATAGTGTGGAAGTGCTGAATGCTCTCCTATCAGCAGCTACCATCCTCATACTGTTACTCCATCGAAATTTCATCCTTCAGACAATGCCAAGTGAAATTATTCGGGAAAAAGAGCTGCCTTGAGGTACCTTATGATCAAAAGTCTCGACACAGACAAATTTGGCAAGAAAAGTGCAGTAATTGTGCCAGAAACGTAAGTTGTTTGTTCGAGCTAGGAGATTTGTGACATACCTTTCCGTTTATGTAATACATAGTATATGGTATACTATACAATGTTAAGGGGCGCCTGTGGGCTACAATCCTGGACAAAATTATCTGGGACAAATCCCCGCGCCCCACCTCAATGTTGGTTTTGAAGGTGAATAAAAGTTGAGCCGCCGGGGAAAGAAAAGATAGCGCGGCCCCCGTTTTTTTCCGTTTAACTTCCCCTTCACCATTTGAAAAAAACGAGGGGGTGGGAGGGGAAAGGTGTTGCGGAAAGTGGTCCCCCAATAAATTTTTTGGTTCCCCCAGGATGTTGTCCCCCCACCCCCACCCCCGTGAACGGGCCCCTTGGGGTAAACAAAGTGGTATAGGGTGGGAACAAAGCGGAAAATACCGAACAGAGAACATTTAATGCCTTTATCATAATAAAATGGGGTTAAAGTTTCCCAAGCGCTCCTGTTTCCAAAGACTACAAGGCCCTTGTTTGATGGGGGGCGGGGTGTTGAGAAATGGAAGTAAAAAACCCTCACCTGAATTAGTAAATGGGAACCATTAGCGAACGTATTTAATTTGAATCTCCAATTGTTAAATGTAAAGGAAAAACAACCCGGGGTTATTTTGAGGGGTATGTTTGGTTTGAAGTTTTCACGAAAAGGGTCCCCAAACACGAGAAAAAATTACTGGAATTTAATCCCGGAGAAATAATAACCCACTTCCCGCTCCGTGGTGGGCCTTTTTTGTTTCCCCCCAAAATTTGGGTTTTTTCACTTTGGGCACAGGGCATGATGCAAATAAAAATTTCTGTTGGAAGACCATATGAAGGGGAAATGGTAAAAAAGGAAAGAAAGCTGGGGGGGTTGAGGAAAAAATTTACGCCAAACAGCCCCCCCAGATGATGATAATGATGGTGAGGATGATATGGTCGAGGCCTGTTTTAACTTTTTCGTCCCCCAAGGGAAGGAAATGCCCGGCCACAAAAGTAGGACCCCTTGAGATAAGTCCCGTAAATGGTCCTGGCAGAGGGGCAAAAGCCTTATAAAATGGGTTAATCTAAATAGGTTCACAATCAAGTATGAAAAAAGCGTCAAACCAGTAAAGGTTAGTTATCATAAGTCTGAAAGTTTGCAAAACATGGCCCCTTTTATTCTTCCTTACTAAAAGCGAACCAACCTACTGGCCCCTGCCCCAAAAACTCACAGTAATAATTTTGCCTTTAGTACACTTGCATGGCACTAGGGTAAACGTCCCCCCCCCACTGGGAAACTGCACGGGCATCCCATGTTTTACAAGGTAAAAAGGTGCGAGGGACCCCCCCTACCATTGTTAGTTAAAAAACTCCACCTCCTCTTTGTACCTCCTTTTTCCCTTTCCCCTTGTTTCTGAACCAAAAAAACGTTTAAAATTTTTTTTATTAGGAAATGTGAAAATGGAGCCCCGGCCACGGTTTTAAACCGCAGTGAACCTGGAAAGGAAAAACCCGGGTTGAAACCCCGGGGGGGGGGGGGGGGGGGGGGTTTTGGACACCACTAACACAGTAAAAGTTTTTCAATGGGGGGGGTAAAAACCCCGGGTTGTTTTCCAAACCGGTCCCAGTTTTTTTTTTTTTTTTTAAAACATTTAGAAAGAACAAGGTAAGTCCCCCCCCCCCCCCAAGAATTTTGTTTTCTGTTTCGATTGGTTGTTTTGAAGGTCCCAACCGTTGTCGAATTTTATTGTTTTCTTGCCGTCCAAAATTTGTTCCCGGTCCCCCCCCTGCCCTTTTTTGTCACGGCACCAAGGTCTCCACATGAAGTTTTTGGGGTCCCTGTAATTAATTTCATCCTTAAATCCCCCTTTAGGCTAACCAAAGTTGAATTAAATTTTTGGACGAAATAGGTGAATTGGTAACCCGTGGGGTAAAACCCGTTTTCAACCTGTATGGGTGGGGAGGGAGGCCCTGACTAGCAAAAAATAGCCGCCCATACTTAATTCACGACACAACCGCTTTTTCCACCTATCGGCTTATGTCCCCCCCCCCCCCCGCCTATGTGATACTCCCCAACTTGTTGAAAACCCCTCTTTTTTCCTTTGTAAACTATTGGATCCTGCCCCCTTTGAATTTAAAACGCCCCTGTAGAATCATAAATATAATTTATCCGTGGTAAGTTTTTGTTTTTTAAGGCCCATAAAATGCATTCAATCTCGAAATTTTAGCCTCTGTTACACCTTTGTTCCCCTCCCCACCCTGAAGTTCCCGAGCGGCCCCCCGAAACCCCTTGACTCCAAATTACTTTTTACTCCCTGCCCTAAACAGCATCCGGGGGGATTTTTCTTTGTGTGTGGGAATAAATTAAACTATCCAATGTTCCCCTCCGTTTGCACTGCCCAATTTATTATTTACGTATATACCATTCAAGTTTATTCCTGCAAATTAAGTAAAAAACAAAAAATTTCAGTAAATTTTTTTTCCCCCTCATGAAAACAAGTCCCCAAAAGACCTCCACATCACTGGGTTGGGTTGTCCCCCAATACCTGTAAAACCTTAACCCAAGCGTACCAGATTTTTGTGTTCCGCTTGCCCCCGTTTGGCTAAATTTCTCCTATATTCAACCACGAGACCCCCCTTTCCTCCTATAAACCTTTGTAACCAGGCGGTCCAGACAATCCCCCCCCTGGAAAACAAAAAATTAAATCTCCCTGGGAACAAATCCTCGCCCGGCCCCACCCTCCAATGTTGGTTTTGAAGGGTGGAATAAAAAGGTTGAAGGCCGGCCCACCGGAAGAAAAGAGCGGCGCTTTTCGTTACTTGTCCTCCCCCAACATTTGAACGAGGGGTGGGGAGGGGAAAGGTGCCCCGGGAAAAGGTGTTCCCCCCAAATAATTTTTTGTCCACGGATTATGTAATTAAACATAGTATAATGGGGTATACTTAAAAAAATACAATTGTTTCAGGGGCGCCCTTTTGAAATCCAAATTGGGAGGGGAAAAGTGTAGCGGAACAATAGCAAAAGCGACCCAATAGTAAGCGAACCGATTAAAGAATTTCCCAGCGAACAATACAAACAGCGAGACAATAAGCAGCGGGGGGGGGGGGAAAAAACGAATTAAAAGCGTGTGAAAAATCAATACTAAACGGAGTTTTTGGTGTAAATTGGGCCCCGTTAGTGGGTTGGGAAGCAATGTTGGCAAAACATGCCTAACGGAATTATTGAAAACAAAATAAAACACCTTCATACGGTCGTTCCCGATTAAGGGATTTTTAGTTGTGGGGGGTAAATTCTGGGTTTTTTTTACTCCCAGTTGTTTCCCATGGGGTGCCCTTGTTTTGTTTGGCCTTTAACATGGGTTCCCACCCCCCCCCCCCCCCTCTATCACCCCTCAATACCGAAAACTTATCTCGAGAGACGATGTGTGTGAAGGAGAATTATCCCCCAGACTAGGCTTAACACAAACCTTGAATATGCATTCATTCCGATTTTCGACACTTGCTTTGGCCAACAAACTACATCTGTGACCAGGCTCGGGGGGGGGCCAAAGTATTTATCATGGGAATGGGGGGGGGGGGTGGTGAAGTAATTTGAAGACTGAAAAGAAGCAAATAACCGACTGAAAGTGTTTGTAAGCGATGGCAGTTAGAGCTGAGAATCGATAATCCGACCGGTAGTGGTCCAGCAGGGGTGGCGTCCAGGATTTGGCCCAACGGGGGAGGGGGTCTTGACAGCCCCGATGCCGTCCGCGGGGTTGGTTAGGGGAGATTTGAAGAAAACCTGTGAACGTATACCATGCTATTGCGGGGCATATATTACATAACATTTTGTATATACTGCAACCCTCGAGGCAGAAAAAAAAATAAATTATAAAAAAAAATAATTGTGACAGAATGCGCTGTCACTCCAAAAAATTCCGCTTTTAAGCCGATGATCGGAGATAAATTTCCAACTTTCAAAGGCCATTTTGGCAAACATTTCCAAAAATGTCAGTGCATATAATGGGGGTTGTTGTCATGAAGAGGAGGGTCTCTTCTATTACCATACTTCTGCTACCTCGGGGCAAATTGTCACAGAGGGCGCTGTCACTCCAATAAAGTCCGCTTTTAAGCGATGATCGGAGATAAATTTCCAACTTTTCAAAGGCCATTTTGGCGGAACATTTTCACAAAATGTCAGTGGATATAATGGAGCTTTACTTACTTGTGACTTGAACATGCTACAACTTTTCAAAGGCCTTCAAACGGACCAAAATCAAGTATACGCGAATCAATGGAAGAATGATTTCTGGTACACGTAAGCGCTTTCTGAAGTTTAAATAAATGTTAAGACTTCTTTGCAAAATCCTTACCGTAATGATATGGTAATTTAAATATCTACTGACGGTCAGCTTGTCGGCTGTTCTGTGATTGGTATCTTTAACCTGAAGGAGCAGTTTGCATTCAAGTGCGTATCAACTTGAAGGGAGGGAGGGAGGCGGAGAGCGATGGGGATGCCCCGGGTTGAAGACACTTTACTACACTATTCCATAGGCCGTCATACTCGGCATTTGTCAAACTTGAAGTCAGCCCCCTTCAATTAAATCATCCTGCATGCATAAGCGGATGTGCAAGGCTGTATTCAACGAACCCGTAACCATTCCTTTATTATTAACCTCATGCAGCACTTAAAATTTGACCCGACTTACACACTAAAATGGGTCTTGTTACGCTGCCTCTCATTCCTTGTCAAAGTTTTCAACGCCAGCATGTGACCCATCAATGCAAAGCTCACGACGAGTTGCAAGGTTGTTACTGACACATAAGAATTTTAGCAGCATGACCATTGACTTTTTGAGCTACGCCGGGCGCATGAATAAAAAACTTGTGATCCGCCATCCCCGCCCCTTGTCACTCACCAATATATGAGATAGGTCCGCTGTCTTTCCAAAACCTCAGTCATCACAATCGGCTCAGGTGGTATCAATTTCAACCCTTTTTTGACAGCATAATCTCCAACTCAATCACTACCAAATACATCTAACAAAGGATTCACTGCCCTCTCATAACAGGGTCAAAAATCAACCCAAACAAAATTTTTAGGGACTACATGTAGAGGGTTCACCCTCCAGCCAAAGTGCAATTTTATGGAATTGTGGAGCGCCCCCTCAGACGACAGGGAAAAGCGGAGGGAGACTTGGTCAAGTTTAAAGGACCCGCTGTCTTCTTTTACAAATCATTGCACCATGAAACGTGGACAATAGTCACCTATTGTTCGCAGATGCTTAGCCCTACCCCCTAAGAAACTTAATCAATAGTTGCAATACAAGAAAAGCATTTTACAGTCGGTCACTTATGAATATTCAGCCCAGAGTGGATTTCCTTTAGAAACAAGAGTTGCTTTGGAAAGGTAGGCAAATTCGGTATCAATAAAGACAGGTCTCCCGGCTACATAAGTAGCCGGGAGCCCTGTCTTTATTGATACCTTTCGTATCAAATGCAATCTACATGAAATATGGAATCGGTTTCATCTAAGAATGGGAAAAAATTCATAAAACTATTAGCAACTTTCAACCGAAAAAAATGCTATGTGTAAAGGGGGGGGGGGTGTACGACTTGATAATGTAGGCTACATGCAATAGCGTGTAGTGACCTGAGTTGGAAATTTTCAGTAAGATATGATTAACAAAAGGAAGCCTAATTAAGAAAAGAAAAAGTGGGATTGAAGGGAAGTCGATAAAAGCTACAAAAAGGAACATATGAAAGAGAAAGCAACTGTAAAAAGTCAACAGTTCCCAAAAATTAAAACCGCAAAACGAGAAAAACACTGTCCAGTCTCCGGGAGGACTTGAACTCACGTACTTAAAAGTCAGAGTCGAACGCCATACCAACTAAGCCACGACAATGCTGATAAGCCAGCGCACTATAATTAATATTAGTAGTCTATAGTGTTAAGTCGTGTGATATACAAGTAGAGGTGCCGGATGTAAGGGGGGTCGTCAGCTGGAGCGAGCACCCCTTTTCACCTGCATCCTTAAATATTGGTACCGAACTTTAAATTGCCTGAAACGCGCCCCCCCCCAAAAAAAATTGTTTCAATATGCTTGAATGTTACGCTATTGATGTTCAATTTATAGCATGGCCTGTAATTAATGTTTCATAGTAGCCTGCCCTATAAATGACTTCAAAAGGGGTGGGGGAGGGGCGGGGTGAAGCTCAGGAAGCCGTGGTATTGCCGGTCGCAAAATCATTTCCAATTTCTTCGGTAAACATGTAGTCGGGATAGGCCTAGTAGGTACGATAAAATGTGTAATCCCGACGCTGGCCGGGTGTAGCGCCAGAATTTACGCGACAGGCTGGGGGTCCAAACTTCCCCACGTAGGACTGCAGCCTGAAGCCCCGACAAGGGAGACGAAGTGCCGTAAGGTCGTCGAGAGCAAAATTCAAAATTTTCGGTGCGCATTTTGGTTTTTCAGGCGTGAAATTGGAAAATTTGGGGGATTTACTACAGGATCTGCCCTCATTTAAATCAAAATATCAAGTAAACCACAAGGGGCGACTGGCTAATGATTGTGGACTACTTCATATTTTAACGTTTCCCGACTACACTGGGAAATTGAAACGACCTTGCGGGGATCCGTCCTCGACGAGGGACATACATGTCACCTTCCCCCATCTGGTTTCACCACTGACGGTCGAGACGACGATCAGTCCCCTGACTTTCTGACTTCCTTGGTCTCAAGAGCACAAATCCTCCAACTCGAACACAACATTTTCAGCGCCCTTCGGGCGCTGTAGAGTTCGAGCTTTACTTACTTGTGACTTGAACATGCTACAACTTTTCAAAGGCATTCAAACGGACCAAAATCAAGTATACACGAATCAATGGAAGAATGATTTCTGGTACACATTAGCGCTTTCTGAAGTTTAAATAAATGCTAAGACTTCTTTGCAAAATCCTTACCGTAATGATATGGTAATTTAAATATCTACTGACGGCCAGCTTGTCGGCTGTTCTGTGATTGGTATCTTTAACCTGAAGGAGCAGTTTGCATTCAAGTGCGTATCAACTTGAAGGGAGGGAGGGAGGCGGAGAGCGATGGGGATGCCCCGGGTTGAAGACACTTTACTACACTATTCCATAGGCCGTCATACTCGGCATTTGTCAAACTTGAAGTCAGCCCCCTTCAATTAAATCATCCTGCATGCATAAGCGGATGTGCAAGGCTGTATTCAACGAACCCGTAACCATTCCTTTATTATTAACCTCATGCAGCACTTAAAATTTGACCCGACTTACACACTAAAATGGGTCTTGTTACGCTGCCTCTCATTCCTTTTCAAAGTTTACAACGCCAGCATGTGACCCATCAATGCAAAGCTCACGACGAGTTGCAAGGTTGTTACTGACACATAAGAATTTTAGCAGCATGACCATTGACTTTTTGAGCTACGGGCGCATGAATAAAAAACTTGTGATCCGCCATCCCCGCCCCTTGTCACTCACCAATATATGAGATAGGTCCGCTGTCTTTCCAAAACCTCAGTCATCACAATCGGCTCAGGTGGTATCAATTTCAACCCTTTTTTGACAGCATAATCTCCAACTCAATCACTACCAAATACATCTAACAAAGGATTCACTGCCCTCTCATAACAGGGTCAAAAATCAACCCAAACAAAATTTTTAGGGACTACATGTAGAGGGTTCACCCTCCAGCCAAAGTGCAATTTTATGGAATTGTGGAGCGCCCCCTCAGACGACAGGGAAAAGCGGAGGGACACTTGGTCAAGTTTAAAGGACCCGCTGTCTTCTTTTACAAATCATTGCACCATGAAACGTGGACAATAGTCACCTATTGTTCGCAGATGCTTAGCCCTACCCCCTAAGAAACTTAATCAATAGTTGCAATACAAGAAAAGCATTTTACAGTCGGTCACTTATGAATATTCAGCCCAGAGTGGATTTCCTTTAGAAACAAGAGTTGCTTTGGAAAGGTAGGCAAATTCGCTATCAATAAAGACAGGTCTCCCGGCTACATAAGTAGCCGGGAGCCCTGTCTTTATTGATACCTTTCGTATCAAATGCAATCTACATGAAATATGGAATCGGTTTCATCTAAGAATGGGAAAAAATTCATAAAACTATTAGCAACTTTCAACCGATAAAATGCTATGTGTAAAGGGGGGGGGGGTGTACGACTTGATAATGTAGGCTACGTGCAATAGCGTGTAGTGAACTGAGTTGGAAATTTTCAGTAAGATATGATTAACAAAAGGAAGCCTAATTAAGAAAAGAAAAAGTGGGATTGAAGGGAAGTCGATAAAAGCTACAAAAAGGAACATATGAAAGAGAAAGCAACTGTAAAAAGTCGACAGTTCCTAAAAATTAAAACCGCAAAACGAGAAAAACACTGTCCAGTCTCCGGGAGGACTTGAACTCACGTACTTAACAGTCAGAGTCGAACGCCATTTTTTTTTTTCTTTTATTGGTAGGCGAACCCACTGGTTCACCCATAAAAACTCAGGCAATATGTACAATATTTACAATAATAACAATTTTATTTAATTGATGAAACACTTATTCATTTGATTCCTTGGTAAACGCACTTTAGTAACTATGGTGTAAGGATTGGCCCAAAAATACATACAAACAAATACATACAAACTCATAAGGACCCAAATTAGAATTTCACATAGGACACGAACTTAAACCGTACTCCTTTTGGTTAGTGAACTCATATAAACAATGTACAAACAAAGCACCTTTGGAATTTGTAGCCAGAAAGACTCATTAGTAAAAGTTATGAGAAACCATAGCAAATCAAATTACCAGTCAAATACATAAGTATAATTGCCCCCATCGTGGCGTAAAAGAATAATCGGGGATTCCCCTTGGTCAAAAATACCCCAGAATTTGCTAAGTTCGTGGCGCTTACTGTAGTAATGATAAATTAGATTAATTTTCTTCTTTAAACTAGTATGGTAATACAAGGGGATATCAATATTGTAGTGGCGGTTGACGCTCTTGGCAATAGCAATACGTGTGCTCCAAATTACAGTCTTGTAGGAATTAAGTAGAAAGTCAATTAGGACACGTTCGTAATTTTTCCTTGGGAGGTCAAGCCCGAGCAGCGTAGTTTCCTCCCAGCAGTGAACATTAGAAATTGGTCTAATCTTGGAAGTCAACCAAATCCATAAATCGTGGATCAGTGGACAATGAATAAAAAGGTGATGGACAGTTTCAACTTCAAGGTTACATAGGGAACACAAAGGAGAATCAATCATTTTATACTTGTAAAGTCGATCGTTGGTGTAGATAATATTGTGGAGAATTTTAAAATCAAGATCTGCATCGATATTGGCCTTAATACCACCGTACACGCCGTTCCATCTGTTCTTGAAACTAATTTTGGGGTACATATTCTGCCAGTACTGCTGACCTTTGGGGGTACAGTCACTGGCACAACGTAAGAATAGTGACGCACGCTTTGCAGTCAGCGTGCGAACATCAATCCAGGAATCCCCCGACTTCAATCTTAACAGTAGGTTCTCAACGGGCTCAGTACTTACAATTTTATCCTGAGAAATTATCATATCACACCAGGATTGAGGAATACAATGTAAGACATGACTTAAGTAATTGCCGATATCGCCTAGCTTAACTTTTGAGTGGGGGTTTAACGCAATAATGATGTCATAAACTTCTTGAGCCGGAAAACAGTATGGTATCATTTCGTAGCAAATATCACCAACATAAATAAATTCACCCTCTATAAAGTCCTTGTTGTAAAGAACCGACTGATTCTCATCCAGGATGAAAGGATTGTGAAAGAGGGGCTGGTGAAGAATGTCCGCTCTATTTATGGGCGGAAGCAGAGCGTCAACAGAAATTTTCCTCCATGCTGATAAAAACTCCTGATAGAATTGAGGAAGTTTTCTAATAAACGCCATACCAACTAAGCCACGACAATGCTGATAAGCCAGCGCACTATAATTAGTATTAGTAGTCTATAGTGTTAAGTCGTGTGATATACAAGTAGAAGTGCCGGATGTAAGGGGGGTCGTCAGCTGGAGCGAGCACCCCTTTTCACCTGCATCCTTAAATATTGGTACCGAACTTTAAATTGCCTGAAACGCGCCTCCCCCCCCCCCAAATTTGTTTCAATATGCTTGAATGTTACGCTATTGATGTTCAATTTATAGCATTGCCTGTAATTAATGTTTCATAGTAGCCTGCCCTATAAATGACTTCAATAGAGGGGGGGGGGGGAGGGGCGGGTTGAAGCTCAGGAAGCCGTGGTATTGCCGGTCGCAAAATCATTTCCAATTTCTTCGGTAAACATGTAGTCGGGATAGGCCTAGTAGGTACGATAAAATGTGTAATCCCGACGCTGGCCGGGTGTAGCGCCAGAATTTACGCGACAGGCTGGGGGTCCAAACTCCCCACGTAGGACTGCAGCCTGAAGCCCCGACAAGGGAGATGAAGTGCCGTAAGGTCGTCGAGAGCAAAATTCAAAATTCTCTGTGCGCATTTTGGTTTTTCAGGCGTGAAATTGGAAAATTGGGGGGATCTACTACAGGATCTGCCCTCATTTAAATCAAAATATCAAGTAAACCACAAGGGGCGACTGGCTAATGATTGTGGACTACTTCATATTTTAACGTTTCCCGACTACACTGGGAAATTGAAACGACCTTGCGGGGATCCGTCATCGACGAGGGACATACATGTCACCTTCCCCCATCTGGTTTCACCACTGACTATCGAGACGACGATCAGTCCCCTGACTTTCTGACTTCCTTGGTCTCAAGAGCACAAATCCTCCAACTCGAACACAACATTTTCAGCGCCCGAAGGGCGCTGTAGAGTTCGAGCTTTACTTACTTGTGACTTTAACATGCTACAACTTTTCAAAGGCCTTCAAACGGACCAAAATCAAGTATACGCGAATCAATGGAAGAATGATTTCTGGTACACGTAAGCGCTTTCTGAAGTTTAAATAAATGCTAAGACTTCTTTGCAAAATCCTTACCGTAATGATATGGTAATTTAAATATCTACTGACGGCCAGCTTGTCGGCTGTTCTGTGATTGGTATCTTTAACCTGCAGGAGCAGTTTGCATTCAAATGCGTATCAACTTGAAGGGAGGGAGGCGGAGAGCGATGGGGATGCCCCGGGTTGAAGACACTTTACTACACTATTCCATAGGCTGTCATACTCGGCATTTGTCAAACTTGAAGTCACCCTTCTTCGATTAAATAATCCTGCATAAGAGGATGTGCAAGGCTGTATTCAACGAACCCGTAACCATTCCTTTATTATTAACCTCATGCAGCACTTAAAATTTGACCCGACTTACACACTAAAATGGGTCTTGTTACGCTGCCTCTCATTCCTTGTCAAAGTTTTCAACGCCAGCATGTGACCCATCAATGCAAAGCTCACGACGAGTTGGTTGTTACTGACACATAAGAATTTTTGCAGCATGACCATTGACTTTTTGAGCTACGGGCGCATGAATAAAAAACTTGTGATCCGCCACCCCCGCCCCTTGTCACTCACCAATATATGAGATAGGTCCGCTGTCTTTCCAAAACCTCAGTCCTCACAATCGGCTCAGGTGGTATCAATTTCAACCATTTTTGACAGCATAATCTCCAACTCAATCACTACCAAATACATCTAACAAAGGATTCACTGCCCTCTCATAACAGGGTCAAAAATCAACCCAAACAAAATTTTTAGGGACTACATGTAGAGGGTTCACCCTCCAGCCAAAGTGCAATTTTATGGAATGGTGGAGCGCCCCCTCAGACGACAGGGAAAAGCGGAGGGAGACTTGGTCAAGTTTAAGGGAACCGCTGTCTTCTTTTACAAATCATCGCACCATGAAACGTGGACAATAGTCATTTACTGTTCGCAGATGCTTAGCCCTACCCCCTAAGAAACTTAATCAATAGTTGCAATACAAGAAAAGCATTTTACAGTCGGTCACTTATGAATATTCAGCCCAGAGTGGATTTCCTTTAGAAACAAGAGTTGCTTTGGAAAGGTAGGCAAATTCGGTATCAATAAAGACAGGTCTCCCGGCTACATAAGTAGCCGGGAGCCCTGTCTTTATTGATACCTTTCGTATCAAATGCAATCTACATGAAATATGGAATCAGTTTCATCTAAGAATGGGAAAAAATTCATAAAACTATTAGCAACTTTCAACCGAAAAAAATGCTATGTGTAAAGGGGGGGGGGGGTGGGGGTGTACGACTTGATAATGTAGGCTACGTGCAATAGCGTGTAGTGACCTGAGTTGGAAATTTACAGTAAGATATGATTAACAAAACGAAGCCTAATTAAGAAAAGAAAAAGTGGGATTGAAGGGAAGTCCATAAAAGCTACAAAAAGGAACATATGAAAGAGAAAGCAACTGTAAAAAGTCGACAGTTCCCAAAAATTAAAACCGCAAAACGAGAAAAACACTGTCCAGTCTCCGGGAGGACTTGAACTCACGTACTTAACAGTCAGAGTCGAACGCCATTTTTTTTTCTTTTATTGGTAGGCGAACCCACTGGTTCGAACGCCATACCAACTAAGCCACGACAATGCTGATAAGCCAGCGCACCATAATTAATATTAGTAGTCTATAGTGTTAAGTCGTAATCTCCACAAATTTGACAATACTCCAAAGCTTTTGGGGCGTTGTATTCTCTGTTCCACAGGGAGTCGACCTTGACCCCATCAGGGGCACTACAACGGACCCCTATAGCTAGGTCCTATATCTTCGACGTCGTGAGAACACCCGACGCTCCCGTGACGTCGTTTAGTCATTTGAAACTTGAGACCCGAAAGACAAATTCTTTAATAAGGGCTTGCATGCGGACGAGAGGATTTTTCGGTTAAGAATGTGGCCGGACAACTAAAATAATAAAAACCTCTGAACTAGAAGAATATTTACAGCACCCAAGAAAGAGAGCCCCAAAGCAATAGATAGGACCGAAGGAATGTAAGGACCGAAGCCTGAAGGTGGCTGAAACATCTATTTCAATTTCGGCCTGTCCCACCGAAAATGCCAGCGCGATCCAGCCATCAATGCCACCTCCTCATCCTTCCTCGGAAGGCGGGTTTTGTTAGGGAGAGCTTTTCAAAGAAGAGCTTGGCGAGGCAGTGACTGGCGGAGCAGGGCTTAATAAAGTAGGGAATGTTGAAGGGGATCCAACAGGGAATCATGCAGGCAGGGACACACCCAGCAAGATCTTGATTGTCGTCCCTTCCGTCTTGATCTCATAATTAACAGTCCCTAATGCTCATCTAGAATCTGCTGAATCAATTTCACAGCAAATCCCTGAAGAATTGCGTCATTATGTCTGTCTACACTCATATTTTGACGAGAACTGACAGGGCGGATCCAGGATTTCACAAAACTTCATGAGGGCAAAGTTCGCACCTACTGGAGTCAATGTACGGAGCCTCGATAAGAGGGGGGAGGGTGAAGGGTCTAGGGAAACCTTGAAATTTAGACATAAAAAGCATACATATTGTGCAGCACCTTTGGGACCGTGTCAAAACAAGAAAGTGGTGCCGAAAAAGAGGTGCTGGGGCCGGAAAAGCTCCCCTCTATTTCCGCGCCTGATACCACAGGGTTAAGGAACGTGGCTTTTGCATAGACGTGATGAGAACGTAATTATGTCTGTGTTCGCACGTATTGTTGGCGTCATGACAACTCCATTGCCGTAGTTGGAACTTACCATGAGCTTGTACAGAGCAGTACTTACGTGACTCTTCTGTAACGGAGAGTAAACCTAGCGCCGTCGAGAGGAGGACGTAATGCCAACTGAGTATGCGTACTTGGTGGGTACGGAACCTTGGTGAAGAGGCCACTGGGTTGTTGCTACGTTCTAATCGTGAAAACTAAGTACAGTGTCCACTACCGTCGGCTATGTTACGTCCATGACGTTGTAAGTACTAAGTAGGTCTTTACTGCGTCTTGTTTTGGCTACGTTAGTGCTACGTGAGTTTTGAAGTCCATGTAGCAGAAAAATTGTCTACGGAGACCACGGAGACCACGGAGACCACGGAGACCACGGAGACCACGCTACGTTCATGAAAGTTCCTATCCCGTCCTCAGAGAGTTCTAGGAGTTTCTCCTGCGTTCTGATTGACACAGCAGCAAATCCATTGACCAAGCCTCAGTGTGATGGACTGATGGGGTATTATAAAATGTGATCAATTTTTCCATGTGGTTTTTTGTAGGCAATGAGTTGAAATACAGAATGTGCAAAATTCAAGGCAAATTGACCAATTTTGTGTCATTTTTATTGTATTACTTCGCTTTGTGAAATGCCGTCTTTAATTAGCGATCAGGGCTGGAAGCATGTAACTATCATTCAAACCGTTCTAGCTCAAAATTTCAATAGTCATGGTATGGAAATCTGGAAGTGCCATAAGTGCCCCACTGTGAGCTTTAACGAGAGGTGGCATTTTCAGGCTGAAAACTTCTACAAGGAGCTATAGGGCGGGGAAGTGGCCTGATTAATCAATGGGGCAACAATTGAGTGGTACGCTACTTCAGGCTCGTGATTGCATCATTGCGCATATAAAATCCAGTCGGAAATGTCTCCGTCAGTTGCAATATTTCCTGCTATATTTGCTAAACATTTCATGTTAATGTAGAATAGACATCAGAGAATCAGAAAAGTGTGAGCTCCAAATTTTTTCATGTGCAAGGGGTAGCCAGCAACTTCAAAATGATCGCCATTTTGATCATTTTGGCCATAGGCGTAGTAGGCGGGGGGCTGGGGGCTGCAGCCCCTAACCAAATACTTTTTGAAAATTCGGGCAGTATTTTGAGAATTTTTCGGGCAATGATGTAGCTAAAGGTAATCAATAGTTTAAAAAACTCCCTTGGTAATTATAATAAATCCTGATTTGAATTGCACAGCACCTATATATTCGGGGTTAATCCACCAGTGTGTTTTTTAAAGCTTATACGTATATTATGATTATCAGTGGTGTATTTAGGCAGGTTATTGGGCCATCCCCCCCCCCTCACTGATGCCGATTTTTTTTTCTTTTAGTAGCCTACCTAAAATACGTATATTTTTTAACAAAAATTTCACTTCAGAGGTAGCATATGTTGCACAAGTTTGCATGTAAGGACACCTAGTTTTTCAAAAAGGGGAACATCCCCCCTTTGACCCCTCCCCCAGGCCGGCGATCACACAAAATAAAGCATACCCCCAACCCCATGAGAGAAATCCTGGCTGCGCCACTGATAATTATCATTACTACTGTAACTACTCCCCATAAAAATTATAATCAATATGGAAGGGTAGTAACACGGCAAATGATTGTATGTGATTGGCATGCGGTGTGATAACCGTACCGATGCATGCCGATATGATATGTACATTAACATGTTGAACGCACGTGGGGAAAGCGGAAATTTTTGGTTATATTTTTCGGGCAAGTCGTTACAGCTCCCTCCCCCCCCCCCATTAACTTGGGCTCCTACGCCTATGATTTTGGCTGATTTAGCTCAAGAAAAGCCCTTTTGTTCCAGCATTTGGGGTTTAAACCCTTTTTAGAATTGATATAGTGGTAAACTTAGCAGAGTGTCCCACAACATACTAAATGTTCTCATCAAAATATTGATTGGTTTTCTGAACTGACTTGTCAGTGAAATGTGGACTTTTTTGCTGGAAAACAGCAATTTTGCAATTTTAGCGCCTGGGGCCATTCTCGAGTACCAATTTTCTAAAACTGTGTAACCACACGACCTAATCTTTTGTTATGGATAACCGAATAACTAGGTAATACATGGGGAAAATATGGACTCCCGCATTCAAACCTATAAGAAATGAGCGGTACTGAAAATTCGCAATTTCTTTGTTTTTCGTTGAAAATTTTTGACATCTGGGATCGACAAAATATGGGTTAAGAGGCATTTTGATCACTCATATCCCCATAAGTACCGAATTGGATTCAGACATCTTCATGAAATCTTTAGTTTAGTGCCTCAATGGTATACAGAAAGAATTTTGACTCGCAACTGAGAATGGGTGTCAAATTAAGGAAACCCATACATTGCACTTTCCTTGTTTTACGCACAGTGTGACGCTGAACAAGTAGCGTGGTCACATGAAGTTAATGTGTACAACAAGTTGGTTGTTTAGAGTTTGAAAAACACAACCTTACTTCTTTTAACTTGAACAAAGTTCATAAATTTGTGTTGAGAATAAAGCCAAGCATTACTTTCCTTAACAAAGTAGACTTTGTCCTGTTATCAAAGTCAAGTGAGTTAAAATTGCTATCGCCGACTACGTCTTTCTTCTGTGTAATCGTTCTGGCGTCAAGTAAAGTAATATCGAAGGCGAAAACGTCATCATTTGGCAATTTTGTTTAAAAGACCAAAACTCCAGAGGGATGTTCAAGACGAGCTTGTTGCAAACTACTTGATTTTCACTGTATTTATAACAATTTAGAATGGGAACAACACCATCTCACAGATTAAAAGGGAAGGCCTACATTTACAAAGCTATGTTTGTTACCGGGCAACTTGCCAAGCGTTCACATGAAAAAAATGCGCATCAAAACGTAATGACCACCTTGTCAGATCGGCGATCAAATTCGCCATGTGAATGTAGGCCTACTCGTCATTAATACAAGGATGGGCACTATTAATGAATTGAAGAAAGTGCATCAATTTCTCCCTGCCGTGAGTCCAAATCATAAAAATGGCATCGATAAAACGAAACCAGACTTCTGGTTTAAAAGATGAAGCTGCCAGTAAATCACGCTCCAAAACCCCCATGAAAGTATTTGCATAAGCCGGTGCCATTTTGGTCCCTATAGCAGTTCCCGAAGTTTGAAGGAAAAATTCAGAATTAAATTCAAAAACATTTCTTTTCAACACAATTTCACACATATCACAGATTCCATTGACAGACGCCCTCGGTACATGGCGTTCCGAAAGAAAGGTGCGAAGAGCAGAAATACCATCATTGTGAGGTATACTTGGGTAAAGGGCCACAACATCAATGGTCACCAGGAAAGCGTCATGGGGAATGGGACCAAGCCCACGGACTTTACGAATAAAATCCTCTGTGTCCTTAATATACGAAGGTATGGATGGGATGAACGGTTGAAGGAAATGATCAACAATTTCGGACAAACCTTCTGTCGCCGAACCACAGGCTGAGACTACTGGGCGACCGGGAACTCCAGGTTTATGAACCTTCGGAAGTAGATAAAATCGGGCTGGTCTAGTGTCCGTCCTTATAGCAAATTTAAACATGTCCTCGGTAAGAATATCAGCACGGTACAATTTGCCCGCTAAGGCCGCTATCTCCGACTCAATATCACTTAACACGGCTTCAGAAACACGTTCATACACCAGGGGGTCATCAAGTTGCCGATACCCCTCCATTATGTATAAATCTCTATCCATAACAACAACGGCAGATCCCTTATCAGCCTCACGAATCACAATATCACAATTAGCTTTCAAGTCATTAAGTGCAGCACGTTCATCTACGCTTAAATTGGAAAAAGCACGTTGTTCAGGTGCATTCATGATCTCATTGGTGATAACAGAAACGTAAGCATCTAGAAACTTGTCCCGATTAGGAGGAGGACTCCAGGAAGACTTCTCCCGAAACTTAGCAACACTGTTGTCAAAGGCTTCATCACTTTCTCCATCACTGTAAAAGAATTCTGCAAGCCTCAAATTCCGTTCAAAAGTTGAGATACTCTCCCTGAGAGAGAGGCGATCCACACAGGGGGGCATGGGAGTAAAGTTAAGGCCTTTCGAGAGAAGCCGAAGTTCGTAATCAGAAAGTTGCAATTTCGAAAGATTAATGACATTAAAAAAGTCATCATCACGCAGAGTAACCTGTACCTTGAGCTTGTGTAGGTAACCAGATTGAGGTTCCACATGTTGTTCACCACACTCCCTCGCAACAGCCCTCGAAGGGTTTGTTTGTGTCACAACAGGCTCTGAAGACGTAATAATGACGCCATTCCCAGGGTCGCTCAGAGAGCCGATGGATGTCTCTGGAAGGGTAGATAGTTTAGAAGTGGTGGTAACCCCGCCTCCTGATTGTTCCCGCCGCAGAATAGTGTTAAAGTCCGCATTAGGAGGCACTATGGGGGAGTCACTACTCCTATCTATCGTTCCCGAAAGGGTTCCACTACCCGAAGTACATGACGCTGTGCTGCTGGAAAAGTTCACAAGTCTCTGAGGGAAATCCAAAGGTTCCACAAGTTGCGAACCACTCTTCGACATGGAGCGAGTTACCCGTTTAGTAACTTCGATGGACCGATCTCTAGTAGCCTTAACAGTCTGAGGTACCCTAGCGGGATCTACAAAGGTATAAGCGTCGGACAAATGGGGACCAGTCTCAGATTGATCCCACCAATCTAGAGCATTGACTTTGGGCCTGTTAAGGGACTTTATCCAAGGAGACTTCCTAAATTTCAAAAATTTGACCCGATGCCGATGTTCAATACCCGATTTAAAGGCAGAAATAACATTAGCAACATCCCGCTGAATATTAAGAAACACGGGAACAGACAGCGTATCTATTACATCGTTGGTAACACGTTCCAATTCCTCTTCCGCTTTCCTCAAAGAAAAAGCACTTTCACTAATAGTAATGTTAAGGAGTCCAATAAAGGCTCTACACAGAGTCTCATCCCACGAATCATGAAAAAGTTTCCTGACAGTACCAAGAGCAGGTTGCTTCGAAACTTGAAAACCATAGGGAATAATACGAAGATCTCTACATTTAGATAGAAAATCAATCCTGCACACAATCCGCGTTTTCCTTTTCTCCGCATTAAGAAGCATGTAAAAGTGTCTTAACTTCATGGTAAACTGATGCACAAAATATAAAAGTAAACGTAATAGGCATCACAACAGGACACAAAGTATATACCAGAGAAGAAGTCCAGTGCAGTAATGAAACGTTTATTCACAAATTTTCGGACGACAAAGCGTCCTTCTTCAGGTCAAGTACTAGTTTACAATAAAACCAAGACCACTACACAAGCATTTAAAAACGGAGAAAATAAACACAGAGAAGAACGAAAGCTCAAGTACACGAGAAGTTAAAAGCTAATCCTAAAAGACACAATACCAGACAAAGCAAACCAAGAATACTCAAAAGAACACCTAAGCACTTAAGACCTGGATAAAAAAGCCTAGAATACCAAAACGCAGGAGACAAGAATAAAAACTAAGAAGGCGCCTGGGAACCCAGCAAAAGATAAAAACCTAAGGGAGGCCAAAAGAAAAAAGGGAGAAAAAGGAAAGAAACAGAATTAAAAAATATATAAAAAAAATAAAAAAAAGGGGGGGGGGGGAACTAGATATTAAAATAGCAAGAAAAAGTAAAAGAAAAAAAAAAGAAACAAAAGCAAAATAGAATTTTTTTAAAATTTTACTAGCTACTAGTTGCCACCCAAACCATACTAAACGCAGTATTCCTTACAGTCAGGCCTTACGGATTTTAAGAATTTGCTCTAGTATTGAGACAGCTCGTGAAAGGTGTCGTCAATTGAGTGACTACCTTGTAAGGCGGGGCTATAATAGGAGGAGGGTTCAACAACAAGTGGACCGGGCCTTTGAAAATTTCACTACCCCTATGACCCCTAAAATTTCTAAAGGAAAGCCTTTGTTTTTCACCGTTCAGTACCATCCCGCTTTACCTGACATTAAGGGGATTCTCACCAAGTTTTTACCTCTCCTGCATCAGTCGGATAGATTGAAGTTAGCTGTCCCTGCTGCCCCAGTTATGAGTTTTAGCCAGCCTCCCAATCTTAAAAGGTCCCTATGTCGGGCTCAACTTTTGGACCCTAGCAGGATAGGATTTTCTGCAATCAATGATTTTCCGCTAATAGGATTTTCTGCAACTTGTTTGTCCCGTGCTTTGCTTACAGCTTATTCCAGTTTTTCTCTTCGGATACCTAGGCTGTTTTGTTTGTTTTCTTTTCTATGGCATTTAGTTTTTTGAATCATCTGTGTTGTATCTGCCTTAAATCTTTAAATGCTCATTCAACCGGTAGATGTTATAATTGCTTAAATGAAGTCAGATTTCACATGGGTTGTAGTTTACTGGTTGGCTATATTAAGTGTGCATTATGTTCTCCTCATTACACTGCATTTCATAGTCCCGATTTCCTTGATAATAATTATTTCTCCGACATTGATCCTGATTCTAACCTTTATAAATCCATTGTATATTCCACTTGCAAATACTATAGCTACGATTTCTTTGAAAACTATACCTTTGCAATCCTGGAACAGTAACCTCAGTCTCTATCATGTTAATGCCAGATCTTTGAACCAGAACTTCAATAGCTTAGTGACGTCATTGTCTCCGGTGAATAAAACTTTTTCTGTAATAGGGATAACTGAAACATGGTTGACTACTTCTGATACTATACTCAGTCCCTTTCATATTGAGGGGTATTCACTTGAACATAGGTCTAGGGTTGGTCGTGGTGGTGGTGTTGCTATGTATATTAATTCCCTTTTAAATTATAAAATGAGAAGTGATCTGAGTGTTTTTATGGAGGGAACTTTTGAGTCTATTTTCGCTGAAATTTCCTCTCCTGGCATTCATGTTTTAGTTGGAGTTGTGTATTTACCCAAGGGTGTTAATGATATGGTCATTGGTATGATGGATTCTACTCTCAGCTTATTAAGCAAATCGAAATTGAGTTGTTTTGTTATGGGTGATTTCAACTGTAATATTTTAGACAAGGATGATCCAACTGTTTTGAGTTTTTGTAACCTTGCAAGCTCGTATACTTTTAGACCTCTACATACTCTTCCTACCAGGGTAACTGATACTAGTGCTACTACTCTGGATGTAGTATTTTCTAATTCAACTCTCATTTCCCATACTTCTGGTATTCTCATCGACGATATATCCGATCACTTCCCTATTTTTACCATAACTGATATTAAATTACCAACTGCTACTAAGTACTCTGACACTGTCACTAGTAGGAAAATTACTGCTGATAAGCTTGAGAACTTTCGAATTATGCTCGATGGTGAGAACTGGTTAAATGTCTTCAACTGTAATAATGCCAATGATGCCTACAATAATTTCATTCATACTTTTAGTATTCACTTCAATAAGTGTTTTCCTCTGGTAAGTCGTAACAAGAGTAATGGTAATTTTAGGCAGGCTTGGATGACCACAGGTATCCTCAATTCATGCAATACGAAAAAGAAATTGTATAAAAAATATTTGCGAAAGCGATCCGATGATACCCTTACTGCTTATAAAGCATTTCGCAATCGCCTTACAAACGTAATTAGATATGCAAAACATACCTTCTACATGAATTCCTTTAAGGATTGTAAAGGGGATATTAAGAAGACCTGGGGATGTATTAATTCTATCATTAAGGGGAAAACCTCTAGTAGTAAAATTGAGTATATTCTGCACAACAGTAATCATATTTCTAACTCAAATGATATCGCCTGTACTTTTAATGATTTTTCCACAAATATTGGTCCTGCCACACAGCAGAAAATTCCCAGTGTTAGTGCTATCACTTACAGAAATTTTCTTCACTCCCCAGTAGGTGATACTCTGTTTCTGAACCCAACTAATAATGAGGAATTATTAACTGTTATTATGTCATTAAAAAATTCTGCTGCTGGACATGATGAAATCCCCCCTAATGTTGTCAAATATGTTGCTCTTTCTCTCTCTGATGTCTTAGTTTTCATTTGTAATTTATCCTTCAGCAGTGGCATTGTACCAAATTTATTGAAGAAAGCACGTGTTGTGCCAATTTACAAAAGTGGAGACAAAGAGCGTGTCAGTAACTATAGACCAATATCCATACTCCCATGTTTTTCCAAAATTCTGGAGAAAATTATGTTTTCTCGTGTCTATAGCTTTTTAAATAAGTATAAAGTTTTGTATGATTATCAATTTGGTTTCCTTCCTGGAAGATCGACTGCTCACGCCTTACTTCATTTTACCGACTTATTAACTTGTGCATTTGAAAAGAACCATTTTGTATCAGGGACGTTCCTTGACTTATCAAAAGCTTTTGATACCCTACATCATGACATTCTCCTCAGTAAACTTGATCACTATGGCATTCGAGGTCCCGCCTTAACCTGGTTCAAGAGTTATCTCTCAGATCGTTCCCAATCTGTAACTCTTAATAATGTTTCCTCTCCCACGCGGCCTATATCTTGTGGTGTCCCCCAAGGCTCTATTCTTGGCCCTCTTCTTTTTATAATTTACATAAATGATCTCCACAACGCTAGTAAGCTTTTCCATGTCATCCTGTATGCTGATGATACCAATCTTTTTTACTCCCACCGCAACTTGGATTCGCTTCTTAACACTGTACAAAATGAGTTCAGCAAAATACACACCTGGTTCTGTGTAAATAAACTCTCTCTCAATGTAAATAAAACTTCTTCAGTTGTCTTCAGGTCCCCCAATAAGAGCATTGATCCAACTATCACTAGTATTAATTTCAATGGTACCCTTAATCCTCTATCCAGTACTGCTAAATTCCTTGGTATTTACATTGACAAGAACTTATCTTGGAGAGACCATATCCAGTACGTTTGAAATAAGGTTTCGTGTGCCATTGGTATATTAAATCGTCTTCGTGGTCTTTTACCAAGAAATATTCTTATCACACTCTATAATGTACTCATTTTCCCATATCTGAATTATTGTAATGTTGTGTGGGATGGTACTTACCCCACTAGGCTTTTGTCACTTCATATCCTTCAGAAAAGAGCAATTCGAATTATTTTTAATAAGGATGCAAACTATCATACTTATGAACTCTTTAGAGAAATGAAGACTTTATCAATATTTGATGTAAATCGTTTTAATATCAGTATATTTATGTATAACTGGATCTGTGGTAATCTACCATCTATCTTTAACAACCTATTTACTCTGTCTTGCAATATCCACGACCATTCCACCCGTGCGTCTCGTATTAATTTTTCCCTTCCATTTTGTCGTTTAACTGCCTCTCAGCATAGCATCTGTTTTTTAGGGCCCAAAACTTGGAATAACTTACCTGAAAGACTTCGTAGTAGCTCCAGTAGTGTAAGTACTTTCAAAAAATCTCTTAAAGATCACTTAATGCAAATTTAAATGCGAACTAAGGCTTAATTATATTTTATTTCCATCTAAGTGTCTTTGCTTTGTTTAGTGTTATTCTATATCTTTCTGAATCTCGTAAGCTTTTTCACTCCACTATATAAGTAATCGTGTACCTGTTTTGTTTTGTTTTTGTCAAGGGGTAACTCATTCCCACAAGCAGCCGTTGCTTTTTTTTGAGTTGTCCCCAGTCTATTTACTTTTACTTTTAACGAAATTGTACACTGTATCCACTGATAAAAAAGACTGAAATAAATGTCAAATGAAATGAAAATGAAATGAGTTGATTTGAACATGGCCGTTGATCCTTGCCGTTGTTGTGCCAAAAACAGGTGTCAGATTTGTGGTTTGCTTGTGTGCTCTGATGTTGTTATGAGTAATTCCTCTGGTAAGAATTTTAAATGTAAGAACTCTTCTTCTACTTGTGACTCTCTCTGGGTTATCTATGTTATTTCATGTCCTGTCTGTCAGTTGCAATACGTGGGTAGATCTAATAATTTTCGTTTAAGGATTAATGGGCACAAGAGTGATTTTAGACTTTATAGGGCTGGTACTTCAAACAAATTAGACTCAAAAATTCTTTATGACCATCTTATTTTTCATAATTGTGAGTCATTTAAGGTTCAAATTGTTGATCGTATTTTCAAAGTTGATCGTGACAAAGGGGCATTGGAAAAACTGTTAACTGCTAAAGAAAGGGAATGGATCTGGAAACTGGACACTGTAACACCTAAGGGACTTAATATGGATGATGGTTTTTACTGCCAGAATAAGCATTTTAGGATAGTTCGTTAAGTTGTGTTTTTATTTGCTGTTTTTTATTTTTTCTTGCCTTTAATTTTTCATCCTTTTTTGTCGTTAGGTTTTACTTCTTTTTTGATTTGTTTTTCTTTTTATTTTGCTTTTGTTTCTTTTTTTTCCTTTTACTTTTACTTGCTATTTTAATATCTAGTTCCCCCCTTTTTTATTTTTTTATATATTTTTTAATTCTGTTTCTTTCCTTTTTCTCCCTTTTTTCTTTTGGCCTCCCTTAGGTTTTTATCTTTTGCTGGGTTCCCAGGCGCCTTCTTAGTTTTTATTCTTGTCTCCTGCGTTTTGGTATTCTAGGCTTTTTTATCCAGGTCTTAAGTGCTTAGGTGTTCTTTTGAGTATTCTTGGTTTGCTTTGTCTGGTATTGTGTCTTTTAGGATTAGCTTTTAACTTCTCGTGTACTTGAGCTTTCGTTCTTCTCTGTGTTTATTTTCTCCGTTTTTAAATGCTTGTGTAGTGGTCTTGGTTTTATTGTAAACTAGTACTTGACCTGAAGAAGGACGCTTTGTCGTCCGAAAATTTGTGAATAAACGTCTCATTACTGCACTGGACTTCTTCTCTGGTATATACTTTGTGTCCTGTTGTGATGCCTATTACGTTTACTTTTATATATATATATATATATCCAGGATACACTCTTAACTCGAACATGTATTATCCATGTTAATGGCGTATTTAATACCTCTTACGACTCCAAAAAGTTTTGAAATGTAGCCTTTCGGTCGAGAGCAGCAGTCGTGACTTTAACATAACGTTAAATCTGATATTAATCCAGACAAGGTGCCAGGAGGGGGAGGCAGGGAGCCTTTCCCCCTCCCCCACCCATCCCCCTCCCCTTCCCCCTCGTGGGGAACATTTACTGGTAAGATAGGTACGTAATCCCGACATGTTTGCGCTCCCACCCGGCAGGGAGGGGAGATCTATCAATAAAAAAAAAATCCAATTTTCAAATTCAGTTTTCAGTGCCACTTGTGACAAGGGCTGAGGTGGGAAAATTTGGCATTTCACACACCCGACATGGCGACCTTCCAAGACATCCCGCTTAAATCACAAATTTCTCACTTCAGTTTCTCTTTTGCTATGTGTATGTCGGGAGTATGTCAGAAATTTACTGCATCTCCATGCACTAGAATGCAGTAACTCGCATTATATAACAAAAATATTTACCTACGTCCTACATGAAAGGGATAACCGCAGCCTAAGGGGAGACATTGGTATTTCAACCTCTATTTGAAAGTATGAGCTTTAGGCGAAAATGTTACAGCGGCCTAACGGTTGAAGGCGCCGACGGGGTATGAAGCGCTTCATGTGAGGCGGTTTTTTTTTCCTAGAACCCATCTTAGGACCCCTGATGGAGTTTATAGGTGACAATCACGAAGTCCCTGGCGTATTTTCAAAGTTGTGGGCTGTTAAAAAATGAATTTAACTTCCTTTTTCTTCAAATGTTATTTGATGGGGGAGAGCACTGAACAAACCACAAAATTAATTTGACCATTATGTTTTTGTTTCTATAACATGTTACGTCAGAGTCTCAGAATAAAGGTCGGTCGATTTCATAACGCACTAAGCTTAAAGGGCAAGAGCAGTCCCCCCAAACTTATTTTGAAACAACAGCTAATTTTCACTAATTTCTTCTTATTACTCTTTCAAGTACCTTTCATGATAATTTAGGACTTTAATATTGCATATCCAAGGTAAACCAATGAGTTACTCCCCATAAATTTTAGAATTCTGTGAGAAAAATATTGTGACATGATTCTCAAGAGCCATTCATGAAACAGGATAGACTACTAGACTAATTCATATTGGGATGACTGCATTTTACCTTTAAGTAATGTATGATGGTAGAGGTTTTGTAATAATTCCACTCAACCTTTCCTACATGAACGTAAAGGAAGTAAAAACGAGCAAAGGGCTCCCAAACTGAAAACTTATTCAAGACATTTAAATATTGTTTTACTCCCTGTAAACATCACAAAAGTTATCCAGTAGCTTCATAGTTTTCATTATCATAATAAACAGTTCCGGAGATTCCCCCTTTTGGGAGAATCTGTAGTTTCCCCCGATCGGGAGAAAAATTGGCCATGGGCTCCGCTTCTTTGTCTATTTTACCCAGAATCTCTGGCGTTCTGCGTGCACATTTTCAGTGGCGTATGCTTTTTGGAAACCCTTGCAAAGTTTATCGGTCTATTTGTAATGGAAATAAATGCATATTCGGTAGGTTTGTTGTCATAGCTATCGAAAAGCTACTTCCTAAACGGTGGTTCACCCATGCTGTTTTTGAGAACAACGCAAGTTCTTGAGTGGTCTTCGTTTTTGCTAAACCTTGTCTATATAAGGCTAGCAGGCTCATACTTTGTGTTGCGTTAATTTTCTTTATAGATTCGGGAGAAAAATGGTTTTCTCCTAATGGGAGAGGCTCCTGGACTGATGAATTGGTGGCCAAAATCATGCATTCTTCCCACCCCCTTTTTGATTTAAGGGTACGGCCCTTGACCCCATGATTTGCGCCCCTGATTCCCACGCCCTGTATAGCACAGGGAATCGCAGACCTGAACACAAAGTTGTCACTTAAGTTCCGTGTCAAACATGCCTTGGTAGTCCTTAAAGGAGGAAATTCCAGGGGTGGTGCCGGTAATTGCCCAACGAAAGCCAAGGTATCCGAGGATGGTTGAACTGAGATGGCGTCGGAGGGTCGTGGCTAGAGAGAACACTTATATACAATATCATTCAGTATCATCAACCTACAAATTCGGCACAACGTACATCTTGCTGCACCGAGTGGTAGAATTCATTTAGTATCAACTTTTTCTTGGCTGAAAAAGGGTCCTATGTTTTGCATACAGGGCGGAGTGTGCCGACTTATTTAACGACCCTTGGTAAAATATACCTTAAATGATTCAAAACAAGATCCATTTTGGACGGCTGACCTCTGTCTGACATAATGCGTTGTATCGTGTCCACTTATTTACCCGAGGAATGCTGTTTACTCTACGAATGTTAGACCCTTAACAGTTTGCTTACAAGTCCAGCCGTAGTTGTGAAGATGCCATCCTTTTACTCCTTCAGTTCCTATATTCACATTTGGAGCACCATGGCAATTCTGCACGTGTTATGTTCTTCGACTTCTCATCTGCCTTCAATACTATTCAACCACATAATCTTGCCACAAAGCTTATAGGCATGGGTATCCCACATGGATTTATTCACTGGATTGTTAATTTATCTTGCAAATAGAACCCAATTTGTTAATCTCAGTCCCACGTGCCGTTCCGATACAATTTCCTCTAACACCGAAGCTCCTCAGGGCACAGTCTTAGCCCCATTCCTTTTTACCTTGTACACGTCTGACTGCAGATCCCAGGAGGGGATATGCCCCATCATTAAGTTTACCGATGATACAGCCCTGGCTGGGCTCATCCATGGTGATGATGAGGCATATCTCTGCCAGCTTCAGTCATTCGTGGAATACTGTGACAGTAACTTCCTTCAACTGAATATATCTAAAACGAAGGAGATGATAATAATTTTCGTCGTTCTGTCGTTGAACCTCCTCCAGTCACTATCAAAGCCCAGGAAGTTGAGAGGGTTTCTTCTTACAAGTACCTAGGTGTCCACCTGAATAATACATTAACTTGGGGGGGGGGGGATCATGTGGATGTCCTAATCAAGAGGTTGAATACCAGGTTGTATTGCCTCAGGAAGTTAGTTAATTTCAGCGTTCGTTCAAGTATAATGGAATTATTCTACAATGCTACTATATGTGGAGTCTGGGGGTACTGTCTTATATGTTGGGGTGGGAATGTTACTAGAACCGAGAGGGACCGCATTGATCACGTAATTAGGAAAGCTTGTAGAGTCATTGGAGGTCATCAGCCTTCGGTTGACTCTGTGTATCAATGCCTACTCCAAACCAAACTGGAATGATAAGAGCCATCCCCTCCATTGTTATCTCCACGACAATGTTATCAATAGAGGTATTGGCAGGCTGAGACTACCATATCTGAGAACTAATCGCTTTCGCAACTCATTCATCCCACGTGCAATCAATCGTTACAATGACAACTTGAACCGCTAGGCTGATGCTTTCGTTCTTTTATGTTACCGTCTTTGATGTTTTATCATCTATTCTTATCTTTCCATCTGTATATATTTATATTGCTTTATTTTGTATTGTTCTGAACTTTTACGTGCGAGATCTTAATTTCCTTCATTGGAGTACTAAAGTTTTTCTTACTCTTACTCTTACTCGAATGGAGGGTGCACTCGTTTGCGACATGAAACTAATCTATATGAACGAAAGCGTGCCCCCTAAGGTAAATCCTGGTGCCATCCCTGTCTCAGACACCTAATATAAAGGTTACCGATTACCTTACACGGAAGTTTTGTTACACAACAGTCAACAGGTCGAGATCGCATTTCCATGACAAGCATGACTGTAAGATTGTCAATATATATATATATATATATATATATATATATATATATATATATATATATATATATATATATATATATATATATATATATATATATATATATATATATATATATATATATATATATGTGTGTGTGTGTGTGTGTGTGTGTATGCATGTATAGTAAAACAGGAAAGTTCCACGTATACTCCGAGGTAAAAATAACATAAAGAAAGGAATGCAATAATGAGCATAATTGGTTGATTTTAGGAGTATGAAAGATACAAATGTATATCGAAATTTTCGGTCCCCTCGGACCTTCGTCAGCAATATATATATATATATATATATATATATATATATATATATATATATGACCCAAATATGCACTTTGGATGATATATGTTTTGCACTTTTGTGTACAATCGTCGTTGCAAGGGTTTCTTCCGCTTTTGTGGAATCTCCGGGTTGGATGGAATAGAGTTAAACGAGTAAGTGATTAACTTTCAGTTTCTACAAGATTGTGCACTTAACCTTTATACAGCACATACATGATGTGGTAAGTTCAATCAGGAAGTTTGAAACTCCAAACGGTTTGTTCGAAACTGCTTAGACGGGCACATGATTAACGAACGCCTACAGCTACCGATTACTGGGCTGCAGTGTTAACCTTCATTAAGACATGCTGATTGGTAAATTTTGACGTCAGCGCTTAGTTTAGACAGAACAGTGACGTCCAATTAAAATAAAATTTTCTTATTTCTTTCCGCATGGTGAGAAGGTTCACTATTCTGAAAAAGATGCAGCCTTACGCAGTTCGCCAACTAACAGTGAATCTGTTGTAGAGGTAAGAAGTAATTATCCTTTAATAAAATATCTGAAATTATCGCGATTTCTATATGAGAAAGTAGATTGAATTCACTTTGTGCTTAGACCTTTTGATGTCATGGAATGAGGTTGAGGGGATTTGCCGGTAGCAGGCACGAAATTCGCTCATCAATTTAATTGTAGTGCTATCGTAAATTTGAAATTGAAAAGATGTGGGAGATGGGAGCGAGTGGGTAAGGCCGGAGAAATTTCACTGTTTATGCTACACATGCAAGGTTTAATGTTACCTGAACTAAAGTTAAGTTTGATCCATTATTAAAGTAAGCTGCTAAGTTCGTCCCTCGGTTAGACTGATGCTGACCAGTGTCTGGCAGTCCGGAATTACCCAACTCTTGTGTCCAATGCTTACCTTCATAGCAGGTGTCGAATATGTACTCTTCTTTTGACGTAGGCTACATACTCTAACACCTGCGAACAATAACAGAGATCATCCAATTTCTTATCTCTCGACTGTTGATTTGATTGGTTTCAATATACGAATATTCATATTGCACGACAAAGATTCGGCTGTAACGTTCACTTTTACACAGTAAGTCAATGGACTTCATTGTGTGAGCTTCAAGCGGGAGAAATCACACATTAAAACCCAATTGACGTTGGTCGTCTGAACAGGGAGGTGATCTGAAACAGCATGGTAATCAGACTTGCTTTAGTCGATTTTTCTTTGAGTATTTATAATTTGTGTTTGTGATCGTATATATGAATAGTTAATAGCGTACAGTTTTTACGCAGTTTTACTAAGAATTCTTGCGAAAGTTCGGAGACGTTGGTATTACGAGTGCAGCCAATATGGGTGCAGGAGTAATACACGTTCGCCAAATGGGCAAGTTCAGTGCAGGCTAGTAAGTTACAGGATATCGTTTTTATATCAGTTAGGCTGCCATTCTATGTTAGCTATGAAGTAATTGATCTTGCAGGGTACCAAGTGATTCCTTACTGTGTGAAGACAAATGTGTCAATGTTGCAAATGTGTGAAGGAGGAAGCTAGATTCCTAGCCTAAAAAATATTAACCTTTCACGCGTATGAGTGTACACAATGTACGGTACCACAAAACAGAAGTGAACCGTTTCAGTAAAAGTTAGACCATATGGCCTTTGCTCAAGATACAATGTTCTGAACCATCCCAGCTGTAGAAAACTTTTCCATTCAAGGGTCCAACTTGGTATTTTTTGTTGTATCCTGGGATGGAATCCTTGGAAAACTAACAGGTGCGGAACCAGAAGGAATTGGGCCGGGGTGGACTCTATCCCCACCCCGAATAGAAATTTCCAGTCAACTCTTGGATTTACTTCAAAATTTGCAAACACTGAAACTGTTAGCATTCAGGCATCTTGAATGGGAATGGTAAAAAAAAACTCAATGTTACCTCCCAAGTAGACAACACCCCGTTCCCTTGGAATGGAAAAATGTCACTATCGTTCAATAAGCTGGTTATTACGGCTCTGGCGTAAGAACGTAAGTCTTCGGAATTTGAAATTCAAAGTTTCTTATTTAGCGGTACGGATGTTTGATACATTTCCAGAGCATTCTTTCGATGCAAATGTTTTGTGTATCGTAGTTGACGAAACACTTATTCGTGCGGAACTGAGATTCGATACTGGCCGTTTCTTCTGCCAACTGTCGGTGGAATATAAGGGGGGACATTTATTAAAAAAGGCTTACAAGGTAGGTGAGGGAATGGGGCCACCCATTCGGGCCGAAATGTGCTATTTTAGGGCAAATTATATGCTATTTTGCGGGCATACGGGGATAAAATTTCTGACAGAAGTGCTACCCCCCCCCCAAAAAAAAAGATAAATAAATGTTTATTAAGTGGACAATTTAGCTTAATTATGAATGTTTGTGCTACCTTGTCTATTATGCCACTGGTGAGAGGGTGGTTGCAGTAATGGTATTTTGGAGAGGGCACGATAGCCGTCATCATTACCAGCGTTAAAAGGGGTACCTTGTGTGCGGTCCAGTGCGTAAGCCCCAAAGCCCGATGTGCTTGGTGACTTTTGGATTTGGCAATTTTAACTGTACAACCCATCATAAATTTTAACGCAGTGTTAAATCACTGTGGAGACTAAACACCAAGACAGCAATCGCTTCCGTGAAGCTGGTCGACGTTGACTACACCCATTCCAAGAAGTCACCTCTGATAGGGGGAGGGGAGGGGTGTATAAGTGCAAATCCTCCAAAAAGTTTTATGATATTTCGGACAGTCAATACATAAAATTTACATAAGCCTAGGATGCCATTTGCAGATTCAAGATTTCTCAAAAGAGGAGCATGCCTATCCGTTCATAGCAGCCATAATCTGTAGTGCGTCATATAAAGAAAACATCGATATTTATAGAAATGACGTTTATAAATTTATAAACGAACCGGGCAGTTGCCAATAGACGAACTACGTGTTAGCAGTTATCTAGGTCAGTGGCATATATTTGAGTCCCTTTGAACGAAACTTTTATTCATCTATTCAATTGAGTAATGTATATTGTCAAAGCATTGTTTAAACAGTGGCACCAAATACTGCACAGCAAAGCCAGCGTTCGCGGTTCGGTGGTGGATGTGAACGAGTGAAATTATCACAGTGAAGTTTTATAAATACAGGACCTTTTTACGACGTTGCAGGATGCAAACAGAGATGGCAGAATGAATTTTCAGTAGGCTTTTTGCAATTTATAGGCTCACGCCACTATAGTGGGACAATCATACATGAAGTTCCCTATGCAACCAGGGGCGGATCTAGGATTTTTCGTTAGGGGGGGGGGGGCGCTCATCTGCCCGAACGTCGATCATCTGCCCGAACGAATATCCTAAGAGTATTTATTGACTAGAGTCCAAGGTCAAAATGGCGGAACGTCCGACCATGGAGGCCACAGAAGGTACGAATTTGCAGTGTCTCGACCAACCAGTCGTTTCTTCCTTGCGTGTACTTTCCGTCTAAAGTCGCGGTCACACTACAAAGAATTCGGATCGGATTCCGATCCAATTTTTGTGAGTTTTTATTAAAGTCTTCTCCATCTCTGGTCAGAAAAAGCCCCAAATTTGCCAACCAGTGTAAATATATGATTTGCATCAGAGGTTTATGAAAATAAAATGTTAACTAATTTTTCTGTGACGTCACACCGACAAACAGCTTTTATCGGACACGCGTAATCCGATAAAAGCTGTCTGTCGATGTGACGTCACGAAATAATTCGTATAAATTTAATTTTCGTAGTCCTGCGATAAAAATCATATAATTACACAGGTTGGAAAATTTTGGGTTCTTTCCGACCCGAAATGGAGAAGATTTTAATAAAAACTCACAAAAATCGGATCGGAATCCGATCCGAATTCGTTGTAGTGTGACCGCGGCTTAACACTTTGCTATTTATAGGGCTTGCCTGCGTATGTGGTGCACACCGTATCGCGTCTCATAGTCATACAGAAATAAAGGGCATTTTTTAAATACAGGACAAGTACTTTTAATAGTGCGCGCTCAAACGTTATCAGGTTATCTGCAACGGGTCGACGCTCTGTACATAGCCGGTTATGTGCAGCGCACCGACGCGCTGTACATAGCCGGTTATGTGTGGCGTGTCGACGCGCTGTACATAGCCGGGTAACGTGTGTGCATGCACGCGTGAGCGTCCTGAAAACCAAAATACGCGTGACTATGAAAGCCGAAGTACGCGCTCACGAGCGCCTTCTGTTTTGCTGGTTGTAGCCTACATACAAGTTATAGGAAAAGTTGCGTTCGCGTTCAAATATGCTGTGCGTATATTTTGATCTTACAAGCAAACACAGTATAGCGCCGTAAGGCGCAAGACCGGTTACTCACACGAAAGTGCACACAAATTTTTGTAGTATGCAATGGAGCAGAGCGTCCGCCATTTTAGTAAGCAGCTTTGATGCATCGTATGGAACGCGAAAAACGCCGCGTGTTGTAAATGCGTTGACCTGACGTTCATAAAATCAATATCTCGATAACCAACGATGCAACGTCAATGGGAGTTTCACTGTTGGGTTTGGTACTTTCATTTAGTGTTAGACTTTTCTTTTAAATACTAGTTCAAAGAATAGTCCAACACTAAATGAAAACTACATATATTATAGGCCATGGGCTAGAGGCACCTCAAGGCACCCCAACCCGCAATTCTTCGACCTATTATTTTTTTGGAAACCTTACGGTCCCCTGAACGCCGAATCAAGTGGTAACAGTAAATATTTTGGGTCCCTTTTATTCAAAATTACTGCCAAAAACAAAATGGTGGCAAAACTTATGAATATTTTGTATTAAAATATATTAAAACTAAATATTCCTAAAAATATTTTTGAGGAATCGACTGTTAAAATTTGGTAATATTTTATGACAAAAATCCCAAAATTAATTTTTGAGACTGTTTAGGTGAGATGTAGGTAAACCAAGATGGCGGAAATTCTGAAATGGTTGTCCATGTAATTATCATAATATATTGAAATAATATGAAAAATATTCATGAAAAATATGTTGGACACACCGACTCTTAAAATATGGTCATGGCTCATGCCAAATAATCAAATATTTTTTAGAACATTTTTGTTGGAATTCAGGTCAACCAAGATGGCGGAAAAAGCAAAATGGCCGCTTATGGTATAGTAACAATGTAGCATAAATGTAAAGAAAATGTTTTGAAAAATACGTTCAAATTATTTGGCACAAAATATGGCCAAATATGAAGAGCAACTGTCACAAATATAATTTTAAGGATGATTTCCCCTATTATTGTGATATATAGAAATTTTAACATTAGAGGTCATTTTGCTATATCCGCCATCTTGGTTGACTCAGATCCTAAATAAATGTTCAGAAAAACTTTTTGCATATTTACAACAGGAAATGGACACAGGTTAACTTTTCCTGTGTTCAAAAGTATTTTTAATGAATATTTTTACAATTATTATGTTACATTGACATAATTATTTTTGGCCGCCATTTTGCTTTTTCGCCATCTTGGTTGACCTGAATTTCCCAAAATAAATTTTGAAAAATAATTTTAGAATTATTTGTCGTAAAATCTAGCCAGATATTAAGGGCAACTGTGTCGAAAGTATTTTTAATGATTATTTCTCATATTATTTTTATACATTTTGATTGTTCTATTGGAGGCCATTTTGTTGTTTCCACCATCTTGGTTAATACGGAGTCCTGCATAAAGTATCACAAATCATGCTTTGAATTTTATGTACAATCTGCTATAAAGATAGTTGGGGTTTTTAATGGAAATATATTTTTAATGATTATTTTCTGAGATTTTGTTGCACTTTTTTAATTTTCTTATTTTTTGTGGGTTATTTTTACTGTATTGTTTTTTACTTCTTCGGTGCGTTTCCGCCATATTGGTTGGCAATTACTTTTGTGTCAAGGATTTTAAAGTTCAAGCATAATTTTAAAATATTAATTTACATCATTATGATTGAGGACTGTAGAAATTTGCAATGTGTTTGCACAATTATTGAAAATTTTTCATTCAGTTTGGCGGCCATTTGGTTTTTCCGCCATCTTGGTTAACCGAAACCTCACCAAAACAGTGTCAAAAATTAATTTTTGTCATAAAATATGACCAAGTTTTAACATTCGATGCCTTAAAAATATTTTTTAGGGATATTTACTTTATTATTATCTAATACAAAATATAATTTTTGCCGCCATTTTTGGGAGCCATTTTGAATGAGTAAAACCGAAAGTGTTTGCTGTTACTTCTTGATTTCGTATTCAGGGTACCCTAAGGTTTCCAAAAAATATTGGGTCAAAGATTTGTGTGGGGGGAGGGTGCCCGTGAGGTGCCTCTGGCCCATGGCCTGCTCCTATTATGGAGCAAATTTCCACTACCAGTAGCTGAAAACCGCACATGAATCCGTTCGGTAGTTTTGGAGTTGTCTCCCTTTGATTAGTTATCAACGTACCAAATAAACAATGTTTAGCATCAACTCTATGACATCACGGTTAAACTTTCGTCAACAATAGCTTATGTTTTTCATTATTGGGTGACTAATTTTACTTCCATTTTTTGCAATTTTGAACAACTTAACCAATTAGTCGTCTATGACTTACTCGTACACACTGTCTCGGTACGTTATGTACATATCAACGTTTCGGCGTTTGCTTACTAAAATGGCGGGTACTTCGCCCCATGACGTACTACGGTTTTAGAGGCAGAGTAACCGGTCTTGCGCCTAACGGCGCTATAGTGTCTTTGCTTACAAGCTTGTCAGCTCAGTCACAGTCAGTGTGAAATTCTGTGCGTTTGGCGTTTTAGATCTTTGGCCTAGGATTTGTAGTTAAGGAGACACGCAAAGGTAAGTGTCTATTATCTGTCTAGTCCAGGGTATCTATGTAAGACGACTAAAGCTTTCATTCGTTATCGTCGCCTAGGGTTTCGTAGTGAATATTGTTGCTAAGGTAACTTCTTGTTACTTTAGTGTTACATTAGCGCTGTACGCGTTAGTAATGTGTCAAACGTAGACAGAAGTTGACGTTAAGGAATGCACAGTCTATGCGTAAGCAAGGCGGCTCAGAAGGCAACTTAGTATCTCTTACCTTCGCTTTGCGGCTCTGAAAGTTGAAAATAAATCCCAGATATTGGCGGCATGCCACTTATTTGTAGCGCCAACTCTTACATAATCGAACTAAAGGTAAAATAGCGTTCCTACAACAATAAAATTACTGTTGTAAGTTAACTCTTCGGGAATTGCGAGGAAGAATATACCTCTTCTTAAGTTACGAAAAGCACCAAAAAGTTGTCGCCATGTTTCGCCCACTAACTGCGCACAACGCGACGACTGACCATCGGAGACTAAACCATTTTGTACCTTGCTCTTGCTTTCAAATCGGCCGAAATTTTGTACAGGGCATGTATTAGACCTTGGCCTCTAGTCGATAAATACTCTTAGCGAATATCTAAGCGGAGCGCCACCATCAGTTGGCGCTGAGCGTACAGAAAATTTTGAAAAATCGCGACCCCTCAGATAGCCGGAAATGGCATTTCCCAGGCTTGTAAGTAGAACCTAAGCAGTCGTTACTTTGAGCTTTTGTTTGCCAAAAAAATGTTCCCTTCAATTAAAAGTGAGAAAATTGCAAAAACTTGCTTCATGAACTAAACCAAAATTTACTTGATCTTGATTTAAGCTAAGATCACTCTTAAAACACTTTTGATGAAATATCTTTCCAAAAATATGTCGTAATGTTATAGGTCCGGAAAAAGTGGTCTAAAGATAAGGGGGATCCTCACACAAGGTACAGAAAGGAGAATCTTTCCTTTTTAATTTTGAATAAAAATTCGTTACAACCTATATTCTATGAACGTAAAAAAAAAAAAAAAAAAAAAACTGAAAGAATTGAATTTTGGGGTCTCCAACAGCTTCAAAGACGATGGTGAAAATATCTGACCAAAAATACGATGCACTGCTGTAAGATTCATATTTGAGATCGCAGCAGCTTTTAAAGTCTTTTGCTTGATGAAATATACCACTTTATTGTCATGTCCATGAGAGATAAACATTGTTAAACGCTTTGCGTTGTCATTGATGTCATTAGTGGCATGTAGATTCAGTCTCCACTCCCTCGGGATAGCAGAATTTTTCCATAATACAATGTAACAGGAAAAATACTAGTAAAATTACATTTATGGCAGAAATCATTCTAATTAAGCACTCAGTCGACTCTCTCATTAAAAAAATTACTTTGTAAGTTTTAGTGACCATGAGAGCTCTGGCATAGATAAGTTTTGTCAATTTTAATAAGAATTATTCAAAATATATTGATTAGCATACACACCCAGAGGACGTAAAATAAGATCAAGTGCAACAGACATCATAAATACTTGTTTTCAATGATAACATATTCATTGGAAAGGTTACATTAAAACACATATATTCTGCCATATTTCTTGAGCTTACTATCAGAACAAGTAAAACTTTTCAAATGCCGGTACTTACTTTCCGCGACCACGACAATGCTAGATGGCGGCCTAAATTGATAGGGCCCATATATTGTTATTATGTATACAACCCATTTACAACAAATCAAATGTTGGTGGTCAATGCTTTTGTTTTTGTTACAACATTATGTCAGGACCACAAGCAACAAAAAGTCTTCATAGATATTTGTTTTATAGTCACCTGTCAACAAAAAAAAAAAGTTTTTGGGAACACCCCCTTTTTGACTTGGGACACATCCCATTATTACCATGAGGTGGATTATTCAACTTATTTCAAGGGACTTCAAGTTTAAGTAAACATGTAAATTTTTCTGTAATTTAGTGCAGATTTTTGAATAAATTTCCCAAATACGATCGTTTACAATAAATCAATGTTTGTCAGTTTTTTTTTTTTTTTTGTTTTTGTTACAAACATTTGTCAGACAAAGGCAGCAAAAAGTCGTCATAGATACTTTTGGGGTTTTAGTCCCACCTGTCTCACAAGTTTTTTGGATTACAACCCCTTTTTGACTTGGGACACATCCATTATTGCTATGGGGGTTTAGTTTGTCATGATTTTAACAAGCCATTTGCAAGGTTTTCACAGTTAAACCTCTCGCTGACCTCAAATGACCTGTGACAAGACAGTATGCGTCCAACTGGGCTAGGTAGTTGCTAGTAGTTACAGTAGTACCTGTACGGGCCCCGCGCTGGTGCTAGCTAGCTGTACCTACTACCAGGATCTAAGTTAACTACGAGCGACCCCAAAAAATCCCAAGTCCCTTGAAATAATTGAATAATCCACCTCATGGTAATAATGGGATGTGTCCAAGTCAAAAGGGGGTAGGTGTTACCAAAAACTTGTTGACAAGGTGACTATAAAAAATATCTCATGAAGAGACATTTTTGTTGCGATTTGTCTGACAAATGTTGTAGAACAAAAACAAAAAGCATGTGACCAACATTGAATTTTGTTTGTAAAATGTTGTTACATAATACATATAGTTCCCATCAATTTAGCCCGCCATCTAGCATGTCGTGGGTCGCGGAAAGTAGTACCGGCAAATCACCATGGCAATCGAAAAAACCAAGTTTTTCGAAATAATCGATTAAAACTTGGTTTTTCGACCGAAAAACTTTGGTTTTTTCTACCGATAAACTTGGTTTTTGTCTAGTTATTGGACGTTTGGCGTTGAAAGCTTGGTTTTTCGACCGGATAAATCTTGGTTTTTCGACCGATAAAACTTGGTTTTTCTTCGACCCGATAAACTTGGGGTTTGTTTTTTTTCGAACCGATTAATCTTGGTTTTTTTCGACGCGATAAACTTGAGGTTTTTTCGACCGATAAACTTGGTTTATCGACCGGAAACAAACATGGTTTTTCGACCGATAAACTTGGTTTTTCTACCGATCAAACTTTGGTTTTTATTTTTTAATTATTGGTAAGTTTGGCGTTGAAAGGCTTGGTTTTTCCGCCTCAGACGGCGATGAATCTTGGTTTTTCCGTACCGATAAATAACTTGGTTTTTTCGACCGATTAAACTTGGTTTTTCTTTTCGCGACCGATAAATCTTGGTTTTTTCGACCGATAAATTTGGTTTTTCGACGATAAACCCTTGGTTTTTTTCGACCGATAAACTTGGTTTCTTCGATCGATAAACTTGGATTTTCTAATTTAATTGGACATTCCGTTAAGAAAAACGCAAGTTTATCTTTCGATATACCAGATAAATCGAAAAACTTGGATTTTCGACTGAAAATTTCTAAGTTTTTTCGACTACGATAAGCCAAGTTATTTTGAAATCTAGGTTTTTTCAAACCGATATACACATGATTTGGAGATAAATTCTTGGTTTTTTCGATCGATAAACCTGGTTTTTTCGACGATAAACTTGGTTTTTCGACCGATAAAACTTGGTTTTTTTTTTTTTTTTTTTTCGAATCGCATAAACTTGGTTTTTTCTAATTATTGGACATTTTTCGCTTGCCATAGACGTTTGGCGTTTGAAAGCTTTGGTTTTTCGACCGATATAAAACTTGGTTTTTCGAACCGATAAACTTGGGGTGTGTTTTGTTCTTTCGAACCGATAATCTTGGTTTTTCCGACCGAAATAAAACCTTGGTTTTTTCGAACCGAATAAAAACTTGGTTTATCGACCGAAAAACATGGTTTTTCGACCGATAAACTTGGTTTTTCTACCCGATAGAACTTGGTTTTTTCTAATTATTGCGACGTTTGGCGTTGAAAGGCTTTGGTTTTTTCGACCGATTTAATCTTGGTTTTTCGGACCGATAATCTTGGTTTTTGCGACCGGATTAAACTTGGTTTTTTTTCGGACCGATATGATCTTGGTTTTTTCGACCGATAAATTGGTTTTTTTTCGACCGATAAACTTGGTTTTTTCGATCGATAAACTTGGATTTTCTAATTATTGGACATTTCCGTTAAGAAAAACCAAGTTTATCTTTCGACTATTACCAGATAAATCGAAAACTTGATTTTTCGACTGAAAAACTTGGATTTTCGACTGAAATCAAGTTTTTCGACCGATCAAGCCAATTTATTTTTGAACAAATCTAGCTTTTTCAACCGATATATACCAAGATTTGGAAGCATAAAAAACTTGGTTTTTCGATCGAATAAACCTGGTTTTTTCGAGAGACCGATAAAACTTTGGTATTTTCGACCGATAAACTTGGTTTTTCGATCGATAAACTTGGTTTTTCTAATTATTGGACATTTCGCTTGCCATAGCTGACTAGATATGATAGAGCTTATCAGCTTATGCATTGACGTCATGAGACTTCATTTTGGCGCCAAAACAGTTAAGCACGAAGCACAGTGCACGCCCATAGGGTCGGGAAGTGATAAACTAGAACCACTTGGCAAGTGCTTAAAACACTGACGAAACATAACGTCACGATACGTTCAATATTCATAATCATCGGAGCTTACCGTTGTGCATGCACAAGGGTCACAATTTTAACTGATGGAGCAGGGAGTTGCTACTCTAACAACTCCCTGGATAGAGGCCGAGGTGCAGCCGTGCTCACAGGCGATTTCCAGGCAAAAAGATGCAACTTTTCATGAGGCGAACTCGTGCAGTACAGTTTTAAGGAAAATTTAAAGGTCGTGTGACATGAAAATAACATAGTTGGATATTTGATGTAAAAAGCATTAAAAATCCAGAAAATAGCCACAATTCCCATTAAAATCCATCAAATATTGACCATTTTACAGGCAAATTGCTATTTCACACTTGTATCATGAATAAACATGACTAAGTATGCAAATATGTCACATCCAAAGAGGGACATACCATATATGGCACATGTTAGCCTTTGTTTTTTCAACCTTAATTTCAAGGACACTGGTAGCATTGTTATTCCCCCAGGGGTTTATTATAAAAGTTAAAATTTTTTCCTTGAAAAATATTGATATCACTCACCAAACTGTAATCTCTATGATCAGTAATTAAGAGATAATTTATATAGGGTTAACAAAAGAAATCTTCACACTGTGTAACACTCTACATCATTATTTTTGCATAGGCAATTAGTTTCTACAGAATCCATCAACTTTGAAGACGTATATTTTGAGAACGGTAAAAGATATTGAAATAATTCCAACTGATCTTTGATTGGAGGACTTAATTCTTTAAATGACACGTGAAACAGCTCTTTTTGGTGGCATGTCACACAACCTTTAAGGGGATAACCAGGTAAATGGAAAGTATAGTGCCCAAACCAGGGAGTTGTTTTTTGATGGAGATATCGAAAAGTTTAATTTATGTTAATACTTAAAGATCCACTAAATCGAGGGGAGATTATCATTTATACGCAACTTACTTGGCGCAAAGGGATTTCTTTCCTATGTTTGGTAGCTTCAATTTGATTTCATTCACCTAGTAACATCATCAAGTCACGCAATTCTGAAACAAGTGGGCAGTGCGCAGAACAATACTTTGATGTGTAGGTTTGCGACGCCGACTCGTTTTAGAGCAGGTGTCGGAAACGACTATTTAATTGAAGTAAAAGCATAGGCGTAGGAAGCTTTCGAGACTTGGGGGGGGGGGCTGAACCTTGTTTCGGATCGCCGTCCTGGGGGAGGGGTGTCCCCATCCCCTTTTGAAAATTTTGGGGTATTTGAGGGTCCTCAGATGTAATTTGGTGCAACATTTTGGACAAACTTTAAGGGAAATTACTGCAAATTTTTTTACATTTCTCACAGAAGAGACAAATAAGGGGGTTCTGCCCTTGGATCTGGGGGGGGCGGAAGCATACTTCAGCCCCACACTTTTGACTGGGGGCTTTGGTCCCAGCCCCCCGCTTCCTACGCCTATGAGTAAAAGAATACAGCTAGCCCCTTCTTCTACAAGATACCGCATGCCATGGGCGTGGATCATGGGGGGACGGGGGACGCGTCCCCCTCACTTTTTTGGAAGGGGGGGCATCTCCAAAAAGTCTCCCTCGCTTTTTCAAAATGATGAAAACTAAAACTGTGAAGAAGATAATATAACAGTAGATTACAAATTGACACTACATTTTAAAAGCAAAATTGTGCCCAAATATTGCACCATTTGGCATCTAGACACCTTCCAATTTCCATTTTTTTCACAGGGGAGGTGGCCCCATCTCATTTCCATGTTTGTGGTCTTTACTCATTGCTCGAAATGAGAGACAACATCGTAAAGTTACTTAAAAATTGCTAACGCCGACGTCAAAAATGGCCATGGTGTCCATGTAGTTTGCCGCCGGTTCTGTGCCACAAAATTCCATGGCACTATTTACTAAAGCTCCTAAAACTAATTTATGCTAGTTGAAGAAAATATTGGAAAGGTTCTTTGAGAGTCGACTACTATGCAAGGACAAGGTGTACTACAGTGAAATAATGAAAAGATTGCTATCAGTATCTTCTCTATCAGACTTTCGAAAAAGCTCTGACATGCACAGTACTGATCACTTCCATATCCAAATTTTATTAGGTTAGTTAGTTAGTTAGTTAGTTAGTTAGTTAGTTAGTTAGTTAGTTAGTTAGTTAGTTAGTTAGTTAGTTATAGTTAGTTAGTTAGTTAGTTAGTTAGTTAGTTAGTTAGTTAGTTAGTTAGTTAGTTAGTTAGTTAGTTAGTTAGTTAGTTAGTTAGTTAGTTAGTTAGTTAGTTAGTTAGTTAGTTAGTTAGTTAGTTAGTTAGTTAGTTAGTTAGTTAGTTAGTTAGTTAGTTAGTTAGTTAGTTAGTTAGTTAGTTAGTTAGTTAGTTAGTTAGTTAATGGTATATGTAGTCTAACGATTTACTGTTCACTTTCTTCACACAGTGTGGTCTTGATTTACCCCAAGAACTAAGTAAAAAATTCACTCACTAAAGCAAGGAAGATGAGAAACTTCCTAAAAAAGTAAAAATTCTTGGTGATATATTCACTTTTAAATTTAGCACCAAATGTAGCACCATTTTGCATCCAGCCTACCTTTCGTGAGCAACTTTTCCAAAGAAGAGGGAGACACCCCCTCCCTTAGACCCCTCCCCAGGACGGCGATTGTACGCTAATCATATAAGCGTCACTACTAGATCATCGCGGCGTGCATACCGTAAGTTGTCGCGCACGCAGTTCAAGATTCAAGTAACCTTTCCACTGGGAACAGGCCATAAGAAACAGTGCAAGCTCAATGGAAAACACAGCACACAGTCTGGAAGAAAGGAGTGACGGAATCATTTTCAAGGGAGCACTAGCCTGACCAGACGAACGTAACAGTTACGAATGCTGACATGACACTAGACACAGGAGTACAGAAACCGTTATAGGGAGCTGGGTTAAAGTCCCCCCTCCCAAATCTAAACTGCAGGGTAGAAGCAACGTGCGTCCTTCTCCTCGTCCTCCCCTATATTCAAAGATAAAAAACCCTTATTTGTTCCCTCTGAACAGATGGAATAATGTAAAAAAAATCAGTAATTTTTCCTTCAAATTTGTACACACTGCCCCAAATTGCAACTACAGACCATATTCACAAATTTCTCGGAGGGGAGTGGAGACTTAACTCCCCCCAGGATGTCCACACAAAGCCACCACACGGCTGAGAGCAGCTTCCAATGCCTATGACATCTCATGCAAGGGTTCTTTAAATAGGAGAGAGACAAGCTATTCATTTGATAACAATGGGAGGGAGCACCCCTCTCAGTCCTGACAACTTTGCGCAATGCATGGCACTTGACTCATAATTGGGCTATCTTTGTCAAAGCTCTGAACTGAGATATGTCAAAGAATTGTCTTAATTTATAGAAATGGGACACATGTTGTCAATGAGAATCGATGGCCCTCTCCCTTCCCCAGTGGCGTAGACAGAGTCTTCTATGTGGGGGTGCTGGATCTCCAAATGGGAAGCTGGTGTATGTTCTGCTGATAGTTTTTCAACATATCTCCGATCACCCATGAGGGGAAGTGGGGGCTATGAGAACTCGTGGGTAAGGCTGGAGCCCCAAGTCCCACCCGGAGCTACGCCACTGCCCTACCCACCCCTTCTCCCCTAAGAGTGTAATTTCTTGGAAAAAGTAAGTGTCCAGATTCCAAATGGTGCATTTCTTTTGCAAAGCTATGAACCACAGGATTATGTGTAAAAATTCATATTGCCAAGTCAATTTTTCTTTTGGCCAAATGGTACCAGGAGCTCTTTATAGGGGTATAGACTGACCAAATTTCTTCTACTCACCATTGCAGCTGACCCTCCCAATGGCTGCAGGCAGCTCAGTTAGACACGTAGGTAATATTGATAAATGCAATATTCTATTCGGGTACAGCGAAAAATATGTAACAGGCAGTGCAGTAGTCGAGTCCCCACCTTCCAAGTCCAAGTCAGAGTCCGAGTCACTAGTATTCGAGTCCAAGTTCGAGTCCGAGTTACAGGGTTGGAGTCCGAGTCCCAGCTATGGAAAAGTATGAATCAGAACAAGGGCGGAGATTGTGTTAGACATTGGGGGACGTCTTACGGAAACCTTAAAATGGTATATATGTGTGTATGTATAAGTATATGTACATTTACATGTATACATAATACGCATATGAATAAGTAGGCTTAAACATAGACGTATAGTCGTATATGTATACGCAAACGTATATGGAAGTGTAAACGTGTAAGTTTATGTTTTGCTGGCAATGAAATGTGCTCGATGGCCACTCCGAGAAAGTAGGCTACACATTTTTCTTAGTCGCAAATATTAATATTACGAAAGCCCATTACGGCCATGGATAATTTTTCTAAATCGAACTATTCAAATTGTTAATTTGTGTGATCAAATTATCAACTTGTTTCATCAAATTGTTAATTTGATTAATCAAATTATTAATTTTGTTTTATCAAATTGTTCATTTGATTAAAAAAGTAAGGAATTTGATTAATCATACTTTTAATTTCGTTAATCAAATAACTAATTTGATTAATCAGATTATCAATTTGATTAATCAAATAATTAATTTGTTTAATCAAAATGTTTATTTGATTAAACAAATTAGGTAATTTGATTAATCAAATTAAGTAATTTCATTAATGAAATTACTAATTTCATTGATTATTCAAATTATTAATTTGTTGAAACAAATTAAGTAATTTGATCAATCAAATTATTATTTTGTTTAATCAAAATATTAATTTGTTTAATCAAATTTTTAATTTGTCTAATCAAATTGTTAATTTGATTAATCAAATTATTGATTTGTTAATCAAATTGTTAATTTGATTAAACAAAGTAAGAAATTTGATTAAATCAAGTTAATAATTTGATTGATCAAATTAATAATTTGATTGATCAAATTAATAATTTGATTGATCAAATTATTAATTTGTTTAATCAAATTATTTATTTGATTAATCAAATTATTAACTCGATAATTTGCTCTCTCCCACATAGTCCATCTGCTAGGTTCATCGACTAGGTCTCACGGTCTCTCGCTCGGGAACCGTAAGAAGCTCTCCGTGCAAAGCCCCACCTTTAGCTCCTGACTCTCAAGCATAGGCGTTGGAGGCGGGGAGCTGCAGCCCCCAACCAAATAACTTTGTTAAAATTCGGGCAATGTGCTGAGAATTTTTCTGGCACCTACTGAAAGAAAAATAATGCAATGATTTAGCTAAAGGGAATCAATAATTTGGAAAACTTCCTTGGTAATTAAAATAAAGCTCTGATTTGAATTGCATCAGCACCTATATATTCGATATTAATTCACCAATGTGTTTTTTAATAGTTAAACTTGTATCATGATTATAAGTGGTGTAATAAGGGGGCCAAAGGACCATGCCTCCCTCGTTGATGCACGGATTTTTTTCTTTTTAGTACCGAAAATACTTAATTTTTAACACAACTTTTACTTCAAAGGTAGCATATGTGACACCACATTGCATGTGAGGACATCTAATTTTTCAAAAATTTTCAAAGGGGAGGAGGAGGGGGAACCCCCTCCCCTTAGACCCCTCCCCAGGCCGGCGATCACACAACAGAATGCAAGCTCCCCATCCCCATGAAAGAAATCAAAGAAATTATAACCAATATGGAACGGTAGTAACACGGCATGTAACTGGCAAGTGGTGTGATAAACCGATACATACCGATATGTTGAACATGTCGCAGAACTTTGTGGTTACATTTTTCGGGCAAGTCGTTCCAGCAATACAGCCCCCCCCCCCCCATCAACTTGGACTCCTACGCTTTATGCTCTCAAGATCCTGTCAATGGCTGCGTCGGTCACGACCAGATGCAGGAGTTCTCAAAAAGCACTCTCTGTCAGGCCGGGCCACGTCAGGTTAGAGAATTACGGTATGGGGTCCGCTTAATCCCAGGTTCTTCGCCAACTGGCCAAGTTCCATGTCTCATCGTTCCTGCCGCGCGACATCTTCATTCCGGAGATTAGCTTCGTCGGCCTTCTCCATTCCACAGGACAGGAATTCGTTCTAACTTAGAGCGCTGAGAGGTACCTGCATCGGAAGAAGGGGGTGTGCACATCCGACAGACTCTTCGCCCTTCCCCGCAGGCCTCCCGCGGCGGACTTTGGACATACCATTTCACCCTGGCTGACCAAAGATCACGACGTATGCATACGAACTGGTCTGGGCTCACAATGTCAGTGGGCCCGACTTATTCACTTGCTTTCTCACGGATACTCTGATCGCTAAAGCGGCTTTCGGCCGTGCCGACCTGCAACCTCAATACCCTCCTAGGCTTCCTTTTGACCGCATAAGATGGTGCCAATCTAAATGTTCGACCCATAAATTTGTCTGCGGAGTGAATTCCCTATAACGTACTTGTGTGGGTATTCATGAGGGAGTAGGCTGTATTTACCCCTTGCTACCACCCGAAAACCCTTCCCACGTGTGAGGACGGCACTGGCCCAGCTCATTTTTGTATACAATACTGATGAACACAGGGTTGGCCCGGTGGGCCAAGCCGCTCCGTGACCATGTGCCCCCTCTGTACGTTTTCCCTGGATACTAGACTTACTCTTATACTATATAATTAAGTTTATGTACATGTCAAACGTTTGAGGGTCAGGAAGCCACTTGGCTCATCAAGGACCCTATACCAGAGTGAGCGTGGATGAACGCCGGCGAGATTTGCCGTCTTTTTTGGACTAGTATTCAGAGGTTAACGAGGCAGGAGTTTACTAATCGCTCCCAATGGTGCTCCTGGGACCGCATTTAAAGTTCCCATCCGACGGACGTGACGTGGGACACTTTCCCAAGGCTGGAGATGTCGCCCGGCCGGAACGTTGGGACATGTGCTTGGCGAGGAACCTGGGATTAAGCGGACCCATGATTCTGTAAGCTCACATGGCCCGGCCTGATGGAGAGTGCTTGTAGGCAACTCTTACATCTGGCCGTGATCGACGCAGCCATCGGCAGGGTCGTGAGAGTCAGGAGATGAAGTGGGGGCTTGCACGGAGAGCTTCTTACGGTTCCCGGGCGAGAGACCGTAAGACCCAGTCGATGGACCTAGTTGATGAACAATGTGGGAGCGAGCAAATTATGGAGTTACTAATTTGATTAATCAAAAATAATTTGATTAAACAAATTAATAAATTGATCAATCAAACTATTAATTTGAATATTCAAATTACTTAGTTTGGTTCAAAAAAGTAAAAATTTGATTACCAAATTAGTAATTTGATTAATCAAACTAATAATACGATTAATCAAATTAACAATTTTATTAAACAAATTAATAATTTGATTTATCAAATCAGTAATTTGATTAGTCAAATAACTTAATATTTTTAATCAAATTAGCAATTTGATTAAACAAATAACTTGATTAAATAAATTAATAATTTGATGGATCAAATTAGTAATTTGATTAATCAAATTAACAATTTGATTAGACGAATTAATAATTTGATTAAACAAATTAATAATTTGATTAAACAAATTAATAATTTGATTAAAAATACTTAATTTGATTAATCAAATTACCTCTTCCCAATTCACCACGTCAATAGCCAAACAAGGCCTTGAAGGGGGAGGGGAAATACCAACCAGTACCAGGGGTGCAAAATATTTGGGGGGTGAGACAAGATATACTAAAATGCTTTAAGGCAATGGTAATTATGAACTTTATGGGGAGCAAACTTTTTCCGAGAGCTTTGCCTTCCCCCTTCCCCCATTCCTTAGTTATTAGCCAATTACCAGTGAGAGCAACTACTCCCTGGATAAGAATTATGAGATGAAAACAGAGAGCGTAATTAAATATTTGAAAATGCTGTACCTCAGTGCCTATGGGTTGATGCACTGACAAATGATAATACAATACTTAATATGCGATATTCATTTTACAGCCTTTTTCTCTCTCTATGTACAATGTGTCACTGTTCCCATTTTGATCCTTAAGCAATTCCAAACTTCAATAAAGTGGTATCCAAATAAATCTCGCTCCTAGACTATTTGAAAAACCCAGTGAGATAACATAGGCATAGGAAGCTGCTCCCAGCTGTGTGGGAGCTTTGGGTGGCCATCCTGGAGGAGTTAAGTCTCCCCTCCCCTCTGAGAAATTTACCAGTGTGAATATGGCCTGTATAGCTGAAATATGGTACGTGCTGCATGTACAGATTTTAAGGAAAATTACTGAAAACTTTAACATTATGAGGAACTGAACAAATATATGGGTTTTTATCTTTGACATAGGGGAAGGGTGGGGACTAATTATGAAGCACATATGACTTCCAGTGCACAGTTCATATCTGGGGGCTTTAAGTAACCCAGCACCCTCTCATGGCTTCTGCACTCCTCTGCCTAGTGTCAGCATTCGTAGCTGCTACGTACGTACGTCAGGTGCTCCCTAGAAAATGCTTCACTCCCTACTTCAAGACAGACGACTGCATTTGCACCGTGTTTTCCATTGTGCTTGCACCGTGTTTCTTATGGTCTGTTCCTGGAAAGGTTACTTGCGCTCGCGGCCATCTAAATTATGCACTGAGGCCGAGCTGAGTAGTGGCGTTACGCCCATGATCAATAGCGTACAAAATGTATAACTATTTTCATGCGCGGATCCAAGGGGGGCACTTTCCCGGCCTTAGCCACCCTTTATTCGCCACACCAACAATAATAAATACGCGAAAATTAGCATAGTGTTAAACTAGAAGAATATTCAAGAGGGCTTTCAGCCCCCCCCCCCCTTTCCGAAATGTCTGGATCCGCACCTGCTTTTCGATTTGAGTATCCCTCCTCTCACAATCATGATGGCCTCCCAACCATGGCTCACCACCGACCATGTCCCCACGGCGCTGCGGTCACCGGCGAGGTTCTCACGCCGGTGTATTAAACGTAAGTTTGGCACTTTCACTTTACCTGGTCACCTTAAACTTGGCCAGAATATGCAGCGCACGAGTTCGCCCCGAAAAGTTCATATTTTTGCCATGAAACCGCATATCAGCACGGCTGCACTCTGGTGACCTCGCATACCTTCAGTGGAATGCACCACTTGTTCGAAAGCCGTTGAACCACCATTGAAAGCGCTAGCGAATATGAATATTGAATAACTAGTGACGTTCGGCTTGTCGTATTACTCATTAATATGAAGCGCTTGCCAAGTGGTTCTAGTTTATCACTTCCCCATAGGGTCCTACTATTCCACGCGCGTACACGTCTGGACATGCCCAGTGTACCGGGCCACGCGCGGGGCGCCCTGTGGTTCGCGGATCAAAGATATATCACAAGCATAGATTCCAAACTTAAAATGGCGCGTTGACTCAACAGGGGGCGCTCCACCATTACATAAAATTGCACTTTAGCCAGAAGGTGAACCCTCTACATGTAGTCCCTATAAATTTTGTTTGGATTGATTTTTGACCGTGTTACGAGAGGGCAGTGAATCCTTTGTTGAATGCATTTGGTAGTGATTGAGTTGGAGATTATGCTGTGAAAAAAAAAATGGTTGAAATTGATACCACCTGAGCCGATTGTGAGGTTTTGGAAAGACAGCGGATCTATCTCATATATTGGTGAGTGACAAGGGGCGGGGGTGGCGGATCACAAGTTTTTCATTCATGCGCCTGAAGCTCAAAAAGTCAATGACCGATGGCTGGCGAAAATTTCATATCTTCCTTTTTGTAGCTTTTATCGACTTCTCTTTGTCCCCAATTTTTCTTTTCTTAATTAGGCTTTGTTTTGTTAATCATATCTTACTGTAAATTTCCAAATCAGGTCACTACACGCTATTGCATGTAGCCTATTATCAAGTCGTACAACACCCCCCCCCCCCTTTCCACGTTGCATTTTTTCGCTTGAAATTGCTAATAGTTTTATGAATTTTTTTCCCATTCTTAAATGAAATCGACTCCATATTTCATGTTGATTGCATTTGATACGAAAGGTATCAATAAAGACAGGGCTCCCGGCTACGTAAGTAGCCGGGAGACCTGTCTTTATTGATACCGAATTTGCCTAGGTTCCTAAAGCAACTCTTGTTTCTAAACGAAAGCCACTCTGGACTGAATATTCATAAATGACCGACTGTAAAATACCCTTCTTGTAAGGTAACTATGGATTAAGTTTCTTAGGGGTAGGGCTAAGCATCTGCCAACAATAGGTGACCATTGTCCACGTTTCATGGTGTGATGATTTGTTAAAGAAGACAGCGGTTCCATTAAACTTGACTAAGTCTCCCTCCGCGTTTTCCCTGCCGTCTTAAGGGGGCGCTCCACCATTACATTAAATTGCACTTTGGCCAGAAGGTGAACCCTCTACATGTAGTCCCTATAAATTTTGTTTGGATTGATTTTTGACCGTGTTACGAGAGGGCAGTGAATCCTTTGTTGAATGCATTTGGTAGTGATTGAGTTGGAGATTATGCTGTGAAAAAAATGGTTGAAATTGGTTCCACCTGAGTTGATTGCGAGGCTTTGGAAAGACAGCGGACCTATCTTATATATTGGTGAGTGACAAGAGGACGGATCACTTGTTTTGTATTCATACGCCTGTAGCTCGGAAAGTCAATGGTCATGCTACGAGAATTTTTATGTGCCAGTAACAAGCAACACGTGAGCTTCGCATTGATGGGTCACAAGCTAGTGTTGAAAACTTTGACAAGGAATGAGAGACCGAGTAAGAAGGTCTGTATAGTGTGTAAGTCAATAGCAACAATTAATGGTGGATCGCCACCTGAACTGATCGGAACCTAGTCAGGGTAACCCTGCGCGGGTAACGTTTGCATTGTTGGTCCAAAGATGTAAGCATAGATTCCAAACTTCTATACCTACACCACAGAGCAGGAGTTCCTATGTCCTGCTCTATGACCTACACTCACTCTGTGATCTGAGACAAAAAAGAACGCGTTACAGAAAATTCCATTGTTTCAGAGAGGTCAGCGCGGGTGCACTTTTAGAACGCGTTTATACGCGCAGAATAAATTTCTCTTTGTATTATCCGGAATGCTTGTCGCACACTTCTGCGCTCTCGGGAAACAAACGCGCTAGTTGATTTTCCGCTGTGAACGCGTAAGAAATTAAACGCGCATATAAAGTGCGTTACTTAAAGATACCATAAAAACTAACCAATGAATATAGGCGAACAAGTCTATGAACTTTAAACTAGTCATTGTGCGTTCATGATCAAGTGTACTTTTGTGTTCAATTCAATTTATTTTCTACCATCATCAAACAATATCTCAAGTATGTCAGTACATATACAGAATATATTACAACTTATTTTAGAATGGAAACAAGCAACTGAAAAATTAACGGTAATTAGTGATGGGTAGAGGAGCCAGAAATAAGCAGAACTTTTCGAGTCTGGCCCCTTAAAGTGAAAGAAATACAAAGGAATCGAAGAAATTAGGGTAGAGGAAGGGAACACAGAGGTAGACAAACATACAGAATAAAGCTGCACTCATCAAAGATAACCAAATACAATTATATGTCAATGGCCACTGAACCAAAAAGATACTTCTTTTGGGATAACTTAAACATATGAATAGTTCTTTTACTTTCAGTTTCACTGGGCAATGAATTCCATAGGGTTGTGCCACACGCACGAGTTTGAGATTGACTAACTTTTGTTCGAGAACGGGGAACATGGAAATTACTTCTAGAACGGGTATTATAACTATATAGAGCGTTGTTGTAGGTGAAGAAAGCGTTGAAAGTAGGGGGTAGAAGTCCATTGTGAAATTTAAACATGAAGATGCCCAACTGATACTTATAAAGCTCACGAACAGGTAAAATATTAGCATTTATAAAGAGAGGAGCGGTATGGGCAGTGAAATGAGCGTTATGAATATTCCTCACAACTCTTTTCTGCATATAAAACAAGTTATTCAAATATGTTTTACAAGTGTTTCCCCATGCTAAAATATTATAATTAATATGAGGTAGAATTAAAGCATTGTAAAGTGTAACCAATGTACTTTGGGGAATAAAATTCTTAATTTTATATAAGATACCACTTGACTTAGCTACTTTTTTACTAACATTCAAAATATGATCATTCCAGCTTAATTTATTGTCAATGATAGTTCCGAGAAACTTAGTACTACTGGAGGGGGAGACAGGGGTTCCTGCAAGATTCAGATAAACGTTAGCGGTATTAGAAATTTTGAAGTCAAATATCACAACTTTGGTTTTAGAAATATTGAGTGATAATTTGTTTGCATTAAGCCAGTGATAAATTTTGCAAAACTCAGTTTCTGCCTCAACGATAGCTTCATAAAGTGTTTTCTGTTGGAATAGAACAGTAGTGTCGTCAGCAAATAAAACAAATTTAGCTATTGATGACGACACATGAATATTGTTGATATATAACAAAAATAATAACGTTCCTAGTATGGAACCTTGAGGCACACCTACATTAGACTTTATTGTACAAGAAGAGACGCTGTTGTAGTAAACACATTGGGCCCGATTTGATAGGTAGCTAGTAAACCAGTTGTGAGCATTGCCCCGAATGCCATAAGCATAGAGCTTCCTTAATAAAATTGCATGATCAATAGTATCAAAAGCCTTGGAAAGGTCGAGGAAAATACCAATTGTAGAGCGTTTATCATCCAGCCAGGAGGAAATCATATCTATCAAGTTCAAGGTTGCCGTATCAGTGGAGTGATTTTTACGAAAACCATGCTGAAAGGCATTTAAAACTGAATGTTTTTCAAGAAAATTAATAAGCCTATTATACATAAGGCGTTCAAATATTTTAGAGACAGAAGATAAGAGTGAAACAGGTCTATAATTAGAAAACACTTGATTGTCACCTGACTTGAAAATTGGGATAACTTTGGCAAGTTTAAATTCAGATGGAAACACACCACTTAAAAAGGATCGGTTAACAATGTGCGATAAAGGGAATGCAATAGCATCGCTTATATGTTTAAGAACGGTATTTGTGATACCATCATAGCCGGGGCTTTTCCCGTCCTTAAAACCATGAATAAGGGCAGATATCTCACTAGCAGTTGTAGGGAAAATCATGAAAGAATCCTCCATATTATTTATACCTATAAGAGGATCAGTGTTCCTTAAAGGGAGCTTATTTGATAAATCCTTGGCAACAGACGTAAAATATTTGTTGAATTCATTTGCAATACAATTATCATCATCAATTACAAAGTTCCCACACTTAAACTCAGAGGGAGAATTTTCACGTTTTGACTTACCAATGATGTTGTTAAGGATTTTCCAAAGTTCACTAGTGTTATCTATTTAACGCTCAACCAGACCATCATAATACATTTTCTTTGAGTTTTTAATTACAGTAGAGAGGACATTCTTGTAATGAGTATACTTTACTTTGTCGCTTTCAGAATGAGTAACTTTAAGCTGAGAGAACAACTTACTTTTGTGTCGGATAGATTTCAAGATACCTTTACTTATCCAAGGAGACTTTAAATAGTTAACTTTCTTAGAACGTTTGATTAAAGGACAGCATCTCTGAAAAGTTTCCTTGAGAACACCAGAGAATTTGCTGTAAGCCGAATCGGCATCTTGATCGCACATAACATCTGTCCAATCATTATTTAATAGCACCTGCTTTAATCTTAGGATATTTTTAACACTAGTATTATGGGAGTATGGAGTATTATGGGATTGCTTAACATTTACTTTACACATGTTAAAAATAGGAAAATGATCTGAAATATCGGAAACAATAATGCCACTTTGTACATTATGGAAACGCTTACTTGTAAAAATATTGTCGATTAATGTTGACGAGTTTTCGCACACTCTTGTACATTTATTAATAGTTGGATGAAAAAAGAATGAAGATAATGTATCTACAAAAAGTTGGGTATTGGAGCAAGGTACATCATTCCACAAATCAATGTTAAAATCACCTGCCAGAAAACAATCTTTGTGTTCATTACATATAACGTACAAACAGCTGCACAAGGAATTATTAAAAGACGCCATTTGGTTGTCAGGGGGCCTATAAATTACACCAATAATAACATTAGCTTTATTACCATTTTGTATTTCAATGAAAATAGTTTCAGCATCATTAGTGAGGTGCCTGCTGAGATCATCTCTGATTACATACCTAATGTTACTTTTGATGTACAAAGCCACGCCCCTCCCCTTCTATCAATCCTATCATTATGAATAAAGTTGTATCCATCTATATTGTACAGGTCATGAAATGATGTGGTATTGAACCAAGTTTCTGATATTGCAATAAATGAGAAGCTGAAATCCCCAATTGAATCTAGCATGGTGATAATTGAGTCATAATTTTTGCAAAGACTTCGGGCATTAATATGAAGAATAGAAGCCTCGCAGTTGTCATTTTCAGGGAAAGCATCAGCAAATTCCTGTTCAGTATAATAATGACAAGTGTGGTCAAAACCATCAGGATTATGCGTCATGTCCTTGAGTGTAGTGTTGATATTATTGGTACAGAATATTGGCCTAGAGAACAATAAAGAAGAGTGGCTGGTTGACTAAACTTACACAAGACAAAGATACTTACTACAGTACATTTCAAATTAGAAAAATGCAGTCAGTAAGAAGTATAATGCAGTCAGTAAGAAGTAAAATTCTTGGAAGTTGAATTTAGTATTGAGGAGTGGTACTTCTTACATTTACAATGTTTCGAAATAACAAGTATTAATACTTTTGTAAAACATTCATTTCCCTATCTGTTTTCAAAACGACTGAACAGTGATCAGCACTTCCGCCCCGATATATGGGGCTCCATCACCGAACCACAGAGCAGTTCCTATATCCTGCTCTATGGTTAAAACCATCGAGCTGGTAAGGGTAACCCTGACGCGCGCGATGTAACTGTTAACTTTGATCATTTGTAAATTGTGACCTCGACGTCAAATACGGTAAATTCAGACTCGAAACTCCAACGCATCTCGGTCTTTGAGATGGAGCTACAGCGCTTACCACGGCTAAATCACTGTAAAAAATGACAAAGTCCAGATGTCAATGAGCATGCAGTTGAGTTTTGTTTTGCCCTCCAAGGTCGCACCCCCAATGCATATGCCCTCAAACTCCCCACCACACGGCCCCTGGCGTACAAACGGAATTTTTTTACAATCCCACTTGGGAGTATATCCCTATTTGTTCGGGGAGGGGGCCTCGGGAGGCATCACAACACTTGGGATTTGTCCCCCATTGACGTTGCACGTAAAGGACCTCTCGAAAAATGACAATGTCCAGATGTCACTGAGCGGTTGAGTTTTGTTTTGCCCGCCAAGGTCGCATCCCCAATAGCATATGCCCCAAAGCTCCGGCCACACGGCCCCAGCGTACATACGGAATTTTTACAATCCCACTTGGGGGGTATATCCCTATTCGTTCTGGGAGGGGGGGGGGGCGGAGAGGATTGTAACTCTTGCTTAATTAAAATAGGTAGGCGGTAGCATTATCTGATACTACGTAGGCAGTCCCTTGTTTCAAAAGTTTTTAATTTTATGCGTTTTTAACGGACATTGTGTCTTATAGTTAAACAGATAGCATCTTTGTGCTGTTGGATGGGATCAAAGACCGCAGGTACTTTGTAGTGCTGCTCTTTTAGGTTTCTAAAACCTTAATTAATTAAAATAGGTAGGCGGTAGCATTATCTGATACTACGTAGGCAGACTCTTGTGCTGAGGTTTTTCAAAACTAGTGTTCTTAACGGACATTATGTCTTTTAATAGACCAATGGCATCTTTGTGCTTTGGATTGAGTTAATGACCACAGAAGCTTTGTGGTACTGCATAAGAAAACGCAAGCCAAAGCCTATACGAGATACTAAATAAATATCTCAACTGCCTCACTCCGCAACCTCCTTAGACTCATTCTAGAAAGAAACTGTTTTGAGTTTAACGGAAAACGTTACCTACAAAAATTGGTTGTCACGTGCAATGCGCAGCCAAGCCTCTCCAGAAATTTGCGATATTTTCATATATAAACTTGAAGAGGGCATTATATCGACTGATCCGAGAATCATTCGGTGGTTTCGTTATCGAGATGACATTTTGCTGTTCTACAAAGGCAGCATTGTGGAACTCTCTTCACTAGAGGAAAATCTGAATAAAATTCAGGACAAGATTAAATTCACGATGGAAGCGTCTCAAGAATCGGTCACATATCTAGACCTCGCAATTTTCAAAGGCAAGAACTTTGAATCCCACGGGCGGATGGACACCAAAGTCTATACAAAGCCTACAGAAACCTATCAATATCTTGACAGGACCTCTGCTCACCCACTCGCAACCTTTAAACGTTTATCAAAGGAGAAGTTTTAACATATGTTTAACTGTCAAACAATGAGAACGTTTTCGTATCTAAGAGGGACGCTTTCAAAGAAAAACTGATTTCACGTAACTACACGGGCCAAGAATTTGATCTCTCCATTAAAGGCATTAATTACAAAGAACGATCAAACCTACTTTTGCTTACACCACGTGAAAATCAAATACTACTAGTTTTCAAAATAACCTGTAGACCCCATTTGAAAACCAAAGAGCTAAAAGAAAATCTGCTAAGACACTGGCACTCAATATCGGGAGATACGAATTTGTGTCAAATCATTCCGAAACCACCGTTCCTAGCATTAAAGAGGGCGCCCAACCTAAAAGATTACCTAGTTAATTCTAGGCTCAAAAGTGACCGGTGACGGTGAATTGGAAACATCTCGCGAGGAAGAAGACTGCTACTTCGATGCTCTTATCGAGGCGCTCTAAAAGAGCAAATTTTCTAGTTTTTGCAGTAAGACCAGGACAAACAAAAAATTCAGACTACTGATGAAGCTCAACATCTAAAACCAAGAGCAGAAACCTGTCTAGTTTAAGGTTTTAGAAACCTAACAGAGCAGTACTACAAAGCATCTGCCGTCTTTAATCCCACCCAACCGCACAAAGATGCTAATTGTCTAACTATAAGACACAATAATGTCCGTTCAAAACGCATAAAATTAAAAATTTTTAAAACAAGGGACTGCCTACGTAATATCAGATAATGCTACCGCCTATCTATTTTAATTAATTTAAGAGACTCCAGGAAAGTCTATTCCCCTTTGAAGAAGAGGAGATTACAGCCAATTTACCTCATCATTCGATCACTAATTTACGTGTCATTGCTATCGACCAAAACGATGCATGGACCGACAAAACTAGGAAAGCCAAAGAAAATTTTTGGGAACTTAATCTCAAAACCACAGTGCCCTTCGGCCTGAATATCAGAAGCGACTTACCAGCTCACTGATGTGTCACACCCTAGTAATCCGAGACCTCTTCGGTCTCTCAATTTGTTTTATTGAATTGTAAGGGATTATCTTGTTCTTGGGGACCACACCCAAGTAATCCGATTAGACCCTCCCGGTCAACACAATTGATCAATTGCTTTGAAAAGCAATGGGTGGGACCATTGTCGCCACCTATTAAAGCTTCCAAAATTTCAAACTCCTTGTCAGTCTCTGACCTTGCACTGAAGAAGAGCTAGTATTGCTCGAAAGCTCTGCAAAAAACATTTTCTGGCTGTTTTATTTACCGAATTTCAAGCCTTCCGCTAATTTGTATCTCTTCCGAGATCCAGCCATTCAATTTTGTAGCACTGTTGTTTTACAGTTTCTTCTTTACCGATTATATATATATATATATATATATATATATATATATATATATATATATATATATATATATATATATATATATATATATTACAGCACTGTTTGGTAAGGTCCCAGTTGAGTAGATCCTCACTCTTCAGAAGCCTCATGTAGAATGGTGTCAACAAAGGTTTAGCAAAGGTTTGAACGTGCCCGTTTTGTTTAACGGATACGCCCAATCCTAGCGAACGAAGATACATTGGAATAATTACACAGCAGATGTTTATTTCTATGTCTGTGTAAGAGCTTATAAGTTCGTTTCGTTTGTTTAAAGTGGCTAAGGAAGGTTTGGGCGCTAGGATTGGGCATGTCCGTGTTTTTATAAAACGGTCACTATAACAGAATGTTCCATCTTTTCTATTTATTTTGGTTGGTGACAGAGGCATTGCTCCAACATGGAATGTCTTCGATGATAGGTCAGTACACATACTTAACTACAACGTTTCGAGAAGATTTTCTTTTCTTGATCACGTATTAAAGCAAACTGATGGAAGAAACCACACAAAATGTAGACAAATTACTCGTAAAAAAGAACCTTAAAGCCCGCTAAACCTTATACCCTTTGCTTAACTTCTTTTACACTTATACCCTAAGCGGTTGAAAAGTATTCAATCGATAAATCCATTTAAGTTCAACTTCTTCCCAAATCCTCTTACAATTATCATTGACTTTTCCCAATCCAATCAGCTCAAAATCCCTGCAGGTTTCAAAGTGCTTTCCTAAAGGAGCATTATGTTTGCGAAATTCCTGCCTGTGGCCAAGGTGTCTACTTTGCGTAGCTCCTACCCTGTCTCTCCCACGTATTGCTTGTTACAGACAATACAGTTAATTAAGTAAACAAGTCCAATGGTATTACAAGTTATATCATCAATAACATGCAGACCCGTAGCCAAGGGGACGGAGCGATGGGGCAGCCGCCCCGAGCATGTTTTTGGTATTTCTTTAATGTTTATTTTTACAACATTGCTAGTGTTTCCCCTATTTATATGCGGTTCGGTAAGTAGGCCTGGGAAGTGCCATATCCAACGATCTGGTAGGCATTTTGGGCCAAAATTTTCTTTTGCTTTGCGCCAACCATGGTGGCGAGAAGCGCTGAGAGTCTGTCTATGGGCTTCGCCCCCCTTGAAAAATTCCTGGCTACGCCCCTAATGAATAATTTTAAACTTCTCACCTGCCAGTAGAAAAGCTTTTTATAAAATTGTTCTCTTTTTAAACATTACAGGTAACAGAGTGTTTAGAATGTATTTCGTAGCATCCCTCCCTCTCCTGTTCTTCTTAGATACGTTGGCCTTTACCAAGAGAGATTTTAAATTAGGAGGCTGTCTATAAACCATAACGGGAGCAGATTTAAAATTATCTTTAAATGTTCTAGACATTTGTAAAATGGAAAAATGCTTTGATATTATATGAGAAAGAGGCGGAAGGCTTGGGTTGCGAGTAGTCACTAAAGGGGCCAAAACTTGTTTCTGTTTTTTGTTTTTACTGGGAAAAAGAAGACTACTTCGCAAAACTTTGTTGGCTTTACCCTTTTTTCTCGGACTTTAGAGCTAGGATACAGGCCGTAGCAAGCGGGGGTGTGGGGGTGTCACACCCCCCAATACTTGGTCGCCGTCGGCAAATTTCCGGTCTGTAGGCAAAAAGGGGAGAGGGAAAGGAAAAGAAGAGGAAAAGAGGACAGGCGGAAAAAAAGAGAGAAGAAGGGTAAGGGAAGACAGAGAATGAAAAGAAAAAAGAGAAAGAGAGAACGGGAGCGCGCGGCCAGTCTGTTATCGGCTATTTCGATTTTCGGCTCTTCATCTAATTGGCCCATTCAAGTTGAAGGCAAGTCGGCAAATTGATTATGCATGTGACGGCCGTATACGACCGTATCAACGGCCGTCGGTGTAATTGGACGAGTGACTGAGTCCGGAAAGAAAGGGAATTAAAGGCTTCCGTATAGGCGCACTATTTCGGGTCATATGACATTCTTGACAAACCACTTTCTGCACATTATTCCTCACTTTTATCATCATCATGGGGAGCAGCACCCAATTACCCATGGAGCGGGTATCCTTAGCCCGTTTTCTAAACCCTAACCTTGACTTCAAACACATTTTGCAGACTCATGAGGATCTGGTTTACCCACAAACATCCTGGGAAAAATAATGCGTGCCACGCGTGTCTTCCCTTCACTGCAGTCTCAGGTCAGGGAGGTGATACTAATATCACCTCCCTGCTCAGGCTTTTAACTTTTGAACTCCAAAATGAATCAGATTGAACCCATCCTGGTGTTCAAAGCATATTTGAACGCTAGTGTTAAGATTTTGAACACTTTTTCTCCCCCTTTTGAACGCCGGACGCCTATTTGAACACTTGCCGTATCTGAACACCTGCCGCGTCTAGAGTGTTCAAATGGTGAACGCATAGTGTTCCAACTGTTCAGCTCTTGAAGTATAGTGGCATGACGGGAGCAATACGGTTGCCTAACACATTAAAATTATCCGGAATCTTTGCATTGGATAATGTATTATGAACCAAAATATACCTATCCTGCATGAGACTTAATATTTTACCAAGAGATTATGCTAAAACCTCAGAACTTCCGGGGCGAAGCCCCCTGGACCCCCACCAGAGGCCCTAAAGGCGGGCCCAGTGTTTTAGCCAGCCCCTATTTGTGCGACAATGTCGCATTAGCGCGGCGGCGACAAATGTCACACCCACAGAAGCACAGCAACAAAAGTTGAAAGCTGTTTACGAATTCTTAGGGAACAGACTGGCTCTATGATTGGCAAATAGGTTTGTTGGGGATTTAAAAGTGTCTCGATGCAGAGCATGAATGCAGGTTTTTTCATGGTTATCTAATTTCATGAAAAATTTCGGCGCGCTTCGCGCGCATTCGTCACGGTTTGCACTCCATCTCATGACCATTATTAAGGTTATAATACATGCAACTATTCTGATCACAACACTTTCCTAAAAACAAAAGTAGGCTACATCTCCAACCTGCTTCATGTAGTGACAATGGAAGGATCCCACACCCTTGCAATTGCAGCAACGCACATCTTCCTATTTCAATGGAGTAGGGAAAACAAGCCAGTGAGCCACAACTGAAAAAGAGGCCGTGGTCGTCTCGACTTGAACCCATTGATTGGAAACTGGGACGTTAAACCTCATCTAACTAACTAACTAACCTATTTCACCTAACCAAAATTTATAATTCACTTATAAGGATATTTTCCAGCCATATTTGATCAGTTCCAAAAATACCCCAAAGATAGCACCATTTTGCATCAAGGCAACCTTAAATAAACAAAAGAATTTTCAAAGGGGGAGGGGGGCACCCCCTCCCTTTAGATCCCTCTCCCAGGACGGCACCCTTAGCCTATGTAGTGATAAAAGGGTTCCACACTGCTGTATACAAATCGCAGGGGCGCACAAAAAAGGTACAGTTTACGCAGACTTGGGGAAGGAAGGAGGGGAAACTGAGTGGCATTACGACCATAGGCTAGGAGCCCAAGTTGATGGGGGGAGGGGGGGGGGACTGTAACGACTTTCCCGAAAAATGTAACCAAAAATTTCCGCGCGCTTCACGCGCTTTCGACATATTAATGTACATATCATACAGGCATGCATCGTTTATCACACGGCATGCCAATTAAATACAATAATTTGCCGTGTTACTACCTTCCATATTGGTTTTAATTTTGGCGGAAGTCGTTACAGTAATAATGATAATAATCAGTGGGGTAGCCAGGTTTTCTCTCATGGGGGTAAAGGGCAGGCATTATGTTGTGTGGTCGCCGGCCTGAAAAATTAGGTGTTCTTACATGCAATCTGGTGCCACATATGCTACCTTTGAAGTAAAATTTGTGATAAAACATTTACGTATTTGAGGTACTAAAAGAAATCAACATCACCCCCTCCCATGGGCGTCAATCCTGGGGAACGGGGGAACACGTCCCCCCACATTTCGAATGGTGGGGGACAGAATATTAAATGTTCCCCACACTTCGTAAAGAGTAGTGTCGTGGTTCTATTTTGACTGGCTTTTGAGTGGCATGTAGGTTTGTTGAAAGTGTCTCGATGCAGATTCTGAATGCAGATTTTGTCAGGGAAATCTTATTTAATAAAAAATTTCGGCGCTCTTCGCGCGCAAGCGTCACAGCTTGCACTCCAGCTCATGACCATTAAAAAGGTGATTATACAAGGAACTATTCAAATCACAACACTTTCCGAAAACAGAGATACATCTCCAAACATCATTCTGTATAGGGGCCCCGCATCAACATGGGATCCTTCAATCTAATTTGCAAGCATGATGTGGAAGGTTGAAACTTTAAAGCACGTTTTTGCCGTTATACATTTTTAAAAACTTTTACCGCGTGCTTCGCGCGAAGCCATTATCGGTATAGATGGTGATTGCTAGTACACTTACGAAGAAAAAGCTGAAACGCGCTTGTTAGTCCTTCACACCTTTTGCTACACCTATCAGGGAGGTATAACATCACCTTACTGCACCTATTTTCTCCCTCTTGCCGATTCTCCATTGCTGGAAGCTGTTCGTCTGGATTTTCGTTCAAAATTATTACAAATATGATAGATGTAAAGTGCTTAGCGTCATAATTTATATTACCATTTGGATGTCAGGTAATAAGCATTACGCCATTGCCCCATTTTATATAATTGATCCAAAGCTTCCAGGAGGCCCTATACAGGTATGCCAGCCTTAGATGCCCTTTTATAATGCATAATGAAGGAAAGGAAAATTTCATTATAGTCCAAGAAAGTTTCTGTTGACTCAACGCAGGTATTTTTGCAGAAAAACTTTGTCAGAATAGAAACAGTAAAGTAGCCAAAAGGCGGGGGGGGGGGTCAGGAAGGTTGTTGATAACGTATTCTTCTCTTAGACAACATACTCGCTTCTTTCACAGAACCAAACCTTAGAGTTCACTAAATTATGGACATTTTCCAGCCATATACGATCAGCTCCAAAAATAAACCAAAGATAGTACCATTTTGCATCTAAGCAACCTTAAATTTACGAAAATTTCTCAAAGGGGAGGGGGACAAGGGCGACACCTTCATGTTGTGACAAAGGAAGGATTCCTACTGCTGTATACAAACGCAGCGGCATAAAAAAGGTGCAATTTACGCGTCACCGCTGCAGTTAGTAAAAGCATCCAGCCAGCCGGAAAATTAGAATTCACTAAATTATGGACATTTTCCAGCCATATACGATCAGCTCAAAAATATCCCAAAGATAGCACCATTTTGCACCTAAGCAACCTTAAATTAACAAAATTTCTCAAAGAGGAGGGGACACCTTACGTAGATACAAAGGAAGGATCACCACAGCTTTCTACAAAAACGCAGAGCGCATAACAAAATGCAATTAAAACGCCGCCACTCTGTGGGAAATACAGTACATCAAACCAGTCCGAATTAGGGGGCCTTCACACCCCAAAACATATGACCCTAGCTACGTGCGTGGTTGGGCTCCATGATCCCTGACAATGATCCACGCTGCGGAGCGTGGTTTCAGCTATTTTTGGACATGTTTAAAGTAACATCTTGAAGTAATTCCATGGACTCCGTGTATTTCACCTGGCAGATCATCTGTGATGGTCATGTTAACTTTGGAATCATTGGCGTAGCCAGAGAGGGGCAATCGAATTCTGAAAACAAAATGGTAATGGAACACAAAAATTGGCTCCCAGTGATGCTAAATGTTGCACCAGATTGCATCTGAGGATTCAAAAATTTCTCAAAGGGGATCGGGAACCCCTCCCCTTAGACCCTCCCCCAGGCCGGCGATCAGGCCCCGCAGTTTCCCCCCTCCAAACAAGAATCCTGGCTACGCCAGTGTTTGGAATCCTAACTCTTATTAGAATAGGACAACGTCAGTCATCACAAGAGAGGGCACAGGGGAGGGTCTACAGGGGGGGCTTTCCCGGCATCAGCCCCCCTTTTTCGCCACATCAACAAAAACAAATACACGAAAATTAGCATAATGTTAATCTAGGAGAATATTCAAGGGGGCTTTCAGCCCGCCCCCCTTTTCGAAACGTCTGGATCCGCGCCTGGTCTATATAGGAAGACACGCCCTTTTCAAAAACAAAGGGCTTAATAGTTTGTGCTAAGTCATATGTGCCCCCCACAATTCAATACGGATTGACGCCCTCCCCCTCCTCTTTGAAAATTTTTGCAAAATTAGGTGTCCTTACATGCAATCTTGTGCCACATATGCTAGCTTTTGAGGTAAACTTTGTTGTTAAAAATTTACGTATTTTAGGTAGAAAAAACCGGCATCAGTGTGGGTGGGGCATGACCCAATGGCCCCTCAGGCTCAAATACACCATTTATAATCATAATATAAGTCGAACCATTAAAACACACTGGTGAATTAATACCTAATATATAGGTGCTAGTGCATGCAATTCAAATCAGAACTTGAATTATCAAGGAAGTTTTTTAAACTATTGATTACCTTTAGCTACATCATTGCATAGTAGGTGCCCGAAAAATTCTCAGCATATTGCCCGAATTTTCACAAAAAATTTGGTTGGGGGACGGCAGCCCCCCCAGCCCCCGCCTCCTTCGCCCATGATTACATCAGTTCTGCCCCCCCCCCCCCATCACCAAATCCTGGCTGCGCCACTGAGCAGATTACTATCGAAACGGCCCGTCAGAGCAGGGAGTGTCTAACAACTCCCTGGTCAGAGGCAAAAGGTTCCCCACCTCTGTAACTTCGTAGTACACCACACTCAACGCGCTTGCTCAGTGAATGTGTACAAGCCGCGTATACCATAGGGCACACTGTGCGGCGCGTTCAGCATACCACTGCACAACTGTGACAAAACCATGTGTTCTTGGCATGAGTGTCCCCCAGCATGGCGAATCCGTGACGTAATTGCAAAGCCTTTTGTTCTAAAAGTAAAAGCAATTCTTTTGACTTCACAGCAGTCAAATAGCAACTCCCTGCTAACACAAGAGTAGTGATTCATGCATTGTATCTCCGATCCACAATTGCGGATTGTATTTTCTTCCTATCCGAGCAATTACGCAAGCACTGTCTTTTGGAGCCTGGGATTTCCGACTTTTTACAGGCAGTGGCGCTAGTGCTAATGCAGGCCATGTGATCGTAGTGGCGGTAAGCGTCGCGTGGGTACGTCGCGTCCTACTTGTTTATTGTGTGCTCAGTGCAAACTGAGCTGAATTGTTTTGTACACTATCGTACGACTGAGCGCTAATATAACAGCACTAACAACACTAACAGAATCCCAGGGCCCGATCCTGAACGTAAACATCATAGCCAAGACCGGCATTTTAAAAACAGGATTTGCAGGTATTTTACTAGATTTCTTGGTCTCTTCTCCTAGTCCTTGTGCACTGCGATTTTTTTTGCCTACTTCCGTTGTCACTTAGCCAAGCCTAGGCCTAGATGCATGCATGACGCTTGAACATCAACGTTACAGACTTGCAGTTGCAACTCTCCCTGGGCTTAGGGCCTAGGCTAGGCCTAGTAATAAGGCCCAACGCTTAACCTTAGTAACCAGTGTTAGAGCCTTGCCTAACTTAAGGCCTATCTGGAAGTCTTCAGCATGGATTAGCCGAACGTTAGGCCTAGTAGACCAGTCTTCCTGCTTAGACTAGCGTACCTGCGGGCCTGCTAGCTGTTGGTCAAAATGTCCCTGAACTAAAACGACCCAAACTTTGGGTAGAGTGACCAGTATTCGACCCCCTAAGGAACTTTTTGCAATTATTCCTCCCAGGTAAAATGGAATACAGTAATATCATTCAAAATGTTCTTGTTAGACATTATGATGGGTAACATGTCACCATCAAAAAAATATGGATTTAGCCTAAGTTCTCTTCAGAGAAAGGTCACCTTGAAAACTTGATTTACATGGCTAGTATTCAACCCCCTGTTGGGCCTACCAGTATTCAATTTTTGAGATCAGTATGTGACCCACTGCTCATTATATGACCCCAAAAATTATTTAAGTATAATTCAGATAAACTGAGCATACCAGGGAAAGGTGAAGTAGGATATCTTCATTACTTATGTTCAATTAATTTCTTGAACAAAGCCTTTAGCGTAAATGCCTTTTAGAAGAAAATTTAACCTTGCTGTTTTTTCTTTTTGTTTTATTAGGTCAGTAGGCTAGGGTCAAATAACACACAGTTCAGTGAAAAATTATTGATTTTAGGATATTTCCTAAAAGATGCAGAATATTTTTGCAGAATTATGTAAGATGACTTGACAATAAGGACTTCTTTGGGGAATGACCAGAAGACACTGTTCAGCTTTATCCCTTAGCCTAAATCTTTGATTCCACAGATGTACCAGGGGTTGAATACTGGGCAGCAAATCAAGATTCGGTTACCAGTATTCGACCCCCTTCAATTTCCCTTCAGATTTTCCCAATATCACTTTTTTCCAGAAATCTGCTGTAATGAAGTGTTACCCTTGACAATTCATTATTTTTGAAACCAGTCCCTTTTCAAATGGATGACAGAAAATTACACTCCTGATGATTTTAACCATGTGCCTTACATGACCTTTTAAGAAAGGCTGTTTTCAAAAATCTCCCCAAATTCTCATAAACAAATATCTCCAAGGTATTTATCTGCAAATCAGTGAAAGTGGATGACAATTAAGCAGAGAAGTTGGTCCTACCTTTGACATGATTTAATGTGGGATGGAGCCTCCATTCATAGAACAGTGTGGAATTTATATCAAAAGGGTCAAATACTGGTAGGCGGTTGAATACTGGTCACTCTACCCTAGTCCTCAGCAAAGGACTGGTCGTTCGCCTACAGCTTACTATACACAGTCCTTACACCGACCTATGAAAATAGAGGGGGATTGGCCGTCTCTGTAAGGGTTGAAATTGTCTTTCTTCTCACAGCATGTCTTTAAAGTAAAATCTTAATTTACTACCATGAATTTTCTTCTCCAGATCTTACAGGAGTATTGTAGCTGTTTTTGATCACTGAGAATTTCTGGAAAGTGCCAAAAATGTGAAATGAAGTCAGCAACTTTTCCGCGTAGTAAAATTCACTGTGCGACTATGGAACTTTGTTTATATCAGAATGCTAATGAGCTACATCCTTACGTCAGTATAGAACGCTTGCAGCTGCAGATGCCATGTGTATACATGTATAGGAACTACAGTAATCAAAATGTGTGTGATGTCACAATGTTACGCACATGGCATTCTGATGTCAACAAATATTATAACCCTGCAGTAAATTTTACCAAGTCGCAAGTTGATGATTTTATTTCAAATTTTCGGAACTTTCCAGAGGTTGAAAGTGATAAAAAACAACTGCAAATACAAGTGTAAGATTTAGAAAGGAAAAGGAAAGGTAGTAAATTTAGACTTTAGGTCCTAGCATTGCTTTAAGAAGAAAACCAATTTCAACCAGCACTGTGCTGGTTGAAGACCCCGGGTTTTCAATGAGTCTGTGTAAGGACCGTGTATAGGGAGCTATCGGCGACTGGCTATACACATGCCTTTACTGAGGACTAAAATGTCCCTGGGTTGAACCGTTTAGTCCCTAGACCTAGGCCCAATAGTGTTATGATAGTTTTGTAGATAGGCCTAGATGGTACTGTGATGTTTTTATTTGACCGCTACTTTTCTGTTACTTTAAGGAAAGTGAAGTAAAAATCACAACTCACAGTACACTGTAAGAAAGGGCTCTTAAAAATGAAAGTAGACCCTAGGACTAGTACCAACCACTGAAAAATGGACCCCACTTTGAAGTGGTTGTTGCTTACTTTCAGTGCATATGGCTAACTTTCAGTGCAAAGCACTGAAAAGTGGAGTTCATTTTTCAGTGATTGGCACTTCAGGCATTTTGGCTATTTTGTGCAGTGTAGGCTATGCTGTACGTAGGACAACTGGTACTTTAAAGGTCTCTGATGAAGGCAATTAATGCAGTAAAAGAGACTGAAAGTACAGCAGCTCAAAGTCAGTTACTTTCCACCCCTAAAAATTTTGTTTTCCGCCCCTGGTTTTTGGGGACAGAAAACAGTAATTTTGGGGTGGAAAACACCGGTTTGAGGGGCGAAAGGTAATGGCAAAGGCCTATGCCTAAAATGGAATACTGGCCGTGCAATTTGAAGGTCACTTAAATTTTCAGCACTGAATGTCTCTTAAAGGGAGAATGTGCCCAGTCACGCCAATAAAGAATTGTATAGTTGACTATCCTATTTCCTGAATGGCTCTTGAGAATCATGTGACAGTATTTTTCTCACACAGTTGTAAAATTTATAAGGAGCAACTGCTTGGTTTACCTTGAATATGCAATACTTATTTCCTCAAATATTATGAAAGATACTTGCAAGACAAGAAGAAATTTGTGACATTTAGCTATTGTTTCAAAATAAGTTTGGGGCGACTGCCTTTGACCTTTCAGTAAACATCAGTACATTGATGGGACATCTTTTACACAAAAATCTGTAGTCAGTACTTATGCTGACTTCTCTTTCTCACTGTAGTGAGTATGCCAATTCGTTCATACACGTATCCTAGGCCTATACGTGAAATGTAAACAGTATGATATCCAGTGCTGTGAATAAATTCTTTGAACTTACAACACTATAGCAAGATCATACAATCTATTCATCTCCGTGATTTTGAAAAAGGTCCAGTTTCATCATCCTTGTAAGTTAATCCATAAATTCGAAAGCTATTTGCCTATACGTGAAATGTAAACAGTATGATATCCAGTGCTGTGAATAAATTCTTTGAACTTACAACACTATAGCAAGATCATACAATCTATTCATCTCCGTGATTTTGAAAAAGGTCCAGTTTCATCATCCTTGTAAGTTAATCCATAAATTCGAAAGCTATTTTCCGCCCCAGTAGATTTAAGGGTGGAAAGTCATTGGTGAAAACTACCCGCAGAAAGTAGCCTAATGGTACCCCAACAGTGCTAAGTACTTTTCTTCATGTTGCAATGTAACCAGGGTTTTACCCAGGTGCAAGCATGTACAGGTGCACGTAGAATTTCCCACATGCATGTAACTTGTGGAGGCTAGCATGCACGCACGTAGGCCTAGCCTTGCCTGGGCCTAACTTCCTGGTCAAATCCTAAGTTACAGTACAAAGTAATCCTAATATATTGGTTCAAATCTTCCATGGCATTGTAGTTTCTCGCTCAAGTTAGACAAGTAGTGATTTCACAGAAATTTGAGCGCAAAGCTGGCATCTCCTTTCTTTCTGCAATATCAATATCAGCAATTACCATTCCACATATGTGCTTCTTGGAGCAGCATTGCTTCTGTGATCCTTTTACTTAGAAAGTCAGTAGGACAAAAGTCAGTAGGACATTCTTACACTTGAAGTGAACAATAGAACAGACTTAAGGCCCAGTGACATTGTTTGCGGCAAGGCATCAGCAATTAGACTTGCTTTAAGTGGTTTTCAAGTTTCGGCGTGAGTGATTAGGCAGGAGGGAATATTAATACACATAAACCTCCATGGTAAAAGTACAGTAGTACCCTCCAATGCGGGGAAATAGAAACGAGCTGGTACGGGTCTTGTGGAAAATCATGTCACGTAAGAAAAGGGGTAAAAAGTGTGTGCATGTGGTTTCACTCGTGGGGTGATAATTATATGCTTACCTGTTTCTTTACGCTGGATATACTTGTAAATCGCCGATAGTTGCGAAACCTGCACAGGGTGTTAATAATCTAGAGTAAATATGATAGGTCCTTTGACAGTGTTTGACAGTGACAGTGTACAGTGTATGATCTTTAAAGTGGACCTAAAGTCTAGAATTACAAGAATATATTTTAGAATTTGGAAAATGAATTCCATTCATCCAGCTCCCATTTTCATAGCTTACTCCATTGCTGAGATATAAAATGTTGAAATTTATTCCCTTTATTTGAAATAATCGATTGCGCAGTAATTTGTGCAGTCCTTCTGGCACAACTCACATGAACTGCTTTTGTTTCCTTTTGAAATTAAGATGTTTATAGGACCTTGAAACAATTACATTTCCTTTGCATGGTATGTTGTACAGAGAGGACATACATAGCCAAGTCACCCTATAACAGTAAGACCGTGATCACATTTTGGAGCAAGGTGCAGTGGCTTTTGAAAAAACAAAGAACAACAAAGATGGTAATTTGAGTAGTACAAGAATGACATCACAAATTATTGTACAATCCACCATTTTAAATTGAGTGAATAAGCTTAAACATTTTATATCTCAGCTCAGGAATGTCCTGTGAAGATGGGAACTGGACCATTTGCTTGCATTCTCAAGCTTTGTAACATATAGTTTTGAAATTTAAGACTTTAGGTACACTTAAAATAATACTGGGAATTCTATAGCACTTTCCTTAAGTCCTTTTGTTCACATTGGTTAAACACCTAGGTGCAGAAAGGTATTATCTTGAAAGACTAAGATGGTTCGCAGATCATCCAGAGTTAGTCGCACCCCACGAAGATTTGGTTATGCCTCTTCATTTGAACCGTACCCAACTGGGGCCCGCCTTGCTGCAGCCAAGGCTGTACGGTCTGAGGGTCGTCGCATGGTTCCTGAGGTTCCCATGGAGATTGAGAAAGCTCCTGAAACAGGTCAGTATTTGACTGATAACACAAAAGAATTACATACAACATATATTTACAACCATTGCAAGGTGTTTTTCATTGTTTCATACATTTCACATAAGACTTAAAAGGTGACCTTGGTAGAAAGATAGAGTTTTGTCTGGGAAAGTTTACAAGGTACATGAAGTGAGGACTCATGTATGTACTTAAAAGAGTGGTAGTCAATAGAGCTACATCAAAATGAAGTGTCACTCCAACAATATAAATCCAAGAATATCATGTACTATCAGTTGGATTAGACTGTACTCCAAGTTAGTTACAAAGGTTTTATTGACTGTTTAAACAGGGACATATCCCAGGTAAGGGGTTCATACTGAACTTGAAAAAAACAAACCTTACATGCCTTTCAAAACCCATTCTGATATCTGAGTCAAATGGCAGTTTCTTGCTTCTTAGGATTTGTACCCATTTCCACCCCTGCATGTTTCCCACCTCGATAAACTTCCATCAAGACACAGCAGTTAATCATTCACTTAGTTTGATGAAGGGCACAAAACTGTAAATGGGATTGTATTTAACTAAAAGCCTGGTGTACCCTCTTGTCTTTATTTGGAAGAAAAATTTTTTGTACGTGGAAAGGTTCTTCCCCAACCCGTGTTGTGTGTAGGACAATCTGGGCAACAGCTTGTATTTGGACCCTTGTTATGGACCCAGAAAAGAGCCTGGTACACCAGTAATCCTAGGCAGAAGCGTGACAATGCATACTGCATTGTGGAAGTTGGGAGATGTCCTGTAGTATTACACTATTACTGTAGTTTTATTATGCAGCAAAGAAAGGTGCAGTATCCCGAAATGAGTAGCATGTTTAGTGGTATTTTTATTAAAATTATTTCTGAATAACTTGCATTTGTTTCTGAAATTGTATTTGTAATTGTCATGTGGGCCAGATCAAATGGTCTTATGGGCAGTGTATGGCCTGTGGTCTGGAGCTTCCCTACCCCTGCTTTAAGTGTTCACAGATACTTGTGCTATTCTTCACCATCGTACAGTATATTTGTCTTTCAAGTTAAGATTAACTTAATTTGTTCTCTCTGCTGCCAGGTTCTTTTTAACTTCCATTGAAAGGTACAGTACCTTGTTATCAGTGCTCGTTATGAGAACTACAGTACTTGCCTCTATGACTGGGAAAGTAGACAACAATACTTGCACACAGGGAAGTGTAGTTTGTAAGGCCCACTGGGTGGTTTTACATGTATCCAATCCACTGTTACAATGCCATATCAGCAGTCAGCTGTTGTGGCCATCAAGTATGCATCACCTTGAGTAATTTAATTGGCTTGTTCAAGAAAGGGAACAATTCGTAAGTAACGAGTGTGCCACTTGTTTTGGAGGTTTATAATTATTATTTTTTTTAATGAGGGAAAAATTCAGCAATATTTCTCCCAGTGGTTTTATCTGTCTTTGCTTCTCCAGTTACTGCTTTAATGCCAATGTTTTGGACTAAAATATTATTTGTATTGCCTTTTGTTTAGGCACAACATTTTAATTTGGAGGATTGTGTGTTTCTTAGAAGGATGTACATAATGCAAGCTACCTAACATTTTTTCTTGAAATTTATACAGAAAAACAGCTTAAAGTGGTTTCTGTGGATCTCTTGAAGGAAAAAAATGGGAAAGAGCACCACACTGATAAATATGAAGTTGAAGAATTGGTGGTACGTAGAGGGCAGGCTTTCTACATTGATGTAGAATTTGACCATGCCTACGATGCTGCCTCTGACACTATCTCCCTGGAGATGTTGATGGGTAAGATATGTAGCCAAATCAGAATAGTTTTTAGCAAAACATCTCAAGGTCACCGATACAAATCTTGCCACACATGCTTTCATTTGGGCAGCTATTTGACCAGCTTCTGTTGCAAAATGTGTGATTTGGATGTAATTTTCCCTGCAAAGGACTCTGTAGAATGATGATTGCTAAGGAATAAAAACTTTTGTGTAGAAGGTAGTGCAAAGCCTGTGAACTTCAGGGAAATTATTGTTTTTGGTAGGAAGCTGGGATAGTGAAGTCAATGTAATGCTACTACAGTAGTTAGATTTTTCTGATGTGGTTTTATACCACTGATCGTGTTCACAGAACAAGTTAGAACTGGTTCTCATGATCACAAAGCAGAAAACAGGAAGTAATTTTCCTGGCATTTTATATTCAGAGACTTGACTTATTGTTAAGCATGAATCATGAAATAAAAGTGAATCAGTCACAAGTGAATGCAGTCCCTATCAATTTTTTTGGAGGAAGATAAGTGAGAAATCACTGTTCAGAACTGTCTAGAAATAAGCTGAAGGCCTGTAGTAGAATGACAGTAAAGATACTTCTATTGACTACAGTACAGTACAGTACTTTTCTTGGGAAATATCCTGCATTGTCGTAACATTTTGAACTTACAGGAACCCGTCCACGTGTGTCGTCTGGAACTAGGTTGGTGTTACCAGCTGTCAAAAAAGCGCCATCCCATGACGAGTCAGGGGTAGAGATTCTGAGTTCCTCTGACAAAAAAGTGTCTCTGAAGGCTTACATCGAATCTGACAGTGTCATTGGCCTATTCGACTTGGTCATCTGTACACAGACAGCTGACGAGGAAGAGTACCGCTATGATGTAGAGACCGACGTCTATGTCATCTTCAATCCATGGTGCAAACGTGAGTCAATTCTTGTTTTGTAAAAGTTTGTACACTTTTTACCATTAGGTATTAATCATATGGAACCCCTCTTCAAATATAACCAATGAGTGTACCTTATACCAACTTTATTGGTAGGATCTCAACTTCTCTGAGGACCAACTGTGGTGATCAAGGCTTTAGTTGTAAACATGTATTGTCCAGAGAGGCTGGTCTGTCAAAGGCTTGGACAAGCATCACAAACTACAAGCTCTTAAGCCAATAAAAACTACAATTTTTCTTATTTTTGTAACTATAAGAAGTGGTAAATGGCTAATGATGCTAATTAGAAGCATTGTCATGCAACAATTTTCTTTAAACTAATTACAAAATATTCGTTATCAACTCAATGAGCCCCTTAAAACATTCAAACAATTTAAAGTGATGTCTTAACCTAAATGGCAAAGTTAGTCTGCCTCTTATATGTCCCCTACAAATCTGATAGTAATAGTTCACAGGGATACTGCCAGAAACTCAAAAAAAGGGGGGGGGATTTATTACTGCTAAACCCTGAATCCAAATGGAGGCTGTCCTTGACCAAAGTTACAAGTGGGTTCAGGGGGACAAAAGCTTGCTTCAAGGCTATGTATAAGGTGCAAGTTGAAGGGTTTTAAAGGCATTTATTTAAGTTCAAACATTACTGCAAATGTGTCCTCTTCTGAAGTAACAAACCAAGATGTTGACATTTTTTTTATATTTTTATGGAAATGAAAAGGGGGGGATTTAACCCTCCTTCTGGAAAGGGAGGGGGAATCACCCCCCTTTCCAACCCTTAATGGAAACCTGGTTCATCTATATTCCTTTGTGTATTTCTAAACAGATGATGAAACATACATGCCCAAGACATCTGACCTGGAGGAGTATGTCCTAAATGATGATGGCATGTACTTCTATGGGACCAAGTACCAGATTGGATGGGCACCATGGTATCAGGGACAGGTAGGGAGCTTGTTTTGTAGATAAGGTACCAACTGGTAGCAGGTTTTGAAAAATTATTACAATCTTTCCATGAAAGCTCTTTTTATTCATTTTGTTTTGATTCCAAATGCCTGGTGATACAGATTTATAAAAAATAGTTTGTGTTAAAGGAGCTAAGCCAGCAGGTAGAGGGTGTGTGATGGAATGGGTCGTAACATTCATTGGAGGAAGATGAGCAATTGTTATGGTTGGTAATTTTGAAGGTTGGAATTGTCTTGAGTGACAATCTTCTGGGTAGAAATTGTCAAAGGGGAAGTCTTCCAGGGAGAAGCTATTCAGAGGGAACTATTCCCAGGGGTGTGAAATCTCCGCCTTTTAGCGGAAATCCGCTTTTTTCATTTTCTCTCCCCATCTCATTTTCCGCCTTTTTGAAATATCGGACAGAAGTACTGTGTATCGAAACTCAAGATTTACGCCAATGGTAAAAGCGATACCAGAACGGAGGTCCTTCCTACTGTACTGTATATACTGCACTACTTCAGTATTGTATGCAAAGTGCTTGTATGGGAGTTCATATAGCTAGCTGGGCTTGGCATTAAAACCCTAAAAATCTTGATCACGAAATTTGATCTTAGCAGTCTTAGATGGCTGCAAAAATATAGCCACGAGAGCTTTTGGAATCCGTGAATATACATTCGCAAAACTTTTACTCCACAGGTGCGAGATTTTAGTCCCAAAAGTCATGGTTTGATCATGAAAGCGAGCTACAACTTTCTCCATACACTGTGAGCTGTAGACAGTATGTCTCAATTACATAGACCAGCAAAATCAAGATCGATCGTCTAAAGAATCCAAAATATCCCATTTGGTCAAGAACCGCCAAATTATGTAAATGACATGTGTAAAAGACCCTTAAAGAACAATCTGAAGTGTATTTTCAAGTTTCTATGTTAAGGTTTCAGTTTCCTATACGGGGCAACTTTCCCCAGAGGGGAATGGCATGTTTCCCATTGCCTAACATGTCACGTATATGTACACATTACAACCTAACCAACACATGCAACTACGTTTGATCTACTGTACAAGTTATAGGCGGCCTCCAAGAGCTACATGGCCTAGTATTATGTTTCAATAATATTCGTTGCAAGTTGCTTAAATTGTCGTATTTGTTCACAAAAGTTGTGTTATGCATGGTTAGTGGCTTTTATGGATAGGATGACATCATTATTTGTCTAAGTTTCTTTTATTTATTACATTTGGCTGTATTAGCCATATATACCACTGTTACGATGAAGCATACAACAGTTCAAGGCTTGCTCCATAGACACATGCTGGGGCAAATGTTACTAAAACTTGGGCACAAAGGTGAACCTATAACAGGTTATCTGTGGTGATCTGGGATTTGGGGTCAAATGTCATCTAGGGGTCCTTTTTGGGACATTTTATGAAAATAAATAAGTTTAAAAGACTATGTTGACAGTTTTGGGGTGCTTATTGTGATATTTATAGTAACTTAGTAACTTCTTGGGCAGGTGTTTAGAAATTGGAGGTCAATGGTCATCTAATGGTCATTTTGGCCCATATTAACAATTAAGTTGGATCATATGATAATTTATTTTCTGGCAAAAAATGATAATTTCTTTTGTACAAAGAAAACTGGTGCAAAATATTCAGGAAATATCACTCTCATTGTTCCATATTTCAAAAAAATTTCCGTGGAGCTCTGTCCTTTACCTTCTGGGAGCTCCCACCCTGGACTTTCGGGAAGGCCTTGTGCAAGCTATGCTTCGGTAGATAAGCTTCAGCTATTTTCCTCTTTTTTTGAAGAACCTCACTCACACCCCTGTATTCCAGATTAGATTTGGTAGGTAAGGCTTGAAAGTACCCCTAGTCTAGTTTGTCATCATTATATGCTCTTTCATCGATCACTTTGGGGCTCAGCACTTGTTATATCAGCAGTTATGGTAAAAGTAGTCATCAATTGGTGAAGTCTTGAATTGTTAAAATACTCTGAACTACTGTTGACAACTTACACTATTAGATAATCCCTGCCATTGTTGCAGGTATCAAGAGATACTTATCTGGTATTCTCTTACAGATTCCTAGAAGCATCATGATTTTATTTGTAAACTGACTGGGAAAAAACATACTTTTTCTCTTTGTAGTTTGAAGATACTGCCATTGAGTGTGTCTTCTCCCTTCTTAATAAGTCTGGATTGAATTACACATACTGGAGAAATCCTCATCAAGTTATAAGAGCACTTTCAGCACTGGTATGTATTAAACCATGTCTGTAGAGGTTACATTGGGGAATGGCATTTATGATGTGACCTTTGACTCGCTTAGTTTTACCTCAGGGTTCACACCATGAGTTTGTAAGGGTTTCTTTATTTCCCCAGCTACTTTTTAACTTTAAGCAGTCTTTATAGATGTGTCTCTGTAGGCGTGCTTCACTGACGTCACATGTTCACACGTCTCTGGTTGCTGGACATTTTACCCGTCAAGCGTCCATTGTGTCACAGTAGTTTCTGTGATCATGCTGTGTACATGTGCTGTAATTACACTTACCGTACGTGCTGTGCCAGGCACTACCAGCCAATCCCAATCGCATGACGCCATATGAAATATCTCTATACAACATAAGACAGTATTACAGTGCACATTTCACAATTTCATGTGTAGGCATTTCTGTTGGAGGAATATAAGGAGCAGAAGTAACTTTTGTGACCAAGTGTGCACTTGATTTGGGAGGGTTACCTCACTCTGGTCTGAGTCACAACTTTGTGACTCCTGAGGAACTAGAACTGTCAAAAACATGCATAAAATGTATTTCATTTGTTCTTGTAGGTTTGTATTTGTGTTCTGTCACTAGTTTAAATTAAGTATGATATCAAAACTGATTCTGTTCATCTTTCTTTTACAGTTTCCCCCCTTCATTTCTCTGAATTGATTCATTCAACATCTCAGCCATTTAATAAAAGCCTGTAGTGTAGGTTTACTGGTGTATTATTACTCATTGGTAGGCTAGTACTTAGACACTAAGCTGCTGTTGTGTGTGTATGTGGCAGTGATGACTTAATTGCAGGAGTTGCGATTTCATTCTTAGATGAGATTTAATGTGTTAAATAACCTATTGCAAGCATTGAATATTAGCCTGTTCAACTTTTGAAGCAGTTTTGAAATGTTCCTCTGCCTCTGTCAGATATTAACCTAGCTTAATTTGTATACTAGGAACACTCTTTTGTATACTAAGAGATCAAAGTCACCATTTTTGTTGTTTACTGAGAAACACAGAACTCTCATTAGCTGCCATTACTACCTGTGATTGTACGTGATACAAAACACCTTTTGAGGAATTTTCTTTACAATATTATGTTTTTGTCCTTTGTTGTAGTTGTTGGCTTGTGGAATATGAACAAGCAACATTTGTTGGACTGTAATAAATCAGTGAATAAGTAATCAAGGCCCCAAATTGTGTAAAGTATTGAGACTCAGCTTGCTGAGTTCATTATTTTGCCAAAGTCTGAATTTGGCATAATAACAGACTCGGCTCACTGATTTCAGTATGTTGTCAACTTTGGAGCCAGTGAGACACAGTCATATATGGAAGTTAAAATTGCCACCAACATGACCAAAATGGCAGAGTGCAGGTGGTTAGATTGGTAACTGATATCCTTAGAACCAGTCAAAAAAGTGCAGCTGAAAAATGCTATTTATAGGTGCAGTCTCTTTCATTAAGTATCTGGCAACAATTTCTGTCTGTCATTCAATCATTATAGATCAACAGTCAGGATGATGATGGTGTTCTTGTTGGCAACTGGAGTGGGGACTACTCTGATGGAGTGGAACCCACAGACTGGACAGGTTCTATCTCTATTCTGAAGGAATACATGGAAACAGGAAAACCTGTCAAATATGGCCAGTGTTGGGTATTTGGCAGTCTCTTCACCACTGGTGAGTGGTACATTTGCAAAGTGATTTGTGTACTAACATTGGTTCTGTTTTTTCCAAAGTGTATCAGAACAATGTACAATGTTAAAAAAAGGGATGTAGTGGATTTTCAGTCCACTTGTAATGTACCCTTGCCTAAAAAAAAAAGCAAGGTGTGTGCAGGAACAATCATTACTCAATACAAATACTAGTTATCGCTTTCCTTTGAAATTAAACAGTAACTTCATCTTGTACCATTCTAGTCAGTTGTAAAAATCTATCATCGTGTTTACTAATCACTGTGTAACCAATGGTCCATAAAGATTGTTCTTGGGAGAATGAGCCCTGAGGGCCCACAGGGCTGGTGCTTCAGTCTGGTTTTCATGAAATGAAGGGTATGGTAGTGTGAAAGAAGTCCCTCAAGCAGGACTGGAACTCACAACCTTTGATTGAGTGTTACAGTCACTACCCTTAGCAGGCATGAGCTTTTTCCGCGAAATCGCGGATTTCCGTGATTTTTTTCCAACTTCCGCTATTTTGCATTTTCATTTCCGCAAAAAAATGTGAAGTTGAAAATGGGAACGGCACATGATTTAATCATAAGATGTCAGTGAAACAGCATAGTGTCTTCAGTAAAATGTGTATTTCCACATAATTTGTTTACATGTCACTGCAGCTAGAAATGCATAGTCGACATGTTTAATTATGATACCCTTTTTCCTTGTCATATCATAGCTCCTAGGTTATACTGTAGTGTGCTGCTTGAAAGTGGAAAGTAAAAGTGGAAGCAAACAGTCATGTCCACTCCATATACCTAGTACATACAGTATTATAATGCACTGATTTAGTGCAAGTTTTGTATACATGTACGTACGTCCATTGGCACTGGCTGTGTCTGTACATGCAAGTGTGTAGATGTGCACACTGCAGCTATAGTCGATATACATGCTTGGTACTAAATTTATACAACAACGTAGCTTGTTAGGCACTGAACAGAACGATTGTCTGCAAAGGTAATCAAAGCTTGTATATTCACAGGGTATGTGCAAAATACTCAACTGCGCCCTTTCCTACATCTTTATAAGGTTTAAGGCTGGTTGCATATTCTGTTCATATATATCTGTCACTAACTTAGTGGCATTGCCATTAGGCCTAGCCTACCTTCTTACACTATCCTAACATAGGTTATGTATGTGCACTGCTATTGAGCCTAGCCCATACTCTCACAGGCTGACAGGTTTCTGGGTCTGAAGAAGGCAGCCATTTTGGGATTTGGCTTGAAGTTCATAACAAACTGGTACCAATTTTCACCAAAAGAGCTAGGAATTGGTGCCTTAAATTAGGCCTTACCTAACAAGGCCTAATGTTTGGCCTTTGAAGTTTTGGCCTAGCCTAGGCAAGGCATGGCTCTTAAAACTAAAAGTTAAATGTGCTTTACATTACAGAGCACAGCCAAGGCACTTTCCTTAGCCATATGTTGTGATGTACAAAAAGGGCTACTATTTGCTAGTAGGTAGGCCCTATACTTTAAAGCCTAGGCCTAGGCAAAAATCCTCTAAAATGTGCTGCAAGTTGAATGGTGTTAAAACTTAATAGTGAGCCATAAAATAATTTTGGACATTGGATCAAAGAAATAAAGAAGCCAGTTGGTATGAACTAGGTTTTGGGAAAGACAAGGTATTAATGCTGAGCCAACTTAGTGAACCTTAACACATAGGCTGTACAGTATGTTAAGTGTAGGGTGCTTTTGTTATTTGTTTCATCAAAATATGATAAACAATTAGCCCATTTAGGCTATGTGAAATCTTAAAAATCCAGGAGCTTCCGGGGGCGCTACCCCCTGGACCCCCGCCAGGGCATTGCCCCTGGACCCCACCAGGGGCCCTAAGGCGAGCCCCTGGACCCCACCCGTAAGAGTTCGCGCTTCGCGCTCAGACTGCGTACCACATTCAAAAGTTCAGTGATTTTTTGTGTATGTCAGGCTCATCCCTGCCTTAGGTTACTCAGTGTCCATCACTGAGCCAAATATAAATTGAAACTTTTTGCCTTTAATCATTTATGATTTTTATCCTACAGCAATGCGTGCGATCGGCATTCCTTCAAGGACCATCACCAATTTTGCATCAGCACATGACTCTGATGCCAATCTGACTCTTGACTACCACTTTGGTGAAGACAGTATGTCATTGCCAGATGAGGATGAAGATAGTATCTGGTGAGTTGATGTTTTGAAATTGATTGTAAAACCTTTATATGTTGTATACACCGCACTCTTTACATACATCAGAGATGCCACTTTTCAGACTTACGTCTGAAATCAGATTTTTTTGGTCAGATTTATGAAAAAAGTCTGCTCTGTTGCATGATCCGAGAGTTAGTCTGTATAAACCACTGATAGTAGCAAATGTATTTGTTGTACCAAGTGCCTTGATGGCTCTGCATGGAGAATCGTTAAGTACTGGACAGACTTTGTATACTAGTTTACTGTGATTGTCTATCTGGGAGTTTGACACCTGTACAAAATTTTCAGATTTTTTGGGTAAATGCTGGTATCATCTCTGATACATGGTCCCTTTTTCATATCACTGCCTGACTTCCCCATTGATCGGGTTGTAAAGACACGTACAACTGTACCTCACTTGTATCTCCAAAGTGGCTGGCTTTTGGGTTGCTATTTTGACATGACATTTGTGACGTTAATATCATAGGTATGGTCAATGTAAGTGATGCTCATACCTCCCCATATATAATGGAAATAAGAGCATGTATGCATTATCATTGTTTGATTAAACATTTGTCACAGGTATAAAATTAAATTGTCAGTAATGCACTGTAAAGGAAATATTCATATATACTACTTAGTGGTATTTTTAGATATTTAAAGCCACTGAATATCTTTGAACCAGGATTCTGTGAATGGAAACATATAAAATTTGCATGAGTTGGACATTTTTATGATATAATTCTATTAGCAGGGTTGCCAGACTTCCGGCAATAGCCGGAATTCTGGCTGTCGTCCGACTTTCAGTATGGCTCCGGCTCACACATTACTTTCGTCCCCGATTGGAAGTAAAGCTGAAGCCAATTGCTGCCCGGGCGGGACTTTCCCCATTGTAAAAATACAGAACAGACGTTCATACTATTGTATTTTGGAAGACTTATGATGTTTGTACATACGTATAATATAAGTAAGAAAAGCGACTGGTCAAATAAGGCTAGATTAGCAGTTGCCTAGCTAAGTGTGTGTCGTAACGACACTGTACTATATTTACGCAAAAGTTTAGTGTTTTGCTCATTCCACGTGCATAGGTGTTGCACAGTGCACAGGCTAGGGCAATGCTCGTTAGTGCAAACAAATGGCAGCCTAACAGGGCGGTGTTGTGTGTAATGACTGTGTGCCAGCGCTAGCACGATGACAAATGGTCGTTAGCTACTTTAAAGTTGTTACTATACTACATGCTCAGATGCTGACACGTACGTTACACGAGACTAACTTTAGTAGTGCGATCGTAATCATTCGAAATGGAAGTGGAAAGAAAGTAGTTGACGTAGGAGTCAAGCATAGCCTACAGTTGATTTAGGACTTATTAGGGGAAAACGAAGATTACCCGGCAGTTTATCTCTCTGAATATGTACGGAAAATAGATGTCACACAGCATAGGAATAGCATAGCCATAGGCCTAGCGTTAGGCCTTACATTAATCCTAACGATTAACGGTAATAGAAACTGACGAAAAATAGCAAGTATTAGGTAGGAGCTAAATTTGACTCTTCCTACTCCATGATGTGTTCATACAGTATTTGTGTATTTGTTTGTGTGTGTTGGTTCTTTCATCCTTTTGAAACTTCCTCCATAGATTTAGGCCTAGGGCATAGGCTAGGCTTAGGCCTAGGCTACAGCCTCACTTAGACCTGTGTTACTAACCCATCAGTTGAATCCAAGGAAAGAACCCCTTATTTGTTCACCTTAAAAAACTCCAAAATGTTGCAGGGATTTCCTTAAAAATTCGCACAATAGTTGCACTAAATTGCATCTGAGGACCCTCAAATATTCAAAATTTTTCCACCCCCTCCCCTTAGACCCCTCCCCCAGGCCGGCGGTCGATAAATTTTTCAGGCCCTGGAGGTAATCCCTGCTGGCAACGCTGTATTAGAAAAGAGGGGCAAAAAAAGAGGGGCAAAATGTCCAAGTGCAGATGCATTGTATAAATTTGGCTTCCAAATCTTAGGCCTCTTCTGTTGATCATTGATTTGCTTTCTATACAACTTCAAATTTTTGTTTGTCATGTCAGTGTGTACCATTGACCAACTTAAAGCCAGCATATGGCAAAGAATTTAGTAGTATACAACTGATATTTGCAGAAATGAATGATGGGTAATACTCATAAAAAGTATTGACGCAATGGAGAAAGTGAAATATTTTTAAATAGAATAAAACATCTAAGGCAAATTTTCACATTTTCTCATTTAAACAGGAACTTCCACGTTTGGAATGATGCTTGGATGGCTCGACCAGATCTACCTGAGGGATATGGCGGCTGGCAAGCTATTGATGCCACACCTCAGGAACTCAGCAGAGGTAAAGATTCCTTTAGTCGTTGAGTATTTTCCCTACAAAGTGGTTTCCTGAGTTTGATGTGACTTTTAGAAGATTACTTTGGTGCTGTGCTACAGTGACTCATATAATGCTGATATACCCCAAGGTGCTTCAGATGGACTGAAGGCTGGAAAAATAAAGTCTTCGAAAGCAAGGGGAAGGGATTGTGGAATCGAAGCACTTAATTAAGAGAGAAACAATCTTTGGTGGCAATAAGGGCAGTAACCAGAGTCAAGGCAGCTACTTGCGGTGGTGTACTGAAAGCCTCTCCCCATGGCTGTTGGGCTTTTCTGGGTTGAAGTGCCCTTCAGCAGGGCTATGATGATTTGGATATCTGGTCTTCTGGCATGGGCTCAAACAGTCTTTCATGTAGCTGGTGAGATGTTCTCCGGTGGTGTTAATTTCAGGAATAATGGTTTTAAGTTGTTGGCAGAAAAAAGTCATGAATGTGATGGTCTGTGGAATTTCTGTGGAATTTCAGGAAAAATGGTTTTAAGTTGTTGGCAGAAAAAGTCATAAATGTGATGGTCTGTGTCACAGCATTTGGTAACGAAGACATTGTGTTGGTATTGAAATCTTTGTCAAATGGATGAGAGTTTAGCTGTGTCAAGTATTGTATGTGATGCATGTTGTCTGTCCAGATGGTGAGCAATACAGAAGGCTGTCTTTGATTTTTTTTGCAGTTTTTCAGGAGACAGTGGCTTGTATCATGGCTGGGGCAGCATATTTGATAATGGATCGTGTCATAGTTTTGTAAACTTTCAGTGTCGTGTCTGCTGAGGCGGGTGGGTGTTCTGGGTTCTGGCTAGTCTGTGATGTAAAGTCTCCTGTTTGCAAATTCTTCTGGTAATGTTGTGGTGTTGTTTTAAGCTAGCCGTACACTACACGACTTAGCACACCGCAACTCAACTCGATCGTCGGGTCGCCAACAGTCGTGAGGTGTGCAAGAGTTTAAGACTGCGATTGGCAGTTGTAAGATCAGTTTTAAATCGAGCCGACTTCAGTCGGGAAGAACCAACATGTTCGTTCTTCCCGACTGAAGTCGATGCGACCTAAAACTGGTCCTAAAACTTCCAGTTGCAGTCATAAACTCATGCACACTATACGACTGTTGGAGATCCGACGATCGAGTTGAGTTGCGGTGTGCAAAGTCGTGTAGTGTACGGCTGGCTTTAAATGTAGTTTGTTGTCAATCCCAGTCCCTAGGTATTTCACTGTGTGGTCTACTGGGAACCTTGTTGTTGAAAGTAATATGATGTTTCCTTCTTGGTGAGCCTGTGGTCCTGATAGACAGCACTTGTGACTTCTCTGAGTTAAGCACAATATATCAGTCATTGGACCATGGTGTTGCTAGTTTACCTAGTGTTGTTACCATTCCTCAGCATTGGTCACTTCTTGTGCCATAGCCTGAATGGCCATTTCATCTGCAAATTGGGAATGGTGGATTTTTTGTCCAGTCTGTGGCTGTGGAATGTCAGCTGCATACAAGATGAATTGTATAGGTTTAATGCTTCTTCCCTGTGGTGTACCTCTTATGCTGTGGAGTGGGCTCTGGAGTGAGTTCGAGATTATGTCATGTGTTTGTCCGTGTTGTAGGAAGTTGGCAATCCATTTAGCTAAAGTTCCATGTCATGATTTGTTAGTCATGGTCGAGCAATTAGTTGTGTCGGCTTACAAGTGGTCCTTGTATATTCCAAAAATCTTGAGACTGTTTGTTGATGGAAATTTATTTGCACCCATTGTCATGTTCTTGCTGGTACATGGTTTTAATTGGTCTATTAGTCCTAGGATCTAACAAACTACAACAATTCATTCCTGAAAATAGTGATCCAAGGTTCTGAAAAATTGTACATTGAGAGCCTTATAGAAAGTGAAGTAACAACATAAAAAAGAGAATAGTTGGCATTCACAGGATGCCACAACCAGGCCTGATTTTTAAGGAAATTTTTAGGTTGCCCATCGGACAACCTGAAGCTAAATTTAGGTTGTCGGAAATAGTTTTTGGTAGTCCGAATGAAAGTGACGAACAAGAGATGAACAATTCTATTTCCTGTCTCTGCCATAGAAAACAAACATTTACTTTAAATTCTGCATTTTTCCATATTTATTGGCATGGTACAATGATGAATGGTAGTCAATACCATTGTCTCAATGCCACTTCTTAAGGGGATTTTATGACATACTTTCCTGCTGATGTAGGGAACTATTCAGTTACAAATAAAATCTACTCATCCATCGGACAAGTTCAAAGAGAGAAAGTGGTTGTCCGATGCAAGTTTTACCCGTCATGGACGATCGGACGAGTGCTAAATTTCAGCCCTGACAACAAGTAGCCTTGCTACTACCACTTTTTTTTTTTTTTTTAAATTTTGAATAGCTTGCAAACCAGCTAAGATTAGGTGCATGCATTGTTCCATGACATGAAATGAAAAAAACTTCAATAACTTGGTAACATTAAAAGAAATTTTTAAATATTAATTTTTTTTTTAATGTAAAACAAAAAAAGTTGGCAACCCTGGTCTGTTGATGTCAGTTCTCACATATTTGTTACAACTCCTTTGGTAGATTCTACCAGGTTTGCTCCTTCGTTGGATTGTTTGAAATTGTGGTGATTTAAATCAAGTTACGTGACTCTACTTCAGAGTTGCAACTCCTTGCCAGGCAGGAGTCAAGCAATAACTCCTTTTTCAGTGGAATTGTGACTCTTTGGGAATTGTCAGTACTGTTAAAAGCATGCGCAAAAAACATTGTGGAGTTAGTTACACAGGTGTTCTATCCAAATATTGTAATACAACAGGCTCTTATGGTACTTTTCTTTATTTAATGACAAGCTTTTTTTTTGGTTGGCCAGTGTAATCCTCCGATAATGGCACTTTTGCACCTCAGCAGTTGAGACCCCTGTAGTGTAAAGATACTGGTGTATAAGTACTCACTGGTAGGCTAGGAATCGACTTTCTGTTGGTGCTGAGACTTGTTCCTCCTCCAGATATGATGTCATTGTAGGAGTCTTGACTGTTAGGGCCATGGGTACCTGACTCCAAAATATTAGATGCACCCAAGCCTAATTTGTATCGTAAGTATCAATTAATGATCGCCATATTTTTGGTAGTCAATGGGAGGGCTAAACAAAGTTTTGTGATACTATCTGAGCCGAACGTCTTTCAGTTATAACAAGAAGGCAGTCCATGGAGTTGCAGATCTAATCTTTCCCATATTCTCTGTATTGTGGTTGATGAAATTTCTCAAAATATATTGGTAAGCAGATAATAACAACAGACCACCTTTAGGTCATTTAAACTTTGATCTAAATCTTTAGTAACAAGAAAGCACTATTTGAAAATGTCTCATTTCTCTCAATATGATGTGGTCTAATGACCTTTTCTACCATACTGATATGCAAATAATGGCAGAAATCCATCTTTTAGCTAGTTTGATCTTTGACCTGTGATGTCATCAGTTAATGCATGCACAAGTTTTCATGATCAGGTACCTGCCCACCAAGTTTGAACTTGGTCAGACTAACCACTTAGGAGGAGTTGACAACATACTTTTTGGCACTATTTGGACAAATTTGACCTTTGAACTGGACCTTTAGCAAACAAAAAGCCTTATTTTTAAATTTTTCACATCGTTTTTAACTTACCACATGGTTTAATGACTTTTTCCATAATTCCTATAGTCAAATAATGACAAAAAATCCATTTTTTAGCTAATTTGACCTTTCACCCCTGAGTTTTGACCTATCAAGTCATTACTGATGCATGCACTTGTAAATTTATAATGTCAGGTAAGTACCCACTTGGTTTGAACATGATCGGACTTATGGTTTAGGAGGAGTTCATGATGTTTTCATAAGATTTTGGTATATTTGACCTACATTTGGACCTTTGACCCAGATACTTGGCAACCAAAAAGCACTGTTTCAAAATATATCTAAATATGTCCCTACACATGTGATTTAATAACTTTATCCAACACAAGTTTTCATGGCCAGGTACCTTCCCACCAAGGTTGAACTTAATCATACAGACGGTTTTACACTTTTTGTTCACCTACACACACACACACACAGCTTCACATTTTTGATGTTGGGTGAAGTAAAGTATCTCATCTCCCTAAACATTACTTGAAGGAGATGAGATAATAAGTTTAGGGTTCATATGGTCATTAAGGTTCTGAAATTTTAAGCTGTCATGGAAGAGACATGGAATTTTGGACAACTCTCACCTAATAAAGCATATTTTTTGGTTTCTGCCTTGATTTAATAAAGCCTAAACTTTTGTCAGAGTGTCTGGTGACATTGTAATAAAGTGGGTGGATGGGATAACTGTAATGGGGTGAAAAAGTCATCTTTTGGTGACAATACATATCACTAACATCATTTAACATTAAGTGTTCAAACTGCTGTAAGTAGACTTGCGAAATGTATAACAGATCGTGAGAATTGATCATGAGAAATGCTATTTTTTCACAGGAAAGTCTATGAATTTCATGTAATCATATATTTGTTTCTTTTACTGCCAGGTTCTTTCAGGATGGGTCCAGCTTCCCTGAATGCCATCAAACAGGGACACGTTTACTTAGACTATGATACCAAGTTTGCCTTCGCTGAGGTCAATGCAGAGACAGTTTATTGGATGGTCTACAAAAATCGCAGAAAGGTAAAGTCTTTTTGGTTGTCAGGGTTATTTATATTCTGATTTGTTTACAAGCAAACCTCTCCACAGGAATTTTCCAGTCACCTGTTTTATCTTCAGATTAGTTTGTAGGGTTATTGGACCAATGTTGTTGGCAGCTATACTGGTTTAAAACAAAGAATGGTGAGAACATTGCAGTATACATTATAGTGAAGAATATTAGGTAATAGATTCTGAATCATGATACATTTTTCTCATGTTGAAAGAAAACAATGAGAGGTCCATGCACAGGTTGATTTCTGTTACTTGGCGAAATACTCGCCTTTATCCTGCGATTGTAAATGAATGTCTGTATGGCAGGGTTAGCTGATAAAACTTAGGATTTAAGCTGCGATTTCATTCCCTCTATTTTTTCAAAGGAATTTAGGATTGAAATCAAAAGTTTGATTTTGAAATTGCCAACCCTGCTGTATTGTATTTAAATCCGATGTGTTGAGCAAAGCTACTTCTCTACTTTGCTCTTTGGCTAGTAATTTAATCATGGACTTTTAGGTAAAACATTACTTGACATAAGTTATGAGATAAATTAACCCTTTTCATGTGATGTCATGTTTTATTTACGTAGCCACATTGGAGAAAATGTGGAGAGCTTGAGTGTGTCTTACACACTTCACTTGTGTGTACTTGTGGTAGCATGCGTAACCTGAAATGATGTAGGCACACCAGTGGCACAACCGCCAGACTTTGATTGATTGATCATTTAGTATTTGTGTGTACACACTGGACCTCACTTCTTTCCATTGTGGCAGTATTTTTGTGTTACTATGTGGAAAGGTGATGTTGGTGATATTTGTCTATAGTCACATGTGAATTCATGAATATTCATTGGATGTTTGTGTAAGGCCTACTGATAGGTCACAAACTTCATTTTCATATGTTCTCACAATTTGCCCTTAGAAAGTTGATGGATGTTTGAGAAATAAAAGATTTTTTATGGATTTTAAGGGAATAAAAACAAATCTCTTAGAAGTTTATGGTATTAATCAAGTTCCAGCACTTGTAACTTGTGAACACCTTCATTGTTTTATAGCCACCCACTGTGATCACAGTTGATTCTGACAATGTCGGCAAAAATATCAGCACCAAAGCGGTCGGCAAATTCGAGAGACATGACATAACTGATCTGTACAAGTATTCTGAAGGTGAGATATTAATGTAACCTTTCCCTGCCTGAACAGCAGTTGTCCTGGCAGGCACAGAAGGGAGAATGAGCAGATTTGAAAATATCTATATTGGCATGATCTTGAAAGTCTTTGTTTCTTGGGTGGTTGGCTTGGACAAAATTGCACTGTTGTCTGGAGACCTGAAAGCTTTGCATTTACTGCACTTAAGGTCTTTTTGATACATATTTCCATGGCTCATTAATGTTTGTTATCATAAATATGGAAAAAAAGGAAATTTCGTGAACTCCACATATTTACTGCACATACTTAGGTATTCTAGTAGGCACACACTGGTTGCCTGTTTCTTCTTGAAAATTGCAACTCCCAGACTTGAATAGTGATTCCACTTTACTTGGAGATGCTCTTGGGGAATTTCAATACAGTCAAAATATGCTAAAAAAAGTCATTAATTTTGGAGTTTTATTTGCATCATTTGGCAGATTTGGGAGAAGTATTGTGACAAGCTTTTGTCATGTACTAAAAGATTGATCACCTTTCTTCCCTTGAGTTTTCTGCTGTGATTCTCTTACATAAGCAGTTCCACATCTCAGCAGTTGAAAAGCTTGAAGTATAGGCCCACTGGTGTATTAATTTTCATTGGTAGGCTAGTACAGTAAAACCCAGTTTATCCACAACCCCATTTATCCAAAACCCTGTTTGTCCTTACTGGCATCACAGTTTTACCAGACTTATATTCAACACAGTAAAGGTAGTATCACCAGGTTTTCAGTTCATTACAAGGCATAATTCACAGAAAGTTTAGCAGAAGTACATTAATATTTTCTCTGGACTTGCGGTAAGATGTCGTTATGACTAAAACAGCACGCATCTGGTCACAGACAATAATTTGTAACTCTTTGTCAAATTTGGAAGAAATATCATACGCATTTGTTATGAAATTCTTGCTAGGAGTTATGAGTCTATACGTAGGCTCTATATCTTACGTATAATGTACATAATGTACATAGCGTAAGACCTACTTTCACTAAATCTGAAAAGTAAGTATCGTAGGGCTTCGTAACTAAAAATAGCAGCAGCAGCCCTTACATTGCTATTGATTGTTTGAGAGTCTTCTACACATGTATCTTCAATATTTTTGGAAATTAATGTTGAATTTATACTCAGATACCTCTCAAGATCATTAGGGCCTCTTTTCAGCGCATGCACACAATTTAGTGTGTGCAAGCATTGGTCATTCAGGAGACTAAGAGCTCAAATTGAGAGAATATTTCTTTGCAGGGTATAGAAGTATACAAAATTATTTGTCATGTCATCATCCCCAAATATAAGAACTAATTATTTTTGTGCATGTTTCCTGTAATTTTGGTAGCAGTATTGAAATTATTTGGGGGCTTTGGCACTCGTTCTTAGATACCTAGTGTATTGTACTTGAAACCTAAACTTGACACATGGTTTGTCTGAATTTTTATGTTATCAGAACAACCTACTTCCCAGTGTGTGTGGATAAACAGGGTTTTACTGTAATTGACACTTAATAGCTGCTGTGATTTATGTGTTCTTGGATCAGTAACAAAGTCATTGGAGAAGCTTTCTCTCATTTAAAACAGGAACTCAACGAGAACGTATGGCGGTAGCCACAGCTAGCAAGTATGTCAAGTCTGCTAAAAACTTCATCAAGAATGTGGTAAAGAACATTGAGTTTGATGTCATTATTCCTGATGAAGTAATGTTAGGGTCGGACTTTGAAGTCACTGTTACTGCTAAGAATGTCGGCAGCACCACTCATCGTGTTCCCATCTCCATCACGGGGAGTACAATCTACTACACTGGTGTGAAGAAGGCTCAAGTAGCAGCCTCAAAGCGAACAGTTACTGTTAAACCAGGACAGAGTAAGTGGAAGTAATTTGTGAACCAATACTAGTTAAAGCAGTAAAGGGTATGTTATTTGCTTAGAGGCTACAGATGTGGAATAATTCATGGCTTCTAAGGTGTAACTTCTGTCGGGTGGTTAACCAACTCTACAATTCAGATAAAACTTGGGTTCTGTTGACTTTATTTAAATAATCAGTTCAGGTGGGAAGCTCTAAACTGCTTTTAGGTGAAAAGTCATCCTACTTAACCTAGCTTGGAATCATAGTCTGTAACTTCTGGCTGCTAAGCTTCCTTGCGTCAAATGCCAGTGCCCTTCCATAGCACTTAAATAATATTTCAGTCAGTATCCACATTGATGGTGAGTTTGCATTCCAAACTTGCTATCCAGCATTTGCATATAGGCATAGCTATTAGGTGGATGTCTGCATGCCATATCGTAGTAGTCAAAGGCTCTTCCAAACTTTATTCCTGCATACTTCCATAGTATAGGAGGGAGTTCAATTTCAAGACAAACTGCACATATGTGAGCCTGTCATGTCATCAAGTGTGTCCACCAAATTTATGGGACTACTTCCATAAGATATTTAAAAGGAAGTTGTCTTCAGTGTGCATACATTGTGCTGAAACAATTATTTTGAGTGCTGAAATGTAGTCTGAAGTAGTTCAAGTGTCTCTCACATGTCCCCCTTCTAAAAAAGAAAAAAAATAACTTGGGACAAAAGCTGTTTTTTCTTGTGTCCAGCATCAGGGTTTGCATTTTGTCTTCTCCTTGGGGAACTCTTGTTATAAAGTGTATTTGGCAAAAACTATCCCTTCATTTTGTACCAGATCTATGTTCTGTTATGTAGAGGAGCTGCGGTTTTATGAGGAAAATCAGTACTGGTGATAATTATGACCCCTGCAAATAAGTATTGGAGATCTAAAAGCACTCCTACACTAAACTGTACTTTAAATTTCTAAAAAAAAACCCCTCTGTGCAACTGCTAGTATAAGATAGAACTGTATGAATCCTGCATAGCCAAGATCAAAGAAATATGTGACAGAAAAACAGTGAAACAGTGCACTGCAAATGGTGTGTCTTTGAAATGATATTTTTGCTAGTTACTGTAGGAAATGACAATTTCAAACATTTTCAAACACGGTCTTAAATAGTTATCTTCATGGGGCTGAGTTGATCTGTCTGTCATTTTATAATAGGGCCATCTGGATATCTCTGTACAGTAAATATCAAGTAAAACTGTCAGTATAAATGTTCTATCTATGCTTAAAAGTGAAAATGTAGAATTCTGCATGAAGTAGGAATAACCTGTTAGAAACACAAGACTTATTGAAGACTAGTGTATTTTGACATAGCACCTTTAAAACTATGAAAGTTAGGGGTAGACCAGGTATGATCTAAGAGTAAAGACTAAGGTAATAGGCCCATGTCTAAAAGAAGAGAACATTGGAGAATGGTTAGTCATGTTTGCTTTAATTGGTGCCATTTATGGGCAGTCATTCTTTACTCATTTGAACGTGACAGTACAGCTGGGGCTAACGTTAAACCTGCGCTGTATGACACCTGTGAATTCTTTTACAAGCTGGAAAGATGCAGACTTGTATATTTTTGCAGTTTGGCTAACCTAAAATAGATTTAGCCTTTACTGTATATGTGCTTACTGAACAAAATTAGGGACCCACAGAAATTGGGATGGACTATGTGTATAGCAAGCTATGCGTACTGAAGGTCTAAAGGCTGAGTCAGTCAAATTGATCAAGTACACAGAGCCACAGTATACCAGGCATGTTGGGATAGAAAAAACACATATGTGATGATTTCCTGTATGAAATTAAGGCTACATAACAGCTTGTTTATGTAATGTGATATTGCTTTTAATTCTGTGTTGAGATTGAACTCCATGTTATTCTGTCTAGAATTCTCTGAGTTTAAATCTATTGGAATCCTGTGCATGTGTTTTGATAGCGTAACACATTTTGTGGCGCAGATGCCTTTTTTCAAGCTACTTAGCTGCAAGTAGCAAGTGTATATTGGTGCAAGTTGTATCATGCCCTTTCTAAAGCATCAATTGGGAGGTATTGGGGTGGATTTTCTCAACAGTTGACATTTTTGTGCCCTCCTGAACATCTTCCTGATGGTTGGTTCAGCTACCAGGAGGCTCATTGCCCATTACCCCTGTGTATTTTGAAGGCTGTACAGCATGTCATACAAAATATTTTTTAAATTACTTATGCCACCTTGTGTTGTGTATGTAAAAAAAAATAAATTCAGTAGAATTATTCCTGAATGAGACAAATTTTCATATCTTTAAGTACATTGTGGCCTTCTAAAGTGATATGTTTTTAAAGTAACTTCAATGTCAAGATTTGTTTTACCTTGCTGTAAAGAATTTCACTTGCATTAGTCAGTATCAGCCTTGTCAGAGCTTAACTTTGTGCGTTTTACATTTGTACCCACAGCGGAAGATTTTAGTGTAACTTGCACTGCTGAGGATTACATGTCCTCCCTGACGGAGTTTGGAGGCTTTGTCTTCTTTATCATGTGCATTGTCTCAGAGACAAAGCAAACCTTTAGTGTCCAGAGGGACTTTGTCCTGAAAAAACCAGACTTGAACATTGAGGTATAAATCTTTGTCTAGGTTTTTTGAATAAATTTTAACTTTTTATGTGTACATGTTAGAAAAAAAGAGGTCAGTTCTTTGAAAGCAATTTTGTAAAATCTTTCACAAGGTATCAGTTATGAAACATTTTTCTGATTTCTGGATGTTACATTGTATCATGGAAGCTAGAAATTTGCCATGTTTTCACAAGTGTTGATTTTGACATCATGGTTTATGACACAGGAAACACATTATGCCTTTAAATTGACAGCTTCATGATAAACCTGCAAACTTGACAACAATTTCTCATTGGCACTATGATTGCCAAATTTCATATTTGCTGCATTCTCGTTGTCCATGGTAAGCAAGTAATCCCTAGCGATGAAGGTATATTTGCTATTCAAAGGCTTGAAATGTATCGAAAGGAGCTCCACTTGGGGGATTTCTTGAGTATGTGATAGTGTGGTCAGTAGAAATATGAAGTAAATTGCTGTTTGTTACCGTTAGTATCTTCTCTACCCGTAAGTAATACCACCAGATGCCCCTGCTTTTCTCCAAAAATGGGAGATTAAGTATCTACCTGAGTTTGTAACATTAGCCCCACTGAAGGCATTACTGCACAAATTGATTCTAAAATAGCTGCCAGTTTACCTTCCATGAGTAAATACAAACTTTAGTACAACAGTACCTAATATGGCATACAGAATGCATTATAAATAGCTGGTAAGTTGGTTAGTGTTAGAGCAGATGTGTTTACAATCATATGGTCGCTGGGTTTATTAATTGTGTGTGCTCAGCGGTGAATCCTACTGCAGGCAGTACTTTTGGTAGTTAATATACTATGAAGTGACAAATTTTTACCCCTCCAGTGACTGTTCTTCAACAGGCTGGACTGGCTGTCATGACTATGGTCAGAGAAGAATCGTTTCTCAAAATAATTCTTCTTTCTCCTTTTCTTGCCTTAGGTTGATGGTGGTGTCTCAGTTGGAAGCCCCTTCAGTGTCACCATCTCATTTGAGAATCCTTTGGACTTCCCCCTCACTGATTGCAGATTCCGTGTTGAAGGACCTGGCATTGAAGGTCATAGGTTGGAGAGATATAGGTAAGGGAACTTACACACTCCTGGCATTGTGTAATTTCTTGGAAGAAATTTTGGTGACATAGCAAGCCATACTCGCTTTCATTTTTTCTTTGTCCCAGGCCAGTTGCTAGCATAGAAGATAGGACTTGGCTAAAGGTGCAGCATATGTCAGATTGCTTGAGAACTAAGTACATGACACCATGTCAAGCACACAAGCCAAGTACAAGAAAATTATGCTCATGGATCCACCCCCTACCCCTGAACCCTTTACCTTGGTTGGGTCTTTGCTTCCCATGAAATGCTGCAAAGATACATTAGATTTACTGCATTCCAGAGATAATTAACAGAGCTTAAATTTAGAGATCAAATCATTCTGAGGGGTATTACATCTTTGTGGAATCAGTCACGATGAAGGAATTTCCTGGGTTGGTAGATAAGAGAAAAAAAAAATATATGAATCTTTGTAGGTTGATTTGTATGTAGTTTGATTTCCCTGAAGGAAATGTCTTTGTCTGTAGTGTGTCATTGGAACCCTGTTATGATATTTTCCATGCCATAGCATTTAATATCTTTTAACTAAACAAGGGGTGCTATGAATTGTCAAAAGATTTCATGGTCTGATAGAGTTTGGTAGAACCAGGTGCTGTGTTTCCATGTTCCAATTATGAAGTTGTTGAAAGTAAAAATTATACAGGATGTTGACATGATGACAATATACCATCAAGATTCAGATATCCTAGTATAAAGATATACAACATGAACATATTAACATGCGAAAGGGGGATATAACCAGGCCATTTGTACAAGTATTAATAGTTACCTGGTGACACATTTTCGAAGCAAATCTGGCACAAAATTTCCAGTACCAAATATGAAAATTGTCTGGTGCCTGCTTAATATAAGGCTTGTCTATGTGCTTGCATGCCTTTGGGTGCTTGGAAATTTTGCTGTGTGTGCAGAGGTAGCAACATTTGTTTGTGGAAAACTGTAAGCTGCATTCTTTTCCTCCATTTTGACAAACTTCCAAGCGATCAGCTGAGCTGTCTAATTTAGGGGAAGGATGAAAGGGGCAGGAGGTAGATAAACAGTGCATACCAGAATATGTGGTAAATGACAAATTATTAGGAAATATACTAACTTTTTCCTCCTAAATGGGAGGGGATAGAATGGTATGCACCATGTAATGCCAGAGTACTTAATAGACAAAGGTAGAGACTGATCAGTTGGCATGCAATCATTTTAAGGAGGGTTGACAAATTTCCAATAAATTCCTGGGAGGGATCTTTTATTTAGGGAGACTTGTGATCCAAATTATTTGCCTTACAACATTAAAACACCACTTGTATGTTATGTCTTACATTTTTTTGAACTGTTTTCATCTCTAGGCAAGTCAAGCCCAATGAAAAAGTTTCGCACAGGATCCGACTTACTGCTAAGAGGGCTGGCTATCGTAGCCTCAACGTAACATTTGCATCAGCTGAAATTAAGGGTGTAAAGGGCACAAAAAGTATTGACATCAATTAGATGTTGGCTTGAACCACGAAGATCAACAAGGATTGCTACTGGTGGAGGGTAAAGGGTCCTAACCATTGTTGAAATTAAACACTTAAAATATAAATTTCATGCACTTGACTTTTTTACTTATAATTGCAAGTGAAACTTTTTTTTTTTTTAAGATAACATTTTGTTATAGGTAAGGGTTTGTAGTAAGGTTTCTATTTCAATTGTTCCTGGTACCTTCCTTGCATCAGCAGACACTTTTTCAAGTTTTGGCTGTGTGGTAGGTAAATGAAATTCCAAACTGTTTCACTTGGCAGTTATGTTTGACTCTTGCTTTAATATTTTGGATATCTTTCAGAGAAAATTATATTACATCTGATCATAAGGACCAAATAATCAGTTCATGGGTCACATTTAGATGTTGCTTTATAAGAAACATAATGCATGCTGCAAATTACATCGTGTATGATGGAGCAGCTGAATTACCAGTAAAGTGCTTCGGCAAGGTTATTGCTGCTGAATTTGGCAAGATTATTGCTGCTGAAAGTCATTTGAAATTAAATTTGTGCATCTTTAGAAATACTATTAGTGTCTTTCCCTACATCAAACAGCTTTGATGTGATACCAAAGATAACTTCAAGGTATGTAGTACTAAGTCATTCCATAAAAGTCATAGGTGGTGAAGAAAATCTCTTGAGAAGAGCTGAGAGATGGTTTAGGGTTGCAAACCATGATGACACTAGCCATTGGCTCTTGCAAAATTTGGGTACTATTAATTTGTCATTTAGGCACTGCTCATGTGTATTCCCAAACTGTGGTCTTCAAATTTAAATTTAAAATGGTTTCAGAACACTACTGGAATTGTCATCAGATTCTCTCTATGCAAGTATTACTGACTAGTAAGGGTAGACAAGTCTGACAAGCACCTACTAAAGGAGAATAGGTGCCTGTCTCTGCTTGCACCAGGCAGATAATGCATTATACACTGCAGAGCTAAGGTAGTTTGCAGACTTCCCAAAGGGTGTCACTGCTTTCAGGAAAGACTTATTGACCACATTTGCAGGTTGCCAAGAGTGTAACACTTCCTGTGAACTTTGGAAAGTCTGCCATACTGTCAATTTGATGTTACATGTGAAAATGATAGGGTGTGATGCTCAAGTGATTTTCCCTGAAAGATTTGAGACCTGAAGAATAATCATTAATGTTAAAAGTGCAACAAAAGGGTTATTTGTATAAAAACATCCTACAACTGCCAGCTACTATCATCGTATTGTGATTTATTTAAATGTGAATGGATGGATGAATAGATGGTATCAAGCAGCATGAATGATAACGCACTCATCACTTAAGCAATAATGCAATCAGTCCAATGCACAGAGTTACTGACCTTAGAGAAAAGTTGGAACTAAATCTTCCTACCATAGCCCAATATACTTGCTTATTTTTTATATTTTGCAGTGTTTGTTTGCAGTGTGGACAAACTTGTTGGAGAAAAGTTTAATTTTACAGTAAACTCTTTTGTTTTTATTTCTTCTTAAACACAGTAAGGAAGATCTATCTTTCTACAGTGTGAATTGCCCCAAGTTCTACGCAGAACTCCCTAATAGGAGGTAGCCATTTTAAGACCTCCAAGGGTAAAGGCCCATTCTTTCCAGAAAAAAACTTTTGATATCTTTTTCCTGTTTTGTACATTTTATATCAAACAAATTCGCATTGTGAAGTCCTTTTTTTATTTGCACTAGATCACATAAATGTATTGGTAAGAGACATCTTTCTTTTAAACGTTTTCCTTTGCAAAGAGAGGTAATTGAATGAAAGGTAGTAGATAAATCAGAGATGACTTGGGAGTGGCTCTGTAATGGTATTTTCACTTCTAATTGCTTCAGGAACTTGTTGAGTGAGACCATTAGTTGCTTATTGCTAAAATGGATCCATTACTGGCAGTTGGCCTTTTGAGAATCTAGCAAACAGCTGTAAGACAAAAGCTACCTTGAACAATTGATCAGGAATGGCATTAAGGTTGTCATTTATAGTATTATTGTAATGATGAATACTTGAATTTGCAATATTAATCATGCAATTAGAATAAGTAATTGTTCATTCACCAGCTGGTATTTTGTTGAAGCAGTCTTATTTTGTAAACATTTGTATGCTTAACAAGGACATGATGACAATTCAGTGTCTTTTGGTTATGTATGAGATCTTTTTTTTTTTAATAAAGAACAGCATCACAATCTGTTCTTATGTGTTTGGTTATATATTTATAACTGATTTCACTTTTTAAAGGCTTTAAAAATTCCTAACAAAACCCAGCTGGTCCTTGTAGAGATATCTAAATTGATGATAAGTAAGGCTTTGCCCCCAAGCACAACTAATACACTGAAAACCCTGTTAAAATGGTATCTCAAGAAAGGAAGCATGGAAACTCTCCATACTTAGCATGTGCATGTATTTTATCAAGAGGAAGGACTGTATCGTACTTCGTGGAGGTCAGAGGTCATCAGGGGGCATTGGAGGCCAAACACTAAAAATCTTGTTAACACAACATCTCCAGATAGGAACATGATGACTCTTCACACTTAGCATGTAGATGCATTTAATAAAGAGAAAGAACCTCTTCATATTAGTGGAAGTCAAACATCATCTGAGATCACCAGAGGTCAAACGCTGAAATCCTTGTTAGAAGAATATCTTGAGATAGGAATCATGGATACTCTCCATATGTTGCATGTGGATGCAGTTTATCAAGAGGAAGCACTGTTTTGTTTTTGGTGGAGGTCAAAGGTCATCAGAGGTCATTGGATGTCAAACTTTGAAAACCTTAATAACAAAATATCTCCAGATAGGAAGCATGGAAACTCTTCATACTTGGCATGTAGATACATTTAATGAAGAGAAAGAACCCTCTTGGTATTGATGGAGGTCAGAGGTCAAACTCTGAAAACCTTAACAGGATATCTTGAGGTAGGAAGTGTGGATACTCTTCATTATTAGCATGTACGTGCAGAAATTTAAGAGAAAGCATCCTTTTGGTTCTGAAGGGGCCAAAGGTCATCTTAGGTCACCATATGTCAAACTCTGAAAAGCTTGTAAACATGAATATCTTAAGAAAGGGAGCATGTATACTTTCATTCTTAGCCATGTAGATTTATTAGAGTTAAAGTGTCCTACTGTATTTGGGAGAGGTGAAAGGTCATCTGAGGTCACTAAATGTCAGCATCTGAATAATTTGCATAACAGTATATTTCATGCTTTGAAATGCAGCAAATGCTTATACATGGATATTTACCATTTTTGTCACAAAAATGCTTTTGTTTTCAGTGAAAGATCATTTTAGGTCACCACAGGTTAAAGTCTGAAAACCTTGTTAGCCTGATATTTCAAGGTAGATAACATAGCAATGTCTCATACATGGTGGGGGATGCATCACATTGGTCCAGAACATTAACATTGTAGAGCCTTTGTTCTGGAAATGAGTTCATTGAAACCTCAATGCATTTTTGCATTCTGGTTAAACATGAACACTGATCCTCCCTAGGAGCATCCAGTTATTAAAATGGATTAATATAGTAACATTTTCATAGAAATCAAATTGCACAATAATCTAGGATGTCATACATGCACCAGCATTGAAATTCTCAGTGTACTTTGTTGCATTTCTTTCAAAAAGAATCTTGGATACTGCATGTAGATACCATTTTTGGTTTACCATCCCAGTACTTTCAGATTGCTGTACTCATTTCAAAAACTTGAACGATCTTTTTTTATTTTTAACAAAAAAAAAAGCTGGTGGTAGCATAACACTTTAGATTATATGCAATCCTGTAAGTTAAGCATCAGTTCAACAAACTTTTAAAGGCAGTATGCAGTCACCCCAATCAGAGTGAGTGTATCCTGTCACTCTAGTTCATGATTGGCTTATTTTGATCATGTGACAATATTTTTGTTGGTAAATTGTGAAATTCAAAGAAAATTTCTCCTTGCTTTACCTATTGTTTGTAATAGTTGTGTTCAAAACATCTTCAGAGGTGCTTTTAATGCAATAAGAGGACATTTGTAAAGAGTTTACTGATTTTTCAAAGAAGATTTTGGGGTGACTGCCTATTGCCTTTAAGTGACTATGCTCGATATAAACGTATACTAGTTCTCCAGAGCATCCTACATGAGCAAGATGCTTCCCAGGGAAATCTTTCATTTGTGGTATACATACATTAAATTTTCCCTAAAACCACCCTCTATAGATATAGAATGGCAGGCCAGCAACCCTGTTCTAAACAAAATCGCTGGGTAACTTCATGTTCAAGAAAGAACATTCTCACAGAAAAGATGTCATTGTGTCAAAGGTCATGAATAGTTTGTTCACTGGAACTTAACAATTATTAAATGGTGCAACTTCAACAACTCTTGTGAAATGTAATTTGTGGAAGGAAGGGTATGGCCAGATATTGTTGGTAGGACTGAATATAGTTAAATAATGGTAAAAGCTATTTTGTGCCCATGATATTGGTGCAATATAAACAATACTTAAACTGGGAATAGTCTGTTGCTCTGGTTGAGAGTGCTGGCTTTGGTGACCTTAGAAACATTGTAGCAGATGTGAAATATCCTGATTAACCTCTTTTCACCATGAGAATGAAATGACTGTTAGATTGGTACTAGTAGCAACCCCAAATTTTCTTTTGTGACAACTCCAGATTAGATTTGAAATATTGAAATACTTTTCCTGGAATGTTGGAAAATTAACAAGGAAATTTGTCTTTGAGAAATGCTGGGAACCCTGAATACTGCAATAATTCATACCAGACATGGAGAGGGGTGGGGTAGGAGTTGATGGAATGTAAAAACAGTGACTCTGTACTTCACTTCTTAAAAGAACCAAGATAGTAATACAACACACCAAATTTGATAAGGCAGTGATGAATATATATATTTCAATATCAGATTGAAGGCAAATAATGATTGGTTACAATAAAACTGACATGAAATTTATTTAAAAGAAAAACCCAGTCACCACAAAATTGAAATGTCACTTTAAACTGCGACCAATAAAGAATAAGCAATGACCAATCACTAAACTACCACAAATTTGTTTTAGCAGAAAGTCCATTACAAAACTACCGAGAGCACCAAATGTGGAAAGGACTCCTTAAACTTTTTCTTGTGAAAACAAACTATTAAAACATGCACATAAAATTAACATCAGCAAGCTGGCAGATACATAAAAGATGCCACCCACTGGAAAACTTTGGTGCAAAATATTTTCCCCAATTACTTTCCCTACCTGTTATTCCATAGCCATTAGATTCGCCATCTTCATCATCATCCCCCTTCCCTGCCCCCCCATCACATGGATGATTCTTTAATCACGTGACAAAAGTTCTGTTACCATATTTCTTGCCTTACCTTTCATTCTTTTCTATGTCACAGACCCTTTTTCAAATAGCAATTACAAAGGATTCCGGGATAGAGGTTTGGTGTGCATAATTTTTGTCAATGGCATTTTACTATGGCCAGAAAGGGCACATACCAAAACTCTATCTCATAGTCCTTTGTAATTTAGTATTTGGAAAAGGGTCTATAGTTATGTGAACATCATCATGATCAAAAGTTGTGAGGAAAGTATGAGGAGATAAAGCAAACTCGGCTCATGCTTTGGGTGATGGCTGATACGCCCATTAATGGTATATATATATATAAAACCATAAATTTCTGTGACCACAGTTTCTCAGAAGCTTCAATAATCTTTAACCAGCTTCCCACTCTTAACACAAGAGAAAATGTTAACATCCACTATTATTGTCAGGAAATCCTCCTAAAATGCAATATTAAATACAGCCAGGATGTTGATGTCATAACAACTAAGTAAACTCAACATATTCTCAATAATAAGATGTCCAGATCACAATATCTCCTAAGTGCACTAAAATATGCTGAAACATAGTAAATGCTTTTCAATGCTTGCAAGTGTTTACTAGTATACAAATAATGAATGTTTATGATAGTATGAATAATTTCATGAGTTGAAAGATTGAACGTTCCATTCAACGAAGCGAAGCCGAGTTGAATAGAACGTTAAAGCTTTCAACGAATGAAATTATTCATACTATCGCATGAATGAAAAACATTCATTATTTGTTTTATATAACACCTTATAATTTTGCTAGTAGTTGGTTAAATTTGTGTTTTGGCGGTCACTATGGATTCGTCATGTTTGTCCGTGTAGTAGCTCCATGGTTTGTTGTTTTCTAACTGCGCGTTTATATAGGCCTGCCTAATAAAGAGGGATTCTTTGTGACGTCAAGCGCATTGGATTCTTAGGCACTGAAGGGAAAAACACATACGCAGTAAGCATATTCACAGCACACGCGCACGGCATTACCATAGATACTTCTGTGACACAATGGACGCTTGTCCTTCAAAACCAAAGAGACGCGCAATCACTTGACGTCAATGAAACAATGTACGATCCCCAGTGCTGCAGTGATTTATTGAGACGCGATACAGCCTGTACGTAGCGCGCTCAATGCATCGCTGACTCATTGCCGTGGATTAGTATATACTAACCAACGGTCGAGCACCGCAGTCTTGATGATAGTGCCGAATCACGCATGGCATGTGACCACCAATCTTCCAATCAGATGTAGAGAAATTAATAAGGTGTTATATAAAGGGCAATAATGACACTAAATCATTCTTGAATATTTCTACATTCCATGTCTTAAAAAATTTCTATTGAAGCAAACAATGCTGTCTTAAAATAAGCCTCAAATTTCTGAAAATATCTCACAATGTGCACTTGAAATTAAGTTTATGTTTGAATCAGGGTTGTACAAAGGGAGAAAATGAACAGTGGCCCCTGGACACTAAAATAAACCAGAATGCAAAAATGCATTGAGGTTTCGATGATATATGTTCTATTCCAAATAATGCCATGATGTCGCATATCTTTCAGTCAATGGTCAAATGCTATCTTAACATGTTGGAAAAATACAGTTTTGTGTTCCTATTTAATTTTGGGAATTCTTGGGAAATTTGCAGTTTGACCTCTGGTGACCCCAGATGATGATCTTGGGAAATCTTGGAAAATTTTGCTCTTTGACCTCTGCTGAACCCATATAAAACTCTTGGGAATTCTTGGGAAATTTTGCTTTTTTACCTCTGGTGACCCCCGATGACCTTTGACCTTCACCAAAAACAATAGGGTCCATCTTTTCACCATAACACATCCACATAGTACTGTAAGTATGAAATCTATCCAAGCTTCCTACCTGGAGATACGTGTTAACAAGCTTTTCAATGTTTGGCCCACGTTGACCCAAGATGACCTTTGACCTCCACCAAAAATGATTGAGTTCATATTCTCACCACAATGCATCCACATACTACGTATAAAATCTATTCAAGCTTTCTCCCGTGAGATATTGTGTTAACAAGGTTTTCAGTGTTTGACCCTCGGCCACCCTAGATGACCTTTGAACTCCACCAAAAACAGTGGGGTACATCTTCTGACTATAACACATCAATTTACCATGTATGAAATCTATCCAAGCTTCGTACGTGGAGATATCGTGTTAACAAGATTTTCAGAGCTTAACCCCCAGTGACCCCAAACGACCTTTGACCTCCACTAAAAATGATGAGATTCTTGCTCTTACTATAAGGCATCTACATACAAAGTATCAAATTTATCCAAGCTTCCTACATCGAGATATTGTGTTAACAAGGTTTTGAGGGTTTGACCCCCAGTGACCCCAGATGACCTTTGAACCCCACCAAAAATGATAGGATTCTTCCTCTTACTATAAGGCATCTGCATACAAAGTACGAAATTTATCCAAGCTTTCTACATCGAGACATCGTGTTAACAAGGTTTTCAGGGTTTGACCCCCGGTGACCCCAGGTGACCTTTGACACCTATCAAAAACAACAGAATTCTTCCTCTAAATATGGGGCATCTATGTACCAAGTTTGAGAACTGTCAGAGCTTCCCTTCTTGAGATATCGTGTTAACAAAGTTTTCAGGGTTTGACCCCCGGTGACCCCAGATGACCTTTCACCTCCACCAAAAATGATAGGGTTCTTTCTCTCACCATAACGCATCTACATACAAAGTATGAAATTCATCCAAGCTTCCTACCTTGAGATATTGTGTTAATAAGGTTTTCAGAGTTTGACCCCCGGTGACCCCAGGTGACCTCTGACCCCTACCAAAAACAATAGGGTTCTTCCTCTCAAAATGGGGCATCTATGTACCAAGTTTGAGAACCATCAGAGCTTCCCTTCTTGAGATATCGTGTTAACAAAGTTTTCAGGGTTTGACCCCAGGTGACCCCAGATGACCTTTCACCTCCACCAAAAATGATAGGGTTCTTCCTCTCACCATAACGCATCTACATACAAAGTATGAAATTCATCCAAGCTTCCTACCTTGAGATATTGTGTTAACAAGGTTTTCAGTGTTTGACCCCCGGTGACCCCAGGTGACCTCTGACCCCTACCAAAAACAATAGGGTTCTTCCTCTCAATATGGGGCATCTATGTACCAAGTTTGAGAACCATCAGAGCTTCCCTTCTTAAGATATCGTGTTAACAAAGTTTTCAGGGTTTGACCCCCGGTGACCCCAGATGACCTTTCACCTCCACCAAAAATGATAGGGTTCTTCCTCTTACCATAACGCATCTACATACAAAGTATGAAATTCATCCACGCTTCCTACCTTGAGATATTGTGTTAACAAGGTTTTCAGAGTTTGACCCCTGGTGACCCCAGGTGACCTTTGACCCCTACCAAAAACAATAGGGTTCTTCCTCTTAATATGGGGCATCTATGTACCAAGTTTGAAAACTGTCAGAGTTTCCCTTCTTGAGATATCGTGTTAACGAGCAAAGTGTCACAAACACACACACACACACACGCACATACACACATACATACACACGCCATCATGACTGCATAGGTTTCTCTTATCATCGAAACCAAAAATGGCTGCCAGCCTAACTAAATCTGGAAATGACACAAGCACCTGAAATAAGTTTCAAAGATTAAGTTCAGTATTCACCCATGCTTAATAGAATAAGCCTAGTTGCAAGGAATTTTACCAATGCACAAGTGCAATCATGAAGTTTTGCTATTTTGGGGGAATTTTCACTTGACTGTGGGGAAGACACATGTCTGGAGGGGAGGGGTGCTAGGAAGTGTGTGGAGTTGTGAACACAATATTAAGCAACTTACCTGAAATTTTTGTGCAATTCCAATAATGAAAAAAATGATTCTCCGAAACTATTTCTGGAGTCCAAAATTTTCAAAACATCACTCACCATCAGCGAGTGAAACAAACAAAATGATCTCATAGACAAAAAAACATTGTGAGTGCTACATGGAGCTAACTGACAATTTAAGCAAGTGAAAAGTTTCAGTCCCATATCACTGAATTTGTATGGTGCTGTTTTGAAATGTGACATGAAAATGCAATCTGAAAGACTCATCTGAATTTATTTCTACAAAAGGTACCTCCAAATTCACCTGAAATTTCTGAAATATTTTTTGCTTGAATAAGGAATTATAAGGAACTGACCCTGCATTCTAGTAGAGGTAATACAATGGCAGAAATTACAGGGGTGATGTATTCCCCCCACTTTTTGGAAATGCTCACATTGACTTTCACTTTTTCACACAGTATCTTTTGCCTCAAAGGCCCATTATCCCCTCACTCTCCCTACTCCCCACTTTTCCACACAAAATTTCTGCTGCTGGAAGTAAAAAAACAGTGAATATATTGTCTTACCACTACTTTATAAATCACATCAACTGCTCTTTACAAATGACAGAAAAATACAAGCACCATACATGGAATTGCCCCTATGGTGACAAAGGAATAAACACTCAGGTAAAGGCACTGGAAATGTGCCCTTCACCCAAACCAACTCTCTATAGTTGCATCATCTCACCCCCCCCCCCCTCTCACCCCCATGCTACCCTCAAAATGAATGTTTAAAGTGTTTGCAGAAGTCACAAAGTCTAAAAAACCTGGGGTAATGATGCTCATGTTACAGTAGGTACCTATTTTATTAGCATATTACCTGCAGGCATTCTTCTCCAATGATTCATAATAAATAACACACAATGACAAGCCACTTTCATGTTGTTACCAAAAATTTAAGGTTCATTCCACTGGTCCAACTCCCACCCTAACAATACATTTGTTTGGTGAAAAAATAATCTTGTGCTAATCAGATTTACCACCTTTGTTTTTTTCCAAACCACTGCACTCTGTAGCAATATGTAATCACCACCTAACTGCTGTGGAGTAACTTGATTATACAAGCCCTCTGCTGATTCCTACAACATTCTCAGCTTCACAAGCAGGATTTCACAGATTACTGTGCAAACAGACTTTCAAATTACTGTAAGTTAACAAATACCAATATTAAATATCCTTTATCAGATTAAGCTATGAAGATGAAGAGTTGGGTGAATGAAATTTACATTCTAAACTTTGACACAAATATGTTTTTGTAAATCTAGACTTGAGAAATCTGAGTAAAAAGGGCCCCTACCATATCTAAAAATTTGCCATTTAAAATACTCCAAAGATAAGCCATGTCCCCATATCATCATTAATGCATTAATCTCCAAGTTACTGAATCAGGCGGAGGTCTTCAAATTAACATCCTGGTATGTGGGTCAATTGTCGCTTCTTCGATGAAAACAAATCTGACCAGATAACGTTGATGTGTTTAGATACGCAGTATTAGTTTTGACTTTTTCGGTGTTACGCTATTGTGATGTCACAGGCTGCCCCTGCCCATAGTGAGATAGGGTAAAAAATGTCATCTTTAAAATGAAACAGATAACTAACTCAATGCGAGGCTGACAAATGCATACAGACAAATTTGTCATTCAATACCAAAATTTCCCTTATTCAAGACAGGAGAGGAAAAATAGCTTCAACAAGTAGGTAATAGCTAAATTTAAAATCAAAGGCTAACAGCATAAAAGACAAGCTTATTACTTGAAATAAAAAACAAATGATACTGGAGATCCAGTAGATGAGGAAGGGGGAGGAGGTAGAGGAAGACCACCTGGGAATGGCAAATAGACACCTTCTATCCCTATGTAAATATACATATGACCAATTCAATCTTGCACATTTGGTCCAACCCTTGGGTCTTTTGAAAGATAGCACACTTAAAATGTTTAAAAAAAAACACACACACACATTACACTACAAATTACTGAAAACAATTGAGTACTGACTTAGAGTAAGTTCCCTTTGGCAGTGGTTTGAAATGCTACAAGATGAGAAAATTTGATTTTTTTCAAGCCTGGTGTATTACAAACTACTGCACTTCCGTGACTTTAAAATTTGAAATTACTAAAGCAAACATCTTCAGCCATTAAAAAAGAATTTTCACTGGAATCTACGGAAACCTTTCACCTAATGAAGCTGATGAATCAACTACAGATGTAAAGTTCCAACAGCCAGTAGATCTACAAAGAAAACTACTTTCTACAACTATCTTGTTTTATATATTAGCTCAATAACCATGACAGATAAAACATACTTAATTCATTTTTTGTTCAAATGCTCTTTGACCCCGAACAAGGCTCATATTTATCTGGTGAATACCAAAAATTGGCTGAAGATCCATTCAGTAGGAGGCAAAATCCATATAACCAAATGTAAACATTGAACATTTGGTTTAAAGGGTTGTTGCATCACTTCTAACATATTTAAGAATATACCCATATCTCTTTTAAAAGTTGGTGGCTACACTTTGTTTGACAAAGCTAAATTCAAATAATAGCATCATTCTGATTGGTCAACAACATCTTGTCCAGTTAGTGATGTACTCAATGCAAGCAGACAGCTTACACATAGTTATGGATAGTTACACCTCTATATCCTGATGTCTCTTTGTTCCGACATCTCTATATTCCGACAAGTCAACACTGAGGTCAGTGTCAGGATAAAGGTTAGGTCTAACCTAACCCTTATCCTAACACTAACCTCATACATACTTGTCGGAACATAGAGACGTCGGCACAGAGAGCTGTCTCCGTTATGGATATACCCTGGAGCAGTTCACACTCAGTAGAGGCCATTGTAGTTTTGTCCAGAAGGACTAGACAGATGGTTTTGTTGGAGGAGAGGCTAGAACTAAACTTTGTATGGAGAACTTTTAATGTATGGAGCATGATTTGCTGGCCCTTAAAATAGTAGGAGCCTTAATATCTGATGAGGAACAAAACAAACATCACTGGGCAACTTGCCTGTAAAGGACAATTAAAAAAGAAGTTCATTATCAACAGTCTCAGCCATCAGTTTTGTACAACTTAAAACTTTTAAAGATTAAAAAATAAATTTTCAAATTTTATTGGTTTTAAATGTAAAAAATAATATTTACACAAATAGGAGCATAAAACTAACCCTCCCCTTCCTCCAAATCCTGTTTACTGCTGGAAGCTTGCACCAATGTTCCCACTATTTTATGTCAGTTCGTGTCTGTCTTAGTTCTCACCCTAAAGGATGCTTGCAACATCTTTTGTCCTCTTTTGTTCTACATGGAGCCTCACTGATAAAAATATCAACAAATTTACTACTGCCAACATCTCAAACATCTCTGTACGGAGGAGGGGCATCTTCAAAGCTAGATACTGGTATATCACTGGTAGTGGTGAAGCGCATACTGGAATCTGTGGGTACTGCACTCTTTGATGGTAAAGCGGCTGCTTCTTCATCATCTGCATCACCCAACTGCAATCAAGAAATCAACTATGTCAATCATGTGCTGTTTTTCCATACATGCAGTGGTAGCAACAAAAATGGGAGCTCATCAAAAGGCCTATTGCATGCCCCTACCTTTCCTTGCCCCCCCCCCAACACACACATACAAGTTTTGAACCTCCCAACTAATGGCAAACTTAATCCCCCCCCCCCACCATACTTGCATCCCCCAATATGATCACTTCTAGTCCTTGCACTAGGAATACAATATCTACTATACCTACCAAAAGGTAAAAGAATTTGGCTAAATTGTTGAGATAATATACACAGATGCTACTGAAAGAACTATACAACAAGTATATACTGCATTGGTGATAATAATATTTATGGTGCCATATGACCCCCATCAGAAATTTTTACCTGGATAATGACCCCCTCTCAATCTGCCTAATTTCTGACCAATATTTTGGTCTTTCTGAAATATCACAAATCAGGAAGCAGAACCTGCTCTGTTTGAAGTGAAAATTTAGAACAAGGAAGCACAAACCAATATGATGCACTTAACTGCACAAGCCCATGGTATAGTACTGCATGTATGAGTTTTGTGAATCTAAGACATCATTCCATCTCATTTTTGTTAAAATCTGAATCCACAACGGGTCAAATTTGAAAAATGTTCATTTCTATAAACCAGGAAGCATCATGGCAATATTTATGGTCCCTCTCACATAGAACTTTGAATTAAGCAAACTATTATTATATCAACAGTTTCAATATGTAGTCCTCGTCTGTTGTGCTATTACTAGCTTGCACAGTCACAAAGGTTTTAGCTTACTGTTGCTACAAAAGCAAACCCTTTGCATAATAACACTAATAGTACATGTCTAGCTTTGATGCATGTAAAGTATATGATGTACTGACTGCATGTACATGTATATGCATGTGCACTGCATGGTGATCTTTTGCCCTCCACAAGTCTATAACAACCAATACCATATTTTCACCGAGTTTGACCGTTTTATCTCAGCCACAAGATCTCTATTACCTACGCTACACTGCATATCCTATTGGTGTACTATAATGCACAAAACAGGCTTCCATTCAATGTTACTACAGTACATTACCATGTAAATTTGTTAACATGTTTTTGCAATACTCAATTCTGGGTTGTTTTATTGTGGACTGATTCAGAAAAAGCTGTAGAACAACCTCAGAATACTTTCCACATATTCAGATGAAATTATGCAAAGCCAGAAGCCAGAACACAATTTACAAATATAAATATTTCCATTTATCTCATTTGATTTGAATAGATAATTTTTTTCAAATACTCATTTTTCACTACAGCCACAGGAAGATGGCATCCCCGTCTCCCCACCCCCCAAAGTAAAAAAAAAAATATGTTCATCCTTGTGTACCCCTGTCTATCTCCCAACCCCCCTTTCCCCCCAAAAATTCAAATATCCCTCCTTGTGTAGGTTGATGTTCACTTCCAGGGCTGGCTTATGAAATTACAACTCAAATATATACAGAATGATACTGTAGGTACTGTACCATTAAATCCAGTTTTTCTGATAATCTAGGTTCAAAGGAGTAACATCTCAGATGAGTTGGACAGTACATTAGGGAAACCAGCCAGCAAATTACCCAAGGCCTAAATTTATATTTGTTCACATAAGCATATGCCTTTAGGAGAGGGGGGGGGGGGAATTCGGCAATGGGATAGGGAAGAGGTGTGATCAGGGAGCTGTTATCTGATTGGAGATTGCTTGCCAAAACTTCCTTTGAAGTGAGGTTTGCAAAAATTTGCATATTCAAGGCCACCTAATAATCATTCAATTATCTTGCTCTTTAGATTTCTATAAGAACTAAGCTGGATTAGAAAGTAAACACAAAGAGATTTGTCATCTGCTACATCGTGAGTAGAGCAATGGCTATATTTTCCATTGCCATGGCACTGCCAGTCACCTGAAAACTACATATATTTTCTCTCTGATGTCACTTGGTGTCGCGAATGAGACCACATTGGCTCGATTTCAAGTGAAATTGTGAGCACAGATTTACGTCTGGTTGATTGAGGAAACTTGTGGAAACTTTTCAGAATGCAGTAAAAGAATCAGGCTTCTGTCTCTTTCGCATATGGTCTCTTTTGATGAGGTAGTGCATTTGTATTGATCTAGTTCTATTCAGCAGTCCTTCTAAGTTTAAGAAAACCTGTCATTACATAAAGGTTGGTGGTACCACCTACACATCAAAGTGTTGTTCAATTTAAGCCAAAGTGTTGTTAAAGTATTAGTGGAGATGAATGATGTCCCAAGGAGATAGTTCATCAAACTGAAAGCATTGAATGAAGGACCTAAGTCCTTGTAGGCCTTATCAACAGCTAGCAGTTGGTAATCTGTTCACACTTAAATAAGTCTTAAAGTATTAGCATAAATTAAACTCCTCATGCTATCTCCATTCAGATAACAACTCCCTGGTATGATTTACTACTTTACGGAAGGAGACTGTAAATTTACAAAAACTTCAACGGCATTCTATTCTAATAGTTTTCTTTGAAAATGGAGTAAATTTGTGGTCATTTTACAGTACATACAATGATTCCTAAAACTCTCACCCTTTCACCTTGACTTCGGTATATCGCCCTCATGCTCTCACGGCCAGCACGTAGGTTCATGTAATGTGAAAGCACACACAGAGTACATGACCCCTGACATATGAAAGGAACAAAAGGTTGGTGTAAAGATTCCACAAAATATGGTGGCATGCATTAAATGTAAGCTCAGAATTATGTCAAACTCTGGTAGAACTGAACCTGATTGGAAGTGCCCATGCCTAACTTTGCAATGCAATATCATAATGTACTGTAGTCTAATTAGGACTACTGTACTTGACAAGTATAGTAGAGACACTACATTTTTATTGGCAACACATCAATTAATAAATAATCAATTAACAAAGCAATTTATCAGTCTCATGTAACTTCAGACTATAATCTATTTTAGAACAAGTACTGTATTAAAGCTCAAATGAGGACTAGTATGCTAAATATGGTCAATGCAAACATTTGGCTCTTAAAATGTGAATGTATTAGACTTTGTATTTAACAACATACTAATAGCACAATGTTCACATTTTTTTGTGGAGTAAATATGAATTATACCATTTAGTACTTACTTAACAATCAGTACAAATGAAAATTTACAGGAAGCCTACTCACATCAACAAAGAGAGACAGAAGAAGAATAGACAGCATAACTACAACCCCTAAAGATGGCAACAAAATCTGAAAAGAGATGTAGAAAACATTAATAAACCACAATCACAATATTAGCTATTAATTAGTCATTATTACTGTAACTACTAATTTTTTACTTTTGTAGACCTGCCAATCTTCATAACACTGCAAACCTTGAGATTTTCATTAAAAAAAAATCCCTGGAGCTCAGGATTGCAAACCTAGGGATTTGCAAGGTGTCCTTTACAGTACTGTACAATGCAAATAACAGATGCCTCATTTATTTACCCAAAAGCATTATGGTAAAACAGGACTGGGTGTCACTGGATGAGGGGGTGTCATATGCCTTCATCTTGCTAGTTACACAAATACTGTAGCCACAGCTCTCTAGAACACATCTAAACAGCTCACATGTAATGACATTCTTTGAGGTTGTGCTCCAAACATACTGTACTTCATTTTGTTTCATTTGTTTTATCACTTCACGTAATTATATATATGATTAATTGTTAGTGTAATTTTGTAGAACATGATTTCATTGTTACATGCCTTGGGCACCATTTTTAGGTGGATTTGTGCGCGAAATAAATCCACTTCGTTGTTGTTGTTGTTATTATTACTATACAGTATATGTAAAAACATAACAAGAATTGGTAATAAAAACATAAGTACTTCTCTAGTAATTCACTAAAATCACTATTCTCTCCAAACTACAGTAGGATACAGACCACAGAGTGTGTAACACATAACATAGTATTAAAACTGCATCAATGTACACCCCCAAATAGTGGTTATCATGCATGGCTCAGATTGGGAGGGTAACAAATTAACTGAAAATGTGCATTTATCACTACAGTAAGCCTTGCCAAATTCAAGATCTGAAGTTTTAATGTAGCTCTGTTACTAAGTCCTATTCAACCTCCAATGCACTTTTTGCGAACAACTGTTTTATAAACATTGACACTTGACACAATCTGAAAGGTACAGTAGGTCTATTATGCATGCCTAGGCTCTGTGTGTAGCCTGGGCTATTGCCCTACCACTGTAGTTTGACACTTGAATATGTACAAAGTTTTGTTACTATTGCCAGATCTGATTATAAATGTAAGATAAAATTGAACAAAATACAGAATAATGTAATAGCCTGATAGCATTTCGTTATTTCTGAACAGTGGTGTAGCTAGAGGGGAGGCAGGGGGGCGGTTGCTCCAACCCCCCACCCACAAAGCCTCCGAAGGCCTCTGTCGGAAATTTTTACCAACTTAATTAAAAATTCTTACAATGGAAATTAGTAGCTCAAATTAAATTCTTAGGGGTTTACTTACAACACTTATGTTTTAAGCAGAATTACACATCGAAATGGTTACTGACAAGGCCTGGAAGTGTCATTTAAGGCAATCTTGGAGATACTTTAATCTATATTTTCCATGCGCTACACGTCAGATGATGGTGGCGCTATGCTTAGATAGTACATCATTATTTCAAGATAATAATCTGTCAGAATTATTTTGCTTTTGCCTCTCCCCCCCCACACACACACACACAAAAAATATCTAGCTATGCCACCGTTTCTGAAGAAATATTTGCCTGGCCAAATTTATGAATCTTTTTCCTAGCAATGCGACTGATGGCAACCCCATTTAACAAGTTTATAGCAAAAGGTAAGTAGTAATGTCATCTGCTGTAAGGTTTAGTGGTTTGTCTGAAAATACAGCTGTGAGATGATACCCAAAACTGTGAGATGCTAGGTCTGTTGTACTACATATATCTTCATTAAAATCAACATTAATAAAGAATATAAAAAGATAAAAAAAGGCAATTCAAACTCATTTCAACTAAAACTTAAGAAATTTTTAGTATATACAAAATACTTCATTAAATTCATAAAGAAAACTGAATTTCATCCAATGAATTCCAGCAAGATTATAATTAGACTGACACCATATTGCGTATAACTTTATATGAAAATTGTACATCTCCTGGTAATATAGTTTTGAAGCAAGCCAAGAAAATCTCAGGGATTGTGGGATAAAAATCTCCTTGCATCTGCTTATTATGTACTATAAGGCTTGGTTGCAAACTTAGGCCACAATGTTACTTTATGAATTTACAAGGTCAGTTATACTATTGCTGAAGTTTGGGCTCCCTTCTTCCATCCTAAACAGCCCCATGTGGACTGGGGGTTGTAGAATATACCCACCGATTATTTCCTGCCTGTCGTAAGAGGCAACTAAAGGGAAGGACTTGCACCGTCTTTGAGCTGTATTTGAAACCAAACTTGAGCCTGAACCGTATTTGAAACCGTATTTACACTTTACCTTTTAATCTAGTTGACACTATATAACACATTCGTGATGGTGTGTCTTTAAATCTCATCTTACTCCATCCTAAACAGGAGGCAACTCACATTTTATCATTACGAGTATCGATTCAATGTATGTATGAAGATCTGTTTGTATTCTAAAGAAAAAAAACCATCATCACACCCTAACCAAATGGATTTACAGTTAATTTAGAACATTACATTGCCATCTTTCTTTTTTGTAGTCTCAGCCATTTTATTAAAAGGTTTAAAGGACCTGTAACAATGAGAACTAATAATTTCATCCTCTTCATTATTTTGTGTTTCCTATGACACAATTCACCACTGTAAAAGCTGCCCAACAAATTTGAAAGGTTTTTTGGAACATCTTTTTGTCTGAAATTTTTCACAAAGCTCCTTTTGTACTTCAAAAGCTCTATATAACACTGACATCATCTGTAAGGCTGATTTATTGGACTTGAGAGCAGTAGTTATCAAGCTTTCCCTACACACTCATCCTGAAAAATACAGTTAGACAGAACCTCACATAGAAGTGGATTGACATACTGAACTGTAGGTCTGTATCAACTGTTGTCTGCTGCCTGTTAAAGGGAATAAGCAGTCACCTGAAACTTACATTGACATATTTAAACTAATTGTAACAAAGTTCATCTTAATTCTATTGCAAGTAGCTACTATAATGTGATCAGAACATAAATATGGCATTCTCAAGGTACAGAAAGGGTCATCTTGCACAAATTTGAAAATTAAAATACAAACCTATTGTCACATAATTTAAATGAACCACTCATTAATTATGGAAGGATACACAGGTATACTGATTCAGTTTGGGGTATATGCAGTTTCCCTTTAAACACACAGTGATTGTGCCAAGAGAGTAAAGTACATACAAATGTTAAACTAGCTAAGGCATATGATTTGCAGCAACTTAAATGTGATGGTTAAACTAATAATGTAAACAATTTAATGCAGATCTTTAAAGGGAGTAGCCTATAATGTGCACTTTGGTAAAGTTTCATTAATTTTAATATGTGCTCATGAAGTACTCTTGAAGTCATTTTAGTTCACTAATTTAAGTTTGATCTCAACTATCAAATTACTGTCAGTTTACACTCTACACTGAGTACAACATTAAATCAACATGGTTGTACAGTAGAATACTGTAAGTGTGACTTGATCAGGAGAGGGGCACACTGTGTTTGAGTTTGCCAAGAAATATTACCTCTGTTGATTACAGTAGATTACTTAGAGATACTGTAGTTTATACAAAATCTTTAAGAGCACCATTCTTAGGATGTGAAAGATTAATTTGCTGTGACTGGGCATCACCTGAAATTTTATTTTCTAAAATGTTGATTGCACCCCTTACAATAAGTATTTGCTGACTATACAGTAAGCAGCATTTGATTTCATTCTTGATCATATACTGACTTGCAAAGTTTCTTGGAAACTATGCATAATGCAAATTTCACTATCAAGATGCTCTCCAGAGACATTCACAAGACTATGCATACTACCATGGCTAAAGCCTCAGAGTATGCCAAGTGTTAATGTATGAGTTGGATGGATGCATGTTGATCACCAAAGACAATGTATTGGCCTTGGTGAAGGTAAGTTTTGAGGAGCATTGTTGAAAGACTGTGGCAGCCTCCCCCCAAATAAACCCTCCCCCCCCCCAAAAAAAAAACATTCAGAAATAGCCCTACAGCTCTAAATAAAATTAGTGACTGCACTTAAGCTCCACTCTGGTTGGTCAATAATGACTTGTACAGTCAGTCGTGTTTACAATTAAGCTCACACACAGGTGTGTGTCAGTATGGCCTTGAGGAAATGAAACTCAGTGCAGGTTATTGTGACTCTGTCTTGGGGGTGTACTAGACAGGTGTTTTTGTTTACACTGGAAACAAGGCTAAAAGTAAACTTGGTAGGGTGAATTATCTGGGGTGAGATGATAGAACCTTAAAGGCAAAGTAGAAGAGTCCCACATGCACCCTATGGCATGCTTTCACTTTTTGAGTTCTGGCAGCATGCCATGTGTCCAATGCTGACACACTAATCTTCAAACTGCTTTGAGCATTGTTCTGCATGTACTGTGACTTGAAGGTTAATTGTCACAGACCCAGAATATTCCATATTAAAACAGACATTTAAAACTGCAAGCATGCCAAATAAAAGTAGAACATGTGGTACAATAATACAACATCATGCAAACCTCGCAAATTACATCAAACAGCCTTATTCTATTTTCTGCAGTTCAACATGTCCTTTTCTGCTGTCTTGGCACATTTGTGCATTCATAAAAACTACTGAGAATACTGGCCTTTGATTGGCCAGTTACCCATGTTCTAATCAAGTATAGAGTCATAGGTTGTGTAGAGAGCAAATTTGTGATCCACGGTCACAACATGAGCCTGACAATGCGTTAATGAATGATTTCACTAGTGTGTTATTACCTGTAGGCTAAAATTATAATCTCAGCAAGCATTAGTCTACGTTTGACTTTATATTTACCCTTAGGCTACAACTACTGCCACAAGATGCATCATGGAAGAGCAAAGAGTGAAAATAATCCTACCTGTGTAGTTTATCTGTGATTCCACATGTAAAGCTATCTCACAACATTCTTGGCCCTAAATATTTCAGGAATTATATTTTACATGTTTTCTCAGTTTAGTCACTTTCATTCACAAGTAACCAATTTTAAGAAGATTTTGCATATTATCCTATCATGCATGAGCTCATCTTTTGACAGAGGTATTTTTAAAATGTCAATATTAGATCTGGAAATTAAGGCTTGGCAGTGGGCCTAAGCCTTTAAAACCTTTAAAACCATCTCCTGAACCTTTTGTCGATCTAATTGGAGTTCGGTCATTTCTGGAGTAAAGGACAAAAAGGACTCACCCACACTACCTTCAGAAAGCATTACATATGAAACCAGCCTAGGATGTAACCTCAAATTCCATTCAGGTCTAGACATAAAAAATATTAAGATATCCTTGGCATACACAATTTGGAATCTGATAAAAGGATGGAAACAGAATCCTTCCATACCATAAGAGCACCTCCAAACTGAGCACACTGCATCCACTTTACAGCTTCCCTCCCAAAAACAAAACCAATACAGAAAACCATCACGACCAAAGCCCTAGGTTAGGCTACTGTAATAAGGTACTGCCTCCTAACATGCCAAATTACCCAGGTTTTGATGCAAAAAGAACCGTGACATTGTCTGGTAATAAATTATTCAATTTGAGGTTTTATCTGCGAAATTATTCTGTGTCTCAGAAAACAGATGTTTATAAGCAGTTATTCAAGGTTTGCCAAGGTAAGTTTCCTAACACTGGACAACTTGATGACTCATGTCATTACAAAAAGTAACACTGACAGGCTAACATTATAGTAATAGAACACAGGCTAATGTTAGGTCCTAGCTTAGTACAAGTTTTTTAGATACCCAAATGTGAGAAACAGAACCAAAGTAACCTGATCAGAGGATCTCCAAGAGATAATGGTCCCAAAAAGTTAATTTTTCCAGGTAAAGTGCTCTTTTTTCATTTCAATATGGACTCAAGATATCATGAACTATTGTACCTTCATTTGAAAACATTTCATAGCCAGTCATCATTTCACAGCCAGTCTGATAGACATCAGATGGGGCTAGCCTTTTTCAAATATGATAAGGAGACATTGGCACCCTTGACTTGATTCCCTAAATACCCTGTATAGCACCTCTTCCTGTAATACACATGGAAATACTATAGTTTTCAAGAGTTGATTTATACCTACTGGAATAGAGGGTTTACCATACAAGAAGATTTAACAGGGTACTGAATATCCTTCTTTTATTTCCTTAAATGGATGGGATTTTATGTGATATACATTCATCTTAAATGTCATGACATTTAATGAATGTAACCTTTACCTTATCTCACCAGTCACTGTAACCACTGAATGCTTGTCCAGGTCAACATGCAAAGTACAGTACAACTTTACTTTAAAAAGTAGCTGAGCATTGTAATACCCCAAACACACGTCAGAATCCTTGGGTTTCTCATTAACAATCAGTGACTGTACTTTGATCAACATAATGAATTCATGCTAACTGGTGATTACAGTTGTACAGATCAGAAAAATTTGATAAACAGTAGTGTAGCCCAATGTTGTTCATTGGCAGAGAGGCCATCACACACACAATATTGCTTTGAGCAATTTAAACTCAGTACAAGCTACTGCAGATTTGTAGGACTGTGAATGTTTTAAGCTAAATTACTAAATGTTTAATGCCAAAATTTTGCGATCGTTTAGGGATTAATCGCAAGTACCTATGATAAACATAGAGACTTCAAACGTGCTCTTGAACATGATGAATATTTAAAATGCGTTAGTGACATCCGGGGGACATAGTTTCCATGAACCTCAAACACGGATTCTCATAGAAGCTCAACTTTGATGTTGTATGTTTACGTGTGTGCCACTTGTATAATTATGTATTTCACTTTTTCAAAAAGAGTTTAAGTGAACAACTAATTTTCTGTAATGACTGCAGATTGCTTTTTATTTCTTACGGAAAAATGGGTTTTGCGATTAATCGCTGGTAGTTTTGCACTAAACATTTATTACACATGCGATCATTTAGTGATTAATCGCTAAACGGTCACAGCCCTACAGATTTGTGTGCTGGAGGCAGGTAGGAAGAGGTGCAAGAAGTACAGCTGGAAGACCTGGCCCTTTAAAGAATGACTGAACATAATAAAATGAAAACTCTAATACAGCGCACATAATCTTTCACATGCTGTGCTACCCCACCTTCCTTTCTTTTATATATTATATTGACCCAGCAGGCTAAAAGTGCATTTTCCACAGAAAGTGCTTTCATATGTTAAGGGATTTATAAAGTTGGAAATATTGTTGCCATTGTCTAGTTTGTACTTGTGCCCATGACACAGGACTGGTAAAATATCCACACTCTTGACAAGAGAAATAACCAACTTGTATTCAGTATCCTACTCTGTAAGTGAGGAGAAGAGGAGTTTACTATGTAAGAAAGTGCTACATCATTTCTAATGGTCAAGCTGAAGGTGGCTAAATTATACAGCTGTATACACAATCTAAAGACCTGAAACATTTAGAAAATCATCCCATACTGCAAAATCTTCTACAAGCTAAGGTAAGGGAATGGGTAATTTCACCTTCTTGTGCCACCAATGCTCTGCATGTGATATTCAATGTGTAAAGTACACACATAGCATCAATGTCACTCAATGTAAGATAAAGGACTGCCGTGCAATACTACCATGCAATGCTAGACCTCAAGTTGTAAGAGTAACCCAGTTGTGAAGGGCATATGGGACTGTACTTTGGGTTGGGGGGGGGGGGCGGGCTGCAGCATCTGTGCCCGAAATTTTAGGGCATGTTTACCTGAAAACAGCATATATTTTGTCCATTAATGGCAAATTTTCTGTCCAAATGGAGGGCACCAGCCCCCAATTCCTCACCTAATAACCTTCCAAGATGCCAATCCTTTTAAGTGGACTTTGAATGAGCGCAATAGCCTAGTTGTAATGATAAATATTTATTCTTTTGAAGTCCCACCTTCACGGGGAGTGAGAATCAGAGTAAAGGGAAGGTCACACTACAGCGATTTTCAATCCGAAATCTGATCCCAATTTTTCTAAATCGAACCAATAGTTTTTGACTCAGACTTTGTTCTAAGGATGGCCACGCTATAATGCTAACTGATCCCCGTTTGTCTCATGATATAGGCTGTTCTGCTACCATTATATAATTTATACCACTCAACAGAGTGGTATTTGTTCAAAAATCAATCCGATTTTTGCACACGTGTCTGATGAATGCTGTCTGTTGATCTGACGTCACGAAATAATTAGTTTACATTTCATTTTCGTAGTCCTCTGATGCAAATCGTGTATTTACATAGCTTGGCAATTTTCTGGCTCTTTCAGACTAGGGATGGAGAAGATTTTAACTAAAACTCACAAAAATCGAACGGTAATCCTATCTGAAATCACTCTAGTGTGACTGCACTTAACTGTATTGAGGGGTACATGAAAGACCAAAAGAAAAGTATGCCACTCACAGCAGGGTTACCATGACTACCCCAATACAATACAAACTACATTAAGAATACAGATAAAATGATGATGAAAGTAAAGAAGTGCTTACCAATGCTAGCAATCCCAACATAACACACAACGCCTCTATAATACAGATAAACCCAAACAGGACGATGAAAGGAATAAGAAGTATTGACTTGTGCTGAAAAAACAAAAAAACAAAGGTACTTAACACACTTTACTGTAAATATGATATTTTCTTTTAGTATACTTTTCAAAAATTTATGTTATGTATTGGCCTTTACACCCCACAACTGAAATTGATCAAATTCCTTACTGTACTTCAGACGTGCAATTCCCAAAAAGGCCAGATTTGAGAACATTTTTACTTGAAAACTGATAATGTTACAACCACGTGTTACATTTTGAAATAGTAGATCAGTAGAACTTGTACTCTAATACTGTGCATTATATTCATAATCAGGGTTTTCACTCATCATTTTTTTTTTCAGGAGTTACAGACCCTTCAAAATAAATTTACAAGAGTCAAATTTAGAAGAGAAGGGGTCAAAATAAATTTGAGTTTAATACAACAAAGGTTATTCCTGTTTTTTTTGCTTATTTTCTATATTTCTTCTTTTCTATATATCTTTTTCAATGTAAGACATGATATTCAATCTGTCCATAATCAATACGGGAATTGGAAAGTGGTACATTTTGTGAATTATTTGCAGAACGAATTATTGGCAATCTTGCATTATCATTACTGATTGTTGGGGCGAAAAAGATGTGCGTCAGTTTGACCCCAAAAGTTTTGCATCTGTGCGTCAAAATGAAAAGTTGTGCATCATTGACCCGGTGCCCGAGTCAATGAAATCACTGCATAATTATACTACATTTTGTAATGTACAGGAAGTCTGTGCACATGTACCTCCAGGGCTCGAAATAACGGGGGCCCGTGGGCCCGATGCTCCTAGAAATTCACTCGGGCCCGTACCTTCTGCAGGGAAAGGGGCCCGGTTGGCTCCTAAATATTTTAAGTCTAATTGTACAGTCTGCGCATGAACCTCTCCACCCACATGTCAACGATCTTACATCTCGCAAGGCCTGTGTATTTCGTATACTAACAGTCACTTAAAACCTGTGAAACACACACTTCTGAAATCAGTTCACATCACTCATAAACAGTCTGCTTTGTCACAACACGGATGATCACTTATGCAGACATACAGTACACCGATGTCAGTCATAAGTAATGAAGGCGGTAGTTTTGGGCCAGTGTTTCCACACTCCAAATTCATTTTTCCTGAAGTGAAATGTAAAATTTCCTGAAATCGGTTTGGTATTTCCTGAAATTTTCAATAACGCTTGTTAAATGCTACCTTTAATGGCTGACCCAGGATTTCACCCTTTCAAGTCATATGTCATTTCTATACGCCACATGCCATTTCCAGATTTCCCGAAATAATCCCACTTCCCGAAAATTTCCCGGAGAGCACCCAGATTTCCCGAATTTCGGGTAATTTCGGGAAGAGTGGAAACACTGTTTTGGGCCCCTTGATTTCTCGTTTGGCCCCTAGATTCCATGAACTAGGGGCCCGGTTGGCCCTCAAAGTTTGAAGGCTTATTTCGACCCCTGACCTCCAACACCAAAGAGATGTATGTAAAAGGTAAACATCTCACAGTTCAATCGGCTACAGATAACTGTGCATCCCCTATCGTGTATGTTTACTGACTGTACCAATACCTTACAGTAAATATATTTAAGTACACACAAATCCCCAGAAAGCAGACATAAATTTTATTCTCCCTAAAAATCATGAAAAGTGGGCATGACATGACCAAAATAAGTTCTCAGTTAATAAACTTTCCATACAGCTTGAGATGAAAGGAATTTGTTTTCCCGATTAAAATAGGTTCATATATACCGAAAAACGACCATATGAATTACCAAACACAGGCCAGGTGCAGCCCATCTGAAACCTGAAAGTGAAAAATTGTATTATGAGTGCCCATGTCTCACAATGTCATTGAGGGCACAGTTAGTTAATAACACTTCTATGGGCAGCTCACTCATTGTTGCATACACCTCTGCCATAGACCCTTTTCAAAATACTGTAGCAATTACAAAGGATTATGGGATAAGGTTTGGTGCAAATCTTTTTATTCGATGGCATTTTACTATGCCCAAAAATGATGCATACTAAAATTCTATCCCACATTCCTGTGTTGCTGCCACTTGGAAGAGGGTCTATGCCACGATACTAGAGCAGTGCATATGACCACACTGCGAATGGTACATGCATCGGTGTGTGGCGACCGCAATGTCATTCGCAATAACACCGTCACTGAACAGTATACACAGAGTACAGGCGTGCTTATTGTTGACTGTCCATACAAAGTGCACAGCGATTCTGTACAGCCTGCCGAATGCATCCTTTTTGCACAAAAATGAAACTGTGGCTGATTTAGGGAAGCTAACACATGGTTGCGCATATTCAAATGTGCATACTGGCCAATTAGGTGTCACAAAGCCCCCAACACTGTCCATGCTTGGTGCTCTGTATGTTGCACAGGTCTTCAAGGAACTACAGTAGTACAATCACCAGTAACTACCATACTGCAGTTTGGTTCAAAGAATGTGTAACAGTTGCATAATCTTTACTTCCCAATATCCACAACCCTTCATTCATAATTTTACCTCCTCTAGCCATCCATTATTGAGAATCCTGCATTCTGATTGGTTAAACACTGACCTGTTATTCCACAATACATGGTCAGTAAAACTCATAAAAATGAAAGTTTCCCACACATTTTCGGTAGTAGAATACAAATAAACCACATCTGTTGGACTAGTATTGTCTCATAAACCATCTCCACTCCAAATTTGGCAAAATAACTGACTCAGCTTCGCCTGATCCATTATTTTGCCAAATTTGGAGCTGCGACAGTTTATTCACCAATAATAGTTCCAGATTTGAAAGCCTGCAATGGTGCGCGGGGGATATTAATAATGGCCAAGAAAATTGCGCGGCCGATACTATCTAAGCGGAGTGCCACCATCAGTTGGCACGGAACTACCAAGAAAATTTAAGCCAAAACTACCTCCTAGATTGCAGGAAATTGCCTTTCCCAGGCAACTTGCTTGGTTGCTGCCAACAAGTTTGCACGGTTGCAGTTGTCAGTTGTTAAACTGCGCGGCTGGCAACTTCGAAATTCACATTTTTGCGAAAGGGATAAATCCCCCGCGCAGGGCAAACTTTCCAATCTTGTAATAGTTCACCAAATGGGATTTATTCCTTAATCCACCCCACAGAGCAAACTTTAAACTGTCTCAACTCCAAATTTGGCATAATAATGGACTCGGCTTCGCCTCATCCATTATTTTGCCAAATTTGGAGTCTCGGTGGTTTATTCACCAACAATAGTTCACCAAATGCGATTTACTCATTAATCCACCCCACAGAGCAAACTTCTTTTGCTCGGCCCCTCTTTAAGTCTTCCAAAACACAAGTCCGTCTAAGCTGAGCTGACTGCATCCAGTTTTGAACACTGCTTCCAGTTTTGGCCGCAAAATTCATTACCATAATATGACTTACTCATGGATTGTCTGATTATTTTGTGCTATTATTTTTATTGAGTGAATTTATTTCACTTGTGAGGGTGTGTACTCCACAGAAATTGAAGTAAGGGAGAACAATGTCCTGCAATGTGGACTGAATTAAGCCACTATTCTAGCTGTCTGTATGGCAACTTGGGAAGAACACTGAGAGCTTAATACAAACATTATATTGTTGCTTTTGCCCCAATTATTGGCAGAGGAACTGAAAGCATCACAGTGAGGAGTATAAACTGAAAACTTAATACTTGAAATCCCCTGGTTTTTGCTGTACAGCAGATGTGCCCTTATCTGGTGGCTTAATTCAATGGATAAGCACACAGTGATAGACTGTGTTACCATTCTCCCTTACTACACACAGTGGGTACTACTACACACACACCAAAACTGTGGGTGGCACAGGCTACAGTATGGCATGATTTAGACATGACTAGATGTTGCATGGTTTTGAATATTCATAAATTTGCTACCAACCAGTCTTAGGACCACATTTCTATGAAATGGAATGAACTTCCAAGCGCCATAAGTAAGCTTACTTTGTTTTCATTCTTCAAAAATCAGGTTAAGAATTTTTAGTGTGAAATATATGAGTGCCCTACCTCATTTGCATGTTGGTCTATAGGACACTCCATTGTTTTTATTTTCTTAATTACCTTCTCTTTCTTAAGTTTCCTATGTTTGTATACAAGTTAAACTTCCACAAGATTACTACTGTAGCTTGTAACTAACTTTCTGTTTACTCTAGTATCCTGTCTATACTTATACTGTAGATGAAACTGTAATTGTATTTGCATGGACAAAGTGAATGAATATTCAAAGAATCTGTTTGGCATTCACTTGTGCAGGTGTTAGCAGGGTATGGCTAAACAGCTTGCTACATAGGTATTTAATCCCCAAAACAGGCCAGCATCTATAGGTGCAACACTGGTCACTACAGTCCACCCAACTCAATGGACCATGATGTCTTCAAATACCACAGAAATAAGTCTAAAAGTTCTCTCAATTGCTTGCAAAGCTGCTTTTAACAGGACACTTAGTGAATAACAAGCAATGTGTAACTGTGGTAAAACCCTCCACACTTTTGCAGCACAATGAACTCCTGAATTTACCTATCAATGACATAAATTGTTTGCCTACTTTACCTACTGTACACATACGGTGCACTGATGTAGATTCTTCAAATGAGGAACTTCTGAGGACAAGTTGCATAATAAATGGACTTGTAAACTGGATAGCTATTGTATGTATACTGGATGCAACTATACACTGCACTGACTCTAGTTACAACTAAAGTTTTTAAGAAAGTGTAATTCCCATGAAGGGCTTAAAGAGACAAAAACTATGAAATAAACCTTTTTTCCTGGAAGGTGGATTAGTGCACATGCAATGTTCATAAAAATCAATTCAGATTTCATCACCAATGCAAATCAGTTCTAATTATCTTAAAATTCTAGTAGCAAGTCAAGACTTTACTGTAAGTTTATGCAACTTAAATACCCAAAGAGACTGGTTTTCTATATTGATGTTCCTGTCCAGTGAAGTGCAACAGCAGTAAATTAGAGCATAATACTTAGACTGTCTTACAGGTGTATTCATTAACCATTGTATCATTGTATATGATAGAGATGTTACTGAAGGTTTTCTAAAGTTTAGTAGAATTACTCATACCCGTGGACATAGTCGGAAGTTACTCAAAGAGTTTTGTAGACTCAAAATAAGAAAATTTAATTTTGTCAGTAGAGTTGTTGATGTGTGGAATGGCCTTCCTGAGAGTGTAATTTCAGCCACCACTGTTTTTCAGTTTGAGAAGGCATTGGATAGGTTCTGGGCTGGCCATGAGATATTGTATAACTACAAGGTAGATTTTGTGCAAATTTAGCTCAGTATGGCAGTCACCCACAGATCCTGATCATTGTATAGTCACCGATGGTGAAGATCAAGAAGATGCGGACATAGAGGTCAACAGACCTGTGTCCACTGAGGTTCCTAAGGTATCCTAAAGTATTAGTCCTCTCTCTTTTAATTCTAGCCAAACATGAAAAATTCTAAGCATAAATATTGACTTATTTCAGCATATTTTGTGCTATTTTTGTATAAAGGAGAGAGCACTTGCATTCTTCTGCTCATGATGTAAATTTTGACCTTACGACTTCAATTTTTTATACTTTGTTTTAATACTCCCTAGGCTATGTTATACATTTCACCAATATTGACTGAAATTTTACACACTGTTAAGAGACAGATCATGCATACAGACAGGGCTTGCAATAACTGACAGCACCAATAGCCATGGCTATTCCCTTACTGATGGCCATGATGCCTCTCAGAAATGTCCTATGAAATAATATAGACCTATAGCCAATTTGCTCATTTTGGCTGTGCTCTTTTTAAGAGCTTATTTCGAGCCCTGTATACAAATAGGGCTGAATCAACAGATATTTTTTGAACCGGGTCTCAATCAGCTTACACTAGTGTAGTCGATCAGTGATAACAACTCATACTGTAACACTCTGGTCTTAGGTACCATAGACAATGAAACTGCAAACATGTAAATATATGATGACTTACTAGATACCATACAAATAATACTGTGAAGGAAATCTATTAACGACAAAACGTTTACGTTTCTGTGTATATTATACCTGTAAAAAATTAATTTTGGTTAAAGCAAAAGAACCATATCACTAATGGCTTTTGGCTAATGGCTGATTTTCTAGTAAAAATTGTAAGCTTCCCATAGAATTATCCCCACCTTTATAGTGACTGATCCCATTGATATAAATGGGGCAGAGGTACTCCCACTAAATTCCACTGTCCCAGGAATAAATTACTTCACATATCAGCCAACGTTGCAGCCACAATATTAATATTAATATAAAACAACATAAAGTAATGCAGTAACTACTTAATATGATTACGAAACCCAATGTTTTAAGAATCAAACATTCTATCCCCTTTTCACATACAAATTCAAGATGCTTCATATCGACCAATAAGAGTGGGTATTCTCTTTCACTTCCAAACTGTCTAGAGTAGGGAAATCAAGCCAGTGAGCCACAACTGGAAAAAAAGGCCGTGGCCAGCCCGACTTAAACCAATTGGTTAGAAATGAGCCGTAAAACCTCAACTAACTTTAACACTCCAAACTGTTTGAGTTGCTGCTTTGTGCAGTAACATTTCTCCACCATAAGTTTTGGGTGAATCACAATTAACTGGCAAACAAAAGGCCTGTGTGCTATTACGGGCCTTGCATATACCTTATGAGTAATGCACACACGGCTGGAAGTTAAACGAACTGTAACTAGACAAAAACTCTAACTGAATGTTTGTTAATGATAAACATACTATGCATTTAATATCTAATATGATAGCCCAAAAACGTCAAGCTCCTGCTTGAGCTCAGCTGGAACCAATCAATCCATTAAACCTGTAAGGCCTCATACTTTCTTGTTAATGGAGTACTTCAATAGTTGCAGCAAACTTTATTAAAAACAGAAAGAGTTCATAGTAGTAAAATTGAGCGTATTTTATTTTAATAAGTATTAAACATGTAGAGTACAGTAGACTTGTAGTGAGTTCATACTCGTACTCATGGGTTTGCACGACTGCCTGTACTCATGAGAATTAATTTGTACTCATACTCGTACCCACAGAGTTTAAAAGCTCTGCATAGGGGCTAATGCAAAATTTTGTACTCGTACTCATGAAGTTAGTTAGTTAGTTAGATAGATGAGGTTTAATGTCCCAGTTTCCAACCAATTGGTTCAAGTCGAGACGACCATGGCCTTTTTTCCAGTTGTGGCTCACTGGCTTTCGTACTCATGAAAGTGGAACTCATGAAAGAGGATGTACTCGTACTCACAACACAGACACTGCCTTTGTACAGTACTCTTACTCATGAGTCATGGCAATGTACTCACACTGCAAGTCTGGAGTATAGTTGAGTCCAACATTCATTACTGTACTAATAGTAAATTTACTACTTTTGCCTATGTACTACTCTGTTTTCATTGGGACACGGGTTCCAAAGAAATGAAACCGGACCTGATAGCAACGGTCGGGAACCAGTGTGACTGGCTGAAGCAATTCCGCCCAACATACTGTAAAATACTGTATTACTGAAGGGGAATGCTGCATCCCTGGAAACATATTTTTGCAACCTTTCACATTTTCATGGACAAATGTACGGTACTGCAGTCACCCCACTTTGAATTGGCTCACTTGTAGCCCTGTATACTGAGTCATTTATGGTTCATTTTAATTTGATGGCAAATTTCCAATACTGTGGGACTGTGGGAAATGAACTTTTCCTTTGTTGACTAAAAATGTAGAATGCCACATTGCCATATGTTCAATACGAACAATCTTTAATGATACTTATGAAGGGAATACGAGGAGACGTGACAGGTTCATATGATAATGTATTTCAAAGAAAAATTGGGACAACCAAATATGTCCTTTAAATTAACAAGGCAAATAATAATGGCTGAGTCCATTTCCTGTAACTGCTAAATCAACATACTGTATGAAATGTGAGAGTCACCGTTTCATATCCTGCAATATACACCCTTGATTTAATTTATGCTGTGCAAAGTCTGGGAGGAAGTAACTCATTTCCTGTTTTGCCCATTAAACTACCATATAATATGTATTCCATGCTGACCTGGAGAGTAGAACTTTGTCTTACTCATATCGTTTTTTATTTATTTATAAAAGGGTTAAATAGTGCAAAACTGTACCAATGGACATATGTAAACTGAATATTGCTTTAAAATGAGATGCTCTTAGGAATGGGGAGAAATAATGTGTTTTTCAAAGACTTTGTCTTGAAACCCTTCCATTATAACCTTTCATAGTAGCTGGTTAACAAATAACATTACAGTAGGTGGTCCTTGAACACCTCAGTGGGTCCTCCTTACAAATTGTTCATGAGGGTTAATCCCAACTGACTCGGTGACTCCCCTCTCCCCCCCCCCCCAAACTATAGACCCCCATAGAAATCACAAAGCTGATACTGCACTGGATGTACACTAAGCATGTGCATGTCTAAGCCATGACAATGACCATGATAATATGTGTCTGACCATAAGTAAAAAGTCACTTTTCCAGTAAGTACAGTACACCATATGAAACACTGTACATAAAAAAAGCACAATACATGAGTAAATACATTAGTGCAAACATGTGGTACATAGTATTCCTGCCGAGACACTTCACAAATACTTCAAAATATTTGAATTTAAGAATGTAACGGATAATGCTTCCAATAATTAGTTAAAAATCTCAGACAGATCTGAAGCACTGTTTCCACATATTCATTATACCAGACTATAGTACAACCTACCTTGAAAATGCCTATAAGAAGACATATCCCAGCTGTAAGCAGTAGCACTGCCATGGCCAACTCAATATAACCAAACGCTCTCTCCACACTGTGCTCTTCCATCACTAACATTGTCATGTTTCCTTTATGTTGAGCTGAAGAGTTTTTGTGTTAAAAGAAAGTGGAAAAGTTTACCTTTGGTTTCTAACCAGATGCAATTGTACAAGAAGCAATACAAAAAAAAAAAACAAATAAAATCACCAAATTTAATTCAAATTACTGAAAATCTTCTATGGCTTCAATAGTATCGGAATGATAAAAGTTCCACCAAATTCCTTATGGCTTATGGCACACTAGTCTTTTGAGAAAAATAATTCTGCATATGTTGTACTGCAGGTGATCATTAATTGAATGCTAGACCTACATATAGCTGTGAAAATAAGAAAAACAGAAACCTTCTATTATAACTTACCTGATACCAAAAATTCCTCCACAATTGATGCTGCTATCCGTAACAATGCAATTATCTTTAAAGGAAAAAAAAGTAAAGATTATACCTGTATATAGCATGAACCATCTACCAAAACAGTGAATAAGTAAACAAATGAAATAAACAAACTGAAAAAAAAAAAAGAATTGTGTCAATTTTGAAATGTTACGTTGTAAATTGTTGATATGACATCATCTTTGATGAAAGTTACGAATCCAAACAGATGTTGGCTGTTTAAGACCAGGCTTTTGCAGTTTCCCAAGATGAACATATTCTCAAGCTTTACAAGGTGAATGAACTTAGGAAAAATGCACATCTGAAACTGAATGTGAAAGACAATCTAAATCTATACATTGTGGTGGGATTTTAATTGAATCCGTAACATCTTTTCAAAGTTATTAAAAGATGAAGTTACTGTATGGTACTGTTTTAACTTTATTAAGGTGAACTTGAAGCAAGCAGAAGTGATGTCATTCCCTCACAATGGTGAGCAATGCTTTTTCTTTTCAATCCATCCGTCTGACTCTCAAACAAATAGCAATGTGACTTCTATGGGGAATGTTAATTTTGTAAAATTCTCATGCGTCTCATGCACTCATATTTCAAAAGCATAGACTTTGGAGGAGAAAAACTGATTATAACATTTAAAAGAAAAGCAATAATGACTTAGAGGTTATGATGCTGGAACTTGCTGGCTTCAAGCAAGTTCACTTTAAAGGGGAATTTTCATCATCCCAGACAGTTCCAATTCTCCCAACTATGCAACTTCTAGCTCCTCCCACAACTGTATGAAGCTCCTCCTTGTGCAGGAATAAACCTGTTTTATTGCTTAAGGCCATGTCCTGGTGAGCATACAAGGCTATAAAATGTAATAAAAGCACTCTCTCTACCTTGTGTGGAATGTGAGCTACTCTGCATCTTTCAAATTTTCAAACTTTGATGTCCATCAAAGAGCAGTCACCAACTGAGAATTTTGATACCCCACACTAAAAATATACTTTGGGGTGATGACTGTCTGTCTTTAAGCTGAAAATATGGTAAGTCCATTGGCTAATATCTCCACAACCACAAATACAAATTGAATTTATTTGAATATAAATTTTATCAGAATGCTTCAAGGCTAGACAAATACATAAGCATGTTTGCCCAAGGCTAGTTCAAACCTGGCATACTTAGGCAAGTGTACACTTTCAATGAAAGTACAATTTTTCTTCAGTTGATGTATCAAGCAAAGCCAATGTTTATCTCATAAATACCATCTACATTAAACCCTCATTCCTCTAAATCTCATCATATGTTTCCAGACAAAAAGGTTGTATACAAAATTTGATATTAACTTCCAATATTCTCTTGCAAAAGTTGCTGTTCACAAGTTCTCTATAAACTGTAACATTATAGATGTACCAGTGTACATGCAGTACAGTACACAATCGTTATTACTGTACCTACACTGGACTGGAGAAGTTTTTGAGTTGCTACTGTGTATGCTGTAGTACGGAACATCAGTACAAGCTCATATACTGCGTGTGTATTACCGTGTGGAAGAAACAAATCACAACTTGTACAGTACTTCCACTGAGACAGTCACGATGCTAGTCATATACTGCCATGGTATATCAGGTTGTCGACAACGGAATGCAATACGATGAATATGTTCAGAGTGTATGGTTGTGGGAGCAATATACAGCTGTAGAATCGGTGGCTATAAACTGTGACAGCACTGTATGCACACTACTTATACACATACCAACCCAAGTAATCCAAGCTAAGATCTAATTATTGGTAGAATCAATTTCTAATCTTCATAGATATTCTTCAATGAATAACACTAAAAAATTTCAATGTCTGTCCATTTATCTGCAACCAGAAGTGGTCATAGATTGTTCCAAGAATGTGTGGGTGGTGTGAATAGCCCATCACAATAAAAATACTTTGCCACAGTTTAGTGAAACAGTAAGCTAATTTTGGTGTTATGAAAATATACTTCAGGCTAGTAGAATACATTTGTCAAAATGCCAGATGGGCTAGTACAGCAATAAACCTATTGAATTTCACATCCTGGAATGCTTTAAGTACCCCTCTAACATATGAAAATTAAATTTGAGCTTAAACCCTTCTTTTAAGGTTGTGGATGTAGGATAAGTTACCAGATTGTCTCCTCTCTTTGGTTCCATCTCCATGGAGGAAAATAGTCCAATTTTACATCCCAATTGTGGCAACAGAGTCTTCAGCATTCCCATCTGATAGTTAAGTGAGCTTAAGACCAGTCATCAGCCACTTTTCTCCAGACTGAGAGGTAGAAGACCCTGTTTACTTACAGCATGTAAATGTAACTGCCTGATACCTTTACTGAAGAGGATTCCTGAAGAAGAAGAGGATGTCCAGAAGAAGAAAAGGACATGATTTTGACAACCAATAACCCTATTTGACAGCATTCATACTTTGTAACCTTCTAGCACATCTTGAAAGAGGAATGCCTTCATTTGGTAATGGAGTGAAGCAGCTGTCAAGTCTACTGAAACTTCCTAGTAGGGGGATGGGATCATTTACTGCAAGCCGACATTTTGTATGCACACATTCTTCTAAAATTCCATTCTCCCTACCCACCCAAACTATTCCAATGACCCACAGACGTCATGCAGCCCACATTAACATTTAATTCTATCCTCCTGTTAGTTCTGACTAGATATTACTGGAAGTACTGTCACCCTTCCCCAATACGTCAATAATACTGTGGTTCTGTTCAGTATTGGTTTCCTTTTTTGATGGCACAAACTAACCTTCCTCTGGACACTTATTGACTTGATGGCATTGTGGTAGAATATCCACCATTCAGCCAGTCTAAATTCCATGTCAAACATACCAGAGCCTTCAAAACAGAACCAACTTCCTTTTATTTTGTAGCAGAACTCTGTACATTCAGGGGTATACTGTAGCTACTGTACTAGGAGAAATGATACCTATGTCAGGTACTGAGATTACACCACTCCTGTCCATACATCTGACAAACATGAATTAAGAATAACTTTATCCAGGTGCTTACCCAGGTTCTTACCCCACTGCTAGGGGCTACCTATTTGTTTGACCACCTCCCCTTCTCTCACTGCTCCCACAGTCCTGTTAACAGTAGTATATGATGCATATCATGAAAGAATTTGTCAAAAGTACCTCCTTGGTTCCCAGAAATGGCACTTTCCAGGCCATGCAAGCGCTAATCTAGAGACTACTTTTTTGCGATAGTGTGTTTTAGATATATAAATATATATTCCCACTTCTTCAGAAAAAGTTCTCTATAAACATGAATTTAGTGTGAAAATAAACCATGCAGGCCTTCCAGTGTGAACATGTATGAAAAATTCTGATTTTAGTATTTGAGGATATTGTCTGACTTAAATGGAAACTCCCTGGTGGTACAGTACCCTCTCCCCCTTCAATTGGTGCCCTTGGCATGCGTCAGTCCTACTGTACTGTACCTGTACCTACTCCACTTGATGACAGCTGTACCACCCCTGGGTACATTGCTTCAGTCTGCATTTTGCATTAGCATTTCAATGTCAGTCTGGTTGCATTCCAATGTCAGTCTGGTTGCACTTGTACCTGGGGGCTTGAGAAACTTTAGGAATGCAAATTTGCAAAGGTAATGTCAGACCTTGCTTAAGCACTCTGTTCCTGTTTTCACTCTGCAGAATGCTGAGGTATTTAATGCTATGGTATCAGTGTTCAACAACCCCATGGATGAGCCAGGAATGAAGAATGGTCAGGAACAAAGAAACGTCCAGAAAAACAACCGAATGTACCAAACTGTGCATGGATGCACAAAGGGAAGTTTCACTGGATTTAACTAAATGTGTACTGCTGTTTTCCAGGATGGATTTATTGTAGGCTGTTTCTAGACCAATGTTTGTGGGTTAACTCAGGGAGCTGTTATGAAAGGATCAAACTCTCAAAACAGTAGGAAGGTTAAGTCAAACAAACTTAGAAGAGGAACTAAAAGGACCCGTCAATAAAAGTCTCTTCCCATAAACAGGGTTAACGTACTCTCAGTATGTATTTATTGATAGATGAAACTGGATTATGTGCTTTATTTCCTTCTGTTACAGTTTCCTAGGTAACGAAACCATGACCTTACATTTTAACAATGAGTCAAGTTCTAGACAAATTGCATTTAACTCGCAGTATCTAGGCTTGGATGGTTACAGAGTTGTAAGGAAACTGTAGCAGGGAAACTTGGTAACCATGGAGATTAATACGAGAACAAACAATTGTAGTTGTCACACAGATAAACCATCTTTTCTCTATGCTTCAAACTGTGCACTCACAGGTGTACAGCCAAGCCTCAACAGGTGATTTCAGTAGTGTGGGCCCACCTGAGAAATCTACTAAAAGCCTAAAAGTAAGCAATGGATTTGTCCAGATTGTAGAAGTTTGCCAGTAATACTGAAGGCCAACTTGGACAAGCTTCTATTCCTCTTGGTAAAATTGATGAACAAACCAAGGAATTACAATGATTAAGAAAAGGATATAGAGTGACCCTCTGTAGTTTATGACATTTCTAACATGCATGCCAAATCATAAGTCACTGGAGGAGCAGGGACCAGGGACTTCCAATTCTAAAGATAAAAAGGCTGATGCTTTACAACCCACCTCCCACAAATTCAGCCACTGGGACTCAATGATCGGAGATACAGTACAATAGAATCTTCATTTAAAAAGCTGCAAAATCAAATGTAAGTGAGGAGCTATGGTGGTAATGATACAAGACATATCCAGCAACTGGAGTCTAACTGTATATATGAAATGTGATTATCCATACATGTAGGTTTCAATGACATTGCTTACAAGTACGCTACACACAGAATTTTGGGACAATTTGAAAACCCAGTGACAAATTTCAACAACAAATGCCCACAAACCAAGCTGATGAAATGTGGCCCATGCCCACATTATTAGATAAACACTCTACCACACTTGACCAGCTACAAAACCAATTAACTAAACAGAACCCATAAAGAAGATGGCAAGTTCAGAATTAAAGGGTGAATTTTCTCATCCCAGACAGTTCCAATTATCCCAACTAAGTTACTTCTAGCCCCTCCCAAACTGTCTTAATGCTCCTCCTTAGTTTATTGGTTAGCAGCCATATCCTGGCAAACACACAAGACCATAATGTTTAATCAGAATACTCTCTCTGCATACTGTGAAATGTAAGCCACTCTGCATCTATTGAATTTTCCAACTTTGAAGTCTATTAAAGAGGAGTCACCAATTGAGAATTTTGGTTGCCCCAAACCAACATGCACTTGGGATGATGAGTATAGATCTGTCTTTGACTTCTTTTAAGTATGGGGACAGTGAGGTGGATCGCAGCACTTTTTGACACACTCTATCTCAAAAGGAAAGGCAGCCAGCAGTTGCTTGAACACTTTTTGGAGTACCCAACATAGACCTACATATTGCACAAAAATTGAAGCATACTTTGGCACATTAGTTTGAAAGATTATTTGAAAGAGTTTCTTGTGCCACAATTCAGTGCAAAATATTTGGCATTTTGAAGGCAAAATTTCGTACAGACCCCAAACAAGTAATCACAGAAAGAAGCATTCTTTATTCGAAAAGAGTTAAAGTGTACATCTAATTTTCTGTATTGACTGCAGATTGTTTCTTATTTCGTACGGAAAGACGGGTTTTGGGATTAATGGCTGGTAGCTTTGTACTAAACGTTTATTACACATGCGATCGTTTAGCGATTAATCGCTAAACGGTCACGGCCCTAGAATATCATACTGTAGTTCTTAACACTTTGCAGCAAAAGAATGGAATGAAATAAATGCAAAGACAAAACATGCAAATACACTTTTAAGTTTTAAAGAAATAATTTCTCATGTTGTATAATGTTATGTTTATTCCATGAAGTTTGGGCTAAATGTAAATTATGGTGATTTGTGTTGCATGAGTGCAGTTTACAAGTTCTACAGGACTAATGTCTGACCTCACAAGTAATATTTATGCATCTAAATCTTATATCAAACTACTTCATAAAAGTAACATGAAAGCTGCACAGGTCTGTCCATTTTATTTTTTATGAGCCATTTATTGGTTTCTGTCCATGCCTATTTTTGGTTGAAAAACTTGAGGTGAATGTAAAGCACACAATATATCATATCTTGAGTTTTAGATTTTCCAGGTGTGCTGCAAATCACACTCCTCAGGAAATTAAAGAGTGTGGTAGGTGTGCTGTTTTATTAAACTTTGATAGATTAACTGAGTTCCCATTCTTTATCTACTGTAGGTGTGCAAAAAATCGCACTTCTCACAGTGATTTGAGGCGAGTGTACGTGTGATTGCACTCACAAACCTCAAAATATGCAATTTTTATACATTTACAAGTAAAATAATCATAATATTACAAGATATCTATATGTTTAGAAATTACACCCATCCATTTATCAATACATTTAAAAAACAGGAACCAGTCATTTTAAAACTGCGATGTATGCCAAAACAATACTACCAATAACAATATACTACATTTGGTATTCATGTTAAAACCTCTCGGGATTTAAGAGCTCATCCACAGCACATCCATCCCTTCCATTGTGAACATTTACACTCTCAAGGATACCCACTTACAGTATTCATGAAAATGTCTGATAAGCACTGGTGCCCATGAAAATCATGCAGTATTCTGTTTTCAAGTTACATCTGGAAATTGTCCTTGACATTTTGCCTAACATGGCTCCACTAACTTCTGTATCTTTAAGCAGGCAAATGGTTTCTATTTTGTTAAAGTAAGATATCAGATCTTGTGGCAACTAAAACAAACATCAGATACACAATAAAGTGATTTTGAAATTTTACCCTACTGTATGTCACAATTTGTGCTCAAACTTCATAAAATGAGCCATATACCAAGACCATATTGTATCTTCTCATTTTCCCTCTATTTCAGTATTTAATATGACCATTGAAAAGCAAGCCTACTCGTTTTCACTTTCTTTCTTCAAATGTTTTCATTTTCGGACTTCTTTAAATATAAATCATGTTTAGAGGGCATCATGTGCAGTAAGTGTTTTTTTTTTTTTTTTTTTTTGCATAGTTATATGAGCTTTACCTATGGGGAAGTCGAATAAATTGCCACCGTATTACCACTGTGTAATATGTATAGATGAAGGCCTACATGATATGTACATGGAAAGATGAGGATCCCCTCCCCCCTCTTTAATCAGAGATATCACAGTCCATACCATCCCCCCACTCTACAAAACAGGAACATCATAGTCTATACTATAATTATAGAACCCACCCCCTGTGGGGTGAAGCCCAGTACTTAGAGGGCAGTGATATTCTGAAAGAATGAGGGGGAGGGGGCCATCAGGAGAAAACTTTATTCTAAGCACCTATGAGATCCCCAATAAAACATAATTTGTACAATCCATACTAAATCGATACAAGGCCCAACCCCTTGGTGTGGAACCCTGTTTAAAGGCACTGATATGTTCAAAAAAATTGCCATTTTTGAAGCAGTTAAACTGGTTTCAATTTTGGGAAACATAAGCATAGCTATTTGGGCTTGTTAATGAATGTAGAGTTTTCTACTTCATTTTTGACAAAGTGATAATTCAATAGCAAATGGCTGGGCAGAATCTTGTCACCAGCCTACTACAGTATACAAATAATGAATGTTTATGAGTGCGATAGTATGAATAATTTCATGAGTTGAAAGATTGAACGTTCTATTCAACGAGGCAAAGCCGAGTTGAATAGAACGTTAAAGCTTTCAACGAATGACATTATTCATACTATCGCACGAATGAAAAACATTCATTATTTGTTTTATATAACACCTTATAATTTTGCTAGTTGCTGGTTAAATTTGTGTTTTGGCGGTCACTATGGATTCGAGTTTGTCCGTGTAGTATTTCCATGGTTTGTCGTTTTCTAACTGCGCGTTTATGCAGGCCTGCCTGATATAGAGGGATTCTTTGTGACGTCAAGCGCGTTGGATTCTCAGCCACTGAAGACGGCAAAACACACATACGCAGTAAGCGTATTTATAGCACACGCGCACGGCATTACCATAGATACTTCTGTGACACAACTGCACAATGGACGCTTGTCCTTCAAAACCAAAGAGACGCACGATCACTTGACGTAGGTGAAACAATGTACGATCCCGAGTGCTGCAGTGATTTATTGAGACGCGGCATAGCTTGTACGTAGCGCGCTCAATGCATCGCTGACTCATTGCCGTGGGTTAGTATATACTAACCTCTTCCAATCAGATGTAGAGAAATTAATAAGGTGTTATATAATATGTAATAATGTCCTTTGTGATGTTTTTCACAGATAGCACTAATGATTTGCTAGGGCCTGAAGCTCAGTAGATATACTGAGCATTAGTATAACATGACGTTAGCACATACATGGGGTGAAAGGAAATCATTTTCGTACAAAAACATGAACTACTGTAGTATCAAGAAGAGACCTCAGGAGGCTATATAATGTTCCACTGCATGACCGAGGAGTTAGAACAACTCAGAAATGATTAATTTTGTGACTATTTTATTCTCTTTTCAGTTGGCATTCACAAAATTACAATTTGCTTCCTGATTGTGTACCCCTTAAGCATCTTAAAAGACAACTTCAATTCTGACATTAACTACAGACTGCATATCCTCTTTAACAGTAATAAAGTTACCAGTATATGCCTTATTCATAGCCAAAGAACAGTTAACTCAGAATTTTGATTGTACATTCCCATAGTCTCTTGACAACAGTTTGGAAGAGGGAACTGAATTTTGCTTGCATATATATCCCCATAGCCTCTTGCAAAAACACAGTTATTGCTAACTGATTATCTTTGTAGCCGATGCCTCATTCATAGCCAAAGAATAGTGGTACAAGACTCATATGAGTCATTCTCAAATTACAGTTTGGCCTGGACTGCACAGGCTTATGTTTTCCCTAACAGAGCTTCCATGTGCAGGGTATTCTGAAATTACTCTCTTAAATGATTCACAACAAGCATGGAACTTGCAATGGATTTCTTTGCAAGCCACATTCACACTGTCCACAGCATGTGATCTCACAAACTCCTCAAAAACTTCATCATTTTTTGAACCAAAAGTTGAAGAAAATGTAAAATATAGCCTAGGCACAAAGTTATTTTCTACATCAAACACTTTTTCTCAGGGGAAGAAACTATCAGGGTAGGGTGACCATTTCCAAATTCCCAAAAAGGAGGACATGACCATCTGCTTTGGATTGTTAATTTCCTTTAAGTTTCGGAAACAGAGGGTTGTGGTTGGTGGTGACTTCTCTGATTGGACTGATGTTATCTCTGGTGTTCCCCAGGGCACGGTCTTGGGTCCCCTGTTATTCTTAGTCTATACATCAGGGGTGCCCGAACTTTTTTGACCCAAGGTCTACTTTTCAAGTAGCCACCCTCCTGAGATCTATAAAACATACACTGTCATACAGTTACACACAGAAAAACTTTATATTTTTCATTTTTCCTACACCCACTGCCGTCGACCTGGGAACAATCCGCGGTCTGCCAGTAGACCATGATCACCTAACTGGTTGGGCACTCTTGGTTTAAATTAACGATTTGCCCAATCACATTTTTTCTGAAGTTAGACTTTTTGTGGATGATTGTGTAATTCACAGACAAAAAAGGAATACCGTAGACCAGGTTCAACTCCAAAATGACCTTCACACCTTTCTTAAATGGCAGAATAATTGGCAAATTCACTTTAATGAGAAGAAATGCTTTTCAAGGAGGATTACTCACTTGAGGAATCCTAAACTTTATGACTACGTACTGTCTAGGTAATGAAATCGTGGAATCTAGTGACTGCCATACTTTTGACATTTCTAATGCCCTCAATACCTGGAACAAGCATATTTACCGTATTGCCCTATGGTATTACCTTGTCGGCAAATACTGTAGGTCCTTACCTTTTATTAAAAGGAATCTATACTCCTGCCCCAGGAGTATTAAAGCTGATGCCTATCTTACACTCGTTTGGCCTTTACTGGAGTATTCTTCATCTGTCTGGGATCCATTCACAGTCTCCTTAATTAATATAATTGAACAAATTCAACGTAGGGCCGCTAGGTTTGTTTGTAATGACTACTCCACCCACAGCAGCGTAACTGAAATATTGAAGGATCTAGGGTGGGATAGTCTCAAAGACAGAAGGTCTGTTAACAGGCTTGTTACACTCCATAAAGCTAGACTGGGCTGCCTTGCCTTGCCTACTATCAAACTCCTACAACTGATCGGGCAACCTTCTAGGTGTCATCATGCAAACAGCTACTCTATTATCCAAACCAACAAAGACTGCTACAAATACAGCTTCTTTCCTCATACTGGCAGAGACTGGAACCTTCTCCCCCCAGAATATAACAGATCTTGAGGACCACAAGCATTTCAAGGACTCCACCTTGAGGTTCCTCAGACGGGAGGACTAACTCTACTTGTGCACTCCAAACCCTGCACGTTTGACTCCACTTAGGAGTGCTGTGCAGTATTTTTCCAGATCCAGATCTGCACATCCCCTCAAACCAGGAAGTCGCTAGAAACTCAGTGCCCAAACATATTTTTAATAGCCCTAGAGTTCTAAATACACTTGATGACTGCACTTTGATTGACATTCATTAAAACAAGATAGCATCACTCTGGTTGGTCAATGATGACTTGTACTGTACAGTCATTTGTGTTCCCAATTAAGCTCATTCACATCCACTGTGTGTCAATATATATATAGCCTTCCAGCAAATTAAACTCAGTGCAGACTACACTCCTGTGCCTTGGAAGTATACTAGACGGGTGTTTTTGTTTAAAAATTGGAGGGCTAAAACTAAACTTAGCAGGAAGAATTTTACTGTTATCTGGGGTGAGATTAGAGAGCTTTTAACCATGTCAGGTCACTGCTTGACAGAGTGTTGAACCAGGGTGCATTTGTACACTGAGCTGAAGATGTTCGGCATAGATGAAGGAAAACGCTTGGCGTAGCGGAATGGAATTCACTCGAGCTGGCATACAACTTACCACAAAGCATCAGGATTCACTCGAGTTAGCGTAAAACTTACCTATTGACTATATATTTTGTACTGCAAACTAGCTCAAAGTACTATAAAATTTTCTGCTGGAGTTTGTTTCCAGTTCATTCACATTGAGTCCCACACAAAATATGACTATTTTCTGCTAAATAGGAAAAAATGAGTAACTTTTTGCTTCAAGTACAGGGTATGATGAATGATCACCGTACAGCAGGTAATGTTGTGTAATATTGTGTGGTATAAATCACACCTTTGGTTTTGTTGGCATATGAATGATGACACCTCAGCATAACTTTGGCATCAGCTTTACACAGAATGCACCCTGCGTGTTGAATACACACACCACTGCGATAAGGCTATAGGCTACATCATATGCATTAGCTAGTCAAACTGTGGGCGCAGCAGGATTGTAATAAGGTTTTCACCTATGTGACTTATGGGTACCGCTCATATTTTGAGAAATATACTGTATATCCACAATTACAGTTTCGACATGGTAATATTGTATATGACAGGAATGAATTTATTCATGATCATTTCCTTTCATCCGTTATCATATGTAAAATATTCACTGTGACCTCACGTTATCATATGTAAAATATTCACTGTGACCTCGCAGACCTTCAAAAAGGTCAAATCAGCATCTGGCCTCAAGGAATGCAGGAAGGCGGACAAGCTGCCAAAAAGCCGGACAATCCAGCATAAACTGAACGTATGGACACCCTATATCGGGGAAATAACATAATGATAAACTTTTATGTTATGATTCTGCTATTTGTTAACTTAAAGACAGGCAGTCATCACCCCAAAGTATATTTTTAGTGTAGGGGTATGAAAATTCTCAGTTGGTGACTGCTCTTTGATTGACATCAAAGTTTGAAAATTTGAAAGATGCAGAGTAGCTCACATTCCACACAAGGCAGATAGATGCTTTTATTACATTTTATAGCCTTGTATGCTCACCAGGACATGGCCTTAAAAGCAATAAAACAGGTTTATTCCTGCACAAAGAGTAGCTTCATACAGTTATGGGAGGAGCTAGAAGTTGCATAGTTGGGAGAATTGGAACTGTCTAGGATGATGAAAATTCCCCTTTAAGGCTGAGGGAATGAAAGTCATAGAATACCATCCATGCTGAAGAGTGATGAAAAAATTTTCATTATTTGAAAAAAAAATCTGCCAAAACATTTACCATGAATGTCATTTAAGAAATTGCTTAAAAGTTAAAACCCTTCCTGAAAAAAGACTTCACCTGTCGTCATCGCATAAGCCACATAAATCCACATTTCAAAATCACTCTCAGCCGTGTACACTGTTTCAGTATGTATTAAGCGAATGTAACTTTAATTTTGAATTGCGTATGCACCACGACATAGTCAGTCTTCAGAATCCTACCCGATTGTTTGCTTGAAACAGTTGCAAAATAATGAATAATGAGAAAAAGTGTTTTCTACAATCACCTTGACAGTATTCTCTGACTTTCATTCCTTCAGCCTAAGCATTTTTAATTTTGTTCAGGTCTCTTACCAGTCAGCAAGCACATGCAGTTGTAGCATTTTACAGTAAATACCCTATTATATATAATAATAATGGAGAAGTAGCGCACTAAACGGCCTTTCAGTACCAACTTCGCCTAAATGAATCACAATTTTCATTGCTTAGGCCTATTCTCCATTTCACCTCTTTTCAATACATAGGAATGTTCCAATCGTGCATTTCAGTCAGTTGAGTAGAATGATTTGGACCAAAAATGTCTTCAAAACAGAACCATTTCGTTTCCACACGACCACATTCAGGCGTCGGGGATGTTCACGTCACATTACGTAAAGGGAATTTCCCTCCTTTGAAATCCGGGGTTCTGCCACTGGATAGCTTAGTTCAGCCCCCAGTCATGACGTATTGTTCTCATGACCAAGGGTGGAACTAGTCCTCAGTAAAGGCATGTGTATAGCGGGTCACCGATAGTTCCCTATGTCCTTAATACACAGATCCATTGAAAACCTGGGGTCTTTGACTAGCACAGTGCTGGTGGAAATTGATTTTCTACTTATAGCAAAGCTAGGACCTAAAGTCTAAATTTACTACCATTTCTTTGCCTTTCTTAATCTTACACTTATATTGCAGCTGAAAAGTTCCGAAAATTTGAAATAAAATCATCAACTTTGCCACTTTGTAAAAATTTACTGTAGCATTCAAAATTGTTGTTGACATCAGAATGCCGTGTGTGTACACTGTGACATGATGCACAACATTTTGATTACTGTAGTTCCTATACATACACATGGCAACTGCCTCTGCAAAAGTTCTATACTGATGTAACGATGTAGCTCATTAGCATACTGATGTAAACAAAGTTCCATAGTCGCACAGTAAATTTTACGGCGCGAAAAAGTTGCTGATTTCATTTCACATTTTTGGCACTTTCCAGAAATTCTCAGTGATCAAAAACAGCTGCAATACTCCTGTAAGATCTGGAGAAGAAAATTCATGGTAGTAAATTAAGATTTTACTTTCAAAATTTGCTGTGAGAAGAAAGATAATTTCAGCCATTACACAGACAGCCATTCCCCCCACTATTTCCATAGGTTGGTGTCCAGTCTGCATTTCGTGCACTTCAATCTGAAGATCTTTGGTGTGGAGTTGGCATTTTCCTTATGTTTTCTATTGTTTTTCTTGGTGTATCTTCAGCAAGGGCCTGACATGAAATGCACTTTGGGTCGGTGTAAGGACTGTGTACAGTGAGCTGTTGGCGAATGACCCCAGTCCTTTACTGAGGACTAGGGCGGAACTATCTGGATAGAGGAAGAACTGTGGAGCTTGGGTAACAATGCAGCTCTAAGGCACTACACATTTGGAAAGGCAAACAGGAGAGTATTTGGATTTATTTTATTCTAAATATCGGCTTTGAAATGCTTGGGTACGCCAATTTCGGGGCAACCATGCTATAAACCTACAGTATATATATGGATCTTTCTCTAAATATTAAAGGGTACTAGTGGTGGGTCATAAGGTCAAAATTTAAAAACCATCTCCATTGACTGAAATTTACACTCATGATAGGCAATCATCAACATTTCCTACAATTAAAAATATTTTTACATACAGCCTTGTGTATGCCTGAGGACACCCATTCAAACATACACATGCTTGTTATTTGCCAAACATAACAGGGACACCAAAGCAGGGGTTAAGTTCCTTTAAGAAGAATAAAGAAAAATCTTTAATGGTTGAAAATTCATAGTTAAGTGTGATTTGGGACCCTTTGTAACAACAACATGGAAAAAGTTTGAAAGAATTCTCCAAAACTTGAAAAAAGCCAGTTTCATGTTTTTCAACTATACCACAATGTCAAAAGGTCTATACTTCTACATATTTTATACAATATTGACTGTTTTTAGCTAGTACTGTCAATGATATTTAACTATTTAAATTTTCCTGTTTTTGACACCCCAAACAGGAATTATGCTGGTTTGGTGTTTTCCATGCCTTTGAAATTTTCTATACAGCCCATACTGGTAATGAGAGTAAAATCACCACTGTTACCCTAATTTATTTTACCCATAAAATTTTTAACCCCCCCGGAGGCCTGTTAGGCCCATAGGGTTACTCATATTACGCTATGACTGCCTGTGTCAGCAAGCAGTAGGGCTGTGAACGTTTAGCAAAATTACTAAACGTTTAATCGCAAAATTTCAAGTTTGCGATCAAACGCAAAGTACCTATGATCCAGACTGCATAATTTGTCAGTCGCGTGGAAGGAGTTCCGCGCGCATTTTCAATTTACATACTGATTTTACCATGAATTTGGCGCGCAATAATTCAGTTTGGTGTGCAGCGCGCAGAGCAAGACTCCATCCCGGTATAGCGGTGGCGAAACGGTTACAGTACCTCAGTCTGTCCGCGTACTGTGCAATGCAAACTAACCTTATCCAATACACACACGGCAGCCATGCAATTTTGTGTTGTAATGTGCCTCCACTTAACCCTTACTCCAAATCCAGATATGGATTTATATCTGGATATATCTGGCTAACTAAGTCTTTATATGGCCATATCAAGCCAGATATAACTTGATACAATGCAATTCCAGATATGCAAATAAAGTTTTATATGGCCATATCAAGCCAGATATAACTTGATACAATGCAATTCCAGATATGCAAATAAAGTTTTATATGGCCATATCAAGCCAGATATAACTTGATACAATGCAATTCCAGATATGTAAATAAAGTTTTATATGGCCATATCAAGCCAGAGATAACTTGATGAAATGTCTGTCCAGATATGCAATATACAGTTTTATATGGCCATATCAAGCAGATATAACTTGATGAACTGCCAGTCCAGATATGTAAATACAGTTTTATATGGCCATATCAAGCCAGATATAACTTGATACAATGTAATTCCAGATACACAAAAAAGTTTTATATGGCCATATCAAGCCAGATATAACTTGATACATTGCAATTCCAGATATGCAAATATAGTTTTATATGGCCATATCAAGCCAGATATAACTTGATACATTGCAATTCCAGATATGCAAATAAAGTTTTATATGGCCATATCAAGCCAGATATAACTTGATGAAATGTCTGTCCAGATATGCAAATACAGTTTTATATGGCCATATCAAGACAGATATAACTTGATGAAATGCCAGTCCAGATATGTAAATCAAGTTTTATATGACCATATCAAGCCAGATATAACTTGATACAATGCAATTCCAGATATGTAAATAAAGTTTTACATGGCCATATCAAGCCAGATATTACTTGATACAATGCAATTCCAGATATGCAAATACAGTTTTATATGGCCATATCAAGCCAGATATAACTTGATGAACTGCCAGTCCAGATATGCAAATACAGTTTTATATGGCCATATCAAGCCAGATATAACTTGATGAACTGCCAGTCCAGATATGTAAATAAAGTTTTATATGGCCATATCAAGCCAGATATAACTTGATACAATGCAATTCCAGATATGCAAATAAAGTTTTATATGGCCATATCAAGCCAGATATAACTTGATGAAATGTCTGTCCAGATATGCAAATACAGTTTTATATGGCCATATCAAGCCAGATATAACTTGATGAACTGCCAGTCCAGATATGTAAATACAGTTTTATATGGCCATATCAAGCCAGATATAACTTGATACATTGCAATTCCAGATATGCAAATAAAGTTTTATATGGCCATATCAAGCCAGATATAACTTGATACAATGCAATTCCAGATATGCAAATAAAGTTTTATATGGCCATATCAAGCCAGATATAACTTGATGAAATGTCTGTCCAGATATGTAAATACAGTTTTATATGGCCATATCAAGCCAGATATAACTTGATGAAATGCCAGTCCAGATATGTAAATGGGTGATTATTTAAATTAGGGTACCAATGGTAAAATATGCTTTTAAAGGCAACTGTCTTGCTATTTTAATCCACATGGTCTTTGCTATGCTTTCATTTTGTCCTCACTATTTATGTAAGTGCATATCTTCCAAAAAATAAGTATCATTGTAGTAAATCCTCCCAATTCTGATGAAAAAATTGGCTAAAATTAGCAATTTTGGGGGCAAAAAGTGTGACATTTAAACTACCATAGCAGAAATTAGATTTTCCCTTATTTTTACACTTGTCTTGCTCAGTTATTTTAACTTAAATGGTTGATGACGTATCAATTGTACCCTTGAAACTCATATTTTATGAGAAACTGACATTTTTCTCTTTCCTGGAATTCGACGAAAGAGAGGTTCCACGTGTAACATTTGGTGTTACCGTTACAGTGTGAAATTTCAGTATCTTATTTTCCAAAAATTACCTACAGTAAATACTAAATCTTTCATGTTTTAGTGGTTGATTGAAGCCTGTGCAATTGTTTAAGGCATATATATATACGTTTGGACAAAAGCAATTGTACAGAAAAGAAAAACATATCCATTTTGCATTTTGACAGGCCACTTTGGTGTCACGGAAATATGTTACATAGTGAACCTTTGCAGTTAAAATACTACTACTTCCTAAACTTGATATGTTGTCATTTTTAGCTGAACTATAGTATGTAACATAGCTTTTAACTTACAGGTAGTAAAACTGTGCCACCTTGTTTATGATTTGAAATATCATACAATATTACTTTGGTGTTCTCCCAATCTAGGTTACACGTGGAACGTATTGTTTGTACCACAGAATTGAGATGAAACCCTTGACTAAGTAATCACAAGAGGTTTTAGCTTCAGACTGCTCAGATTAACTATAGAAAACCCATATTGATATAAAATAACTCAATAAGTAGTCTTAGTGGGACAAACATATTTTTGGTGTTCATGTTACACTGTGAAACCTATAATTTCTGTGCAATGGGGCTATTTTGAGGTCAAACGTCATCTGAACATTCATAAAACAACTTTTACAACATCATTTAGGCCTAAGCCTACAATGAACAAGTAAATATAACAATTCCACCCATGGTTTCACATCAAAAATTATGATACATGAAATTAGGGCTATAAATGTCATGTCACAGTCTGGTACCCTAATTAAAATAAACACCCAAATACAGTTTTATATGGCCATATCAAGCCAGATATAACTTGATACAATGCGATTCCAGATATGCAAATAAAGTTTTATATGGCCATATCAAGCCAGATATAACTTGATACAACACAATTCCAGATATGCAAATAAAGTTTTATATGGCCATATCAAGCCAGATATAACTTGATATGCTAGATATGCAAATGAGCATTTGTTAGTTTTGTTTTATTATTTATTTGATTTTATTCTTGGATTATACTTGTTACAAACTAAGACATGTTTTGGATACAGCATCACCTTCCCAGACATTGCAGTTATTTAGTGGCTACACTTCTGTTAATACCGCAGTGTACTAAGTGATCTTAGGCAAATGATTTGCATATTTGGGCGGAGCTTGTATCTAAACCTACATTTTCATGATTTAGGAAGTTGAAAGTAAAATATGCACTACACAGTAAAAAAATTTAGAGTCAAATACGTAATAAAGTTTAAAATAACAAGCCCATATCACTGGGATTACATAAAATAGGAAATTTCAAGGCATTTTTCTGTTCACTGTTATGAAATAAGTTGAATTTATGTACTTAAGTCAATTCAACCCAACACTTACATTAAATTCTAATTCATGGAGCACTTAAACATTGTTTGCTGGTGTTCAAAGTGTCCGTGATCACGACGGCGGAGCTCCCAGTGGGACCTGTTCTATTCAGCCAGTCTAGAACGGGACCACTGTCGGGTAGTGTCAGTTAAGTCAAAGTTTGTCTCTTGGGGACGTTGTTACTCCTTCAGGGAGCAGAACTCCTTCGGGAGTATTGTTTGGTTTTCGCCCCTGGCTCTTCGCCAGAGAGTCAGGGGACTTTTGGGGAAAAAAAGCTGGTGTTCAAAGTCTCCTGGCGCAGGAGTGTCCGTGATCACGACGGCGGAGCTCCCAGGTGGGACCTGTTCTATTCAGCCAGTCTAGAAAGGGACCACTGTCAGGTGGTGTCAGTTAAGTCAAAGTTTGTCCCTTGGGGACGTTGTTACTCCTTCGGGGAGCAGAACTCTTTCAGGAGTATTGTTTGGTTTTCGCCCCTGGCTCTTCGCCAGAGAGTCAGGGGACTTTTGGAAAAAAAGGTGTTCAAAGTCTCCATGAGGAGAGTGGACTATAAGTCCTAACTATGATTCATAACTAGAGCAGATATGGTCCGGATATAATTTTATCTGTGCCATATAAAGGCTTGATCCAGACAGAACTTTATCTGGTCATATATGGTTTAGATCTGGTTCTGGTTTAGATAGTGTCATATCTGCCTAACTTTTTATCCGATCTGATATAAATTCCATATCTGGTGCAGATATGGGCCGTATATGGAAATATATTCTGCTCATATAAGGACCATATCTGGTCCAGATAAAATTTTATCTGTTCCATATAAAGACTTGGTCCAGATAAAACTTTATCTGGCCATATATGTCTTAGATCTGGTTCTGGCGTAGATCTTGGTTATATCTGCCCAATTTTTTATCTGGCCCAGATATAAATCCCATATCTGCAGCAGATATGGGCCAGATATGAAATCCATATCTGGCCCATGTATGGAATTTCATATCTGGCCCATATCTGGATTTTGAGTAAGGGAATTCCCACTGAGTACCACACAAAATATGATTATTTCCTGCCAAACAGGAAAAATATACATATAAATTTTGGCAGTAGTATGATATGTATAAGTGTAGCGTACGTAAGTACAGTATACGTACATATAGTATGTAGTATACATAAATATAGTATACATATGCATATATGTATACGTACACATATAGTTAAATGTATTGTGTGTATTCAGTTTGTAGCGGCATTGGCGCGCAATTTTGGAACTTTACAATTACACTCTGCGTGCAATTAACAAACTATGCAATCTGGCCTATGATCAACATAGAGACTTTAAACGTCCTCTTGAACATGATGAATATGTAAAATGGGGTAGTGACGTCCGGGGGACATAGTTTCCATGAACCTCAAACATGGATCCTCATAGAAGCTCAACTTGAATGTCGTATGTTTACTTGTGTGCCATTTGTAAAATTATTTATTTCATTTTTTTTTTTTTATTTCGTACGGAAAAACGGGTTTTGCGATTAATCGCTGGTTGCTTTGTACTAGACGTTTATTACACATGCGATCGTTTAGCGATTAATCACTAAAAGTTCACAGCTGTAGCAAGCAGGTTCCTACAATAGCCCTTCGGCTTCTGCAGGGTTATTACCACCGTGTAGTACAGACATTCTATACACTGTCACTGGGCTTAGGCCAGGCCCTAGGCTAAACTAGTAGGCCAGTACCGTACTCCAGTAGGCCTACTTGTGGCTATACGGTAGGCATGTCATAAACTAGGTTTTGCGATGTGTAGTATTGTTTTGAAAGCCTTACCACTGCATATATTGCACTTGCAATGGAACCAGCACGAACTGTTGAGAAACACCAACATCGGTCCCATGGTAAATTTAAGAAAGCCATTGGTTCTTCGGGCTGGTTGTGTCCTGTAACTTCGTAAGCTGTAAATGAGAAGCCCAAATGGTAATTGTAAAATGAGAAGATTTCGGTCACCACTGCGTCTTTGCTTCACGGGCACCCTCTGCGACAGATCCGCGATCCTACTAAAATAGGCCCTGCACGCCCGGAAAAGACTGAAGATGGAAAAAAGACCTCTGCTGCTGCTGCTGCAAAGCAAAAGAGCTCCTCCGGGCTTATTGTACTCTAAAAACAATTACGAGATCGCCTGCGCACATAGCTCACAACAAACTTGAAAGGTTACAACACATAGAGTAGGATATTAGAACTATATCCTACTCTATGTATGTAACATTACTATCCCCTTTTCGTAACCAATGGCTTGCTGCGATGAGCGTAGTATGGAGTCCCCAGAAAGGTTCGACATGTAAACTGGACCAGGCGAACCCGTAGCCAAAGCGGGGGAGGGGGTAGGGCGGTGGGAGGCGGGGGACAGGATGCGGTATGACTCCCCCTACAAAATTTTTTCACCTCCTCTGGAAAATTCGAAATTACTATTTCCTTAATGCATTTTAGAAAAATAGGGTAAGAAAATATTTCTTACCCTAAAAGCTATTTGCCCCAATGTGCGTAGCGACTGGCTATGGGCCTGGGACCAGGTAGTTGTTCCCATGCTTGGACGTGACAAAAGCATATACTAAGTTCATCATCATCATCATCATCATCAGTACGTCGCAGGAACCCATAGGGCATAAACGCAACGGAATGAGAGAGAGGGAGCTTTAGCAAAAAGTCAGACGACACCTGAAAATGTTCAGGGTCTGTGCATTAACTTCCTCATCGGTCAGCTTATTCCAGTCAAGTATAGTCGATGGGAAGAAAGAAGACCTATATTGCGGGGTTCTACAATTAATGTATTTAAGGGCTTTATTGTTATTACTAGCCTGATTTTCAATTATGTTAAAAAAGGTAGAATCTTTGTATTGCCTAGGTTTGACCCTTCTTTTGCTGGCAGGTCTGTAAGGTAGTGGTCACGTGGGACAGCTGGTAGCTGATTATTCAAAATTCTATACATATAACATAACCTGTCGACTTTCCTACGATTCTTTAGTAGGGGAAGTTCCAATTGCTTGAGAAGGTCAGTCATAAAGCCTTCCTCTCTGGATGTGTAATTACCACTAATGAATCTGGCAGCTCTGCGTTGAACTTTTTCCAGACGGTCTATATCCCCTTGCTGGTAAGGGTCCCAAATGGAGGCAGCATACTCTAAGTTGCTACGAACTAGGGATATATATCCCAGTTTTTTGCACTCCATTGGGCAGTGTTTAAGATTTCTTTTTAGTAGACCTAGCATAGCACCTGCTTTAGCGGTAATTTTATTTACATGCATTGACCATTTCAAGTCGTCCGAAATGGTGACACCCAGATAGGGGCTGTTCTTAACTTGTTGAAGTATGCTATCTTTAATGGTATAGAAAAAAGAAGATTTAGATCGACTCCTCATAGTAGCATTTCTTTGGATTAAAGCTCATACCCCATGTATTTGCCCACAAAGTTAGATTTTGCAGGTCTTTCTGCAGGGCAAATGTGGTCGCTTTGGTCTTTTATGGGTCTATAAAGGAGGCAATCATCAGCAAATAGTCTCACTTGAGAGGAGACGCAGTCAGGTAAGTCATTTATGTAGCACAAGAATAGAAGTGGCCCAAGAACTGTCCCTTGTGGGACTCCTGACTCAACAGAAGCATACTCCGAGTTTTCACCATCGACGACAACACGCATTTTACGTTTGGTAAGGAATGATGTTATCCATTTCAACACATTTCTATCAATACCATAGGTTTGGAGCTTATATAACAATTTATTATGTGGTACAGTGTCGAAGGCTTTAGAGAAATCCAGTATGATAATATCAGATTGTACATTTTTGTCATACTGTTTGAATAGGTCATCCATGGTGACCATTAATTGAGTCTCGCAGAGAAACCTTTCCGAAAGCCATGATTTAGGTGGGTAAGAATATTATTCCGATCTAAGTGATCCAGTAAATGTTTGCAAATAATGTGCTCTAGCAGTTTAGAGGTAACTGAAGTGAGAGAAACTGGACGATAATTTTCAGCCAGGTGGACATTACCTTTTTTGAAGATGGGGACTACATTTGCATTTCTCCAGTCCTCTGGGAGTTGCCCCGAGGTTACAGATTTGGTAAAAATTAATGCAAGAGCTGGTGCCAGTTGTTGAGCACACGTCTTTAGGTAGATATTTGGTAGATTGTCAGGGCCACTTGCTTTTGAGATGTTGATTCCATTGAGCAAGTTGGCAACTCCATCACATCGTAATAACAAGTGGGGGTAGACGGGATGTTTGTTTCATGCAACCGGGCAGAGAATCACCTAAGTCTGTCTTTGGGGTAAAGACCGATTTAAATTGGTTTAGTAGAATGTCAGCCTTTCTGGTAGCATCACAGATTAGATCTCCATTCTGTTTAAGAGGTGATGTTCCCATGCTGTCATTTTTCTTAGATTTGATATAGGTCCAAAAAGGCTTATTGTTTTTATTTTTTATGCCATCAATAATAATATTGTTAATATGATTCTGCTCGTCACTTTTGATACTATCCTTACAAAATTTCTGGTTGGCTCTGTACAATGACCAGTCATTTTTTTTTAGCTTTGTTGTAGAGCCTTTGTTTTTGCCTTAACAATCTTTTGATATTCCGATCCAGCCATGGAAGGTGGTACTTTGGCTTGCTAGTCTTGGAAGGGACATGTTTTTCCACGGATTGCCAAATAGCAGTTTTAAATGTGTCCCATAACTTCGTAACATCAGCATTCTCATTATACAGTCTGGTGATATTAGCACTGATGGAAATTGCATCAAGCCTTATATCTGCCCAGTTTGCTTTAGAATAGGCATAAACTTTTCTTCGTTTTTGCTTCATGTATGTAGGCCTTATGGTAGAATCTGTAACTAGGATATCATGATCCGAAATACCAGGGACATTAGTAGATGACTTAATAAGTGATGGGACATTGGTAAAAACAAGGTCCAGCCTACTTGTACCCCTAGTGGGCAGGTCATGAACTTGTTCAAGATGATGATCGCAAGCTAGGTTCAGCAGAGCTTGCTGAACTTCTCTATCTTGTGCATTTGCTTTAATACAACTATTTTCCCAATCAATGTCGGGGCAATTAAAGTCACCCGACAATATAATATGTTTAAAGTGACCATTGGACAATTTAGTCAGTGAGTGGTCTAGGCTCTGTATGTCACGCAATGAGCGATGTGGCATATAAAATGCACCTATGTACAAGTCTTTTTGATTTTGTGACTTGATCTTTGCCCATTCAATCTCACAGTCTGAGGTGAGATCAGGCTGCTCACAAGAAGGAATTTCGTGGCCACATTTTAAATCATTTCCTTTACCATTTTTGGTCTGGCTAATTACTTTTATTTCGGAGTTCGGAGACTAGGCAACAGGTCGTTTTTCGTTTTGCGGATTTGAATTTCAGTTATGGAATGGTCTAGTTTTGAAGTTTCTTTCTCTTTAATATCTTCCTTGTTCTGAGCTTTTATCGACTTCTCTGAGTTCCCACCTTTCTTTTTGTCTTCGTTTTGTTAATAATATCTTACTGTGTATTCCCGAATCAGGCCACTACGCTGTTTCATATCACCATGCAAGTCGTGTAGCCCCCCCCCCCCTTTCCTCAAGGTTTTCGGTTACAATTGGTAATAGTTTTATTAATTTTCCCCTTATAAGGTGATATCGATTCCATATTTCATGTAATTAGCATTTTGATACGAAAGGTATCAATAATGACAGAGCTCTCGGCGACATTCGTCGCCGAGAGCTCTTTCAGTCATTGTTGATACCGAATTGGCCTACCTTCCCAAAGGAACTCTTGTTTTTAGAAAAAGCTAGCTTTTCGATGAATATTCATAAATTATCGACTTCAAAATACTTTTTTCTATTACCAGAATCGATTAATCCTAGGGGGTAGGTGTAAGCTTCTCCTAACAATAGGTGACCATTGTCCTTGTTTGGTGGTGCGCTGACTTGTCAAAGAGAGGCAGCGGTTCCCTTAAAAACCATCTCGATCACACCACTGATTCGAGGGGAATCCCCCACGGAGGATATTACACTACGAATTTAACACTTTGGAAAACATTTTTGGGGGACATTATAGACCATGTTTCTGAAATGGTGGGTTCAATTTGTAATGTGTATGCAGCAGAAAAGGGGTTGAAGTACTCATCAGACAAAATGAAGAAAACTTAAGGTATTTTAGGTACCATTTTGTAATATATCCTTCCGCAATGCAAAAATGACATTTTGAGTGAAGTAGGAAAGCAGGAAACGCAAGATCTCGGCGCTCAAAATCTCAGCGGTCATGGTACACAAATTTGACACCATTGTGAAATGCCTACCCGTGAGCTTTCATATCAGGGGTAGCTTAATTGTGCCCGTTGAAAACTTCTACAAAGATCCATGGACCACAAAACGGACCAAAATTAATTTGTACTAAGTCAATGCGTTAATTGAAGAAATTTCCTCCGCGCCAAAATATTAGCTGAAAAATTTAGTCCCTACATTTTTGTAGGGTGTAGAGTCTACCATGTTGTTGAAGGGATCAGCTAAACCTGTGATGTGGATTTTGTAGCAAATGAATTCAAGTAATCATTGCGCAAAAATGGTGGAAACAGAAGGTATTTTAGACGTTTTTCCTTATACCTTTCGCTATGTAAAATGCATTTGATCCGTAAAGTGTCAAACCGTAACACACTATCCTTTTTATCAACGGCTCTCGATGGTCAAAATTCCAGTGGTCATAATGTTACACATGACTTTTGAAAACACTATGGACAACCGACTCGGAACCTTAATTATGACGGCATGGGAAGCTTGTGCCCGTTGAAAACTTCTACAAGGATCCAGAGGCCACGAAACGGCGGATTAAATTTTATGTGTTATATAGTTATTAAGAAAGGATTTGTTTCGGATTTGTTAAATACAGACTTGTTCATCCGCGTATGCAGCACCTTTCAATTGAGGGGGGCAGGTTACTTCAAGTTTGACAAATGCCGATTATAGCGACCTATGGAAGAGTGATGTGAAGAATATTCATCGGCGCTCCCCCCCCCCCCCCCCCCCAACGTCCCCACCTCCCATTCACCTCTTTCTCTTGATTCGCCCTGGAGTGCAAAATCTTTCGTCTGGTGAAAGAGCTACCAATCACAGAACAACAAGCTGGCCGTCAGTAAATATTTAATTCACCATATCATGACGGTGAAGTTTTTGGAAAAAAGTCTTAACATTTATTTAAAAATCAAAATGCGCGTGTACCAGCAATTATTCTTCCATTGATTTGCGTACTTGATTTTGGTCCGTTTCAAGGCCTTTGAAAAGTCGTAGCATGTTAAAGTCACAAGTAAGTAAACTGTTTGAGGATTTGTACTCTTGAGATCAAGGAAAGTCAGGGAGGCTGACGGTCGTCTGGGAAGTGGTACGTGACACCAGATGGGGGTAGGGGACCATGCTCCTCGTTGAGGAAGGATCCCCACGGTCGGGTAAATTTTCCAGTGTAGTCGCGGGAAACGATAAAATATGAAGTAGAACCCAACAGCCATGGCGTTCGCCTCTGTGATTTATTTGATGTTTTGATTCGAATCAGAGTGCTGTAATAAATGCCCCAAATTTTCCAGTTTGACGACTAAAACCCCCAAAATTCTGGCGCTACGTACCCCAGCGTCGGGATTACAGACTTTATCGCACCTACTGTCCTTACTACATGTTTTCCGAAGTAATTGGAAAATTCTGCGACCGAGAACACCACGACTTCCTGCGCGTCCGCTGTTACTGCCATCCCCGTCCCGCACCCGTCAGTTATAGAGCAAACTACGAAACATTTACAGACTAGGCCGGCTATAAAAATCAAAAGGGAAATGTATGACATTCAAGGATATTGAAGCAACATGATTTGGGGTGTTTCAGGCAATATAAAGTACGGTAATAATACTTAAGGATATACGGTTGAAAAGGGTTGTTCGATCCAGCTCCCCTACCCCCGCCCTCCACTAGGCACTTCTGGTATGTCATACAGCTTCACCAGGCGCGTAGCCAGGGTCTTCGGCCCGGGGGGCAAAATGAAAATTTTCGTCCCGATTTCATGATTTTTCAAACTAATTGTAGAGGTGGGTCCCCCCCCACCACCACCGTTTCTTTTGGGTCCAGTTTATCACCCCGGGACAAGTCCGGAAGCTTCGGAATAGAATTGGGGGCATGAGAATAAATTATCGACTTGATATTCAAATGGCCTTGTCAGTATGCGAACTTATAGTCACGATGATCATAATTTAACTATTTACCATAACTCGATTTGATGAAGCCGGGGTGAACTGTCAGTGGTAAACTCGGTGTAAGATCGAGGAGGAATCATTCTTGAGGGATCAATGCCTTTCTTCAGAGAGACCCTTTGAGACTTCATCATCGCGGAGCGCCACCACCGGTTGGCGCGAAGCGTACAGGGAATATTTTGGCCCAAATGCCTTCCCAAACTACACTGAGGAAATGATCCTTCCCGGGGTGTTGTACGTTACACCAGTGGCGTGCGCAGGATTTGTGAGGTGGGGGTAGACTGTGAATTCCACAGACTGGCACAGAGAAAAGTCCAACTGGCTAGACGCAAACTATTAACAGGGGCGTAGCAAAAAAATGTCAAGGAAGTGGGAGGGACGCAGCTCATAGAAAGTCTCTCAGCGCTCCGCGCCAACCGATGGTGGCGCAGAGCCCAAGGAAATTTTGGTCCAAAATGCCTCCCAGATGGCTGGAATTGGCACTTCCTGGACCTATTTATCGCATATAAAAAGGGGAAACACTAGCACTATTGTAAAAAGTAAACATAATAAAATACTAAAAATAAGGTGGGCGGCTGCCCTCTTCCTCCACCCCCTGGCTTCAAGCTTGCCTAATGACCAGTATAAAGGTAGTCATCTTTATAACTAGATGATTGACCGTTCTTCAGACTGCTATTTGTTTAGTGATTATTGTTATAATAGAGAGACAAAAAATTGATTGTTCGCCGTCCCGGGGGAGGGGGATTTTTGCTTTTAGAAGCTCGCTGAGATGAAAAATGGTGCTATATTTGACACATTCTGAAGCACGTTAAAACACCCATAACGGCCAATTGGGGGAGGGAGAGTGCGCCTGATGCTCGGTCAGACAGTGCTTCCGATTTCCCCCGACTAGCTGATTTTCCCCCGACTACTTACAACGGTGGGGGCCATGGCCCCGGCCCCCATTGCGCACGCTACTACGTTACACTCCAAAATTACTACATATTTTGGGTTTTAAGATGTTAGGAGCATTGCTGCCAAAGTCAGCCACACCAGGAGGTCCCCTGAGAACAAAACAAAATGTAAGTGCATAGAGCTAAGATTTATCACTTTATATCTAGTCAGCTGGGAAAGCAAAATATGGGTGGAGCTTGCCCATGTTATATTCAAATTCATGCTTATAGTTTCTCTTGGCAATTTTTCTTGACCACTCATTAGGGTTCTGACACCAAACCCCAATAAGTGGCAACGCAACTGGATACTTTCCACTCATTGGGTGACTTTGTAAGAAAATCTGCACCGGGACATTTATTTTAAGTATCCCTTTTTGATAGTGATTAAAAATAAAAATCGGGACGGTAGCTACTATCCCTATACCTCCCACACTGACAGCCTTGCTTTACGTCCATTTTTCTATCCCCTTACTCTGACTGCTCTGCTTCATAGTCTGTCCTTCCGTACTCCCTAGTCGTCTAACGTTCTCTATTCCCTTTCCTAGTTCATCTTTTCCTCTTTCTCATGCACAATCTGTCTTGCTTCATCCCTCGTCCCGTTTCTGCCTTCTTAGCCCTTCTCTTTCTCATTCCCTTTGGCCTTTTCCACGGTCCCTAGCCCTACCTGTATCAGTATACTCGTCCCGTCGATATTTGAACCAGTGCTCTACCTTATCAAGCCCGTTTCCTTCTCTCCATCCTTTCCTTCCATCGGTAATGATTGCTATTGTTGTTATTTTATTTACCTTTTCTCCTATTATTTTCCCTTTTTTCTCTTTTTCTCCCTTCTTCCCCTTTCCTCCTCTTCCCCTTTCCTTTTCCTTCTCCCTCCTTTTCCCTTCGTTTATTTTTTTTTTTCATTTTTCCGTCGTTCCGATTTTACTTCGATTTTTCCCCGGGGGGGGCAGTCTTCCCCCTGCCCCCTGCCCCTGCCCCCCCCCCCTCTGGCTACGCTACTGAGCTTCACACGAAAGAATAACGGCACTACGCCCAGTATTGTCGATGATCAGACGGTTAAAGTGCTCGACCGGTTTTCAGCAGACACAAACGCCGTCCGACTTCACGATCTGAGTAAGAGGAATTCAGCGTACACTGTACCTACCTGACAGAGACGAGACAGTGAAACTAGTCGCGCATCAGAAAGTGTGACAATTTTTTTGTTCCCGACCAGACTGCTGGTTACGATTGCGATCCGACAGTCTTCGTCGTGACCCCATTGGAAATATCAAACTGTTTGAAATTTGTATTGGAGAAGGGGACAGGATTCGCGTCGCAGTTAAGTAAGGCAGTGTACAGTTGTCATTGACCCAACTGGGACCCTTTTTTTCTTTCTATGAATCGTCCAATAGAGAGGCGTAATCGAAAGCAGACGACGGTTGCAGTCAGTCAATATGGACCCCCCTCCCCAGCATGTGTGATTGATGATGAACAGTAGACTTATTTCCACGTAGGCAGTGCGTTGCGTGGTTAACCTACGATCCAAATGCAACCCTACACAACTGACCTACAACTCGTCTCTGACATGCAGTCAGGTTGAGTTGCATCACATACCAATAGGCTTTTACTTAGCAGTGTTCGGACATGGTATGTATTTCATGGTAGTCAAAGAAGGAACGCTGACCAGTGTGTCTGTGCCGAAAGCTTAAATGGAGTTGATAATTTACATTGCCACCTTGGTCATCAATTTATACAAATCTCCTTTCACGACTTACCGCATGAATATGCAAATGTCAATATTGTTGATCACTCTTACCGTGGAAATTCAATAGATTGTAGTATAGTAAAAATCACAACAGTAAATTTGAATGTGACAATCAGGCATGAGCAATGAGAATTCTAGTATAAGTGAAAATGATGATAAAATATGTAAACAGAGCAGCGTTGAAAATGTACTGTAGCCCAGAAGATGGGTGTATTCCTGTAATAAAAGGCGAGGGTTTTATAAATTGCACTAACTGTCGTAGTTTACTGAATAAAATTGATGAAATTCGGCATCTCTTAAAAGATGTTCCATTTGGCATTCGATGTTTTATCGAAACGTTTTTATATGGCAGTGGTGACAAAAGTGAAAATGCCATATATAGATGGCTGCTGTGTTATAGGAATAACAGAAATCGTCATGGTGGTGGGGTGGCTATCTTTTACAAAACATCTTGCATTACACCCTCAAATGCGGCGTATAACGTATTGGATGATGCATTTCATGTGAATCTTTATCAGTACTTGTAGCATGAATAATTCCACTTAATTTTTCGTTTGATATCAGCAACATTTCAAGATGAGCTACCTCAAACTCCTTCTCACTTAGGTTATCAGCTTCTTGCTGTAAACTTGCTCGAGATAAAGTATCTGCAATGTGTAATTCTGCTCCAGGGCGGTACTTTGCATTTAGTGCATATTTTTGTACTTTCAGTAACATCCTTTGCAATCAATGAGGCGCTTGATATAAAGGTTTCTGAAAAATGGCCTCTAACGGTTTGTAATCCGTATCTTCACATTAATCTTTGACCATACAAATAGACATGAAAACGTTCGCAACCAAAAACTATGGGTAGCATTTTCTTCTCGATATGTGCATAATTTCGTTGACTCTTACTAAGTCAATGACTTAGAAGCAAATGCAGCTGGTGCACCATCTTGGAGATTCACAGCTCCAATCCCAAGGCTGCTTAAATCAACTGATAAGGTTACTACCTTATTAAAATCTAATAATTTGAGAACCGGGGCCTGTTTTATCTTTTTTTTTTCAATTTCTCAAAGCTTTCTTGTGAGGAATCTCCTCATTCCAATTGTACTCCTTTCTCGAGTAGGGCTCTTAAGGGTGCGCTCTTTGCTGACAAATTTGGCATAAATTTGGCAAGGTAGGTAAAACATGAACCTCTGCAGGCCTGTCGTGTCTTCTAGGGGACTCATTTCTTTAACTGCTCTACCTTTCTGAGGGTCAACTTTAAGCCCATTTTCACCTACAAGATGGCCTAGATATGCAATTTCTGACTTTCTTAACTCACATTTACTCTTATTCATTTTTACTCGCCTGTTCTGCTTCTTTCTAATACCTTGCGTAGTCTTTCGTCGTGTCCAGCGACTGTTTCTCCCCAAACAAGAATGTCGTCTGCTACGATTTCAACCGACTCCATCGAGACCTTCATACACTTGGCTCATAACATCTTTGAATACTTCTGATGCTGAACAAATGTTAATGGTAGTCTTTTAAACTTGTAACGTCCAAAGGGAGTATTAAATGTGGATAACTTAGCGCTTTCCACATCAAGCCTAATTTTCCAGAACCTCGAACTTGCATCCGACTTGGAGAATATCTCAGCATCAGGCAAATCTGCTATGACTCCTTCAATAGTACGCATGGGGAGTGTTTCCTTCTAATTCATGGGCGTTATTACCTACCTTGACAAACTAAGACCATGCTAGTGGCGATCTGGCAATAGAATTTCTGAGTATTGAAATTAAACCACCTTATCAAATGTCAGTTGTAGTGTGTATGGTACTGTTTGCCGTCCACCTGATTCATTGCAGTCATTCTACAATGAGCTGGAACAATATACTGAGACCATTGATTACACAGACTAAAAGTTAGTTTCAATCGGCGATTTTAATAATTAAGTTGCTTTGATGCTCAGTGTAATACAAATGATTGGAATTGCACTAGATTGAAAGATGTAACTTATATCAGATGGACCTATTAATTACAGATCATACCAGGGTAACTGGAAAAAGCAGTACAACTATCGTTTTAATTTTTACATCAGATAAAAATATGCATAGTAAGACTGGAATATTTTAGACATCTGTTAGTGACCAGTTCCTCATTTTTACAGTTACTGGTAAGACGTTTGTTAACAAATTTGAGAAGTTTATTGATTAAAGAGATTTTAAAAACTTCGGTCAGGAAATGTTTTTGCACGACCTTACAGGAACTATTAATTTATCGATAAGGACTAAATCAGTACCAAATCTCTGGGAACAAGCAAAAGTTACACCAATCTGTAGGTGAGGTGATCGAAATGATGTTTCAAATTATAGACCTATTTCTGTCTTGCCAGTTTTATAAAAAGTGTTTAGAAAGGACAATTTTTTAATTCATTTTATTCGTACAAACGAAGTTTAATATCCTGTGTTAAAATCAATCACGCTTTCGTCCAACGAATTCATATTGTACAGCAAGTTAGTTGATGAGTGGACCAACAATGCAGATAACGGGAAACTGAATGGTATTCTCTTAATAGACTTGCGAAACTGCCTTTGACACAATTAGTTATTCTAATTTAATTGATAAGTTGATAAGTTGATAGGATGCTATTTTATGTTCAATCCTTATCTTACAAATCGCCAGTAAAAGTTTGTTTTAATAATGGTGTTTTGTCATTTACTGACATCGACATAGGTATCCCGCAAGCATTGACACCAACAAGGTTTAATTGGGGGCACCACAGATGACGTAATGCCACCTCAGTTAACCCCCAAAGTCTGCGTAAATTAAACTTTTTATACACCCCTCCATTGTATACAGCAGTGAGGGGTCCTTTTTTCACTACGTAAAGGTGCTGTCCTTGAGAAGGGGTCCAAGGGGAGGGGGCCTAAATTTTTGTTCATTTAAGGTTGCTTAGATTCAAATGGTGCTATCTTTGGGGTATTATCGTAACTGATCATATATGGCTGGAAAATGTCCATAATTTAGTAAATTCTAATTTTCGGTTAGGTAAAAGAGGAGAGTATGTTGTCTAAGGGAAGGGTATGTTGTCAACAAACGTCCTGAAGCCCCCCTCCCTTGGCTACTTTACTGCCTTCTATTCGATGAAAGTTTTATACAAAAATATGTGCGTGGAGTCCACAGAAACATTCGTGGACTATTACGAAAATTTTACTTTGCTTCATTGTGCATTATAAAGCCCGGGTCACACTGCCACGACAACCCATAACACGACGGCGACCACCCAGCGTGTCGGCTGTGGTCGTGGCGCTGTGGCCGGTTCCATGACTAGAGTTCCGTCCAAGAGGTCCAACTTATTGAGTTGTGGCAAACAGTGCCCTGTTTGTATGACGCCAGTCACAGATATTATAGCAATAGACAGTAAAATCCCGCGAATATCTTGAAATAGCAACTGCACTGCAATTCAAGAGAAAGGGGCGGGGGACAGGCGGTTCACTATCTGACGTTACCAAGTCGGTTAAATCTTATATTTTAAGGGAAAAACACCAGATCATGTCAAACATAATAAAAGCAAAACTTTAAGAATTCCTCTCAGTTTTGAAGGAATGTGAGTCGTTCTCAAATTCACAATTCAGAGGTTTTATAGAAACCAACAAGACCGATTTCTGTTTGCGTACATTCAATCAATCCCGTTTGTTTCCCGACCAGTTTTTGCCGATGAGAGGACACCACATCTAAAGGACTTAGTTATGTAATCATGTTTTACTGCAGAGTCGGACAAAACAGTAGGGTATGATGATCATGACTTTACTGAGTGTGCTTATGGCTGCGTTATAAATCTTGTGACGAACCCAGCAAATGTTTTAAAGGCTACTACTGATGAAGTTCCGTCGTATAAAGAAAGAGAACAGAAACCTGCCTAGTTGGTTTTCATAAAACCACCCAAATGTCAATTTGAGAACGACTCACCCTACTCCTAAAGAGTGGATAGGGTATTTTTTCTTAAAAAATATAACACTTCACGGACTTGGTAACGTCAGATAGTGAACCGCCTACCCCCTTTCACCCCGAGATTTGTCCGACATTTTATTCTGATTATATATCAGTTTCATGTGAGTCGACGCAACTGTCTCAAAACCGTTAGACTCACATGCGACGAGTAGTCGCAAGGAGTTTTGTTGTGTTGCAGTCGGGTCGGTGCGGTGTGCGGTATCTAAAGCCAGCCGTACACTACACGACTTTGCACACCGCAACTCAACTCGATCGTCGGATCCCCAACAGTCGTATAGTGTGCATTAGTTTATGACTGCGACTGGAAGTTTTGGGACTAGTTTTAAGTCGCGCCGACTTCAGTCGGGAAGAACGAACATGTTGGTTCTTCTAAACTGAAGTCGGCGAGACTTTAAACTGATCTTAAAACTGCCAATCGCAGTCTTAAACTCTTGCACTCCTCACGACTGTTGGCGAGCCGACGATCGATTTGGGTTGCGGTGTGCTAAGTCGTGTAGTGTACGGCTAGCTTAAAGGCAATAGGCAGTCGCCCCAAAATTTTCTTTGAAAAATCAGCAAACTCTTGCAAATCTCTTATTGCATTACAAGCACCTCTGAAGACGTTTTGAACATAACTATTACAAACAACAGGTAAAGCAAGGCGAAATTCTCCTTGAATTCCACAATTCACTAACAAAAATAGTGTCACATGATCAAAATAGGCCATTCATGAACTAGAGTGACAGGATACACTCACTCTGTTTGGGGTGACTGCCTACTGCCTTTAAGGCTGGCAGACACCGTTATAGGGCCTCCTGTAAGCTCTGGAGTAATTACACTGACATGATGCTTATTACCTGACATCCAAATAATACTATAAAGTATGATGCCCAGCACTTTACAACTATCGTATTTTCACTAATTTTGAACGAAAATCCAGACGAACAGCTTCAAGCAATGGATGATGGGAGGGAAAGTTTAAGTGCACGGAGGTGATATAAGACCTCCCTGATAGGTACAGCAAAAGGGGTGAAGGATTAACAAGCGCGTTTCAGAATGTTTTTTTGTCGTAAGTGTATTAACAATCACCATCTATACCGATAATGGCTGCCCGCGAAACATTCAGTCAAATTTTTTAAAAATGTATAACGGCAAGTAAGTACTTTCAACCTTCCACATTATGTTACAAATTAGATTGAAAGATACCATACTGATACATGACCTCAACAGAGGTTGGAGGTTTACCATCTGATTTTCGGAAAAGTTTTGTGATCAGAATAATTCCACGTATAATTGCTCAAACGACGGCCATTATACTGGCACTTTATGTGAATAGGGTTGTTTCTGGGAGTCTGACAGGTACCTTTAAGGCAAAGAGTTTCTGCACGCTACAGTACCAGCCAACCGCATGGGGGTTGCCCTTATTGTCTATCAGTGCTTAATTCTCACCCAGATCTAGCTGGGCCACCAGGCAGTGGCGTAGCCAGGATTTTTTGAGCAGGGGGCACAATTTCTGAATTCTCTCCCACTCCATAGGGCTTTTATACAGAACTGTGCATTCCAAAATTTTCCACGGGGGGCACCTGGGGTGGCACGGCTTTGTCGTGGGGGGGGGCACGTGCCCCCTCATGCCTCCCCCCGTAGCTACGCCACTGCGCCAGGGACATTACTACCCTCTGGGTGAATTAAAAGGAAAGGGAAATGCGAGTTTAGATTGGGGTGGCATGAGACCTGGAAACCAATCTAATGGGCTAGACTGGCCCTTTTCCTATCTTGGCAATTTGGCAGACCTGTATCATAATAGTAATCATACCAGGTAGCTAAGTCGGCAACTGCAGAGTAGTCACGCGATAATGCAAAATAATTTACAATGCCACAAAAGTGCTTGTTTTGAGTTTAGATTTTCAGATTCCAGGAAATCCAATCTATCAACGTTTAATTGCAAAATATTCATGGAGGGACCCCAGATCTCCCGTCTTGTTGAATTCGAACCAGATGTGATCACAATTTCTGACTTATTCTTTATCAATGTCGCAGTGGTCACACTTAAAATGATGTCCTTTTTCACAGACATGTTTGCTTGTGTACTTATCTTGATTGCCAGAGGAGAAAAATTCTCATCCTACAGTGTTTCATTTTGAAAATTTTATGGAGGATGAACCCAGAGTCGCTGCTTCATTCAGGTTTTTTAAAGGGGGTTGCTTTGTCAGTTTGTGAGTAAGCCCACTTGTTTCAGTATATCTTGGATCAGGCCCGTAGCCAGGCAAGGTAGTGAAGGGGGCGAGTTAGCTTCCAGGGGGCAAAAAAATTCAGGGGGCGAGATATACTAAAATACAAAAAGGCAATGGTAATTTTCTTCTTCTACTGGGGCGATTTTTCCAAAAGGGGGCCTTCGCCTCTTGCCCCTCTTGACTACTGACATTTCCCGTCAATGTGACACAATTCTAGAAGACATTTTTACTAAAATATGCATCACACATGACCTAGACCAGCGCTTCTCAACCTTTTTTAACTCGAGGACCACTTTGCCTCTAAGAATTTTTCTGAGGCCCACCTTACAAAAAGTTTATTCTTTTTTCTTTGTTTTATTTTTATGGCGGATCTCGTGGCCCACCTGGGAAAGCTTCACGGCCCACCTATTGAGAAGTACTGACCTAAACCACTCAGACGCCAGACTTCGTTTGGCATGAATAATATGCAGAAACAAACTGGGCGTCGGGCAATCCGTATCGCAATACAAAATTGCAATTATGAACTGTTTGTGAAGAGTATTTTAGAGAATGGTACGTCACTAGTTCACTCTCCATTGCTTCTGGTAATAGTCTGTCCTAAAGCTCTTCATGATCCCGGTAACAATTAAAAAAAGTAATTCTCTCGAAATATTGCCTCCGTAGCAGGCCGTACGGCATATTGCTTGTTCAGTCATATCAGGGAGTTGCCATCTAAAGAACAACTCCCTGGTCATATCTAGCTAAGACGGGGTATTTTGTTTGTGCACCCAGGGGCGTATATAAATGAATTCGCAGGGGTGGGGGGTGAACTATTTTGGGACCAACTACAACTTTGCCTATTTTTCCACGGGAACAGATGAAAATCAGGGCAGGTAAAAGATCAATTAACTTTTTAACTAACTGGATTTGAGACCAACTTTTTGGCGCCCAGAGACGGACTTTTGATTTTCACGGGGGTGTCACACCCCTACACTCACGGGGGTGTCACACCCCTACACCCCCACACCCGTATTTATTCCCGTGTGCAACATGCTGTTTTGTACACGGTGGCATTTATATAGTTATGCCAGGGAGCTGTTATTTGGAAATATCAGCTCCCTGGTTATGCAATGGTGCACTGCTGAGTGCGTGTATAGTGAAAAAGCTTGTGGCAATAAAATATTCCTGATATCTAATTTTTGGGTGAGGTGACTGTAGAATTCAAAAACGTATCGCGTTGAACATGTGTTGATTGATTACTGAAATTGTAATCTCTGCAAGTCATCTTTCAGTATTCTTGTAGAAACAAATCCAAAAAAAGCATGTATTTGCTCAGTGGCATCACCTTCCAAAGCTTTATCTGAGGTTGTTCTTTCCTAGCCTTCTGTTAAATGAAATAATTTATTCAATCAACTTTTAGTTTTTTTTTTACTTTTAAGAACGCGGCCCTCGACCTGAGCCCCGCTTCTCTGACTGCGTTGTAGGATACCATTAAACTAATCGAAATGATCATACTTTTGACTCACGAATGCTAGAGGCAGAATGTAGACATGGGTTGGAGCAGGGGGACATTCACCTTGTCGGGAAAGGATGTCTTCGTCAGGAAAATTCCAGTTTCTTAACAAGTACGATTAAGTAAGTAATCCGACGACAACGACCAGCCGAACCGACGAATTTCTTACTTTTGCTTTTTAGAAGGGTAGATTCTTTAATGAAAACCCCAAATTTGTAACTAGTCTTCAATGGGAACCTCAAAATCCACCCCCCCCCAAAAAATCACATCGCCCATCCTTTCGGCAAACCGTCACCTTTGTCGGGGCTTCGGGTTGCTTCCCGCTCCTCTGTCTGGGAGTTTGGTTCTCTGTCAGCCTAATCCTTTCGCCACCCGTAATTGTAGACACAACTCTGTAGTTTTAAAGGGAGATTTTCTGCGATCTAGGGAGTCTGAAAACCAAATTTTCTGACCTTAGTCCCAACCATGGCGGGGTCGAGGTCGGTTTGCTCGGTAAGACGTTGTTAAAGCACAGTTTACACTCTTAAGAATCTACTTCCTCTGAAAAAAATCGTACCTCTTGCGCTCTGCCACTGTTTGCCATAGGTACAGCTTCGGGACCTCTTAAGTATGGATTACGTTCTCCAATGTCCTCCCTCTATAAGCCTTAGATCCTCCCCTGCGGCCCTCGTCATCAGCCCAACCTATGCATTTGGCCCTCACTCTCAAAAAGTTTGAGAATCACTGGTGTAGTCTGTCTCTCAATCGATTTACGTTTAGTTCCGTCTCTCGAGTAGGTTTTCTCAGCTGGTGTGTCTGTCTCTAGATGGTTGGCTGTCTCTAGCTTTGCCACTTTGGAAGAGTTCTTATATGCCGAGCACTGTGTGACGCGGAACATTCCATTCAAAGAATGACGTAGAAGACTCGAGCATTCGTCTAAGCAGTCAACACAATGTGCCATGACGTAATGTTCCTTTTATAGTCATGATGTAATGTCCTTTTCATATAGTCTAGTCGGTTCAGTCGGTTCAGAAGCTACTCGAACAATCCATCTGGCGCGAATTTTCAAACTGGGTTGCAGAAACAGAATTCAAAACTCTGCTAGTGTCGTGTGACCTTATTGTCCTAGCTAGTGTCTCGTAGCATGTACAACTCGATAATCGCAAGATATATATATATATATATATATATATATATATATATATATATATATATATATATATATATATATATATATATATATATATATATATATACATATACATATATATTTATATATATATATATATATATATATATATATATATTTATCACAAAGGTAATTGAATTAAGAACTTGTGCCTCTCAATCACGAAAAAGTCTTAGAAAAATCTTCCATACCGCGGTCACTTCTGTAGTGAACCGATGGGCAAGACAGGCAAGGACGGATATGTTCGCTATCCATTTGGCTGAAAAATCGATTGTCATAAAAATTTAAGCTGTACAGACTGCAGACTGCAAGTCTGCCTTTTTGCCTTTTTGAATTTTTATACATGGAAATTACAAGTCTCTTTTTGCAATTACATCTTTGCATTTTCCCCAAAGTTGAAATGCCAGTTTTCCACCTGTTATACATATAACCATGAAGTGGGGTAACTTATGTATGTCAGGCTGGTGACTTCTGTGACCCATCATCTTAAGTATTTGCTCCTTGTTTTCTTAAAGCATTAAAGCAAATGACGTTCTTTGCTGATCATAAATGAGAGATTAACAGTTGGAACTTTATTCAACGGGGCTGTGCTTCGAACCAACTAAACACATTCCCCGTTACACTGTGCATGGCGTCTGTTGAAGCAAGTCAAACACCTATTAAATATTGTTACTTCCCAGGTTCAAGTTACAAATTACGAAAAAGATGGCGGAGACTCCAAAGGAACAGAAGGAATCGGCGTAAGTTACTACCTCTTTGGGATTTCTTGGATATTCCTTTGATTATCACAGTTAATTAAAACATAGGCAGGAACGATTACAACAATGATTTCACGAGTAACAGTACAACCAAAAATATTATTTGCTAACACTTGTCCTATACTGAATGCTATAACTATTGTTGAAATGAATTTCGTTGGATAAGTAGATTTTCGGTGAAACTTCTACTAGCTTCAAGACGGTTTAAATTTCTCAGTTGCAATGAAATCCTAAATAGTTTAATTTGAACTAATTTCAGAAGATAGATGCAAGTAAGCCTAGAAACGCTATTTTCCCTTCACAAAATGATGATAATAGGGATTTCACAATTTTGAAGAATAGCAAATATAGTTGGACTGAGAGGTCGAATTGACGGAGGCAAAACTGACGTTAAGTTACCGGTGGTGACCAGCTCGGGAAGGGCTCTTTCCCTTGCTGAAACCAACCAAAGCGGGGTAAACAAAGAAGCCCCGGCAATGATGGTCACACCTTCACGATAACAGTCAGTCCGTTCTTACGGCAAAAAGCAAACGCATCATCTTAAAATGTTAATTATATTTTACGATTCTTTTCCTTTTTATTTTGGTGTAAGTGTACAGTAATTTGTCTTTGCACAGACCTTGACACCAGTTGCGTGTATGTTAGAGTACGGTTAGCTACTTTCTTCTTTCCGTTTAATTTTAAGTCAAGTACTACACATTCCTAAGTATCACGTTGGCAGGGTTGTTCCAGTTACACTTTGAAAGTAACTCGTTATAGTTACAGTTATTTCAATAAAATTTTAACTCGTTACAGTTACTAGTTACAATACAGAAAATGTAACTGGTTACAGTTACTTTTGACTGACAAGTAACTAGTTACAACTCAAAAGTAACTAGTTACCTCAGCTTGAATAAATCTACGTATCAATCAGGGACAGTGGGCTAACTAGCCTTGTGGGTGAGAGTGGGCGAAGACGACCCCAAGGGGACCCACCCTGTTCTAAGATGAAGTAATGGAAAAAGTGAAATGACCGAACAACGGCGCAGAATGCACCGCTCTCCTGAGGGGTGGGATGCAGGGGACTGCCGTTGGACTCCAAGTAGGGTGCAGGGGCATTGCTCGGTGCGGCCTAGAGAGAAACCCCAGGAGGTCCTGGAATAATTTCATAAGTGTGAACATTAGTATGAAGCATTTGACTACATTCAAATCACATTTAATGTGAACAAAACGACCACAAAAGTCACAGGTTGACTATTTTTTGTAATATAATACTCGAACTAGAGTCCCTACAATTCGATGCATGCATGGGGTTGGGGCGGGTAGGATGAATGATGATTGGGGTTGCATGGGCTTTGGAAAAGGAATTTCACATAAGCTGTCGTATTGGTAGAAGGTCAATTCGAGAGAACATGTATCTGCGATGTGTGCGCCTGGAGTTAGCCTAGGCCCGTTTCACTTTAATTGAATAATGATGGGCCCTTGAAGACATAAGTACTAGTACACAAGCTTACACCGGTTTTCTATAGTCCTTTTCATGTGATGTGTATGGAGTTCTTATATACCCGTGGTGAGTGTGCGCAGAGCGCCCCGGAAAAGGGAATTTTTAAGACATTTCAGAATTCAGAAGTGGAACTGAACAATTTCTAAATGAAGATTTAAGAAAGGTTGGGTCCCTTTTCTATTGAGTTGAATCAGAGTGAACCCCTCATGCCCCAGATCGGGTAATGTATAAAGTCAGTATCTTTTGAGAAAGCTTGGGGGGTTTTGGTCTGAGAAGGGAGTCGAGGGAACGGCCGCCTCCCCCTCCACTAGTTACGACACTGTGGGGAAGCGGAGTGTTTTGTAGCAGAGAATTTTGTTTTTGCTTTTGCCCTCAATTCTATACTGCAAGTTACAAAAACACTCACGGTCGTCAGGGGCGGATCTAGGGTCTTTTCTGAGGTGGGGTCCAACATAAAAAGGGCACATTCGTTTTTTTAATTCTGGTTCCCATTATACAATTATATAAATTCTTTGGTTTACAGCATAGTGACAAAGAAAGGATAAACTAAGAGACATGCAGAAACTGGAATCAAAACCTGGAATCTTAACGGGGAATTTGCAAAGCGCGCGAAATTTTTTTGGGAAAGCCTACACTTATAAGAATTTGTACTAATTCAAAGCTTATATAGAACAATTGTCCAGACAGTTGGGCCCTATCGGGCATAACTTTACTGTACTTCCCTCCTTGAGTCACTAGCCGTACCGTACGACAGACACAAATGAACTTTAACCAGGTTTAGCGAAATGCGATTCAATTCCCGACATTTACATAAATCCATGTATTCTACTTATTAACTTGAAAAGGTGGAAAGGGTTTGTACTATATTTATCTACATGTACAACGGAACTGAGGAAGAGTGGACAAAGCGTACCGAAAATTTTGGTTTTTTCCCAGAAATTACCCTTATGAAAGCCAAAATAAGTAAAGCAACCATGAGTGGACGCAGAATTTTCCCAACATGAGGACGGGCCATGTCAGCTGCCCCAAGTTCCGACATTCCCTATTTCGAGGGGATGATTAGAAGGGCAAATGGAGGAGCCTCATTATCCCATGCCATTGCAGGCATATTTTGCATTATATCGCTTAATACTTCAAGATCCGAGTTGCGCACTGATAGTGTTCTTTGAATCTGGATCGTGAAGTTGAAAGTGCGCGAAGCGGGCGAAAATTTTTGATAGGCTTACACATAAAACATACGACGAAAAGAAAAAAAACTGTAAGGTCTGTAGACCGTATCAGGTGTAACATGTATTGTATCGAAACCACCTGGACAACACGATGAAATAGCCAAACTTTGCTCCGTAAGTCGCCCACCAATTGACTGTACCGCTGCTACCGCATGACACACACCAGAGAACACCAACTATGTTTTGCGATATTGGATGAAAGTTACGACCTTTACATAAACTATGTACGCTGCTTATATGTTACTTGGTAAGGTGGACAGGACTTGTGCTATCCTGCTATGTAGAATGGAACTATTGAAGAAAACAGAGTGACTCTACAGCGCGCGTAGCGCGCTGAAAATTTTGGGTTCTTAGTAGAGAAATAATCCGCTTGAGAGCAAAAAACAGGTAAACCGTCCGGACGACTAGTTGTCGTCGGGACTACATACTTTCGACTAAGACTCCCCGACGACACTGTAAAACTTCCCCGATAGGGGGCCAGCCTTCCCCGACGGGGGTATGAACCCTTCCCCCACCTGGCGCCACCGCTATCTCGACTAGGGGAGGGTTAAAATGCTGTATGTTGTATTCCCTATATAGTTGCGGCGTGACTAGCAAAAATACTCTGTCAGAGCAGATGACTTAAGTCGAATGTTTGCTTTTTATTGGCGACAGCGGTCATCGGTCCAAAGACGTAAAAATTTGAACCGACTGACATTGCGTTATTTGACCTGGTGGTGATTTTATATAGTAATTTTAAAACGAAGCAAACACCGATTCGTCTATTGTGACTTCTGGTCAATTCTTGACTGTGGACTTTAACCTAAGATTGGCTTTTTATTCCCATCACTAGGGCAACACAATAAAAGAAGAGAGTAATTCCAGACCATGAATAGCGAAACGTATTTACCTACTCTCTCTTGTTCATGAGAGGGGGGATACTAGCGGGTGGTGGGAAGGTTTCGTAGATGTAGCGTTTAGGGTGTGAACAGATCATTATTTTTTAAGACCAAAAAACTAGCAGTGACCTTTTGGACTCAATATTAAAACCCAATAGTAATACGTTGCATAAAGCCCAAGCTAGTGAGTATGACGTAATATATGCGTGTTTTGTATTACTTTGAATGCCCACGCACGCCGCACGTGGTTCCAAGCGAAAAGTGATTAGAATGCCTGACTGTCACGCAGGCAGTAAGACATACTGTAGTCACATTCTCTGTAAAACGATTGCACTGTTCGTGTTTCGGGGCGGGCAGTATAGGCTACCATAGTCAAATACATTGCCGAAAGTTTCTGCTAGACTTTTACGGATGGGTTGATCGATACTGGATGGGGGTAACCAAAATCACCTCGAAACTGGACAACTGTCATTACCTGTAAAACTGTCTCGTTTTTTTTTTTTTTTTTTTTGAGGCTAGTGTGGAAAAACCCAATTTTGAAAAAGGGCACATTGTGAAATTTGAGGGGGGGTCCGGACGTCGGCGACCCCCCCCCCCTGGATCCGCCACTGGTCGTTAAGCATCGAGGACGGGGCCAGTAGGTCCTCCTACATGGAAAATTTTGAAATAAAAATTTGTTAGATGCAATTTTCTGGCATCGCCGGAGCTTTGGTTGTATTGAAAACAGCAGGAGTCAATGCAGTTTCAGAATATGGATATTGTTACGATCTTATCTCAGGGTAGAGCTTGGTAGATAATGACGGAGAGGATGGGTGTGACTGCAGTGACAAAATGAAGTGATATTTCGTAACTTACTTTTCCACACTGCATAGGAAATAGAGGAGGTTTCCTTGGCACGGAAATGGAGTATTAGTCGTCAGAACCTAAATTATAAACCTGCAAGTGCCAACTTTGGAAACTGTATACAAAACTACTACGATCTAATAACATTTCACTGTGTTTTCCCAATTGACTGAAACTCAAATTCAGCCTCTTAGTTCCTCGCCTCAAAAGTCCAGCGATCGTCAAAATAAATGTACTTTGTGTCCGTTGTGGCTTTTTGTAACGAGGAACAAACGGGACCAAAATGTTACGCCGTTACAGTTACTTTTGCACTGAATTGTAACTAGTTACTTGTTCCGTTACATAATTTCAAATGTAACTCGTTACTCGAGTTCGTTACACAAAAAGTAACTCGTTACAGGAACGGGGTTACTGGTAACTCGTTACTTCCCAACCGTGCACGTTGGTGTCTAGGGGCACGGGGTTGGAGTTTTAGGTAACAGGCCCATCTCCAAGACGTTCATGTATAGCCCTATTAATGTGTCCATGGGATTGAGGATCATAAAGTCTCCCCATGAGAGGATAAATAAGAAAATTATAACAAAAAAAAAAGGGAAAGAAGAGGAGGAGAGAAAAGTAAAAAGGGAATTTAAATATAAGCCCTACATAACTTGTACAACGTAAAATGACGTAAAATATGTTAAGTAAGCACCATAACATCTTGTACGATTTTCGGTTCCCTAACCACAAGCAGCTTTGCATCATTCAATTGTTGGTTAGAGTTGAGAGTTGGGCTGTTATAAAACAAAAGGGTCAAATTTTGATTTGTTGCTTTATATTGTGCATCCAACATCATTTGAAGATGGTTTATTTCCCCATTTTAAAGCTCACAATTTGTTAAACACCCCAGAACTTCTGACTAGTTCCTCCTCTGATCGCCGCCGGGACTTAGCCCATGTACTCTACCGGGGACCTTTGGCGAGTTGATCCTTTCAAACCGAATATAATTTTGGAAGTTTAAAGCAAAACCTGTTGGTTCACGAGTCAGGAACGGAATCTAAATTATAACAATGCAATTTCTGCATGTGAAAAATATATCAACGTCTTCATTGGAAAGTTTTTTTTTTTTTGCTTAAATAGCTGATATAGGCCTAGAACGTTCCTATTGCCAGTCAGTTGTTTAACACATGACTTGCTAGTGGATTAGTGAAGTTTCAAGAGACAATTTATGCCTCCATCTAGAGACGATGGAAATAAAAGACTGAAATATTTTAAGGCCATTAAAGGGAAGTATTGCGTTACCAATACAATGCATCAATATGGTCATTACTAAACCATTTAGTCTCACCAGTCAACTCGAGCAAGAGCTTTATCTGCCCAAAATATTATGCATTACATGAGGTAGGGATGTCGCATTATTTGAAATTATGGGCCAACAAATTATTCTTGAGCCACAAACAACTAAATTTTTTTCTGTTAGAGCTTTAATTTTTGAAAATAAGGCCACCATACTGCCTGATTTTGAATTACCTATTATTCTATAAATCATGATTTTAAAGATATGATAATCTTCGTACCACAAACTCAGTATTTTCCTTTAAAGCTGGCCAGCTGTTCTTGCGTGTTGTTCGAACTAAACCTCGTGGGAAGCTGATCCTTACGCTCTCAGCATGTTTCCTACAGTTACCAGGGTTACATGTGTATTGTTGCACCAAAGGCTGAACAACTGTGCACAGAAACTTGTATTTGAATGACTTGTTTAAAGCCCAGCCATATAATCACAAGTTTTAAGACCAAACTCGGTAAATTTTACATGGACCAGATCATTAATTGTGAAATCCAGTTTTCATGACGCCCATGTTTCATTTCAAGTTACATACAAATCATATAAAATCTTATGCGATATGTCTGTATGAAATGAATTCAAGCTGGATTTTAGTCTACCTTATCCATTTCACCACATCCTTAAAAACAATCTTTATGTTTATGTAAACAATACATAGAATACAGGCCTATTGCCTATAAAAAGTTAGTCTAGAGTGAAAAAGTGACCTAAAGATACCGTGATCATGAAGCAGAAACATATTCAACATGAATCCTTTCATCTTCTTCTCCAAATCATGAGTTCTGCCTAACTTAATTAGATGCTTCTATTTTGAGGCATGTTTGTGAGACTTAGGGTCAACTATTCTTGTTGTAATATGGGGCAAATGCCTGGACTAATTTAACGACTCAACGATACCGAAATTTCCTCTCTCGTCCTACGAAAGGCCATACTGAAGTCAAGAGTCTACGTCTTGGTTGGGGACTTGGAGAAAGCCCAGAAGACTTCTTGGTATTTTTAACTTTTCAAAATTGCCATCATTTGAACGAACCATTTAACTACTGTATAATTAAAAGATACTAGATGCGCATAAAACAGACGACAAAAATCACATTCTGACAATTTTTTAAATATCCTTCGGCTACTAAATCTTAACGGCCCTACAATCTGACGATTCGGAAGGGGTGGGGACTATACAATAGGACCAGGGAAAATGTGGAAACAAACCATACCGTTTTCCTGCAATTTCCCGAGTTGTGATTCATTTGACCCGCCCTTGTCATTTAATGTGATTAGTCGACACCGGTTTGGTATTGTTATAGCTAATGATATTCCATTCCATCGAATTTCATGGAGATATGCTCCCCTCTCCCTCTCTCTCCACAATCGCCGCCCAGGTTGTAAGTTTAGGTCTATAATATTGGCAGGATATCGATGCGATATTTTATGTAGGTGCAAGGGTTTCATGGTGATCTTTTCAGACATACTCCCACTGGAAAAAAATTCAATGATACTTTCGTTTCAGAGTCGTTGACAATGTGAATTGAACTTTCCACTTATCTGTGTCAACATAAACAATTGAATACTTATATCAGTCAACCAAAATATATTTTACTGTGAAGACCACTTTAACATTCATTTTACCATATGTTTATATTTAGCGAACGTTTTGCTATTTTGATCTTTGTCAACATAAAAAGTTAAAATATAAGAGGTTGTGACAAAGTATAACTTTGGTACATCATCTCATGTAAAATCAAAAAAGTTTATAAGAAAAGCTCTCAATTGCATAGTCGGGGACTTTTTTAAGGGCTAAAACCGTGTTTGCCCTGGAAAAACCGGTAGTGCTGAAGAAAATTGCCCAACTTCGTTACCAAAAGTTTGCTCAAGAAACAGGAGTACTAGTCTTGTCCGAACTCAAGGGAATTCGGCCACTGGTTCCTTGAATGGTATACGGTTATACTGTTACAAACTGGGTAGAGGTGAATAACCTCTGGCCCACATGCACCCAGCCCTTTCGATGGAGTCTGAAGGCAAATCGTGTCCTTAAAGAGGGGTGAACAGTTGGACATCTTTTTACAGCCGGTGGTATTAAGGGAAGTCCTTTTAGTGAATCTATCAAGAGGGCAGCAACGTTACTGTTCCTTGATCTCATTCTTATCTAACCCCTCCTTTTTTCTTACTGGCTCTTGAAAGGAGGAATTCTGGGGTATGTTGGGAGGTTATTTATTTCTCTCAAATAGTTCTTGCATTATCAACATTCCATATAAAACAGGGCTAAAACCGCTACAAAGAGTTTCAATGAAAGAGTTGACAATGAAAACCTTAATATCGGTTCAACTAGAATAAAGGATCTTACATAACCTGTTTTTGAGATGTAGGATAAGTTCCGCAGGTAGCATAGATATAAAATATGAAGCTAAAAACTATTATTTAAACATGAGTAAGAGGAAGTGTGGGTAAAGTACAAGAACTTTAATCCTCATATTCAACTTAACACCAAGTTGAGTCGACTGCAAGGCACGATCCAGCAATTTCATGTTGTTCTTTAAGTATACTTCAAATGCAATCGTATGGTTCAAATGCTTGAGTAAGTTCAATAATCTTTTTGCCGTTGAACTGCAGAAGCCACGATCACTCAATTGCAATGCAGACTTATTTACTTCACAAGTAGTACTATTTATTCGCCAACTTGTTCGATATAAAAAAGACAAACAAAAACAAAAAACACTATTGACAGCAGATTCACTAACTTACACTCAATTTAAATTGCTGACAGGCAGATGATGAGAGAGACACAGACAGATAGACAGACTGACGGACGGACGAACAGGCAGACAGAAAGACTACCAAACATGCCAGGGTCAAGCTTCAACTAATTGCACAGACCATGGATTCTATTACATCCCGTCCTCTTCAATCCTACATCGTTGCCGTGCCTTTTTATGTCCAATCATGGAGCTACTACTTGGGCAGGAGAAGAAACTTCAAAAATCCCTTTGAAGACGACGATCGTGCCGCGAAGGTCAAACTCATAAAACTAGTTAACACTATAATCCCTCTCCCTTTGCACTTCATTAAAGATTCAATAAGCTTAAAATGTGTTAAGAACAGATCACAATAGGTACATGTCGTCTGCTCCATCTTGAAGAAGACAAGCTTATCGCTTCAGCGTTGCCAGTCGCTTTAAATGAAAATTAAATCGCTCGTGTCGTCACGTAGTGTCGCTTACACATAAGTGCTGCTTTGATTCCAAGCTGAATATGTATAAAACCTTTTCAATACGCGCAATAGTGGAGAAATTGATTGAAAGTTAACAGCAAAGTATAGACTCGTAACTAGTCCGCTCATTTGTGTATGGCATTAACATTACTCCTAGCACCAGCACCTGTTCTTACAAAGCAATTACCAGTCGTTTTGAATTTTTACTCTGCATTTCTTATTTAGGTGTCGGCAATTCCCCGGCATCAAATGGTTGTACTGTTTAATCCATTTGTTAGGCTCTCAGTAGAAATGAATGAGGTTGTCAATGATAAGAAGTCTAAATTGTGAGTGCAAAACAAAAGAAATGAAAAGCAGTGAGTCTCATCATTGATCATTTACAAGATAATCTCCTCACTTATGTCTGGGCCTAATTGGATTAGCATAAATTAAAGTCGAACTTTCTTCGCCTGTCCAAGTATAGAAGCCCCATGGTCCAATCTTATCTTTTCCAACTTTCTTTCCTTGTAGACAAATCGATTCGAGAGAAATGGAAGGAATGAGATTTGATGATATCTTAGGATTGATCGGTGAGATGGGAGTCTATCAAATTGTACTGTTGTTGCTCATTTTTCTTGCCATCATTCCGATGGCACTGCAATCTATGATATATGTATTTGAGAGCGATAAAGTCGATCATTGGTGTAATGTAATCGAATGGTCTGATGCTGTGAAGAAATGCCTTGACCTACGCGATAATCCGGAAAATTACTTGCAATGCTTGCACAGATATAGGGATTCTTCTATACCAAGTACTAATGAAGACGGATTGGTCGAATATTCGAAATGCCTAAAATACGACATCGAGTACCCTAGCAAATTGTCTGATGATTTTATTATCGACAATTTCACTTATTCGAAGATACAATGCGATGAAGGTTGGGTTTACGATCAACATCAATACATATCAACCACCGTGACAGAGGTACATGACTTTGATTTCATCCTGCATTTACATTACAAATGAGTAAAAATACACCAAATCCGTACGTTTTGTTTTGTAAGGTGACACATTTGTGTCTCAAGACATGCATATACGCATGATATCATGTCTCCAGGTTAAATTAGGATTAAAAAAGTCAGGAAAGGTATAGGGTTAGAGGCTCGAGACTTCTTATTTGCCTGATATCATGTTACGGATTGGGTGCAAAATAGAACATGGTCTTTTACTCAACATGAATGCACTTGCATTTTAGAGGGGGAGGGGGTCACTAACAGTACGGGATCTGGCACGGCTGCATATGAACTCTTTGATAAATTAACAGCCATCCATCATATTAAGGGTAGTTTTTATATTAATTTGGCATTTTCACTAACAGCATAGGGTCTGGTACGGCCGCATATGAGCTCTTTGATAAATTAACAGCCATTTATCATATCAAGGATAGTTTTTACATTAATTTGGCATTTTTCATTCTGCTCGGAAGTGTAAAGGTGTCATATGAAATGTTAGGGAATTTAATATTTCATTATAACTTAATATTTTCATGTTTCCTGAAACGTTTTCTTCAAAATTTAGTACATTCTTCTTTAGTTCGACTTGGTATGTGAAAAAAGCCATCTTTCTGGTACAACACAGTCCATCTTTTACTTCGGTTACCTGGTTGGGGCGTGGTCCTCTGGCTCACTTGCCGATCTGTAAGTATTATAAACATTCTAAGGATGTAGTATCAAATTTAGTAATATCCATGGAAGATTTGAAAATGAAGGTACTGTCAATATCATTAAAAAATGTGTCTTTTTTAAAAACAGTAGAGACATAAAAAGCGAGTAGAAAATCCTATTACTTTTAAAATAATTAAACTAAAGTGACTCTGACTATGGCAGTTTAATTAAAATTCAGTGGCATATACTATTTGGTATTATCGGGCCCTTATAAATCAGTCTGGTATTATCGGGCCCTTATAAATCAGTTTGGAAGTTGCAAAGGCATCTGACAGCATCACCTTGAAACCACTTGTTATTTTGTTTAATTTTTGTAAAACCAATTAAGAGATGTAGAAAATTTTTGTACAGTACCTACAGCCACAGTAACCATTTGCATGCTGTGTTCCCGCGTATTTTCATGTAAAATAGTTGCTTGCTTGTTCTATTGTAAAGGATGAGCACCATGCAATTTTTGAAATTTAACAAAAATTGTCCATCTGCTCTATGGGCTTAATGTTTCTTGACTTGCAGGATTGGTCGCTACTACACTTTTTTCTTGTCTGTCCTCATCTGTTTCATCTCCGGTATGATACTTTCATTCTCACAGACCTACTGGTTCTTCTGTTTATTTCGTTTTCTCATCGGTGTTTCTAATATCGCCATTTACATCATAAGCTTTGTGATTGGTAACTTGCTTTATTTTTCTTTTCTCCTTAATTACTCATTTTTGCCCATATGAACATTCATTTTGGCAACATCATTTACTTTAATGTATCTGTTCTGGGATGTCATGAAAAATTCGATCTCATAAAGAGATCAAACTTTCTCTCTAATGGTTACAGTTGAAAATATCCCACATGCCCTCTTCGCCAGAATTGTAGGGAACTTCAAAAGTATGCACGTCGTGCAAAACTTTGGAGAGAAATTTTTCCAAAAATAAATACCCTTTTTCTGATGGGAGCACAGTGGCGTAGCTAGAGGGGGGGCAGGGGGCGGTCGCCCCCCACAAAGACTTTGAAGGCCTCTGTCGGAAATTTCTAGTGTCTGTCGGAAATAATTAAAAAAATTCATTTGAAACACTTACAACACTTGTTATGTTTTAATCAGAATTACACATCGAAATGTCAACGTGAAAATCAAAATTCGGTCTCAAATCGCCCGGAAAGCAAAAAAAAAAAGGGGGGGGGGTCCCCAGATAATTACACATCGAAATGTCAACGTGAAAATCAAATTTCGGTCTCAAATTGCCCGGAAAGCCAAAAAAAAAAAAAAAAAAAGGTCCCTAGATAATAATCTGTCGGAAATTTTTGCTTTTGCCCCCCCCCCCCTCCACAAAAATGTCTATCTACGCCACTGTGGGAGCAAATTTTGTTTTCCTCAAAAGAGAACTTTTCTCAGTTATGAAAAGTAACAGTAAAGGACCCTCTCATCAGTGCCCTGGTTTCCACGCCTACCCCTGCCCTATAAACAGATAAATAACTATAACGATTTTCAACGAAACTGTACAAAACATGTGCTACTTCCTCATTTTGTCGTGCACGTGCATTCTTTGGGAGGGAGGGGGTATTTCTTCTAGACTTTGAGTGTGGGATGCTTTGTTTTTTCATCATTCAAAACGTATTTGACAATATCATTTTAGATGGTTACGGCATAGTACTAAGCTATACGTTTAGTTGACACTCAGTATGCGGTATGCGAAACCATGCAGATACTTTATTTTTCCTATTTATTATCATCCTATTTGATATTATTTTCTGTAAACTGTGTATTTTCAAGCGTTATGAGGTGTAGAATTAGATACGCAGAGTACACGAGGTTTAGTGTTCACGTGACCTATCTCATAGTGCCGGTATGTTTTATATCATTTTTCATACTATTTTACATGGAACCGCACTTTGATCACCTATGAAAATTATCATAAAGATGTGAGAAAGGAAAATAATCAGCAAGTTGATACCTCTGAGCTGTTTTCCATAAAAAAGTGTCAGAGAAAAACATTCATTTACAATCTCGAGAATGGAAGTTATATGGATGCCCCCAAACTAATCAATGTGTGGGATAGCACTGTCCAGGAGCGGATCCAGCCTGGACATTTCGAAAAGGGGTGCTGAAAGCCCCCTTGAATATCCTCTTAGATTAACATTATGCTAATTTTCGCTTATTTGTTATTGTCGATGTGGCGAAAAGGGGGGCTGAGCCCCGGAAAGCCCCCCCCCCCTTGGATCCGCGCCTGCTGTCAAAAGGACGAACATAGAGGGACTAGACGTCTCTGGGCCTTTCTTTTCTTTGCCATTAAAGGCTTCCACTGCAATAATCACATCCCCTTGATTTGGGCCCTTCTTTTCTTTGCCATTAAAGGCTTCCACTGCAATAATCACATCCCCTTGACTTTGGATGCAGCTTGCTTTGATGGGCATGGACACATGGGCCCCACTTTTTTCTATCTGTAAGAACCGCAGTGAAAAAAATGCTTGCAAATAAATATTCGCATTTTCGCAAAGTTTTACGCATTCCGTTTACCATGTTCTGCTGTCACCAAACGCATTCCGCACACCATGAGCCAACTTATCATAGTTGTACTACTTTCTCCAATGTATTCAGTGAACATTAGCAGATAAAACAGCAAGAAAGATAACTTAAGGTGATTGAATATATAATTGAGAATTACATGAGAGTTCAAGCTAGAGCGTCAACAACTTCTCAAAAGCGTGGGGGTGACCTTGATCAACTTCAAGCGCGAGTTGCAAAGTTCTAGAAGTGAGGGATGCAGAGATCACTCAAGGACCCTGGCAAAATTTGGAGGCCAGATGTCTGTGATATAATCTGAGGCATTTTTCTTCGACTTTATGTTTCGATATTTCATTGAATGAGCTATATAGCAAGTTACGGAATCAAACTGCCAACTATTTTCTCAAGGGTTTTGGAAAGCATGAGGGAGACAATCCCTCCACTTTCAAAAGGGGGACATGTCCCCTTTATCCCCACCTGTTGACGCCCATGTGAGAGTTCTCATCGTATATCAGCAAAAATCACACATCATTCTAATACATTGCAGACATGGGCGTCAATCCTGGGGGGGACAGGGGGACACGTCCCCCCCATTTTGGAAAAACGCCCATTGACTTAAGATTTTTACACAGTAAATTTTTGACAGAAGTGGCCATGTCCCCCCCCCCCCCCCACGTTCGAGTAAAGATTGACGCCCATGATTGCAGATACCATTTCCATTACCTGAATTAGGTATCACTTTTTGGAAAGTCTGATTTATTAATAGGGGAGGCCTTTTCTGGGTACAAACATAATTGATGTTATTGATAATCAAACACTTTTGGTTATTCTCTTTATTCGTTCCGTTATTCCTTTTGAATTTTAGTGACAGAACTTGTCGGACCGTCAAAGCGAGTGTATAGTGGCTTACTGATGCCGCTAGCATTTTCCGTTGGGTGCATGGTACTTGCACTTCTAGCGTTCCTTGTGCGCGACTGGCGAAACTTGCAACTTGTGGCTTCTCTAACCCTGCTACCACTTTTCCTCCTCATACCGTAAGTATCTTGATAGTGACAGAGAGGACATTTTAAGGGAAAAACTCCATTATCTTACTTCAAGATTACTTTCTAGTTTATAACTAACTCTGGAAGTATCATGTTTTAGGAAAAAAAAAAACTTATCTGACAAAATCAAGCCATATGTATATAACACTAGAAATATTTTGCTATGTCAAATCAAGTTTCGTGTAGCCATATCAAGCCAAGTATAACTTGATTTACAGACCTATGCCAGGTAAGGAAAAATCAATTAAGTTTTGTGAGGTAATACTTTAGTCTGAAAACTCCATGTCAAACTTTGTACTTCTTAATATAACCAACACTAACTAAGTTATATTATACAATAACTTACAATCAGGCCCGGATTTACTTTTCTGGGGGACCTGGGCCAGCCCTGGCTGGAGGCCCATCTACTTCCGGCACATTGAGCTTGAAACCTAAAATTTCTTCCTTTTAGCTTTTGCCTTGGCGACGTCATTTATCTCTGTTATTTTTCCCATCATTTTACATTTTCACTCCTCCAATTTGGGGGCCCCTGAACTTTGGGGTCCTGGGCTCGGCCCATCTGGCCCAATGGGAAATCCGAGCCTGCTTACAGTATTTGAATACATCCTTCTTTTGTGCACTCCTGTGTTTAATTCAGTGCCTGATACTATTACTTAACTGATTATGATACTTATGACGACTACAATACAATGATCTGTCATGCCGATATTTTGAACCTGTATTTAGACAGTATTGACGATCAAGGAAGTTGCAAACGAATAAACTGTATACTCAGTCAAATTGTGAGCAAGGTTTACATTAAAACCACATGACATTGCATTCAAATAACGTTAAAAGCGTTGTGTTCATTTCACTTTTGACGATTTCAGCGTTACTTATACAGGGACGTCGTCGGAGCATTATCAAGGGGGGGGGGGTGCCGCATTTGCCGACTGAGAGGAAAGAAATGAGGACTGAAAGTGTTGATGAGAGATGCAGTTAGAGCTGAGAACCGTTAATCCAACTGGTAGTGGTCCAGCAGAGTGGCGCCAGGATTTGCCCACGGGGGGGGGGGGCAACGACTCGAAGCCTCGACAGCCCCGATGCCGTCGAGGGGTTGGTAAAGGGAGATTTGAAGAAAACCTGTGTACTATACCATGTCACTGCGGGGCATATATTGCATGAAACTTTTGTATATACTAGAGGAAAATAGAAACTTTTGGGAAAGCTTACACTAAAAAAGAATCTGTAATTATTTAAAGCTTATATAGGTCAACCAGTGGCGCACCCTGGATTTCTCTCAGGGGGGATGCAATATTTTGTGTGATCGCCGGCCTGGGGAGGGGGTGTCCCCCTCCCCTCTGAAAATTTTTGAAAAACTAGGTGTCCTTATATGCAATCTGGTGCCACAGTATGCCACCTTTAGAAGTAAAATTTGTGTTAAAACATTTACGTTTTGTAAGGACACATATCTCGAAAATGTTATGGAACTTATGCCTCCCAGATTGCCTAAAATGGCACTTTCCTCTCCTTTTAAGTTGTATTTAATTATCCTACTTTTTTGCCCGCCCGGCGGACGTGTATTACTCCTTCACCTATACTGGCTGCACTCGTTAGAGTATGTACGCCAAAGAGGAGTACCTACTCGACACCTGCTATGAAGGTAACCTACTTTTCTTCTACTTTTGAGATACTTGGTGTAAAACTTAACAGAAAATGACAAAATGATAGAACTTCAGAAAATGATAAAAATTTCGCGAAATAATGGGGTCGAAAGTATTAGGAGGCTTGTCCCCTGCCCCCATCCCGCGTAGAACCAACCCTGTTGTGAATTCTTTAAGAGTTTCGTTTAGTTTTAAATAACAGTTGCTTTATTATCTCTATTTGAAAGTAGACGTCACTTGACGGAAATCAACTTTATCTCTGTCCACAGAATCATACCAGAGTCGCCTAGGTGGCTCATGGATCGAAATGATTATGAAGAAGCCGAAAAGATCCTACGAAAAGTTGCCACTTTCAATAAGACGTTGGATAAATTACCATCTAATCTGACAGAAATATTACATGAAGGTCAGAAGGTAAGCACCAGTGAGCTTTACAGCCTCTCTTGGTACTCAGGAGTGCTGTATTAGTTTAATGGCTTACTATTTCCTTGAAAAATGGCTTACTATTTCCTTGAAAAATTCTCGTTGTGATTTTAAACCAACAGAGGTCAAACAGCAGGTAGGGTTCAACGATGTTATTTACAGTTTTGGTCCGTTATTTTCAAAATACAGTACTGATTTTTTATATAACTTTTAGTAATAGGTTTTTCTACAACTTAAGTCTTTAATTTCATGAAGAACCCATAAAAAGAAGGTGAACCAAATTTATGTACAGTCACCCAACATACTTGCTACCGCAGATGTAGACATTTTTACTCAAATGACTATTTGCTTTGTGTTTTGCTAATAGGCCTAGCTTCTTATACCAAATTTATGCAAGATAACGGGGTAAAAAAATTTATTTTACTTTCGGGGAATTCCTTTTAAATGGATTGGAAAGAAGTCACATCCTAAACGTTTGTCAGGCTATGTCCATGTGGGCTATTTTTATTGCTTCTGTTGATAGCTTAGTTACTTAGGAGAGAGAAAGGTGATTTTCTAAAAATTGGTATTTTTCGTCCTTCGCCCCCCCCCCCCCCCCGCTCCGAATTGCCGTCTGGCTGGTATTTTCTAATGTGTATTTTGTACGCTGCTAGATAACATCTTGCTGTACCCGCGATTATAATTGTGGAGTATCATGAAAGATACATAGGCCTACAACGGTAGTAAGAGGGGATTAGATAGGTGCAACTCATGTATACGGTGCGTGGTTGAGTTGCCCTCTAAGCTTCCTTGGTTTTGTTTTATTGCAGAATTCAGAGATCAACTTAAAGAAAGAAAACACAATTGTCCATATTTTCAAGAAACCCCGAATGAGAATGGCAACTTTCATTTTATTTGCACTTTGGTGAGGACTTATGAAACAGTTTTTCTATTGAACCTGTTTTTTATCTTCTGTATTACCTACCAAGACCATACTAACAAAAGGTTACTCATCGCGATCGTTTCGCTTTGTGTACAAATCTCCATATGCTATGTGCCCGACCAAAAAGCTACTGCACGTATTGACTTTATCCTTAATCCTATATCAGCAATATTGTAGGGCAGCAAAGAATCCCACCGTTGCCACCAGAGTATAGCGTGGTTAATGCATCAGGGAACAATCACCTCGAGAACAAGATTTACAAATCAAAACAAAAGTATGAACTGCTTTTGAAAGCTGATAGAGAACAACACATGTACAGACCTTTACTGCTTTGCGTATACTGTAAGCTGTAAGTTACTATTATATTTTTCTTAAAGAAATACGGTATCATGAGAATAGTTCCTCATATTTATTAATTGCTTTGAAAGAACCTTGGATCAAGGCAATTCATGTAATGTGTGGCCTAATTTTCTGTAGGATCTGTTGCCGCACATAATTTAGTTCCAGTCATTCTCTGAATCATGCTGCCTACTAAGTGACAGGTACCTTCATATGTCATACACCTAAAGGTCATTTAGAAAGGCTTCGGGGAGACTGTCAGCCTCTCAGACAATTGCATATGCATGAGATGAGGACCTTATTGATATTTTGTGATGGTTGAAACAAGTGGTGTTCAACAAACTATACCAAAAGCTAGCAGAACAATAATGAATTTCAGTAGACATGCAGTATATTTCACCATGTTGGACAGACGTTCTGTTCAAAACATTTTGCAGGAGAGGCACAAAAATTACTTCACTTAGACCTATACCAAAGTTCAATTTACTTTTCCAAAATTTTAAACACTTTTAAGGGAAAATTCAGTCACCCCAATTTGAACTGAGTGTACCCTGGTATCCTATTGAACGAATTACTCTTTTTAATCATGTGACCAAATTTTTGTTACTGAATCGTTAAATTGGTGCAGAATAACTCCTTATTTTACGTTAAATATTCAATGTTTATGTTTGGAAACATTATTGAAGGTACCTAAAATTGAAATGAGAAAAAATTTCAAAGATGTTGCTAATTTTTCAAAAAAAATTTTGGTAAGGCTGCTTATTCCCTTTAAACTTCTAGCGTAATACACATTTGAAGCGTTGTGAGGATAGTGTGTTTTCATTTATGAAATTGTTATTGGAAGATTGAGAAATGCAGATTTTCAGTTTACATCTTGAGTCCAAAGAAAATAAGGGCAACTTTTTATGCCGTGTTTTATCTGTACCGTACATGTTCATATTTAATAGCGACTTTTCGATTTCAGGACGGTAGAGCAACAGGACGGGGGTTAAACGCACGCGCGCCCGGCGTTCTGTCCTGACATTTAAGGCGTTTCGGTTTTAAAGACGACGGTGCGGTAGAATGACAACAAAACAATGACGCGCTCATTTATTAACTAAGTTGCAGTGCTTTGTTAGCATCCACACTCATCCCTAAGTTGTAACAATGACGAAGCTCGAACCTACACAGGATTATAGAGGCGCCATCGTTACTGGGTATTTTACAAAATTTGAAAGTTTCTACCTCAAAATAGCTTTCCTTGGCTTAGCACGGAATCGTTCGTAAAATAGCTTACCAGATATGCACTGTTCTTGTTTGTCATGTTCATTTTTGTCAGCAGCTTGCATGCTACATGAACAAACGATGTACATTTGCATACAGCTAACTTCAAATTTAACGTCACAGAAACACGTACGTTATGGACGAGGGAAATTACCATGGCAACCCCTGTACCGTCCTGTTTCTAACAGAACGTTAAATCGGTCGACGACCGTCCTGAAAATCAACAGGACGGAGCAATGCTCGCTTCTACTCATGCGCAGTCCAGTTTTTTGCTGCGCGTTCCGTCCTCTTTGTCTACCGTCCTGAAATCGAAAAGTCGCTAATATGTGCACATTCATGTGTGTACATTTGGTTTTCGATTTTGTCTGTTTATTTTGTTACCAGTGTATTACATGGGTGTTGGTGGGGATGAATGCAACCAACGAATACGTCGGTCTGACGTTAGTTTCAAGGAAGGGCTTAACGACTATGGGCACTGGCGTAACGCCATAAGGGGCGATGGTGGTGACCGGCAATGAATATCTAAGAACATACTTGCACAAACTTGTCGAAAAATTTTTATATTCTTGAGCACAAACACAAAAAATTTACTTGAAAAATGGAACCAGATGACATCTAGAGACCTTTAATTCTTCAAAATCTTTTAAAGAGGGTTGGGGTTCGGTGATACCCTTTCTATCCCTAGGATAGCAACCAAACGTTCTCCACTTTACACATACATACAATACAATATTCATAAAGGGCTAACTCCAAAAGATCAAAGCGCTGAAAAAAAAAACAGAAAAAGATTGCAAAAGTACAGTTAGAACAGATGAGACTTAAGAAGCTTCTTAAAACAAGTGACTGTTTGAGCTTCCCCGACATTTCGCGGGGGTGTGTTCCAAAGTGAGGGGCCAGCTACCGAGAAAGTTTTGTCACCGATGTTTCTTCCTATAGACGGAACTGCTATGAAAGTTGTATCTCTGCAGACCTTGCAACCGGGCCTATAGAAGGCACACTGTAAAAACACTTGGGTCACGAGGAAACTGAACCAACATTTTGGGTCAAATTTTGACCCAATTTGAGTCAAAGAAAGTCTTATTTGGGTCATTATTTGACCCAATAATTAAGGTCGGTTCCCTCCTGACCCACTTTTGGGTCAAATTGACCCAAACGTTTTTACAGTGTAGTGGTTTTTGAGTTTATCAACAGAGGCATTAGCCGAGATTTGTTCTCAATATTGGGGGGGGGGGAGTGGCATGACACCATTTTCAAATAATTTACAGTGCGAAAAATCATAGTCAATGGGGCGGTTTCTGACATATTCGGGGACATGCCCCCTGTCCCCCGGTTCGCCTCCCATGATTACCGCAGTACCCCCCCCCCCCCCGTTTCCCCCTTTCATCAATGTTTTTAAATTTTGTTTCAATCTCAAATGCAGGCTTGTCATAGCACTTGTGTACTTCACAATTTCGCTAAATGCGGCGAAGTTTGGTCACAACGTATATGTCACATTTTTCTTGCTGGGATTGGTCGAAGTACCTGCCATTTTGTTCTGCTACCCTCTGATGGCGTCCCCACTAGGCCGAAGATTTTCCCTCTTTGGATTGCTGGTTGGAAGTGGAATAGCGTGCTTGTTTGGAATTATTTTATGTAAGCCGAAATGTATTCACTTTGTTGAAATATCAGGTAACTGCCCAACGTGCTATATAGGACTACGCAAGTGACTGGCTTCTCTTTATGTAATTTTTGCATTTTTGCTTTAAATATCAAGTTTTGGTTCTCATAAGTTTGAGGTATTTGGGTTGTAAAGTATTTGGTTGTCAAGAAGGAATCGGGGAGCAAGAGTGTAAAAACCGGGGCAACTGGGGACACGTACCCACCTTCACTTTTCTCAAAGTGGTAAAATGTGCTCCTTTTGAAAATGAAAAAGGCACAGATATATACATACATGTATATGTATATCAGGGATTTTAAAGAGTGCTCTTCGAATTTTGTGCCCCCCCCCCCCACTTTTTGACATCTTGGTACTCCCCTGTGGGAAGAGTATCTCAATATGCCGCGAAACTTTCTCTGTAACCACTTGTACCCTGGTCCAAATGTCAATCCCTCTGCTTTTGCAATTACATCATCTTGCTGTCTTGTAAATTTTATTTTGCCCTGATTTGTGACCGAAAATGACTTTTGAAGGGACATTTGGCTTCTAAAAGCAAAGGGATGGGTTTTACACAAACCCCTTCTGAAGGATAATATTATCCGAAATTGGGTCTTTAGTTGTATTCACAAAATCAATGACGCCACAGCTCTTTGGCTTGCTCAGCATCATATGCAATACATTATATAATAATCTATGGGCGAGGAATACTAACCGTGACATCACGTTTCATTTAGTGAGTGGAGAGGGGGTTCGGGGAGTACGAGATGAAAGGAGGGATTAGAGGAAGAAAACATCACTACCCTATGACTCGATAAAAACAACCAAAGAATATGAGTGCATATTTTGTAATAACCATTGTATTAGAAAGCATCCTTTCCCTATTCTTTCCATACTACTTGCCCAGCAATTACCTTAGAAAAATGTACAGGTATATTTTCAGAAATTAAACAAATTTTATGTACAGAGCGGTTCGCCAATGTGGCACTTTCTCCATGAATGAAATTCGCTGAAACGAAATTTTTACATACTATTATTCCTCCCTTCGTGTCCTCAAATAAAACCACTTCGATAAATCGAATTATTGGGCTCAAGCTGAGCCGCATGCTTACTGGGAGGGGGAAGGTATGTTGCTTATATTTGAGGCTTCCCATGAAGAGCACTAATAGAACATTATGGGGGTTTATCAAATCTCGCTGTTTCTTTCAGCTAAAGGACTACCTCTAACCATCGCAGCAATGATCGGAAAATTTATGAGCACTGCCGCCTTTTCGGTATTGTACCTTTATACAGCTGAAATTTTGCCAACCACAGTACGGTAGGTGCAGGCCTATATAAGGTACTTTCGTTCTTTGTTTACATAGCAAAGCTTGAACAACAAAAAAACAAGGCCTTTAATTCTATCTTTGATTGGAAGGATGATAACGTTTCACTCTTCTCACTCTACCCATTCAAAGTCGCCTAAAGAGGACTGGGTAGTGGAGAAGTTAATTAAGGTCATTTTTATTCCAATGCATGGCGCAGTCCATAGATATAACAATTCGTTATTCAACTATACAGCTTTGTTACGCATGCCTGTCCTGCACGAGGCACTTTTCAAGTTTTATTACAGCCCTACTCAGACTAATAACTGGTCTTTATGATGGTACAGGGATGTTGCTGGTGGGGGCGCATGAATGATGGTAGGGGGTGCGGGTCTGTACCAGTATATCCATTCAAGCCTGCAAAAAGTAAGTATGAAGCAACACCCCTAATAGGAGCCCCCATAAAGAGCTTCGAAATCTGTCCGATTTTGACTTTTTCTTCCATAATTCTCTTAATTTTTCTAGTCACTACTTTCCTTCCCGCGTTCAATGTTTTTATTATATTCGTATTTGCCTGTCAAGAGCAAAGGGCGGAAATCCTGCACCTAGATCCTGCATACGTTATAGATTGTCTTTCACATGACATGACGTTTACGATTTACATATTAACAAGCATAGGCGGAAATCCGGGAGGGGAACAAGGGATATATCCCCCACTTTTGGAGATGCTCCCTTTGATTTTCACATTTTCACACAATATCTTTTGCCTCATGGGCCCATTACGTATTCCCTCACTTTTGCACATAATCTCCGCTGCTGTTTACAGGAGTTCAGGAATGGGAGTTTGTGCTGCAATTGCCAGGATTGGTAGTATTTCGTCACCAATCATTTTAATCATCGGTGACGTATGGAAACCTTTCCCTTACATCGTCTGTGGTCCCATGGCACTTGTTGTTGCGTCAGCTGTTCTAATTCTACCCGATACCCGACGCATAGCTCTTCCAGGGACATTGAAGGATGCAGAGGACTTCCTCAAGTGAGTCATTTTTAGCTTTTAAGACAGAAAAACAATGCAGCGAGAATTGAAAAATGCAGCAAAAATAAAAAGAAGTAGGCCTATTCAAATGCAATATCAGCTGTACTTTGGATTATTTACCGTGATTGTGAATTATTGGCCTATTTTTCTAGATCTAGATAAGACCAAAATGTCTAGTACGTTAAATCTCTTCTGAGTTTAAAATTGAAAGTCATAAACATATCACATGACCATAGCCATTTCATCTTAGATTGAGGGTTACCATGATAGTTGTATATTTCACTGCGATCACCCTTCGAATACTGTTCTCCTTATGGCACTGCGGATGAGTTTGAAGACAGGTGTATTGTTCTACCAGGGAGGTGATATCTAATACCACCTCCCTGGTTCAACAAAGTATATGCGTCAGGATATGAGACTGCATGACTTTAGGTAAATAAAGAAAAAATTAATAAAAAATTATAGAAAAGATCAGGGATCATGTTTTAACTTCTGTTTTTGTAAATAACTGTTGGTAATACAGCTGCATCTTTGGGGAAAAAAACCACAATCACAAACCAGAAAAGGATTTACCACTTCTGAGTCACAGTCATCTACTTTGGGAAAACTTTAAGACTATGTATATGGGTTTATATCTTCATAACCATAGGAGATAATTTCATGTCATCGTTGGTCAATTTCCATCTTCATGGGCGTCACCAAGGGGGGGGGGGTCGGGGTGCGCAAACGACCCCCCTTTGAGCTTTGCTTACATAAACGTTTAAAGAATGTATCAAAAATAGGTTTCTTCTGCTGTTGCAAAGTTTAAATTTCTGTTAATATGTCGAATCGTTAATTTCGCTGCAATTACAGATCGAGTCCCCCAAATTACTTTTTTCCATTACCTATTTTAACGGAGTAAATGACATGTACAGTATTTTGTATGTCTTGAAGGAGAAAGGTTGAAAGTAAAAAAACAAAATAAATTGGTAAAATCACATTGTGCACAGACTTACTGTTCTGTTCTGTAGAGCCTGATAACTTAAGCAATTAAGAGCCGCTATTCATTACAGATTTGAACGATTTCTTTAAAGGGGAATTTTCATCATCCCAGACAGTTCCAATTCTCCCAACTATGCAACTTCTAGCTCCTCCCATAACTGTATGAAGCTACTTCTTGTGCAGGAATAAACCTGTTTTATTGCTTAAGGCCATGTCCTGGTGAACATACAAGGCTATAAAATGTAATAAAATCACTCTCTCTGCCTTGTGGGGAATGTGAGCTACTCTGCATCTTTCAAATTTTCAAACTTTGATGTCAATCAAAGAGCAGTCACCAACTAAGAATTTTCATACCCCTACACTAAAAATATACTTTGGGGTGATGACTGTCTGTCTTTAATTAATAATTAATTAAATTTCTTTGCATTGCATAGCTCAATTAGCTTAAAACTTTTCTGTGATTTGTTATTTGAGGTTAGCTATTTTTACCTCCTTAATCTTGAATATTCCCTTATATTCCACGAGCTTTCGAGGGTTTTTGTCCAGGGAATCGTTTGCCTCTACATCCTAGCAGTTGGTTCCCTTGACCAGGCTCATGTTTCCCATGATAGGCCCCCAACTTTAAAAGAAAAACTTTCTGCATGGTGCCGTCTCTATGATCCCCATCTATGGGTTCACGTTTTGCTCTTACATGAAATCATATTTTTGGCATTATCAAACTAGCATTATCAAACTAGCAATATTGACGATAAGTTTATCTCATTAAAGGCATTCGAAATGTCTAACTCCTCAGAGTTTCCGATGGCTTCGCCCCTTGGACCCACCAGGACCCCTGGACCCCACATCGTAGTGCTCGCGCTACGCGCGAGCATGATTGCCGCTAACGCCGTAACAGGGAGTTGCCACTCTCCCTGGCTGTAATACTTTCCCTCCCCACACAAAATACGACCCCCCTTTGAAAATGTCTGGTGACGCCCATGATCTTATAGTGGGGTAAATTATTGCATTGTCGGGCAAACCAGCTGCTGCAGCACCAAATAATTTTAAGTTTGACTTTTTTTCAAAAAATATTATTTACCGAGTCAAACCGGCCAAAGTCGAAAAAGCTAAAATCCAGGAGCAGGGCAGAAGCAACATATCGAAAAGTAGAGGGCACATGATCTGAAGGGCACCTCATCATGGATATCGTTCTGATCTAAATATATTTCAAACAAAGGGTTGTGATAGTAGCTAACTTGAAACCGTTTAGAAGGATCTAGAGACACTATGACAAAAGAAAATAACATAGGAGCAAATGCATAGCAATAGGAGACTACCAGTCTAGAATAAGACCCCTCTATTCTTCATGTGCTGGGACCCCTCTTCTCTCCTGCCCTGAGAGCAATATCGTTACAGAGTCACCTGCTTCTTTCTTATCGCTCCTGAATTTTTTCAATCTAAATTCAACATCAACGTCGATTTTAGCTACACAGTAAAACAAAAGAAAAACAAACTCAAAAGTATAGGAAGTCTTACGTACGAAATCTTACTACACGTTTTAGCTTGTCGCCCTACAGTAATGGTACAATACTGATAAACCAGGGAGGTGTTATTAGCAACCTTGTGCATAACTTTATAATTGCGAGTTATCCGTTTTTATCACAAAGTCTCATTTCTTTTTATTCTCCTAAAGAAGGTAGTAAGTACGTGGCGTATTAAAAGTACGTAAATTTCCGCAACTTTCTGGTTTTCCAACTTACGATTTTCATATATAGGTCTGTTACACTAAGTTACACTCTGCTGTGTCTTCAACAGGAGAAACAGAAAAAGCAGAAAAGGTAAAGACGGTATTGCTGGTAACCAATCTGCTCAGGCCGGAGGAATGACAAACGAGGCATTCATCGATTGTAAAGAAGTGTAGCTTCCTCACACTGGAAATTTACTGTCATCCTAATCCCCCGGCAGCTGGCTTTAAGAGACTATCAGTATACGGTCGCTTCGATTTGTTGATTCTACGAGGGACTATCGGTGCTTGGATAGAGAAGTTCGGATTATATCATCCTCAATTTATTATTTTGAATTCCACATGGTGAAAGGTTATGTGGAAAGTTGGGGGCAGAGAATATTTTAGTTGAACATCAACTGCATTATTCTTTACTATTATGTAATATTAGATTACAACTTGTTTCATACAACAAATTCCTATTTCTAATATTTAGACGAGACTTTCCTAGAAGAACACAGTTTACCGCTTTCCCCTCTGGAATTATTTTAAAAATTTAGTGGTACTTAAACATGAGCAACAAAATTTATTTGTGTACTTTAATAATCAATTACATGGGAAATGGTGACACATTTGTTTTTGCTTGGCTCTCAGATTTCAGTGCTTGAGGGCGGTGGTCTACATATATCTATAAGATGAGATATAGAGAAAACTTGACAAATATCGCGAGTTTTCAATATATAACCTACCGGACAAGATAAATTTTACAAAATCTTTTTAGCCGAACTAGGCTGCCCTGGCTACCATCACTGTCAATCTAACTTGCTATGTAGATTCTTTCATGATTTTTGTCTCGTTTGGTTTAGGAACGGCCCGGTGTTTTGATTTTTCAAATAGTGAGGCTGTACATTGCTCAGTTTATTTGTATAATTTACAGAGTTTTGAACACTGTTCAACATGTAACAAACAATGCATGGTATTGAAGGCCGGGGTGGTGCCAGGATTTGCTTTACGGAGGACAATTTGCCTATACGGTGCATTGACAGAGAGGGAGAGAAAGTGCGAGAGGGATATGAGGTGTATGTTATTAATACTGAAGTATTTCATTATGATTTTATGAAGTTGTGTGTTAAACCGTATCGGATAAAAGCATTGCATAAATTTGTCAGGTGACTTTTCTTTCATCTGTTTTTGCAAAAGTAAACGTCTGTAAAAATAGGCTAAAATAGGCTATCCTTAAAAGGAAAATTTCCTGCAGAAACTTGTTCTGACGACAAAAAAAAAATCAGTCTATCTCAATAAATCCACAAGTTCATTCCATATACAGTTTAAGTCTGCGTGAGTATAATCTAATGTAAAATTTAGTGGCAAAATGCAGTCATCCAAATTAACTTAGTGTGATCAACATCCTAATTCATGTACGACTTTTTATAATGATGTGACAATAAATTTGTTTTTGAATTTGTTTGAAACAAGCAAGGAAGCTCCCTTGTTTGTCTTTTACATCTCCGTCGGAACGATTTTGAATGTGACGCAACAGATTTTTTAAATCTGGATGCCAAACCTGAACCAGAACCAGAGAAATTTTACGGGGAAGTTCCGGCTCCGGAACCCATGCAATAGATTCATCTTCGTTGTTTGCATGTGAGGGCAGCAAATAAGATACATTTTTAACCATAATATTTACAAATGATTACAATTATGATATTTTTGTGACCTGTTCAATGTGCATCGAATGTCATATGAAGATAGTTAAATGCTTCGTTCTAACGCTCACAAATTTGTAAACACTCGAGAGCTTCCGTCAGGTTCGTCTGTATTGTAATTCCCCCACCAGGACGTTGCCCTGAACTCCAAAAGCAATCCTAAAGAGGGTCCCTAGATCCCATGTCAGAGAATAATTCGCGCTTTTTAACAGCTTCGGCGTCATTGGATCGTCAGGCCCAGGGCCGTCGCGACCCGGGTGTGGGGTTTCACCCCCCAAAGTTCGTCAGAGCGACGATAGTTGGAAAATCTGAAATACCAGTTGGAATTTCTGTTATCTCAGTCAAGCACATTTTTCCGACTGAGTTTATGTAAACTTTGTGTATATTTTCCAACTAGATCAAGTAAGAATAATACAAACGTTATTTTCCTATCGATGCAGATTCTAAATGCAGGTTTTGTCATGGAAATCTTATCTAATGGAAAATTTCGGCGCGCTTCTGACGCATTCGTCACGATTTACACACCCGTGTCATGACCATAATTAAGGTTATTATACATGGTACTATTCTGATTGCAACACTTTCGGAAACACAGGAATACATCTCTAAAAATCTGTAGGGGCCTCACATCAGTATGGAATCTTTCAGTCTAATTCGTAGCGTGATGTGGAAGGTTGAAAGTACGTTTTTGCTGTTATTCACTTTTCAAATTTTTTACCGAGCCTTTCGCGTGCAGCCATTATCGGTATAAATAGTGATTGTTAATACACTTACGACAAAAAAGCATTCTGAAACGCGCTTGTTAGTCCTTCACCCCCTTTTGCTATACCTATCAGGGAGGTCTAATATCACCTTCCTGCACCTGTACCCTCCCTCAGTCCCATTTGATAGAAGCTGTTCGTCTGAATTTTTGTTCAAAATTAGTAAAAATACGATGTGTGATCAGTTCGATAATTTGTTAAAGATAGCACCATTTTGCGTCTAAGTCATCCTAAATGAACAAAAATTTCTCAAACGTGAGGGGACATTCCCTCCCCCAGTACGTCACCTGTATAAGGTGATCAAAGGAAGGATTCGCTCCTGGTTCAAACTACGCCCGATGCGAATATGCACAATTTACACCGGCTTTCTGGGTGTGTCTGAGGTGGGCTTAAAGCATCATCTGCTATAGTGCCTGACAAAGATATTATGAGCATAGATTCCAAACTCCTATACCTGCACTGTTATGGAAATTGACTCCTCATGGAGACGCAAACATCGGTAGCGGAAGTGTGAATGTGACATGCGCGCCTCGTTCTAATCGGCAATCTGGGTATAAAAATAAGAACGCGTTACAGAAATTTCATCGTTAAAAGAGGTTAGCGTGCGTGCACTTTTATAACGCGTTCTATATGCGCCGAATACATTTCTCTGTGTTTTATCCGGAATACTTGACGCACACTTTTGCCCGCTCGGGAAAGAAGCGGGCTAGTTGATTTCCCGTTGTGAGCGCGTAAGAAATTAAACGCGCATATAAAAGTGCATTAATTAAAGGTACCATAGAAACTGACCTATGAATATAGGCAAATAAAATCTATGAACTCTAAATCAGTCATTGTGTGTTCATGTTCAAGTGTATTTATGTGTAATGCCGTCAGAAAAAAGTAAACTTCTTGTAAGTGGAATTTAGTATTGAGGAGTGATCCTTCTTACATTTACAATGTTTCGAAATAACAAGTATTAATACTTTAGTAAGACATTCATTTCTCTGTACGTTGTCAAAACGACTGCACAGTGATCAGCACTTCCGCCCCGATATTTTGGGCTCCCTGGGGAGTCAAAGCGTCATTTTAAGTTTGGAATCTATGTTTATAATAGCTTTGGTCCCAAGAAAGTTTCTGTTGACTCCACGCACGTATTTTTGAGAAAAAACTTTGCCCGAACAGTAGGCAGTAAAGTAGCCAAAAGGGGGCTTCAAGAGGTTTGTTGACAACGTATTCTTCTCTTAGACAACATACTCCCTTCTTTCACCTAACCAAAAATTAGAATTTGCTAAAATATGGGCATTTTCCAGTAATATATGATCAGCTTAAAAAATATCCCAAAGATAGCACCATTTTGCATCTAAGCAATCTTAAATTAACAAAAATTTCTCAAAGGGGAGGGGAACATTCCTCCCCTTAGATCCCTCCCCAGGATGGCACCTTTATGAAGTGAAAAAGAAAGGATCCCCACTGCTGTATACAAACGCAGGACGCACAATAAAAAAGTACAATTTACGCGCCTCAACTCAGTTGAGAAAGACATATAGCCAGCCAGTGGGAAAAATATTGAAATTCACTATATTATGGACATTTTCCAGCCATATATGATCAGCTCAAAGAATATCCCAAAGATAGCACCATTTCGCATCTACGCAACGTTAAAATTAGCAAAAACTTCTCAAAGGGGAGGGGACACCCCCATCCCCTTTGACCCCTCTTCAGGATGGCACCTTTACATAGTGACAAAGGAAGGATCCCCACTGCTGCATACAAACGCAGGACGCACAATAAAAAAGTGCAATTTACGCGCCACCACTCAATTGGAAAAAACATCCAGCCAGTCGGAATCTGGGACCTTCACACCCCCCAGACATATGACCCTAGCTACGGCCCTGGTCAGGCCTTTAGTATCTACCCCCTCCCCCAACCTCGAACACCGATCGCCTTTATGCATTTATGGCTCCATAATGCACAAGTAGTGGGTGTTCAACACTGGATTGTTAGTAAAAAATACCATGAAACGGAGCAAGTAAGATGTTCTCATTCAATTTTGGCACCTCTACTGTCACCTATCATTACGGAGGTATTTAGCAAACCATATTTCAACAAGGTTTTTTTGTCTTCAGCCTGCCGCTTTTGAGATTCCCGGCCCTTACGCCCATGTGATTCCCTATCATACTTCCATTCGTAATTTTCTTGACGAAAGTATACTGCATGTTAGACAGGGGTACAAGGCAGGGCATGGAAGGGGTTACTTATCCGTCAATGTCTCACTTTTAAAAAGCATTGTCTAAAGAAAATGTATCAAAAGAATAAATGAAAGATATGGATCACACGCGCGGAGTATTGTACTCTTCATGGAGTCATATTAAGGGGCCAGAAAAACAGGCTAATTTTACGCAATTTTTATGAATGCGAAAACCTTTATTTTTGACACCAAGAAGAGCGCTCCATTAGTAGGTGCATAGTGTACCAAAAAAAAGAAGTGTCATTCCCCCATGCCCAGTGGGCTGCATTCAGTATGTTAACCTGAAGGCCCTGTATTTGTAATACGTACTTTCTTGTGTGTGTCTGCGGTATGGTAAAATGTGGATTTTCAGTGAGCCAAATATTACTGTTTATCATGGGAAAAAAATTGCCTTTCCCTGGACCAAATTAACCAGGGACCATGTCTTCTACTACAAATATCGTCATTTGAAAAACTTTACTATTGAGGGGATACATAAAGGTATTCAGCCCCCATCCAAAGTGGGGTGATGTCGCCGCCCTCGTGTATAGTTTGCCATATGTTTCTGCACGAATGCCTTGGTAATCATTCATAAAACACGTACGTTGCTAATGTTCCCCTCGAAGTGCCCCGGCAAAAATAGTTTTCCACATAATCGAGTCACTCAAAGTAGTCTAATATTCACACAAATATCCGAAAATATTATGGTTTTCGAATATTAAAAGGTATTCTGTTCCCATCAACTACCGTAAACTATTGGAGAGACTATGTCTTACACTTACAAATGACGGCAAATAATACGATAATTGAACAGATATTGACGAACCAAAAGGGGTCCACCCCAAGCCAAATTATTGGGGAAATCATGAACGCCATCCCTCCATGATCACCCTCTTTCACACATTCAGTGCGATAATGTGGAGGCTTTGTATTTGTAATACTGGTTGTGTGGGTTAAGGAATACCGTATCTAAGCAATCATCAGACAGCTTTCAGGACCAGTTGAGCCAAATATAATCAGATTACAGTCGTTGGCAAAATCTTAGAGAGGGAGGAAAACTCCTCCGCCTAAACTAAAGTACAAATTACTGTATACTTGAGGCTCAACCATATCAGAAAATATTTCAGAGCCTATTTACCTACTGTTGGGGGATGTATCAAAAACCCGTGCTAGGAACAGAGGCGGCTCCCTCTAGTTTCACCCTTAGAAAAATAAAAAAAAATGTTATTACCTTAATTCAATTTGGTATATGTCTATCCCTAAAGAATACAAGAATTTTCACCCAGGAAGCTGTTTCGCCCCCTTCAGCAACTTGTCTAGCTAAGGGCCTGGTCCCAGATCCCCAACCACATTATGGAGGGAAATGCCCCCCCCCCCCTTTTGATCGCGGGCCCTTTTATAGAATTTGGATGTATTCCAATGTCTCGGTAATTGTCAAACATTTACGATCGAAGCGCGCCGGAAACATCGCTTCCCATGGCCACTGAGCAATGGAAACCTTCTAAAACTTCACACAACTTTCAGCAACCTGTTAAGGTTTTGCCTAATTATCACAAATATCAAGACTTAAAAGTCGAGGCAGAAGTCAACTCGAGTCATTAACATTAAGTCGATTCATGTTGAGTCAGCACATGTGATCGAGTCGATTCAATTCAAGTCAAATATATTCAAAAGTCAATTCGAGTCAACGAGTAATGTTGGCCAAGTCAACCTTTGATCTAGTGATAACCTTTTGCCATGCAAAAGCATAGTGATCCATCCTTAGCCTGCGGAAAGGCTTAAAATTTCAGACTTCTGTACTAGAGGAGGGGTCTATGAGGAGGGGGTGTCGCCTTCCCTTGTGAAAGTTTTGAACGATTTGAACGTTTCTTAAATGTCATTTGATGCCAAATTTTTAGTGTTTCAAAATTTATATCAAATGTTTGATACGCTATTGAAAAAGTTTGAAGAAAGAACAGATTCTACACTTGATCTTAGCCAAAGGCCGAGCTGAGGGGCTTATGTGCGCATATTATGCATACCTACCTTTGTGTGCATGCCTACACATACACACACAAAAACATATCATCCTTCGTTTTATGCCCAATAATCCTAGAAAAGTCTGCTGAAGGTAATTCATCTTAGAATTTTCTTCCGATCTTAGATCTTATACTTTTTATAATTAAAGCTTACTACTTAAAATGTAAGGCCGATTTGGCTTAGATTTCATGAATGCATGGATAGATACGTACACGTTTATACACACATTCGTATAAAAGTGCGTGCGCGAGTGCGTTTGGGCATTCGAATGTACGAACTTACCTTTATGCATGTTTACACACTGCACTCGTATGCATATACATTGGCGTCAATCCTGGGGACGGGGAGACACGTCCCCCGCATATAGATGGGTGAGGGACACAAATATCAAATTTCTCTTCCACATTTTTAAGCGAGTAGTGCCGTGGCTCTATATTTGACTAGGGCCTACGTGCCTCAGCATTCTGCATTCACATCATCGTATATGAGAAGTTGTCCCATGAGAAGTGCCCGACGGCACCTGTTTTTGCTCTCAAGGGAACAATTTCTCTTTCCCTTTTTCCCTTTTTCTATACCTATCAAGGAATTCTGATATTGTCTTCCTGGACCTTTTCTCTACCCCCTGCCCATTCCCCATTGCTGGAAGCTGTTCGTCTAGATTTTCATTCAAAATCAGTAAAAATACGATAGATGTGAAGTGCTTGGCGTCATACCATATATTATCATTTGGATGTCAGGCAATAAGCATATGTCATTGCCCCCATTTTATATAATTGATCCAGAGCTTCCAGGGGGCCTTTACAGGTGTCTGCCAGCCTTAGATACCCTTTTATAATGCACAATGAAGGAAAATTTTTGTAATAGCCCAAGAATGTTTCTGTTAACTCTACGCACGTATTTTTAGGTAAAAAATTTTACCTGAATAGAAAACAGTAAAGTAGCCAAAAGGGGTGGGGCTTCAGGGGGTTTGGTGACAACGTATTCTTCTCTTAGACATCTTACTCTCTTTTTTCACCTCACCAAAACTTAGAATTCACTTAATTATGGACCTTTTCCGGCCATATATGATCAGCTCAAAATTGTCCCAAAGATAGCACCATTTTGCATTTAAAGTGTACCTTTAAGTTTAAAATTTCAAAAATATATGTTACAAAGCTTGAAAATGCATCCAAATGATCCAATTTCCATCTTCACAGGACATTACTGCACTAAGATATTAATGTTCACTCAATTTAAAATGGTAGATTGCGCAATCATTTGTGATGTCATTCTTGTACTACTCAAATAACCGTCTTTGTTTTCTTTGTTTTTGGAAAGCCACTGCCCCTTTGTGCTGAAATGTGATCACTATCTTACTGATAGTGTGACTTGGGTATATAAGTCCTCTTCGTACAACATGCTATGCAAGGGAACAGTAAATGTTTTAAGGAGTATTTAAACATCTTAATTTCAAAAGGAAAAAAATAGGTAGTGTGAGTTGCATGTACAAGAAGAACATCACAAATTATTGCGCAATCGACTATTTCAAATTAAGTGAATAAATTTCAACATTTTATATCTCAGCAACGGATTAAGCTATGAAAATGGGAGTTAGATGGATGACATTCATTTTTCAACCCCAAAAATATATTCTTGTAACTCTAGACTTTAGGTCCACTTTAAGCAACCTAAATTAATAAAAATTCCCTCCCCCAGGGTGGCACCTTTATGTAGTGACAAAGGAAGGATCCCAACTGCTAATTTCACTAAACTGTGGACGTTTTCCAGCATATATAATCAGCTCAAAATGTCAAAAAGTTACCAACATTTTGCATGTACATTTTGCATATAAGCAACCTTAACAAAAATTTCTCAAAGGGAAGGGGACGGGACAGTCCTCCCCTTAGACCCCTCCCCCAGTACGGCACCTTTTTGAAGTGACAAAGGAAGGATCCCCACTGCTAAATTCACTACATTATGGACAATTTCCAGCATATATGATCAGCTCAAAATATGTTAAACAGTTAACACCATTTTGCATCTAAGCAACCTTAAATTAACAAAAATTTCTCAAAAGGGAGGGAAAACCCCTCCCCCAGAACGGCGCCTTTATGTAACGACAAAGGGAGAATCCCCAGTGCCATATACAAACGCAGGGCGCGTAAAAAAGATACAATTTAAGAGCTGCCTCGCAGTTGGAAAAAATACCCATCCAGTAGGAATGTGGGACCTTCACACTCCCAAAACATATGACCCTATAGCTACGGCCCTGTGTGGGAATAGGCTACTTTCACGACTTTCGATAGCTGTACTCCCCTTCTGGAATGCATCATCTTGAAGTAATTCCGTGGACTCCGTGTATTTCAACTGGCAGATCATCTGTGATAGTCACATTAACTTTGGAATCCTAATGTTTAATAAAATAGGACAACGTCAGTCCTCATAAGAGGGGAACAGGGAAGGGCCTATAAGAAGACACCCCCTCTTCAAAACCAAGGGGCAGGGCCGTAGCGAGCAGGGGTGTGGGGGTGTCAACCCCCCCCCCCCCCCATATTTCGTCGCCGTCGGCCGTCGGCAAATTTTCGGTCTGTTGGCAAAATGGTGAGAGGGAAAGGAAAAGAAGAGGAAAGGAGGAAAAGAAGAGAGAAGAAGGGAAAGGAAGGGAGTGAAAGGAAAGACGGAGAATGAAAAGAAAAAAGAAAGAGAGAATGGGAGTGCGTGGCCAGTCTGTTATCGGCTATTTCGATTTTCGGCTCTTCATCTAATTGGCCCATTCAAGTTGAAGGCCCGTCGGGAAATTGATTATGCAGGTGACGGCCGTATCAACGGCCGTCATTGTAATTGGACAAGTGACCGAGTCCGTCGGCAACTTGGGGAAAGAAAGGGAATAAATGGCTTCCGTATAGGTGAACCGTTCGGGTCATATGACATTCTTGAAAACCACTTTTTGCACATTATTCTTCACTTTTATCATCACCATGGCAGGCAGCACACGATTACCCATGGAGAGTGCATCCTTAGACCGTTTTCTAAACCCTAACCTTGACTTCAAACACATTTTGCAAACTCCCGAGGATCCAGTTTACCCACAAACATCCTAGGAAAAAATAATGCATCCAGGGAAAAAAATAATGCGTGCCGCTCGTGTCTTTCCTTCACTCAAATCTCAGGCTTTAACAGATGCAGAACCCGTCCTGGCGTTCTAAGCATAGGCCTATTTAAGTTGAACTCTTGTTTAAGATTCTGTACACTTTTTCTCCCTTTTTAAACGCCGGACGCCTATTTGAACACTTCCCATATTTGAACGCCTGACGCGTCTAGTGTTCAAATGCTGAACGCATAGTTTTAAACTCTGAACGATAGATTCAGCTCCTGAAGCATATTGGCATGACGGGAGGAATAGCCTCATTAAAATTACCCGGAATCTTTGTAATGGATAATGTATAAAGAATCAAAATATACCTGTCCTGCATGAGACTTATTTTTTTACCCAGAGATTAATTATGCTAAAACCTCAGAGCTTCCGGGGACGAAGCCCCCTGGACCCCCACCAGAGTCCCTAAGGAGGGCCCAGTGTTTTAGCCAGCCCCTATTTGTGCGACAATGTAAACGGCGAGAAATGTCGCACCAAAAAATCTGACAAGAAAATTCTACCGGGGTGTCAATTTTGAGGTTCCTCGAGTCATAAGGGCAGAAATCCACTCAAATATTGTACCATTTGCGATCTAGGCACTTTTCAAATGCCAAAAATTTCCAAAGGACCCTTCCCCCAGGCCACAGATCAGTAAATGTCGCATTGAGAAAACGTCCTAGCTAAAACACTGGCGGGCCCCTGGATCCCTACCGCTTAAAACTATAGCGGCCTGACGAATGGAACAGCCCAATATAATTAAAATTATTGGAAATCTTTGCATTTGATCATGCATTATGAACCAAAATATATCCATCCTGAGACTTAATTTTTCACCCAGAGATATTTTTAAACCTCAGAGCTTCCAAGGGCTTCGCCTCCTGGGCCCCAAGCGGGGCTTTGCCCCTGGACTCCACCAGGGGCGCTAAGGCGGGCCCCTGGACTCCACCCGCCGCTAAAGCTCGTTTTCGCGCTACGCATTAACACACCTGTCGGCAAAACATAATCTCTACAAAGATAACACCTTCGCCACGCCCCTGCCAAAGGACTTGGTTTGTGCTAAGTCATGTATGTCCCCCCACATTTCAATACGGATTGACACCCCTGCATATATGTATAATGTATGAACATACCAGTGCGTAGGCCTCCTTGAAATGGGACTGTAAAACCTGCTGTATGCTTATAAATTTATAATCAATGTTATTACATTAGCGGTAAATTTTTACTGCTATCGGTTAATGGAAGTGTTTACATTATCGGTAATTGTTTACTACATTACAGGTCGAGTTACTACATTATCGGTAAATTTTTTGTTATATTACCGGTAATCGGTAAATTATTACATTATTGGTTGTAACAGGGCCCACGATGAGGAAATCTTAAAAGCACCCAAGGTTCTTAAAGGGGCCAGGAGCGAGAGCATGCGCGCACGGGGGTCCAGGAGCCCGCGTAAGGCCCCTGCCGGGTCCAGGGGCGGAACTACGGTAGGGTTCCTGGGGGAAAGAAGGCCGTCTCGCAGTATATCATGGTCAGAACTCATAAAATCGGCTCCAGTTACTCTTTTTTATTTCATTCAATATTATATGAAATGGGTGAAATAAAAATCACCATGAAATGAACATTATTAGTAACAGCCTACGGTATATATACCTAAATATGCCAGTTATGGGACTAGCTTTCTCCTTGTGGGTGATGTTGAGGTAGGGTGATTAATTTACACACTCGACACTTTCAACCTCCCACACTTCTTGGCAGACTGGTCTTTAGAGGGTCCATTAATTTATTTCACAGGGAAAGCTTTGGTAATGATGCGGTTAACGTGGTATCAGTTTTCAAAGACTACAGCAGGCGAGATAGATCGCTTCTAATGGTGAAGAGGGTACGGATCTTTTTTCTCCTCATCAAAGGGTCATCAAGTACCGAGACGCTGTTTTCGCTCATTCTAAGCAGCAATGGGGCGATCACATTATTAGGGCTGATTCCTTACAGTGGTCGGTCCAGAATATATTTTTTTTTTTGTTAGAGCTGGGATTTAGGCGAAAAACCGTATGAACGCGACTGTTGGGAGAACTCGACCCTTAGGCGAAAAAATCGTTTCGCCTTAACGATGCGTAACTCTATACGCAAGTCCGACTTACCACATAATGTGTCAATTACTTAGCTGCACTCGAACTTATGTCCATGTCAAGTCTTACGCATTGAAATAACGTGCATATATATATATATACAACGTACATCGATCTGTTTAGTGTCTGTTCACTGCGTATTCAATTTTATTTGTAGATCTTTAAATGATATGTAAAAGAATGATAACATCACTTAAGTGACTAAACAACTGCCTTTAAAGGCCCAAGGCCCTGAATCTTATAAATACCCCCCAGAGCTTTCGGGCTACGCCCTTTCTATTCCATTCTGCTCTGCACCAAACTCGAAGCCTCCAACAGTCCAACAGACCCCTAGTCATCACTCCTTCTGGTGGAAAGCTAGCATTTTTTTAAAATGAGTCCCAATGACAACATCATGGGTATGCGTCTGGCTGACGTCTTCCCGATTAAAAATTTGGGCCACCAGCAAAAATAACCAAGGACCCCCATATACGATTTTACAAAAGGAGTTAACGAATAGCCTATCATCTACATAAAACAGCACGTATGGCAAGTTGTACAGGAATCGTAGAGGACAAGGTAAATGCTATGTGACGATGGCTTAAGTGCATAAAAGTGAATCCCAGATTCTGCCGGTCTCGGGAAATTTAGAGCAGAGTCACGAGTTCGGACTGTACGAGACCGAGTCCGAGTCTTTGCAAAGCGAGTATAATTCACAACCTCGTGTAACCTGTACGATCATTCACCCTCTCTACCATCAAATCTGTTGCATCGTAAAGGACACGACATGTAGGTAGCCCAAACAAAGACTCTTTGAAATTAGAAAAATGACAAAATTTACAGTTATATGGCCTGTGTATTGCGTATTCCATACTATTTGTAGTTAGCCAAATGATTTACTTTCTTAAATACTCCTGCTCTTCTGGGGCCTTCGCCCACCTAGATCACTAGTAGGGCGTTAGCCCTGGACCCCACCAGGGGCCCCAAGGTGGGTCCCTGGACCTTACAGGGGGGGGGGGATAAGCACTTCCGTGGCGCCCTTAGTCATTTACGTATTTTCATTCCCCCACGGACCCCCCCCCCCCCTTAAATAGAAATTTATGCCAGTGATTATAGAATTGCTTAAATACTGTGAAGTTAAACTGGATGCACAACTCATTACAGAACCAAGAACGCTCTCACATTTGTATTAAAGGGGTTAATGCATCACCCAAAACATTAAGGAATATCCCCATATCTCTGCTAACAATCGGTGACCACATTTTGATTCACATAAATTCAAGCAACAGCGTCACTCTCATTGGTCAATACTTGTGCAGATTATTGGATGTAAACAATGCATAGCAGACAGCTCACACACAGAAGTGTGTGGATATGGCCTTGAGCAGCTTAGCACAGACAGTTGTAGCTGTTTTTGTTTCCACCTGGAGGAGAGGCTAAAAGTAAACTTTCTAGGGAGAAAGTTTAACGTATAGGGCAAGATCTGTTGTAGTACACAGTTACAAGGAAAAAATGAAAACCTCCCCAAATAATTAGAACAATTTATTATCTAGGACAGACCTGGATTCAAAATTACTCTTAATTACATTGTACATTTGGAAACAGAAAAGAAAAATTAGGGCACATCTGATGTGAAATGGCAACATAAGTTTATACAACATTATTGCTAAGCACCTGTTTACTCATCGATATGTAGATAGTTGCCAGAGAAAAATACAGCAACAACGATTGGCTATAAGGTTATTCCTTTAGGGATAAACAACTAAAATGTAATATGCTGCAAATCAAACTGAATTACTGGTATAGGCAATTCTACATGTGTACTTGTCACATTAATTAGGTTATGATTTCGTCATCCCCAACCAGCCAGTCGACATGCCCAAAATCCCTCATGATAAATTACTGATAACTGTTCAAGTATCTGAAACAACTTAATTTGAGGAAGAAGTGGAGGAAGGGACAACTTTAAACAACAGGTAAAAGTGAAGGCTCAGTGATACAAACAGGATTTTGCAAGATGGGGGTGCCCCCAATGATCCAAAATTTTTGCACACTGTGCATAATATCCACCAAGGAAGGGGGAATGGTAGACTGATAACCTAATGGTCTGGCCCTCCCCCCAAAACAAGACCACCCCACTCCCAAAAAGAGAGAAAAGAATTGTGCAGTGATGCTGAAGAGGGCATGGCACAATTGCCCCTCTGACTCAGTATGCCCCCAATGCCCACCATTTTACCAGCCATTGTAGAGTATTTTGAGGGAAATATAGAATTGTGGTAAGAGCATATGCCTATCAATGTCAAGGTGATACAACATTCAATTAAAATGGCAATTTTCAGTTTCTGTGTTATAATACCAGGTATCTCATGACTCCCTACTTAAACATAGTGAAAGAATATTATGAAAATTTAAAGATGCAAAGCCATTTCCATTTTGGGAGACATTTAAACAACCAAAAAGAAAGGCCAACATTTTTGGAAGCAGTATCACTAATTACATTCAATATTCTCCCTCCAGAATGGTTAGCTCTAATCAACTGTTTGGATACAGAAATCACGTTCATAGGAAGACAGCATAACACCGGTAATCATTGCACTAAAATGGAACTTACTAGTCTGCTCACAGATATTAATCGATACAAAAGATAAAAAAATGCCAAACAAGAAATTAACACCATGTAGCACCACATTATATGAGACAGGACTATCTCTGTAATATACCAATCACTCGGTTCAACAGTTACTGCATAGCAAGTAAAATCCTTTTGTTTTTCCTTTGTACCCTGCATAAATCCAGGAGTTTGGAATCAACCTTTATTGGTCATATCAGCTCAAAATCAGTAAGTCACCTTAAATGCTGGTATAACCCAACCAATACTGTTACTTCAAACTTTGGTTACTTGTCTGATCACAACCCCTGTTAGTTTACCCCATTAATGTGAAATGATGGATCAACTAATCCTGTCTGACCTTCATTCAACTACAAGTGTACCTGACGTTAACAGTTAACGGCATATGGTAATTGCAGACATAGTGTACAGTAGTCTATGAACTGTATGCAATACTCTCATTTTCAAAATATCACCATTAAATCCATACTGGCTGATAATGAAACTTCCAATATTTGATACAGGTAAAGGCTGATTACCAATCCAATAAATACTACAGTCAGATACTATTAAATACTAAACAAGTACTGCTTTTTTACAACACAACATTAGATGATTCTGAGTAGCTTTGTTTACCAGTCAATGATTAGCTACAGACACTGTTAACATACACAACACCATCACCTCTTACCTCACTTTGCAATATTCTTTGAAATTTTCATATTTCAGAATTTTAAACGGAAAATATGTTTCAAAATTACAGTTGATTTTGTTTGGAATGAACTTAACAACCAAGCAAATGGTATTAAAATAATATAACTACAGATGTGATGTACTTCAAAAAGACATCCTACTATTTTCTAATTTCCTTTAAATTTAGGGAAAAATGCATTTTGTTTGCCAATCTGAATTTTTTATGTCCTTAACTAAAAATGTTTTGACAAACAGTAAATATTGATATGTAAAGCAAGAACCCATCCACCAAGTCTACACTAATTTGCTGGTAATTATCCCCTAAGAAGAAGCTTTAATTGTCACAACTGCTGATATTAAAGTTCAAGCAAAGTCATGACTAAGTTCCTGAGATGAATCTATTCATACATAATGTTAACCTTTCGTATTTTACATGCATTTCTTTCTAAACTATGAGAAATTCATTACAGTTTAATTGCATGCTTATAATGGTTTCTGCCACAGATAATCACCAACAGATCACAGCTACGATGTAATGTACAAATGCATCAGTACATACAACACAATCTCGATAAACAAATAATGTAAAACCGTATCAGCACCATTGATACACAAGAAAGCTTTTGCATTCAGAACCATCTAACTTACCCCAGTCTCTTCCACCTATTACCCGCAACTCCCAAGACAGTGCTTAGAAGCACAACAAACAACTCCATTCAGTATTTATAGGAATGCCACTTCTATCCAACAAGTACAAATAACAACCCACAAAAAGTTAAATATACCAATGCTACAATCCAGTAGTACATTTTACCACTGTATTAGGACTCTGCCAAGATAAGAGACAAAACAAACTTCATGATTCTAAATTAATTAGAATGAGTTACTTTGTTCTTTTCAGCCTAAAAAAAAAACAAAAACAAAACAAAAAACAACCAAAAAAAAAAAACCACTTTTTATATTTGATTTCTTACATTAATGTGATATAAACTGTATTTTTTCCTGCCATGATTGTGGAATGAGTTGCTATAAGTGCAAGTGTGGTTTGGGAAGGAGGAGGGGGAGAGGAAGGAATGAAGTAAGTTCAGAAACCTTCCCCTCTCCTCCCAGTTGAAAGGGGTCTTTTGCTTGAATCAAAATACCCAAAGCAGTTCTCAACATGAAAGTGCACTGTCAGGTGTTATGCATAGGGTTCAGATTCAGCAACTTTTGAAGAATCAAGAACTTTATATGGGCCAAAACTTAAACTTCTCAGGCATTTCATATTTCTATGGAAATTTACAAGAAAAATCTTTGATATTTAGGAAGATATCAAAAAATGATATTCAAGCAATATTCCATGATTATTATATATAAAGGAAAATAATTCAAACAATTTAAAGGCATTGAACATAACTCACTGAAATTCAAGCCTTTTAAAGGTTTTCAAGGCTGCATACAAAACATGAATACTTTTTACATTCACATGTGGGAAGGTGAACATATCCAAGTGTAGGAATTCCTATTTTTACAGGAATTCTTAATTTTCTTTTTCTGTCATCAATGATCAGTACAGGAGGTATCTGCAAAAGAACTAACTGTCTCTCGTGCAAAGATTCAGCCTTAATCTTTTTTAAAGAATAACCGATACATGTAACCCATTTTATAGAACATGTGTTTATCCTGATATGCCATTTTCCTGGTTACAGGGATTATCCTGTAACAGGTTGAGTATGTATACAATGAATATTCCTATACTGTCCTGTGACTGTCCAGTATATTAAATATTATCCTCCTGCAACAAAGTATCTTGGTGTTCCCATTTGATAATGATGACCCTGTCCTCTGTATGAACCTTCCAGGAAATTCCCAAAGCTGAAATATTGAATGGCAAAATTAAAACATTTTCTAAATATTCCGATCAATATTGCAATAAAATCCTGTGTTTGAAATACTGACAGCTTTAAGATGCTATATGATGTTCATGATGTTTACATGAGGAAATAAGTTATGATGAAGTCCAGCATTTATTTCTCTGGCTTGAAGCATTCTCATCTTTTATCATACCTTGCATCATCTTACAAACCTTCTCAAGCCTTGATAGAATATTTTACTGGTTCTGTCCATTAATCGTGCCACACACTTCAAGACTTGTTTTCATATTTTTGATCTCAGTATGCACATATTTGAAAAGGAGACTGACCATGTTTTTACTGGTTTAGTCAGTTTCAGGTGGACCAACTTAATAGTTTGGATTAGTTCTTCTGAGGTTGACATCACTTAAAACTGGCCAATACTTTATAGGTGGTCTCAACATATGCAACAATTTGGTTGGGTTGTGTTGTATTTGGTTAGGCAGTGTGTAGCATGCTTTACATGACACCAGAGTTGCAACAAACGTACACAGCTCGGTGGAAAGGGAAGTCTTGGTTTAGTCACAAAAATTTAGGTGAATCACATTTAGAGTCATTGCATTTGTGTCACATGTAAACACTACACAGCTGTATTGTGTACAGAGTGTAAATTTTTCAAAGGTATGGTAAACTGATGGTTTAACCTGGTTTCACATTATGACATGTTGGGAAATAACCAGACTTTTCCAAGGGTTTGCAACAGGTTGCCACAGGTTGTAAGTGAGAATAAGCATGGCAATTAAAATCACTTTCAACACCATGCAAAGTTGAAATTGAAAGCAAACGTGTATTTCAAGTTATTGCCATGATTACTAGTACAAAGGTTTGGTTTGTAAGCCTAACCCTGTATGATCATAGTGATAAATTGACTTGTTTTTTGCAAGGACGATTTACTCCTTTCAGAGACCTGGCTCTCAAGTTTAACCCACAGGCAGTGATTTAATCAGGTCAGTTCTCCAATGGTCTCCTTCAAATAAACACCTGAGCAGAAAACTGCTCTGAAGAAATTTTTTGTGCAACATTCCATTGTGTTGTGTGAGATTTGTTGCAACAAATACAAGCTGGCTAAATCACTGCCCACAGGCCATGATCTGCAGCCCATGACTTGCACTAACATGGCCCACAGAAGATTGCATTATCCCAAAATTAAGATGAAAAAGCAAATCACCCAGTGAATATCTGGCTTATTTGACTGCAGTAAATACAATTTCAAGAAAAAGAGGCCCCTAGATTAAAACACTTGAGATTGCCTGTCCTCGACAAACTAAACAGGGCCAATGTGTCGGCTTGAGAGTAGAATAACTGATCAGGAAATGCTGGTAGGTCCACTCACCTGACAGGGAAAAGAATCTCTTTCTCCACATTACTTGCATCAGTAGTCATTCCTTCATTATCTGTAAAGGATTTAACTGATGTAAACTGAAATTTGCCCATCTGCAGCTCATCCTCACTCAAGTCAGACTGAGATATTCGAGCAAAGCCCAATCTACAAACAGAAGAAGAGATAACGTATCATGACAAAACAAGAAGTATGTACTGGCATTACACCCCCATGGAGTTGACAAGGCTATAATTACACATAACTCTGAAATGCACTGTTAAGACAGTGATTCAAACTTGTTGAATATACTCACATACTCGTAGCAATCGTTCTCAATTTTAATTTTAGCACAAGATCAGACTTTCACCTCTACAATTTAAGATGAAGTAACTATCCCATCATACTTTTTTTAATTTTCCCTAAGTGGGGAAAGACATGATGAAGTCAGACTTATTACAGATGTAACCTTACCTTATTAAGTTCTTGTACATAATACACATACTGAATCTATCCTCATCTAATGGGTCTATATCCTGAAATAAGAGCAAAGAAATATCACACATTTTCTGCTATTTCAGTTGACATCGTACATGCCATTCTGACAATTATCATGCTTAAATACAAGAAGATGCAACAACTTACTAAACATTAATGAGAAAACACAAAGAGTCCTGAAACTATCAGTTATTCTTTTTTCAATTTTTTGTGTGTCTTTCCAGCTCTGAGCAGACTGACAAATCACTGGAACAAACTAAAATTTAGGGGAATACTGTAAAATTTATTGAGTCCCATTTCAATGCATGCAATCTACACACCCCGAAGAGGGATTGTTGTTAATGACAGAAACAGAACTAAAATACGTGGAAGTTTTACCACTTTATCAGGGTGCTTTCATTCTTCCTGAAACTTTTCTGACAACAGAAGGGTTGGGCACGGTGGGGTCATTGCCCTCCCATAATTTTTGAAGCAAAACAAAGCTGTTGCCAAACAGCTGTCTTAGTGACCAACACAGATTGCACACTACTTCTAGCACCCTCCAAAACCTATGCGAAGGTCTTTGTATTTTGTCTTAATATTTGAGGGGAACAAAAGCTGAAGATAAGGATGGCTATAGACCATTTTCAGAGGATTTTGGGATAGAGTTTTGGTATGCATTGATTTTTTCAATGGCAGTTTACTGTGGCCTAAAACAATGCACACCAAAACTCTGTCCCACAATCCCTTGTACTTGCTATTTGGAAAAAGGTCTATGGAGGAGATGAGGATGAACCAAGCCCAAGCATTTATCTTTTTCAAAACAAGTGAAGTCTTACTTCTTATCCTCACAGAGATTTATAATGCAAACATATCCACCCAAAAAGGTGCTGAAAGTGCATGACAGGAAAGAAAAAAATTAGATAAGGAAAAGAAAATAAAATACTGGCCTATACAGTTTCCACCTTTAAAACATCAGTCGAATGCCTGTAACCTAAGCATTATTTTTTAGTATTCTATTCATAAGAACAATTGATAATGCCATACCTTCAATTTTCCAAATGTTTTTAATCTTTTGTAGTCTGAGCTTCCTGGATCAGATGACAAAGAAGCCAGAAATAAAACTGGATTTGGGCTGAAATGATCAAAATAAAATGCAGAGAAAATTATACAATGTTGCAAAAATTTCAGTCATGATGTGAGGTAATCATGGGTGGCAGTCCCAGTGGGGAGGGGGAGAACGGGGGCATGTCCCCCAATATTTGAGAAATTGCCCGTTGACTTTTATTTTACAGTATATTATTTGAAAATGGGGTCATGTCCCCCCAATACTGAGAACAAATTGCCACTGCTGGAGGTAATTACATACTTAAAATAATGCAAATATCTTCAGTCCGAAACACATTCTGTAAATATTAAAGAAACCAAATACCAATAAGAGACATACTGCATGAAAAAATGTAGTGCAATGAAAGCTGAAATTAAAGAAGAAAACCTGTACATTCCGGATGTAAAGCTGGTATTGCATCCCCTTACCAGGTTTAAAGCTATTCTGTTAGAAGCATGGTTTCCTTGCATCAACTTTATGATAAAGTAGGCCTTCAAACTCACCAATTTTACAATTTAAGTTGACACTACAGGACCATTACTAGTGTACTTTAAAGTACTGGATGTAATACGTCTTTTTGTTCTTTTGAACCTAACTTTATGACTTCTTCCTTCAGACTAATTTTTGGTGAATTCTGTTGAAGTTTTTCTTTCCACACCTTGAAAAGCATTTTCTTTTATTTTCATATTCTCTTTTGCTTTTGTAAGTTACAATTTTATCATTCTTCTTCTTTCTTTCTCTTACCTATTAGCTTTCATTGGTTCCATTATCTTATACTATTTATAGTCATTTTTATCATAAAAGTTTTGATCTTTCATTCATAAAGTATTTAAACTCCTTTTACAACAAATGCTATTTACATGGAATTAAATAATATCCCCCATTTGATTAATTAATATTTACTATTATTAACAAATTTATAAAGTGCCAACTATACAGGGAAGTAATCGAAAGCACTTAACAAATTCAGAGAAATACATGAAAACCACAAAGGATAAAAACCAAAAGTAACAGAAATAAAAGAAAATAACAAATGACTTCAAAAACAAACAAAGCAGAATTAAAAGTACTACCCAAAAATAAAGACAATAAAAATAACATTATTAATGACATTCTTACCTTCTTCTGGTAAAATTGGTTACAAATTCTGTTTGATATTTCCTATCCATTCCAATCCTGATGAGTAAATGTAAAGGTATGATTTGCAAAGTTTATTGTTCACTTTAAATAAGATGGATTTCTTTCAAAGGTTACTGAGAACATTAAATATTTCTGGTTGAGCCTACACCAAATTCTGACTACCACAAAAATTAACTGTGTCAGTACGTATAATATCAAAACTTTGTAAAACCATCTGAAGAAACATTTTCATTTCTGGCTTTGATTACATGTTGTAATAATTATTCAAATAATACAATGTAATATTCATAATAGTAATTTTACATTGGCCTACCTTAATTTGGGAAAATGGGCAGCAAATACGTCTAGTAGGTTACCAGATACATTCAGTGTAGCTGTGAGTGCTGGAACCCATGGTCCTTCTGTACTATTTATAACGTGATGCTCTGATTTAATGATTGGAAACTTTGATAAAAGAGAAACCCTACATGACAGAAGGAGAAAAGTTACTGCATTCAGATTGTGAATGATCTTTTACACATGTTGTAATATTATTAAATGCAAACCAAATTATACAAGCTTACTCCTTATTCATATGTACTGACAATGAACTACTTATTCACAGGTACCGATAATTTGTAACAGGATTTATGCCAAGGATAAAAAGGTGGGAATAAGTCCCCCATCCTCTTGTCACAAGAAGGAAGTGAAGACCCCACCCCCTTTTTTCAATTACATGTGTGATATATAATTGTTCACATCATGGTTTCTCACTGAAGAATAGGATATTCTATATTTGTTTTGAAAAAACACCAACAGCCTTTCAAACCCATCAAATTGTAGCTTGTGATTTCTTGAAGCAAGTCATTGTCTCCCTGAATAGCACTTGGCCCACGACAGTATCCACTTAGAATCACATTTTAACTAGTTTTAAACATTAAATGCCTGCTTCAAACACCTTGAATTGTATATCTTATATGTACTTTCCTAGAGCAGTTTACAAAATACCACAAGCAAGCAGAGTCATTCTACAGTTACAACACTTAGAGAGAGTGGGAAAAATGTTCATTGTGAAAAGTCTAGTTTCCAACAATTTATAATACACTTCCCAGGAAGAAAGTCAATTATCCACAATTTTGAAACATGAACAATATATATATATATATATATATACATATACATATACATATACATATATATATATATATATAAAACACTAATTCGACAGGTTGGGGGAAACCGCGATACCGCGTTTTCGTTAAGGCGAAAATGAAACAATAAAATACATAAGCATATATTTCCCCTAAGTTAAAATAAACTGTTCAAAAACATAATCAACGTTATTTCAATGGCTCGCCATCCGTTAGTGTTATCGGAGAGGTGTCCGTAAATTCGTCTACATTGAAGTAATAGTATGTAGATTGTGTGGTTGAAAGCAGGTTACCATATGTTTACGTATTCCTATATAAAAAGTGTGTGAAAACGTTAAGGGGAAACGATTTTTTCCCCGAATGTACATTTCCCCCCTAATGTATGTTTTTTTCACACGATTTTTCCCCCAAGGTGAAAAATAGGCAAATATATATATATATATATATATATATATGTATATATATAACGCTAGATCGACCTGTTAGGCGAAATCGGTATATCGCCAATACAACCGGCGAAGAAAAAAACAATAAAATACATAAGATTATATTTCCCCTTTTGGTTCTGAGATATATATGCACGTTATTTCAATGGCCCGTAAGTCCTTAGTGTTAACGGATACATGCACGTAAGTTGGTGTGGAACTAAGTAATTGCATTAACATTATGTGGTAAATCGGACTTGCGTATAGAGTTACGCATTCCTATATAAAACAGTGTGTAAAACGTTAAGGCGAAACGATTTTTTCACCTAAGGGTCGAGTTCTCCCAACAGTCGCGTTTTTTCATACGGTTTTTCGCCTAAATCCCAAATTAGCAAAATATATATATATATACATAAACATATACATATATAGATATATATATATATATATATATATTTATTTCTCTAATTTGGGATTTAGGCAAAAAACCGTATGAAAAAATGCGACTGTTGGGAGAACTCGACCCTTAGGCGAAAAAATCGTTTCGCCTTAACGTTTTACACACTGTTGTATATAGGAATGCGCAACTCTATACGCAAGTCCGATTTACCACATCATGTTTATGCAATTACTTAGCTGAACACCAACTTACGTGCATGTATCCGTTAACACTAAGGACTTACGGGCCATTGAAATAACGTGCATATATATATCTCAGAACCAAAAGGGAAAATATAATCTTATGTATTTTATTGTTTTTTTCTTCGCTGGTTGTATTGGCGGTACACCGATTTCGCCTAACAGGTCGAATTAGCCTTCCTGCCTTCCCCATTTTTCCACCTATGTCAAAGCCAGTTTCCTGATGCATGTTTAGTCACCCCCTTAATTTCAGCTAGAGTTGAGAGCAACTAAGCCGAAGGTACAAAAATTGTGTTCATGGGTTTCAACTTTCAACGAAGACTGCTTACACCTACACCTTAATCCAAGGATGCATGTACACTTACCCTGTTGTAAGAAGCTTACTTGATGGTCCAAAGTCATCAAACATACCAAGTTTACTCCCCAACCAAAAACTTGTGTCCCTGTTTCCAAGAAATAGCCTGGAGGAATCTGACTGAACCATGGCAATTATATCAGCATCTAAAACAACAGTAAGAAATGCATTACAGGTAGCAATACATGGCAGTGTTCGATTTTAAGGAATTAGTAGTGGTTGTCCAAAGGACTACCACATTGTAAAATTTGGTAGTCCTGCTCAAAATAAGGTAGTCCCAAGTGTAACCATATTCACAAGTTTACAACCATGGAATTGATAACCCCCCATTATCACCAGCCTTCCAAAGTGGCTTTCACTTTTAGACAACCCCTTCCCCCCCCCCCAAAAAAAAGAAACGTGAACGTGAGTAATCACTGCACTTTGCTGCAAATCTTTTGATGCAATTTTAAAGTTTGTTGCTCGTGCAATTCATCAAGCTGCTAAATAAAAACATCACATCACTTTCCTCAAAAGATTTGGTTGTCCCGACGGACAACCTTACACACCTGTTTTTGCAAAATCTGGTAGTCCTGCAGAATTTCTGGTTGTCTCAGGCGACAGGACTACCCTTAAAATCAAACACTGCATACTATATAACAAGTCTGAAAGGGATGACCAAGCAGAGATATTTCAAATGTTGAGTCAATGATACTGGTTCATTTTTGGGTCATTTGGCAGAGCAACTTACTTTGCCATGGCAAGTTACTGAAATGCTTTTGTTTGCCAAATACTCTTGTTTGCACATTACGGCATCTATAAGCTTTCCATTAACTTGCAAAATAGTCTGTATTGATGGAGAGACTAACAGTAATTGGATTTTATATTTATTCATTTTTGCTTTGTGGGAGGGGGGGTGTAGGGTAGGTGGATGGAGGAGGTTGCAAAAAATGTTGTCAGAGGCATAGCCTCAAAATTCCCCCCTGAGGCTGCAGGGAGGGGAACTTTCGCATTTATATGTTGAACTTCCCTTCTGAAACCGAGTCAGCAACATTTGTATGTGCTGATTGCACTCAACCACACAGTGCTCAACTTTAGAAGACAAAACAAGCAACAATTCTACAAATTTCTAATTAGCACTTCCAAGTCTCTAAGCAGTGGCCTTCTTGACTTTTTTGCTTTGGTTTATGCAGCTGGGACTTTTGCAAAGTATGTCCATACCATAATTTTCTCTCAGGTACAACCAGTACCCACAATTTGCCAATTTAGTTCCTATTTTTGAATGATCATATCTAACCTCAGAACATACTTGTATCCTACCAAGTTTAATCAGTAACCACTCCAAAATGACTTCTTTAAAATAACTTTGTGTTGTTCACAATTATCTAGATTAAACAAAATACTTGTGTACCAGTTCTTTCTAATTTTGTTTTACAAGAATGCCTCACCTGTCTGTTGTAAGAGGTTAGCTATCCTTTCATGACTCTGCATGCCATTATTATCAAGCATAAACTGACTGTTCCAAACCAACCCTGTAAATGGAGGGGGGTTGTTCTGGGCAGGACGTACTACAGGCATCTTGAGATGGAGATACTGCTTACCATACCCTCCAGCACCCAAGAAAATGATGAAAATAACATCTGAAGGAGAAAATGAATCTGCCATAAATTTTCCCTTTCCTGACATTATTGTGCCCTCAGGATTATACAGCTAGCCTATTTAAAGCTCTCACAATTAAGACTCACAACATGTAAAATGAATCCAGTTCCAACCTTTCCCACTGTACAACCATTGAAACAGCAACTGGTTCCATTTTTTACATTCTTTAATCTTACCCCACCCAGGATTCCACCTGAGTCTACTGGGTAAAATCCTGATGCCCTGCTACTAAGTGATCCACTTTTTTCCTGACAAAACTATGAGACGCATGAAGATTACCCATCTATACAAGAACACAACACATCTTCATAGCAAATATGTCAATCTTTCTGTGTGGGCCTTTTGTAAAACTGAACTGAAGTTTGTTCCCAAAAATGTTTAAAAATCTTCTCAATGCGAGATGTGTATTCTTATTTTACATAGAAAAATGCTGCTTGCTGAATCACTGAGCAATTTCAAGAATGCATAGCAATTTGCATACACACCAATAGTCCTTTATGCACGTCATATGATATAAAAGTGCTATACTGCCTACAAAAGTATAATGAATGGTGAAGATTCCCAACAATTGGAGATGGCAAAAAGGGTCACTTGCCAGGTTGAACTTGCTAAAGTCTTTACACTTGTGCTGTAACATTCTCTGTGATATTTATAGCCCTTGATATCTCTCAGAAAGAACCTCCTGGAAACAAAGCTAAGAAGCACAAATCATCTGGAAACAGACTACAGTATGTACAACAATATGGCTACTGTTATAGGTTTGTGAATATGCATGCCTACAAGTAGTGCTCTGATAAGAAGAGTCTGCTCACAGACCCTTTTCCAAATAGCAGTTACAATGGATTGTGGGATAGAGTTTTAGTTCACATCATTTTTGGCCACAGTAAATTTCCATTGACAAAAATGGTGCACACTAAAACTCTGTCCCATAATCCTTTGTAACTGCTATTTGGAAAAAGGTCTATTGACCACAAATAATGATTGAAAACAAAATAGGATTAAGCACAACTGCATTCATATTAATACAAGAGCATCAATGATGCTGTAGCTCAACTAAAATTTCCCTCAATCAAGGAGTCATGGACTGTAATGATCTAACAACTTCAGTGCTATAGATGTAAATGGTCACAGCAGTGGCATATCAGCTAGTTGCCCGGCTTGCAACTGTTTTTTAAGTGTTTGTAGGCACAATACTATAGGTAATGCTGCTGACAAAAATGAAGTGCTACATATACCCCAATTTGTCAGGTCCGTCAAAACATGAGTCCTATGGCAATATACATCTACAAAACATAAACACTTATGGAAAAGCACTGGCATGAATTTCACCATCTGACTTTTTGAGACCCCAAATGCCATTTAACATCAACACAAAGTGGACCTTTGCATCATCCACTGAACACCCTGGCCAACTTTGATAGATTTTGACACAACCATGACTATTTCAAGGCTTTTGCTTGATTATACTGTTTGCCCTCTCTTTGACCCCAAACAAACTTTGAACTTCTTCAAAAGTACAACTCTGATGACCCATCAATTCATCTACTGGATACTCTTGCCAACTTTGATAAGATTCACGCACAACCCCTAGGAGCTGAAGGCATTTGCACAATTCCAGTTATTTGACCTCTCCTTGACCCCAAATGACCTTTGACCTACTTCAAAAGTACAACTTTGATGACTTGTCTTCTACCGAACACTCTGGCCAACTTTGATAAGATTTGGATATAACCCCTTGGAGTTGAAGGATTTTGAGTGGTTTCACTGTTTGACCTCTCTTTGACCCCAAATGACCTTTGACCTACTTCAAAAATACAAGTTTGATGACCTGTCATCAACTGAACCCTCTGGCTAACTTTGATAAAATTTGGATATAACCCCTAGGAATTGAAGACATTTACAACATTTCACTTTTTGACCTTTCTTTGACCCCAAATGACCTTTGACCTACTTCAAAAGTACAACTTTGATGACTTGTCTTCTAAGATTTGGATATAACCCCTATGAGTTGAAGGATTTTGACTGATTTCACTGTTTGACCTCTCTTTGACCCCAAATGACCTTTGACCTTCTTCAAAAGTACAACTTTGCTGACCTGTCATCAACTGAACACTCTTGCCAACATTGATAAGATTTGAATATAACCCCTAGGAGATGAAGGATTTTGAGTGATTTCACTGTTTGACCTCTTTTTGACCCAAAATGACCTTTGACCTACTTCAAAAGTACAACACTGATGACCCATTCTGTTCTAAAGACTCTTGCCAAATTTGATAAAATTCAGACATAACCCAAAGGAGTTGAAGGCTTTTGCATGATTACACTGTTTGACCTCCTTTTGCTTGACCTCTCTTTGACCCCAAATGACCTTTGATCTACTTCAAAAGTACAACTTTAATGACCCATCATTTACTAAACACTCCTGTCAAATTTAAAAAGATTCCAACATAACCACAAGGAGATGAAGACTTTTGTGTGATTTCACTCTTTGACCTCTCATGACCCCAAATGACCTTTGACCTACTTCCTGTTACCACAATTATCAAGCCCTTGATATTTGTTATAGCCACACCAACTTTGACAAGGAACAGTCAAAGCACCTGTAGACAGCAGCTTTTTTTCCAATGTTGAGGGACAGACAGATAGACAGACAAACAAACAGACAGACAGATGCATTGCCATGAAAATAGCTCAACTTGCTGAGCTAATAATCAATCATAGACCCTTTTCCAAATAGCAGTTACAATGGATTGTGGGATAGAGTTTTGGTTCACATCATTTTTGACCACAGTAAATTGCCATTGACAAATATGGTGCACACTAAAACTCTGTCCCATAATCCTTTGTAAATGCTATTTGGAAAAAGGTCTATGCTTGACAAACTTTCCTGTAATGGATATCATTTGCAATGTAAAACGTGTCAAAGGGAAAATATTGCCATCCTAAATTATCAAAAGTACTGCTCTGATAAGAAGAGTCTGCTCATTGACAACCAAAGATAAGTCACAAACATACAAATTAGGGGATAAATGCGAGGGTGCCCGGTCTTAAATGTGATTTGAGACCGACGATGACGTCATCATAGAGGCTGAGCGGACCGAGGCGACAGCCGAGGTCCGCTGCCTCTGTGATGACGTCATCGGAGGTCTCGAATCACATTTAAGACCGGGCACCCTGCTTTTATCCCCATTCATAAACACTCAACATTAAAATGTTGGGAATCGACAAAAACATTGAATTTTCGACAAAATTTTACAGATCAAATTTTAATTCTCCTAGCTAACTTAGGAGCTATTATGACGTCATGTTTAGTTTCTTGCGATAGTAGCGAACAACTTCAAGCCAAAAGAAAGTGGACAACCACGCAAATATTTTCACTTAACATATTGATTGGAATCTCAATTCATCGAACGAAATTTAACTGGATTAATTTAACGCAAAATCGTTTATCTCTGAATTATGATACATCGTTGTAGAGATGAGGCTGAGCATTATAACAAGGAAACTAACTTCTAGCTGGCTATTGTTTACAGTGAAGTTCTACACCACGAAAGTTTCGCAATACACAGTGCTGTGCAGCTACGGTGTACTGCAATATACTGTGTGCAGTGCAGCCTTCTGTCAACGACATGCATGCGGACATTTGACTGTTAAGTAGTTAACACACTTGCGTTCAAGATCCAAAGTAAGACGGTGATTTAAAGACTTTAGCCTCTTTGGAAGAGGATTATAGTGTTGGTAACTTTAAAAATGTGTTCAAGTTTTTAATATAGATTATGCAGGCCTAACATTAGGCCTAGCTTAAATTATTTACAACATTAGTTCAAAAGAAGCCTAGCTCGGCGTAGAACTAGAAATGAAGACCGTGCTGGCCTGTTATGCCTGTTAGTGTTAGCGGAATTGGTTCAAATGTAAAAACCTGTCAGTGACACTGTCAGTAAAACCTGTTTACCATTGGCTTTGCATGTCATAGTTAATAACGCAGGCCCCATGCTGGCATTAGCAGCACAGAGACCAAATTCACTTTTCTTTACCATGCAGACTTGCAGTCCAACTTAGGAAAATTAGGAGTGGAATATTTGTAACAGGCAGACCGTTCGTTAACAAAATGTACCCTTGGCATATACTGTAAGGTTATACGCTCTTTTAGCCATACCACTGGCAGTATCCAAGAAGATGAATATGGTTTTGCTAGCATTCATTCATGGGATGAAATGAGCATTATGCTTTGAATGGTTATAGCTACAGGGGTGCTAGGCTTAACAGTGTAATACTACAGTAGTTTACAGTAATTGGTTTTCTTACTCAGATGTTATGGTTTATGTTGCTATGGTAACACATCATGGACAAAGCATAGTACACAGTACAGTAGTAACAGTGACATTCAATTCACCTTGAAAAAGCAATTCTCCTAACTGGCAAAGGCCAGTCTCGAATCGCGATTCGAGACTGGTCTCGAATGGTTTTCAGCCAATCAGAATGCAGGAAATCAATAAAGGTGTTTATGAATGCACAATCACACATACATAGCACATATTAATGTACCCTAAGTACTGGACTACAACTTCAGCAATTAGACCCTACCACTGGAGTGCCCAACCAGTGGATCATGATCTACTGGTAGACCGCGGATAAATCCCAAGTCGACCACGAGGTGCAGGAAAAAAAGAAAAAATAAAGTTTTCTATGTGTAACTGTATGACAGTGTATGTTTTGAAGATCATGACCTACCACACTGTCTACTGCTCTCTCTCTCACTCTCAAGGCAGTCTCTCAGGAGGTCACTTTCATGATGACAGTAAGCTTAATACTTGCTTAATGCTATTGTGAGGAAACCTTCACTACCAGTATTCAAAGTTATGACCTTCATTTGTCAGAAATTTAACAGTTGATGAACACTACTCACAAATTTTGGCATCAGCAAACATCTGGAAGCATCCAGTCCCATCAAGGTTACTAAAAGCAGTATGTGTGTTTCCAGGTGCCTGTGGATCACGCGGGTCACCTTTCAGCAGGCTTCTTCCAATCAAAAGGATTACAGGGGTGATCAGCAATACTGCTCTCCCACTAAAAAGTTAATCAAGAAATGGTTATTTATTGCAAAAACCATCTTTTCCTAAAGTTAAATATGAATAAAAATATGTACTTTATTTAAAATACAGTCAGTCACAGAAAAATACTTTTTGAGAGTTCATAATACTCTACACAAGCACAATATTTTGACTTCTCACATATCTTGTGACATGAGTACCATGTTTGGAGTACAAGCAACATGCATACTGTCTTTGCATATAGGTACAAGTATTTTGTAACAAAAAGAGATCAAAATTTTACATTTCTCAAATGTTTGACTTCCAAAATCTGTCAGTATGAGTGACACCTCATGTTCAGGGGGCATAATGATAAATAGTATTAAACTTACGTGAACAGAAAACCATACGGTAGTCCAGGTGTGACTGTAGCAATTGAACAGTAGACTTCTGCAGCATACACAGCCATTGTCAACATCAATGTTGGAACTGGTGGGCAACTGGTGACCCTATCTGCAAGTTCAGTCCAAGCTGACATTATAAATGGTCCAAGAATTAGACCACAAGCAAAACTGAGGAATCCTGAGAGGTAGTAGACTCCAACTGTCATGTGACCACCAACAAACCAGACCCAGAGAAAGTTTGTGAGAAGTTTTTGATTGGTGGATAGGAGAATGCCGGACATGAGTTCAATGAAGACTGCAACACTACACAAGAAAGAAAAGTTTTGTTTTGGACTTTCATTCTTCACAAAATATCATTCAACTACTACTGTATACCAAGCAATTAATCTACAGTATAAGAGTTAAATGATAAATATGACATAGTCCTGTGTATTAAAAATGTGGTAAAATTCCACACCAAAATTACCTTGCTTCCTTGAGTAGATGCCAGAGTAATAAAATATTGCTCTAAAATTTCCCACCCTTCCATTAATCAATGGTACATACCTGCCTGTTAACATGCTTCATTGATTCAAATGTGATAGACCATATCACAAAGCACCAAAAGACACATTAACAGGGCATGTGCAATCAACCAATCTGCATTCTGTACAGACCCAGCTACGTGCAATCAACCAGTTTGCATTCTACACACACCCAGCTACGTGCAATCAACCAATTTGCATTCTACACACACCCAGCTACGTGCACTCAACCAATTTGCATTCTACACACACCAGCTACGTGCAATCAACCAATTTGCATTCTACACACACCCAGCTACGTGCACTCAACCAATTTGCATTCTACACACACCCAGCTACGTGCAATCAACCAATTTGCATTCTACACACACCCAGCTGCGTGCACTCAACCAATTTGCATTCTACACGCACCCAGCTACGTGCACTCAACCAATTTGCATTCTACACACACCCACCTACGTGCAATCAACCAATTTGCATTCTACACACACCCAGCTACGCACACTCAACCAATTTGCATTCTACATACACCCACCTACGTGCAATCAACCAATTTGCATTCTATACACACCCACCTATGTGCAACCAACCAATCTGCATTCAACACCCAGCTATACTAAATAATGTGTTTCTTCTAATCATGTAATTTTTTGCAACGAATTGTGCTTCTAACTTCTTCAAGGTAACATCTTAAGTTACCTGTGAAATACAACACTTGCCTTGTAAAACATCATGAAATAGGAGGATACACAATAGACCTTATGCATATGAAGTCACAGAACAGAGCACCCCCCCCCCTCCCCCCATGGAAGCAAGCACATAATATTGCTATTATTACAACGTACACCCACAAACGCAGACAGCTGATTTGTGTATTGGTTGGATATGCATGTAGTCTTCTATGTGTGGGTGCGAAGTCCACATCCTGCGTGAAGTGTGCTTCATTGTTTTGCCACCAAAATGTATAAGGTCTATAGGCCTATAAGGTCTACAGGTTAATCTTAAAGGGGCTCATTGAGTTGATATCGATTATTTTGTGATGAGTTTGAAGGGAATCATTGCATGCATATCGTGTACATCGGCCGTACCAGTTTACAGCAAACGGCAGACCCGAGTAATATATGGAGATTCAAGGGTCAGAAATTTTCCAACTCCAGTCCGTGCTCGAGGGAGCAATTTTACGCTTGGGCTGGCCCGGTGTAAATAATCCCTGCTCAGTTACAGCAGGGCAGGTTACGGCAGGAAGTTGTTTCGTAGCAACTCCCTGGTTACAGGTAGCGATTACAACTAGCCAGACAATCAAGTGCATATCACTATACGCGCACATGTTGACACTGTGTGCATACACCTGCATTATATTATCTTGCACAGACAGTATCATGGTGCTTCATAGAATTACACACAGGCTTCCACTTTGAATGAAATTTCTTCATTTTGAAAAAATTACACGAATTCTACTGAATCAAATTTTAAAAAAAGTATTATGGAAATAGTATGGTGAAATGGAGTTGTTTTTGTCTTTTTCCGTACCAGTCTTTTGTTAAATTGCACTTTTCACCAGAAACGAGCCCAGCGATGCGTGTTTCTAACACCAAGCCGCCCCTATAGGCCTACTAGATAACGAAACAACATAGGCCCATCTTTAGAAATGAACGTCAAAAGACAGCTCATAAATATTTGCACCCAGTGCGTGTGGATGGTAACGTTCCAAAACTAAGGCCCAGAAGTAGCGCGAAAGACCTAGAAACTTTACAAATATGATTGCCCTATAAACATATACCCAAATGAATATACGGCACGTGGCTCTACTTTCGATGCTGCTAGATTTCATATTTGTCAAGTTATCACTAAAGTTAAAATGACATGATTTCATGATCTAAAGAAGTAAATTTTGGTAATACAGTTATGTCTACATAAGGTATGCACTTATTTCAACCACAATAATATTCTTTTGTGTCGAATCAATAGCCAAAACTTCGTATATTTGGTGGAGAAACTCTTTTCTGAAGCAAAATTCACTCCATCAGATTTTTAAATCGTACACATTCTTTCAAGGTGTATTATGCGCTGTGTGCACGAAAAAATCTTCTTTCCCTGTTACTCCTATCCTGGTACTACCTTACATACTAAAATGATTCCTATCTTCATATTGCTCGTAATTTTTTACTACTATAAAAACTACTTGCAAAATTTTTACGTCCAAAGTTTCCTAAATATATTGCAAAAAAAAAGCAAAATATTTTCCCAGTATTTTACATACCCCCCATTTGCGAAAAGTGGAACGTGCCAAAGTGCCAGTATGCACAACATAGAGGTAGAGTGACCCTTACGTTCGTATGTGCATGGTGTCTGCCGTATCTTACCGTACATTTTTAACGGTAATGTGTGGGTGAAATCTCGGCCAGGAGATGGATTAGAAAGATTTTTACTGTCATTATTTTGAAGGTACGGTAGGTAGTGGATTTTTCATAAGAGTAACAAGAAAGCAGTTCAAGAGAAATTTGAACACATGGTTGAGGTACATTACAGTACAGAAGTTGCAGTGACAAACAGGCGCGGTTCTGGATCGAGACTTTGGGGGGGGGCTTGAAACGGAAGAATCATAAAATTTTCTTTCAAATATGTAAATCGGCCACGCGCACGCTGAAACCAATGATAAAAACAGTACCATAACCAGGGACGGCGCAATGGTATTTTGATAGGGGACATGGGTTGAGTGATCGCCGTCGTAGGGGCGGGGTCTAAGGGGAGGGGTGTCCTCTTCCTCTGAGAAATTTTTGCTTATTTAATGTTGCTAAGATGCAAAATGGTGCATTCTTTGGGTAATTTTTTGACGATATGACTGGAAAATATTCATAACTTTGTGAATTCTAATTTTTGGTTGGGGAAAGAGGGCCTTCTTAGGGGAGAGGTTTAAGGGGAAGGGTGTTCCCCTCCCTTTGGAAAATTTGTGCTAAGTTAAGGTTGCTAAGATGCAAAATGGTGGGGTGATTGGGTTATTTTTTGACTGATACATATGGCTGGAAAATGTTCATAACTTCGTCAATTCTAATTTTTGGTTGGGTAAAAGAGGGCTGTTCTAGGGGATAGGTCTAAGGGGAGGGTCCCCCTCCCCTTTTGAGAAATTTCGGTTACTTGAAGGTTGCTTAGATGCAAAAATGGTGTTGTCTTTGGGATATTTTTGGACCTGATCATATGGGTTCAAAACATTCTTAATATTTTGGTTAGGTGAAAGAGGAGCCTTTTTTTGTCATAGGGTATGTATCAACAAACCTCCTGAAGTCCCCTTTTGAACACATTACTGCCTTCTAGTCGGGGAAAGTTTTACGCAAAAATACGTGCGTGGAATCCACACAAATATTCACAATACACAAATATTCTCGAATTTAAGAAAATTTGCCTGTCTTCATTTGTGCATCATAAAATCGTAACTAAAGGCTGATAGAAACCGGAAGCTCTGGATTAACTATATGGATCAGATATAGGCCTACTCTTTTTCTCTTTTCCTGCAAATTACAGGGGGGTAGACCTCCCTTCCCCCTGAGTGGCACCGCCCCTGACCATGACATAGATGTAACGTATATACAGGCATATATTTTTTTTTTATTTGGAAGAAAGTAGCAAACGTTACTGAGAGATACGAACAACTGGACCTGTTCACATTAATGGGAATAACAATTCGGCCTGTAGATTTGAGTTAAAAGGACTGCTAGTATAGCTTGACGAGATCAGCGACGAAATGACTCGTTTTGAACTTCCAACAGATGATTAATCCATTAACTTGATTTACATGTACGTACATACTATCATAGATGTTACTTATGCTACTTATCTGACCCAACTTCCATTGTATGAAATCATGAACCTAATATGTGATTTCGAGACAGAGACGACAGTTTCCCTTGACAAACTAAATCCACTGGACCAAGATGTGCACAAGTGTATTGGGCAATTTTGTTTTTCTCAGTACACGCAAATATAGCATAACACAACCTCTGAATTTTTTTTTTTTTGGGGGGGGGGCTTGAGCGAACTTTTTTTGGGGGGGGCTTGAGCCCCAAAGCCCCCCCGTAAAACCGCGCCTGGTGACAAACTGGAAGTTATTTTTTTTGGTTCCGATGCACACGTTACGGCACACTTGGACACAAAGCCACAGAAGGTAATGATAGGACTTGTTTAAAATTTGTACTAGCGACGCTAAAGTATATGGTCAAATTATTAATTCCCGTCTGATTTCTAAACTCACGATGATGTTAAGAACTAACGGCACATTGTCAGGCCCGTAGTCAAGGGGGGGGGGGGGCATCAGGATGTAATAATTTCTAGGCCTACTGCGAAAGTTGAATATATGTCACAGTCACACTTTACACACATACATAGCCTTCCCAAGGAAATGTCACTTTAACATTTTCTTAAGAATATATTATCAAATGAAATATTCTGTTATTAAGTGCATCCCCTGTCGTTATCATTTGTTCCAACTGCAAGGGGCTCCTTTATATTCAGATCAACAGACTATAACTTGGTTAAATACGAAATCACCATTTCCTTTGCCCTTCTTAACGTTCAGCTAATCCAGTTTGAAGATGCAGTAATTTCATCATTTTAGAGAAATTGCTTTTCCTCTCTTCCTCTCTGCAAGACTGATTTGTTTACTATGCCAGTCTGTCATGGCTTCTATATACAGTACCGTAGTACACACAGTACTGACAATACATTGCTGTGTGCACAGTCTCTCTGTATGTGTGTGTGTTACGTAACACATTTAGATAACAGCTTGCTTGAACATGGAGGTGGTAACTCTATGGTGTGAATTACCCCAAAGTCCATTCACACTAATAGTCTTGGTGATTAGATTTCAACTCCATGGTGAAACTGGAAAATCTGTTTAATTGACCGTGCAGGGATTGAAGCCTTTGGGCTGATTTCTTTAGACCAAGTTTTTTGCTGTAACCGTGGTAGGGGAATGTACGCGCCATGGATAATGCTTCTAATTAGCCTCATTGCTCATTTTTCACTTCTTATAGTGACCAAAAATGTGAAAATTGTAGTTTTTATGGGTTTTAGAGCTTGCAGTTCACCAAGCTTGTCCAAGTCCATGATAGACCAGCCTCTCTTGAATAAACAACACTTATAAACAATTGTGACCTTCAATCACAGCAGCTGTTGGTTATAGGAGTTGCAAACCTGTCAATGCAGTTGGGATAAGACTCACTCATTGGTTGTCTTTGAACAGGGGTTGCATATGATTAATACCTAACTGTAACCAGAAAGCCAAAAGGCTTAGTGATTCCTTGCCATATGGATATATTGTAACAAACATGAATCACCCACATGACAAGCATGTGATCCCTCATACTTATCCTACTTGAGATATCGTGTTAAGAAGGTCAAAAGCTTTTGAAATCTTGTGACCCAAAATGACTTACATGCTAAATATAAACAATCCACTGGCCAAGAATGAGATCCCACATAGTTACCCTCCTTAAAATATGATGTTTACTAGGTTTGGACCTTTTGTGACCTCACATGACCTTTGACCTGCACGAAAAATAATACTGATCATCTTCTCAATAAGGTAAGTATGTGATCCCTCACAGTCACCCTTCTTGAGGTATCATGTTTACAAGGTTTTTGACCTTTTGACCTCTGGTGACCCCAAATGACCTTTGACTTCCACCACAAATACTAGGGATCAACTACTCAATATAGGCAATCCACATACTACGTATGAGATCCTCCACAGTTACCCTTCTTGAGATAAAGTGTTGACAAGATTTTGACCTTTTGACCTTTGGTGACTCCAAATGACCTTTGCCCTCCATCAAAAATTATAGGGATCATCTACCATTATGGGCAATCCACATGCTAAGTATGAGATCCTTCACAGTTACCCTTCTTGAGATAAAGTGTTTACAAGGTTTTGACCTTTTGACCTCTAGTGACCCGAAATGACCCTTGACTTCCACCAAAAACAATAGGGATCATCTACTCAATATGAGCAATCCACATGCTGTGTATGCCATCCCTCAGAGTTATCCTCCTGGAGATATCGTGTTTACAAGGATTCAAATTTTTGGCCTCTGGTGACCCCAAATGACCTTTGACCTCCACCAAAAACAATAGGGATCATCTACTCAATATGGGCAATCCACATGCTAAGTATGAGATCCCTCACAGTAACCATTCTTGAGCTATCGTGTTTACAAGGTTTGACCTTCTGACCTCTGATGACCCCAAATGACCTTTGACCTCCACCAAAAACAACAGGGATCATCTACTCAATATGGGCAATCAGCATGGTACGTATGAGATCCCTCACATTTATCCTTCTGGAGATATCGTGTTTACAAGCAATTTCCAGCATATTTACTATTGGACCAATTGTGACCCCAAATGACCTTTCACCTCCACCAAAAAGAATAGGGATCATCTACTCATTATGGACAACCTACCTGCAAAGTATGAGATCCTTAGGAGTTACCCTTCTTGAGATATCGTTTTTACAAGGTTTTGACCTTTTGACCTCTTGTGACCCCAAATGACCTTTGACCTCCACCAAAAACAATAGAGATCATCTACTCAATATGGGCAATCTACATGCTGAGTATGAGATCCCTCAGAGTAACCCTTTTTGAGATATCGTGTTTACAAGCAAAGCATCACATACAAACACACACACACGACATCACAATCACATAGATTCCTTCGGCCTTCAGCAAGGAATCAAAAAGTGTCTGGTCAAGAATTTGTAAGAAATGATTTTAATCATTAATTACCCTATCATTACCATTTCAGTTGTGTGTCAGATGTGCAGAATATCTAAGTATGACCATTTACTATCAAGATGTGAGTAAATCTCAACAGGTGTGATGAAAAATCATGAATTACGTGAACCAACTCAATGTGCAACTAAAAATGCTCACAGATGACCTCGCAAAATGATCACTTTCTTGGAAAGTATAGTTTAAAGGACCTGTTATCTCACTTCATTTATAAATACATGACACTGGTCACATTGATACTGTAAGGAATGCATCTCAGTAGTGCAGGATGACATCACTGAAATTTACAATCTGATATTTTAAATTCAGTGAACAGACCTCAAACTTTTATTGCTTGGCAAAGAAATATCTTCATAAATTGGAACTTTGATAACCTGTCCAGCCTGTGGAAACCCTAACAATGAGTTTCATTGTTCAAATTTAAAATACATCTTTTTCAAATTTTAGGGTTTTCAGGTCCAGTTTAAAACTTACCCTGCTGGAAAGGGATGGGGTCCAGGATAGGGGTAACCCACCACACTCCACCTGCAAAGGACGGCAGTGTCTCCAAACAACCAGGTAGTTAGGAACATGAGACTGCCAAATCCACCAGCCATCAATGCCCAATTGTCAGAAAATGGTTGGTGAGGTTTGAACTCTGGCTGTGGGTATTCAACTAAAGAGAAAAGAAACAAAGTTTATTTTAGATTCCAGGAGTTCAAAGGGTTTAAATGTTCATTACAAATGACAGTGTGAAACAAGCAAGTACTCTGTGTACTTTAATTTTTCCATGCATAAAGTCAAACCCCAGACCTTCCGACTTGCCGCCGGAAGGTCTGGGGTTCAACTCCTGGCCGGGTCATATCAAAGACTTTAAAAATGGAACCTACTGCCATTGGGCTTCGTGCTCAGCATAAGCAATGGAGTAGGGAAAAAGCCAGTGAGCTACAACTGGAGAAAAGGCTGTGGCCAGCCCAACTTAAACCAACTGGTTAGAAACTGAGCCGTAAAACTTTTTTAAAAATTCCTGAAAGCACACATCTTCTGTTGCAGAAAATTTTAAATATTTCCTGATCTGGTTGAAAAACAAGTTACAACTGAACTTAAAAAGAAAAGGTTAAGTACAGAGAAGTAATGATACTGTAGATGGTGGCTGACCCCTTTACATGGCCTGTGAGGTGATTCACTCATGCCCCAGAAGCAAATAATGATTGAAAAAAAAAACAGGATTGATGAAGCAAAACTGTATTCATATTTGTAATCAATCATGCCTGACACACTTTCCTGTAAGGGATATCATTTGCAATGTAAAATACGTCAAAGAGAAAATATTAATATCCTAAAGTATCTTAAAAACAGTTAATACTTTTGAGGTACTCCAGGCACACCCATTGCAAGTAGTTCTGTCTCATTATTATCATTCCTATATGACAGCCTGGGTTTAATTATTGTCCCAAGGCCCAATGTAACTCCTTCGGTCATCCCTCTTCTTCACCTACAAGCCCCCTAAATCATGAAATCTTAATTACCTATGACAAAATAAGGTCAAATCATTGATTTTTTGTAGTATAGTGCACATTCACTGCCATTTGACAGTAGTTACATACTACATTCTGATGACCATAATTTTACACTGAAAACACTGCAAAACTTCTCAAGGCTTCTCTCCCTTGTTCCTCATCAGTGCAAGACCCATGGACCCCACCAGAGGTCCTAAGATGGGCCTATAGAAGACATGCCCTCTGACTAAATCTAGGGAAACTGAGTACCAAAGGTACATGAAGATAAAGCACCTACCTGCTCTAAATCTGTCAAGAGCTGCAAGAATGCCAAGGGCTATGAAAACAGAATTGTTCCTTGGACTGGCCCAGACTGGGTTTATTGAAATAAACCAGGCCTTTAATGCTAGTATACTAACATACCCAAGGAGAATACCCCAGAATGACACTGACCTGAGTAACAAAAGAAGAAAAATTATCTAGAAAAATTGTTGAAGCTAAATTGCAATAAATAATAGTAATGAAACCAGAATGCAAAAATGCATTGATATTTCGATGAATTCATTTCGGTAAACTTAAGCTTCATCCAGAACTACAAAGGCTCTACAATGTTAATGTTCTGGACCAATGTGACTCATCCCCCTGTTTATGAGAGATTGCTGTTTTCTTCCTTGAAATATCATGCTAACATGGGTTTCAGGCTTTTGACCTTTGGTGACCCAAAATGACCTTTCACTGAACACAAAAACATCAACAACAGCATTTTGGTAATAAAAACATTTTTTGAGTTCCAAAGCATAAATTATCTTGTTAGGCATTGAAGTTCTTCATATGCTGATATTGAATAACCTCAGTCAAATACAGCAAGGCACTTTCACTCAATATAATGCACCTACATGTCTAAGTAGGGTAAGTATAATAAGATAATCATGTTTACAAGCCTCTCAGAGTTTGCCATCTAGTGAGCTCAACTGACCTTTAACTCCTACAAAAACTGATAGGATACCTTCTCTTCATATACTGCATCTACATGCTGATAATGAAGAGTATCCATGCTACCTTGACATATCTTCTTAACAAGGTTTTCAGGGTTTGACCTCTGATGATCACATATTACCCTTAACCTCCACCAAAAATTAATAGGGTCCTTCCTCTTGATATGATACATCTATATGGTGAGTATGACGAATACCCATGATTCCTAAGATATAGTGTTAACAATGTTTTCAGAGTTTGACCTCAAGTGACCACAGATGACCTTTGACCTCCACAGAAAATAACAGGATTCTTCTATTTATAAAATGCATTTATGTGCTAAATATGAATGGTATTCATCCTTTCTACCTGAAGTTATGGTGTAAAGAAGGTTTTCAGAGTTTGACCTCTGGTGACCAATTGACCTCCTCCAAAAACAAAAGTCTTTCATCTTGATGTAATGCCTACATGATATGTACGCTTTTGGGCCAAGTCAGCCCCACACCAACAAGCCAAGTCGCCCCAGACTAACTTGGCCCCAGACCACTGGTCCCAAGCCAACTTAGCCCCAGGCCATGTCAGCCCAAAGCCAACTCAGTCTCAGGTAAAAATATGTTGATTAAGATATTTCTTATGTAAAGTTATGAGAGAGCAGTTGTACACTAAAAATACCTTTGAAAATGTTAGGCATACTGTTAATTTAACATAAATCATTGGTAACATTACATATTAATTATAAGAGGTAGATCCCTGTGTGACAGAACATGAAGAGGAACAGAATAAAAGGCAAAGGAAATTAGGAATCCACCCTCTACAAAATTTTCTATATATGCAAGATAACAAAATGGCAATGTGTGGAGAATTTGAACTCTACAAGGAAAAATTGGAAAGAAGTTAACAAACTTAGCAAAATTCAAATTAGACCAACAAAAACCATGTGTGAAGAGATAATATTAAGCAAGTTCCTTTTTCCATAACAATTAAGTATTCTATCAAAAAACAAAATGTGACTGGAACACAAACACTTCTGTCATGATTTTCCATATTGGGCCAAGTTGGCTGAGGGTCAAGTTGGCATTGGGACGAGGTGGCTTGGGGCCGAGTTGGTCTGGGGCTGACTTGCCTTGGGGCTGAGTTGGTTGGGGTGGAGTTGGTTTGGGGCCGGCTTGGCTTACTTATGGACAGTATCTATGATCCTACCTGGAGATATCATGTTAACATGGTTTTCAGCATATGACCTCTTGTGACCTCAAATGACCTTTGACCGCCACCAAAAACGATAGGTTTCTTCATATAAATACAAGGCATCAACAAATCAAGTATGATAACTGTCTAAGTTTCCCTTTTCAAGATATTGTGCTAAAGAACTAAGAGTCACAAACACACACTCACATATAAACACAAACAAGCAATACGTAATGATCAATCACTTCAAAATTTTTTAAAAACCTTATTTAGCTGTACTGTACAAAGAGTCAATGTATTATACAGTATAGTCATTCCTTAGGAGAATTTGGTTTATTAGATAACTTTGGTTTACATCAAATAACTGTGAGTAGTCAACAGGAATTTGAAAATGTTTTCCTGATACCTTTGATGACAAGATTTGTGCCACCATGTGTTCCCAAGTAAAAGAATTGCTGCAAAGTTTCCAGCTGCCAATAGCGCCAAACGCATGTCAGGAGATGAAGCCTGGAAAGAGGCTAAGCTGCAGACCATCACAACCCTCAGAAATAGTAATCCTATTGATGACTGCAACTGTTTTGCTATGGCAGGTATTGTCATAAGTGCAGGTGAAAGCCAGACAGCACAAATAGAAAAATATTCAGCTTTAAGCTCCTTCAAAATGTTCAAAGAGACTGCTGGGATAAGCTCTTGAAACACTGACCAAAATATCATTCCTGACAGAAGAAAGAAATATGGAAAAAATGTTGGAAAGAATCCTTTCAAACTTAACATAATTTGGCTATCAATTCCATTTTGCAACACATTTAGAAGGTACAAGCACAACCATTGTAGAATATTTGGTATCTGTAAAACAGTGACCGCTTTTCAATTTGAATAATATAACTGTGTTCTTTTTGGTGCCATTTTATTATTAGACCTACCTGAGATTTAACATTTGCTCCAACACATGACCATGTTTAATATTGTGAACAATTTGGAGTGTCACATGCAACTGGGACACAAAGAACTGGTGTACCTGTTTCAATAGACATGTAACTTTTTAAAATCTGACACTTTCCCTTTAAAGGTTGAACAGGTCAAAAACTTTTCACTGAGTGACAGTAATCACATGATGTCTGAAATCCCAGCATCACTGAATTTCTGCTGTTCACAAGTCAAGAATAAACAATATACTATAACTGGGCAGCATGGGGCTAACACAGAATGTATCCCTATAACTCACTGTGGGGGGTACCAAACACATGTCATTATTTACAAATTATGTCATTGTTCAGTTTTTCCAAATTTGCTATTTTTTGATAGAGTATGACCTCAGTCATCCATCAAATGAGTTTCTAACACTTGAGAATGGCCATATTTGTTCAGTAATACAAAGTTCTGAAGAAAAAAACAAGGGACCACCAAATACCGTACTTCTGGTAATTTTCCCTATGGTCCCATGTAATAAATTGGGTACTGTGACAGTAATGCTGCTATTATGGCAATGTTGACTCTTCGTGGTATACTTACCATGATAAAAGAAGTATGGAATTCTGTACAAATCCATACCTTTAAAATATATGGTACCTTATTAAAGTCAAAATCATACAAATATATGTTGCAAAGGTTGAAAATAAATCCCATTGGTCAAACTCCCATCTTCACAGACTTTTCTGCTAGCAATGAGATTGAAGTTTGCAAATTAAAGTTTACTCACTCAATGAGAAATAATCCATTGCACAATTATTTATACTGTAATGCAACTCTTGTACTACTCAAAAAAGAGGGCAATCCATGGAGTTGAAAATCTCATCTCCCCCAAATTTTGATTTTCTTCATTCCTTGGGGTTAAAGCAATTCCCTACTGTAACATACTGCTATGCAAGTAATGGGTAAAAACCAATTTTAGCTCATTTAAACTTTGACCTATGATGTCATGAATTAGGTATGATTTTATGGTGAGGTACCTACCCACCAAGTCTGAACTTCATCAGACTTACAGTACCGTTTAGGAGGAGTTTGCAACACACATATTTGTCCATACACACACTCACACACATGCAGTTTCACATTTCTAATGTTAGGTGAAGTACAATATATACAAACATTTCTGTTTTAAATGGGAAAAAAACCTAGGTAATGAAAGTTGTACATGAAGAACATAAAAATTTGTAGTGCAATCATCTATTTCACATATAGTGAATGGATTTCAACATTTTATAACTAAGCACTGGAAAAAAGCTATGAAGATGGCAGTGAGACCAATGCCATTGAATTTCAAACCTCTGTTATAACTATTATTCTAATTTTACACTTTAAACCTTTAAACCCTTTTATGGGGATGGTCCGTCTGCTCCTCTTTTCCCTGCCCCCTTTTTAACTGTCCTTGTCATTTTCTGTAGGGATTTGCACTGTACCAAATCAAAGCAACAGATCACAGGCACACTCACCTATTGCAGCTACTTACAGTGTCTGCATACTCTACAAATGTTCCAACTTCAGTGTGTCCTTCACACTGTACTGTAGTTTTTAAAAGCACTGGGCATTGACCTACAGTACTACATATACCAAGTTTTTTGTTCAGCTTTTGGCTATGAGCTATTAAAGGCAGTGTCGCATGTCAGAAGTAGTGTTGAACCCATTACCAGAATTCAATATCAGTATCGGCTGACATTACCCATTCTGTCCTGTATTGGTATCCGTAAAACTTACTTAATAAGCCAATACTGCCTTACCAATGTTTCTCATCCTATAAATCATTTTTACTTAAGTACAGCATGTATGTCTGACTCAAACTGACTGCAAGTTGTCATCTTTTGACCCATGAAAAAGATGTATTTGCAGTGCATGCGAACTTAAACAGGAACTGGGTATAAAATGATCACTAATTATGCTACACATTGCAAAACTTTCCTTGAAAAGCTCTGTGTACAGTATTGTGCACTGTACTTCAGTACTTGTGTTTGTTTAACATCAAGCATGCCACATAGCTAGGACAGAATCTCCCTGCATGCAGAGTCAGGAATATACAGCCCTACCTGCATGTAGTATACACCCTAGCATTTGTTTACGATGTAAACCTCTACATCATCCATTCATACTGTACTGCCAATGTGTATTTAGTATTTTGTGGAAGTCTCTACAATGCTCCGCATGCAGCAGGCACCAATTTCCGTACCTACAAAGCTAGCACAGCCCTACTCTTGAAATTCGGGCACCCTTCATTCTATCAAGATAAACTGCATAGGCGCCATTTTGGTGCTGACTAGTTTTAGTAGTGTGTGGCTTGATCCGTAACTTTTCATAAATAGTTACTGTACTACTAGTTATATCTTGGTACTCCAAACATGATACAGGTTTGATTCCCATTATAGTGACAAATTAAACCCCTTATTCAAGGTGTCTACTATGGTACACTTGAGGTATTTAGCGGGAGCATGCGGTACAGCAGGCCTAGTGCAGGCTACTGCAAATCTAGTTAGGCTATGTGCTGACTATTTCTGTACATCTTGGACCTACAGTATATATCGCAAGGTGACTAATTACAAATGGCACACTCACAAGCACGGGAGTCGAAAGATTTTGAATGTAATGTTACAAATACTATAAATTAGAGCAGGTAATTTTTTTTTTGGGGGGGGGGGGTATGAAAAAATCTTACTTTTCGAAAGATTTGAACAGTTAAACTGTGTCAAAGGTTTGGAAATGTTAGCACAGCTGTTTGGGCTAGCTTTATATGTTATTTAACATTGGGTTTTCGGCCTCATTTATTCATGAGCAAATAATTCAACAGCCAAAAGGCTGACTGGAATCTTGCACACATTCTACTATGTAATGATGACATCCTGATGTTTTTCACAAACAACACTAATGTTTCCCTTGGGGAATGAGCCCTAACTCAATTCATGTACTGTACAGTATTGAGCATTAGTGTGGTAACGTTCGCAGTGCACACTAGTGGCGGAAGGAGATAGTTTTGTACTAACGAGATCATGAAACAGCATCACAAAGTGACCTTTGGAGGATATAGTCCTGGCCCATGGCATGTTGTGACCCCTAACTCAAACTTTAAACAAACAAAAAACAGTATTTTCCTACAGCAACAGAGGTAAAATTAAAACCCCACAGTTCACAAATAATGCTGACATTGATAAGCCAGTGGAGTGAAACTCATCAAACCAGTTTCATTGAACACTGCACACACAGTGTTCTCCACTGATTTAGGCCCTAATTTTTGTCTGGGCGCTTAATTCGAAGGTTAAAGGTTACAGTAATAGTGATCACTGTCTATAAAGAGAGGGGGTGCACTCTTTGAAAAATGTTTGCTAAAACAGATGATAAATTTAGTTATGGCCTTCTTTGATGACTTAATACATTTCTGATTATCATTACTCAATGTTCACACTGAAATAATTGCTGTTTGCTCTGTTTTAAGGTTTTGAATTGATAATTTCTGTCTGGGTGGCTCAACTTTTTGTCCGGGTGATACATTTTTTGTCTGGGTACTGAGCACCCCCTGCAAATTTTGCAGCACCATTGCAAAACAGCTAGTGGAGAACACTGACAAACTTGTACTTGTCACTGGAGATAAGCAAAATTTAAGACTTATGCGCTTATCAATTGAATGACGCACCCCACTACCCCCGGACATGGTCAGTCACTGTCCACAAGTGTTGACAAAACTTGTACAATGATGTACCCCTCAGTCACTTCAGTGACTGACAACTTAATGTAAAATGACTCACACCTCAGTCACAAAATTGATGCACAATTTGCAATTTTGACTAACATGTGGGTCACCATATATTGACTGAAAAATTGAGAATGGCAATTGATATCCCTGTACAAAGTGTAACAATTGACTCACAATGATCCACCCCTTGGTCACAACAGCAACTGACAATTGAGGTAATGTGACTCACCTCTCAGCCATGCTGGTGGCTGACAACAGTGGTTCAGTGAAGGACATGTGTGTCACATATGGGTCAATGACCCACATTTGACTGACAATGCTGAGGGGTAGTGGGGTGCGTCATTCAGTTGATAAGTGCATCATAAACTGTAATGTGTAAAAACTTTTTATCTGGGTTCTGTAGGTTAAAGAAAGCTTTTGTGAAAAAAAAAAGGGTCTCATCCTCCTTTTCTGAAAAATTCCAGACAGGAAACATTTTTTTTACTTGGCCTAAATGGGAGAAAATGGGACATCCAAAGTCTCTAGATTGAACTTAGGAAAATGCACATACAAAATCATTCTTGCTCCTCATATCTTACACAGACCACAATTAATGAATGTTGCACGCCACCACTTGTGACTTGGGGGGGGGGGGAGTTTGTTGAGAAAAGCGGTGGTAGTATGAACTGAATTCAGATGCAATTGCTATTTGCTCACTTTCTAGTGCACATGGCATCAGTGATTCAGTGCAGCTGCTTATTTAAAGCCAATGCATCAAAAAGTTTATATGATCACCATATTTGCAAGGGCAATGATTTGCAACCACAGCATTGTACTGGTTAATTCCATACTGGAAAGTTTGTTTTTTGCCAGATGAAGATTTACATCATAGCAGGGTTTCCCTTCGCATTCTTTTTGTGAGGCAGCCACAGTTTCTGGCCACCACGTCACAGAAATTTGTTGTAACGGCTACCTATACTGTATTAGTTATAGAAACATTGATAACTGTCCCTCATTCTTGGTGCAAAAGCTGGCATCATTTTACCCCATGGACTAATACCACCTCACACTTTCTAAAACCCAGGGCAAACCTTGTCATAGTAATTATGGAACAAGTTATACCCCAAAGATTTGCATTGTTTGTGACTACACCAAAGTATAAAACTAGTTTTTGACTGAGAAAGTACACCAGTAATGAGGCGTGACTTCATGTTTGCCACACCGAAGATCTTCGGTGTAACCTACATGTTTTCCAGACTGGGGTTAGTTGTCACACATTCAGCTATTCTTGGGGTTCCAGAAAAACAAACCACTAGGCCTATGATCTAGCCTACTGTAGGACTACACACTTAGCCTACTTAGTCTTACCCTCCCGGGAGCGGATTTAGCATTCACGATTGACAAAGCCGTATTGGAAAGTTCGTTTTTTGCCACCAAAGATTTACGCCAAAGGAAAGGCAAGATAAAAATTAGGCTACACCACTATCTTCTGTAGGCTAAGTGCGTCAAATAGAAATCAGGCTGACAAAATATGCCAGAAATTTGGCGTGAAGGATTGAGTGCCACGCCGAAGCTCTTCAGCATAACATACATGTTTTCCATACTGGAGGCAAGGAGGTAGGCAGACTTGCCCCAAGTCTCAAGCGATGTTCTCTCCTCTTTCACTGTTCCTCTCAGGCCTCTCCGACTACATCACTGCAGGCACAACAACAATTTCTCACACTCCCCGCTTTCTACACCAAATGATTTTAATGTTGTTATACACCATGCTCACCCGTATTGAACAACTTACAGCGAACGGGGCTTGCCCGCAAGAACTTCTCACGCTCCCCATTTTATACACCCAATCATTGTATTGTCATTATACACTGCGCTACACGACGAGCAGGTTTGCCGCCAGAGACTTGTATCTTTTGGTCTAGGTGGGCGTCACATTTTTAGCCAGCAGTATTCTATATGAATATTCAAGATCTCTGTAGCCAATGAGGAGTTTTCAATATGTAAACAACTCAATGCCCAAAGTGAACTGCAACGTTCATAGCTAGATGTGATTATTTATCTTAATGAATATCCAGCAAATCTCATACAATACCCAAGCTGATTGGATGATAACAGTTAATTCTCTTCAAACGTATTGCATCCTTAATTTTGGAGAAATAAAACAATAAACAAGTTTAAAATGATGACGTCAACTGAACCAAAAGCTACAAGTCTCTCATGACAAGCCGCTCGATTGAACAGACCGCTACATTACCTGTGTGTGGGAGCGACAGGAGCTATTTGAAACAAGTGCTATAGCCTAGCGCTAGCGGGTGTTGCAAGGAACAGTAGGAAGCAGGCTGAGATAAGTGTATAGCAGTACAATGTGATGGAGCCACTGTGAGAGAAGGAACAGACAAAAAGTGACAGGTTGAAGAGACGAAGAATAACGTGAGAGACTTGGGGCAAGTCTACGAGGTAGGAGCTACAGCATACAGTAACGTTGATATTGGTATGGAAAATAGCCTAGGCTAGGTCACAGGCGCCCCTTAACATTGTATAGTATACCATATACTATGTAGTATATATAGACGGAAAGGTATGTCACAAATCTCCTACAGTAGCTTGAACAAACAACTTACGTTTCTGGCACAATTACTTCACTTTTCTCGCCAAATTTGTCTGTGTCGAGACTTTTGATCATAAGGTACCTCAAGGCAGCTCTTTTTCCCGAATAATTTCACTTGGCATTGTCTGAAGGATGAAATTTCGATGGAGTAACAGTATGAGGATGGTAGCTGCTGATAGACAGCATTCAGCACTTCCACACTGTATAATGCAACACTCCTAAAATATTCTCTAAAGTTCTCTTTAAAACTTTCTGAATTTCTTCCAAAATTTGTCAGTTATGTTTTGCTTTGATTATTACAAATCTTACAGATACATATTAGCATTAAGATGCAAGATTTTTGAACACAGAAATTCATAAAATTTGAAAACCTTTTGAAAAGTGGAAGGGCTTGCATTTACTATGAGCATTTGTGGCAGTTGAAGACCGTACAACAGTTACAGTTCAACTGTCACAAGTGCTTGTAGAAAATGCTAGCCCTTCCACTTTTCAAAAGTTTTCAAATTTTATGAAATTTAATGTTCATAAATTGTTCATATTGATGCTAATATATATCTGCAAGATTTGCAATAATAAAAATTGAACCATAATTAAACAAATTTTGGAAGCAATTTAGAAAGTTAAGAGAACTTTAGAGAATATTTTAGGAGTATTTTATTATATAGTGTGGAAGTGCTGAATGCTCTATATCAGCAGCTACCATCCTCATACTGTTACTCCATCGAAATTTCATCCTTCAGACAATGCCAAGTGAAATTATTCGGGAAAAAGAGCTGCCTTGAGGTACCTTATGATCAAAAGTCTCGACACAGACAAATTTGGCGAGAAAAGTGAAGTAATTGTGCCAGAAACGTAAGTTGTTTGTTCGAGCTAGGAGATTTGTGACATACCTTTCCGTCTATATAATACATAGTATATCGTATACTATACAATGTTAAGGGGCGCCTGTGGGCTAGGTTATGAATTTACAACGGTATATTGTCAATTGTTACAGTGTTAGGATAACATCAGGCACACTACCGTAACGTTACTCACCTATGATGGTTTCTGACAGTAATTCTCGCAAAAAAGTTCGACCAACTGGCAAATGTCGTCTAGGAACACTTCTCACATTCGGAGAATCTCGCTCTCCATGAGATTCATTTCCACCTTTGGTTTCTTCCATGGTTTTGTCACTTTATGGTTGCATGTCTTTACCCTCCGTAGACGTCGCCATTTTTCAAGTAAGTGTGCATGTTTAGTCTGCGCAGCGGTTCTCTGTGGCTCGTACACATGCATGCAACTTTTATCCGCATGATTACTCGTTTACGCTCCCTTTACTGTGGGTTTTCGTTGCGATGTGCAGGAAGGCCAGGCTGAAGCTGGCATAGGATTCAGCCGTACATTCAGCTATGCAATCAGCCTCACATTCGTCCTCATGTTTAGCCTCACCAGGTAGTAGTTGCAACTCCCTGGTCTCACATTCAGCCAGTACACACTTTCCTTTCTCCAATTTCCCCGTGCTTCATTCAAAGTTGTATGAGGCAGGGGGTAAGAGGATTGGCCTTGTGTCCCCCCCCCTAATTTTTGGAAAATACCATAATTAAGGCAGATTCTGTAGAATTTCGGGCATTTTTTTCTAAAAGACTACGAGATTCGGGCCAAAAACTTGTACCCCCAAACCCGAATGGTGCTATGCGCTTATGGTTGTATTATTATTATTTTTCACCATCGTCGTCGTTGTCATCATCATCATAATCATCATCATTAGATGTTGTTGACTAATCATTGAACCAGTCACTCAGTGACCTATGGTTGGCTATTATCATTATGCATAGGTGTAGAAAGCTGTTCTCGACTAGGGATTTGCATGACCCTTACTCAAAATCCATATCTGGCTTTATATCTGGAAATATCTGGTTGATTAAAGACTTTATATGGCCATATAAAGCCATATATAATTTGATTAAAACACAACCCAGATATGCATATAAAGTTTGATATGGCCATATAAAGCCAGATATAACTTGATATAATCGTGATCTAGATATGTATATAAAGTTTGATATGGCCATATAAAGCCAGATATAACTTGATAAAACTGTGATCCAGATATGTATATTAAGTTTGATATGGCCATATAAAGCCAGATATAACTTGATAAAATGGTGATCCAGATATGCATATAAAGTTTGATATGGCCATATAAAGCCAGATATAACTTGATTAAAACATAACCCAGATATGCATATTAAGTTTGATATGGCCATATAAAGCCAGATATAACTTGATATAATCGTGATCCTGATATGTATGTAAAGTTTGATATGGCCATATAAAGCCAGATATAACTTGATAAAACTGTGATCCAGATATGTATATTAAGTTTGATATGGCCATATAAAGCCAGACATAACTTGATATAATCATGATCCAGATATGTATATAAAGTTTGATATGGCCATATAAAGCCAGATATAACTTGATTAAAACATAACCCAGATATGCATATTAAGTTTGATATGGCCATATAAAGCCAGATATAACTTGATATAACCGTGATCCAGATATGTATATAAAGTTTGATATGGCCATATAAAGCCAGATATAACTTGATATGCTAGATATGCAAATGAGCATTTTGTTAGTTTGTTTTATTATTTATTTGATTTGATTCTTGGATTATGCTTGTTACAAACTAAGGCATGTTTTGGATACAGCATCACCTTCCCAGACATTGCAGTTATTTAGTGGCTACACTTCTGTTAATACCGCAGTGTACTAAGTGAACTTAGGCAAATAATTTGCATATTTGGGCGGAGCTTGTATCTAAACTTACATTTTTCATGATTTAGGAAGTTGAAAGTAAAATATGTACCACGCAGTAAACAAAATTTAGAGTCAAATACGTAATTAAGTTTAAAATAAGAAGCCCATATCACTGTGATTACATAAAATAGGAAATTTCAAGGCATTTTTCTATTCACTGTTATGAAATAAGTTGAATTTATGTACTTAAGTCAATTCAACCTAATACTTACATTAAATTTTAATTCATGGAGCACTTAAACATTGTTTTCTCGTGTTCAAACTTACCTGGCACAGGAGTATCCCTGATCACGACGGTGGAGCTCCTAGGTGGGACCTATTCTATTCAGCCAGTCTAGAACGGGACCACTGTCAGGTGGTGTCAGTTAAGTCACTGTTTGTCCCTTGGGGACGTTGTTACTCCTTCGGGGAGCAGAACTCTTTCGGGAGTATTGTTTGGTTTTCGCCCCTGGCTCTTCGCCAGAGAGTCAGGGGACTTTTGGAAAAAAAGGTGTTCAAAGTCTCCATGAGGAGTGTGGACTATAAGTCCTAACTATGATTCATAACTAGAGCAGATCTGTGCCATATAAAGGCTTGATCCAGATAGAACCTTATCTGGCCATATATGGTGTTTATCCCATCTGATATAAATTCCATATCTGGTGCAGATATGGGCCAGATATAAATTTCCATATATGGGCCAGATATGGGCCATATAAAATAAAGAGTGAGCCATATAAAGTTTTATATGGGTCATATATGGCACAGATATGGGCCAGATATAAATCTCTTTATATGTGGCATATATGGATTTTCCATATATGGGCCAGAAATGGAGTAGCCATATATGGGGCATATCTGGGCCATATAAAAGTGAAACTTTACCTGGGCCATATATGGCCATATATGGCCTTTATATTATATCAAGTTATATCTGCCCAATTCTTGTACAAGCCAGATATGAATTCCATATCTGGCCCAGATATGGGCCAGATATGAAATCCCATATCTGGGCCATATATGGATTTTGAGTGAGGGGAACGTTGTTTTGGACCGTCGTCCTGGTGAGGGATCATTTTTCATGGAGGGAACAAAAAGGGGGATTTCGCCCACGAATGGTGGGGTGGAAGCATAATTCCCCCACCTTATTTTTGACTATATTTTATGTGATATTTGCCTCATATAGAAAAAATCAACTGAAAACTATTTTCAAGTACATTACATAGAAAATATTAGAGGAAAAACCCCAAATACTTGCAAAATCCAAGTTTAAACTTACCGGTTGTATGCAATGTGCGGGCTGAAGCACTTTGGGGGAAAATATTTTTTTTCCTAGGGAAAGCTTAATATTAATTCTTTGTAAAGTTATTTGAAATTTAATCAAATAGGCTAATCTTAATTTTTTTTAAATTTACTTAGCTTCAAACATATCATGTAACAACAGTAAGAATCATTTGATGTGAAAGAAAAAGGTTCTGGAATGTTTATGCCGTATATGGTTCTCAAGTGACCGCCAGCGGGCCATTTGCGACCCCGACGTCCATTAATGTGGCCGGCGGAAGATTCCAGGGGCCAGAACATTTGTATACGAGCAATTTCCTGAGTGCAATCTAGAGCATTTTGATATTACGTTTCCTCCCATACATGCCATTTGGGGATTCTCACATGGTGGACTCCAAAGTCTAGCTTCAAGTTTATGCTTTAAGTGGGTGGGGCTTTCTCCAAGCTAGAGCATCTGGAATGCCAAGTTTCCTCCCGTACTGGTGACACACGCAAAGAAGTCGTAGAGTTCTAATGACAAACCTGTGTTTTAAGTGTGCAATTTTCTACAATCTAGGGCGGTTAGAATGCCAAATTTCTCCCCACAAGTACTGCTGTCTCGAAGGGCTTAGATGCTAATGGTGCTTCTTTTATACTTGATCCCTGTGTTCTCCACAGGGGTTTTTAGAGGGGCGCAGGGTGGCGCCAGGATTTACCCGAAGGGGGCCAGACTCCCCGACGGGGAGACCAGCGACCCAAAACCCCGACAGCCCTGATGCCGTCGAGGGGTTGGTGAGGGGGCATTTGAAGAAAACCTGTGTACTACACCATACCATTCCGTGGCATATATTGCATAAAATTTGTATATACTAGAGAAAAATAGATTTACCTTTTTTAGCCGGAGTCTAAACTGTGAAATTACAAAGCGCGCGAAGCGCGCGAAAATTTTTGGGTAAGCCTACACTAAAGAGAATCTGTACTTGTTTAAAACTTATATAGGTCAATTGTTTAGGCAGGTGGGCACTCTCAGACATAACTTTCATTTTACATCTCTCCTCGGGTCATAGCCGTACCTCACGACAGATATAAGAGAACATTACAAGGTTTAGGAAATGAGGTGACATTGTACTATATTTAGCTATAAGTAACGGAACTGAGGAAGAGTGGGCAAGGCGTACCGAAAATTATGGGTTTTATCTCAGAAATGATCCTTTTGAAAGCCAAAAATAAGTAAACCGACCATGAGTGGCGACAGAATTTTCCCGAACGGGGGCCCGGCCATGCCAGCGACCCCAAGTTCCGACAACCCACTATGTCCAGGGGTGGACGTGTGGTGAGAACGGGATTAGAAGGAGCCTAACTATCCCATGTCATTGCAGGGCATATTTTGCATGATATCACTTAATACCTCAAGAGCCAAGTTGCGCACTGATATCGTTCTTTGAATCTGAGTCGTGAAACTTCAAAACGAGCGAAGTGCGCGAAAATTTTTGGTAGGCTTCCACAAAAAACACATGTAATCATTAAAAACAAAAAAGAAAGAAAACTGTAGGGGTTGAAGACCGTATCCGGGATAACATACATTGTATCGAAACCACCTGGAGTCTCTCACCAACTGACCGTTCAGCATGACACACATTAGAGAACAGCAACTAGGCATTGCGATATGGGATGAAATTCACGACCTCTACATAAGCTGTGTACTCTGCCTACATGTTACTTGGTGAGGTGGACAGGACTGTACTTGTGCTATCTAGCTATATGTGGAATGGAAATATTGAAGAAAATGGAGTGACCCTAAAGCACGCGTAGCGCGCCGAAAATTTTGGGTTCTTATTAATAGAGACGTTGTCCTCTTGAGAGCGAAAACAGGTAAAGCGTCGGGGCGACTATCGCCTTAGGGGACTGCACGCTTTATCGTATCGACTAAGACTTCCCGATGAAACTGTTAAAGTTCCCTGACGGGGGGGCATGCCCCCTGCCCCCACCTGTCGCCACCCCTGGAGGGGCGGCCCGCTCTCCGAGTGAAAATGACATTGACAACCAATACTTCTTCTGGATTTAGTTTGTTTCAAAATGAGGATTAGGGTTCGAAAAAAGGGCTAAGGTTCAGTCCCCAAGACATACCGGTAATCTGTTGAAGAAAGGAGAAAAAATCGGGAACACTGTTTCCAGACGAGATGACATCATTGATATCCAAGGTTTTGAATGACTTTTCGAGGGCCTACTGCCAATGCGTCCTGCAAAATAAACATGCCGTCCGTTCTACTGCGGATTCCACCATCATTACTCATCCCCGAGACCTAGATCCCTACCCCCTCCCACTCCGCCCCACCAACTTCCCATCCATCCCTCCTCTCGCCTTTTTTTTTCTTTTCTTTGTCTTTTTTCTTCTTTTGCTTTCCTTCATTTTTTCAACATCGCCCATTGCGTCCCCAAAATTTCTGTGGGGAGCACTCTGCCCCCTGCCCCTCTTGGCTACGCCACTGGTTTTCCTGCTATCTGTGCCGTTGAAATTTCAAACTTTTTATCCTCAGCCCCAGCCATGGTAGGGCTGAGGTCGGTTGTGATCTAGGTTGCAATCCCGTAAGGTGCCCCCACTGAGAAACCACCGCCCAAATTAAGAATCCCTAGAATCGTCACTGCCTGCTAAGAAGGAACTTTCGGGGCTCTCAAGTGTGGGCCTCGCCCTCAAAATGAGCTACTTCCTCCGAAGCCTGGATTCGACCCTAGTGGCTACTACAAACGTGATAAAGCAGAAACGCAGGAAATGTTTCCCGCCACCAAAAATACTTGGGAACCCCTGGTTTATATTTTGTAGAGCTAGTACCTCCCCTCTTGAATAATGGAGGTAGTCTAATAGTATGAATAGGACATAACTATTTGCCTCAAAGAAGCCAAATTATGTTGGCTTTTTAATCGAGGAAATACTGTTGGAAGGTGGGGGGGGGGGGTGTTTAATGGATATTTTTGACTAATAGAGATGTTCTTTAGACATAAAATGGCAACATAGTTTCTGAAAATTGATACACTCTGACGTCATTGCTATGGAAACCTGAAAAGTTCGTTGCCTTTCTATTGCTATTGTAAAGCACAGAGCTTAACCTTGTTGTTTACGGAGCCTGGTACGGTTACTTTTTAGGGGTTAAAAAATAAAGAAAAGATTAAAGGTTGCACAAATTATTATATTTGCAGTGACATGCAGCGGTTGCGATTTCTGTGAAACCTTATAGCTAACCTATAGTAGTAACTTCACGAAATGAGCGGTCTCGAAATGAGACAAAACTGTTCAATATTCGTTTACAACGTCTGCTCAGGCTGAAAGCGAGTTCCAAACGTCTTTATTTTACTGAATAAAGAATTTCTGTCTTACATTCTCATTACAAAGCGGTTTAAGAAGCTAATTAAATGTATCCTCATGAGCAGGCGCGGTTTTACGGGGGGGCTTTGGGGGCTTAAGCCCCCCCAAAGTTCGCTCAAGCCCCCCAAAAATTTTCAGAGGTTGTGTTATGCTATATTTGCGTGTACTGAGAAAAACAAAATTGTCGAACACACTTGTGCACATCTTGGTCCAGTGGAATTAGTTTGTCAAGGGAAACTGTTGTCTGTGTCTCGAAATCACATATTAGGTTCACGATTTCATACAATGGAAGTTGGGTCAGATAAGTAACATCTATGATAGTATGTACGTACATGTAAATCAAGTTAAAGGATTAATCATCTGTTGGAAGTTCAAAACGAGTCATTTCGTCGCTGATCTCGTCAAGCTATACTAGCCCTTTTAAGTCAAATCTGCAGACCGAATCGTTATTCCCATTAATGTGAACAGGCCCAGTTGCTCGTATCTCTCAGTAACGTTTGCTCCATTCTTCCAAATAAAAAAAAAATATATATATATATATATATATATATATATGCCTGTATATATGTTACATCTACGTCATGGTCAGGGGCGGTGCCACTCAGGGGGAAGGGAGGCCTATTCCCCCTGTAATTTGCAGGAAAAGAGAAAAAGAGTACGAAAAGAAGACGTGAAAGAGAAGAAAAGAGGAGGGTGGGGTAGGCCTATATCTGATCCATATAGTTAATTCAGGGCTTCCAAGAGGTCATATTCCGGTTTCTACCAGCCTTTAGATACGATTTTATAATGCACAAATGAAGGCAAATTTTCTTAATAGTTCGAGAATATTCCTGTGGACTCCACGCACGTATTTTTGCGTAAAACTTTCCCCGACTAGAGGGCAGTAATGTGTCTAAAAGGGGACTTCAGGAGGTTTGTTGGTACATACCCTTAGACAAAAAAAAGGCTCCTCTTTCACCTAACCAAAAATATTAAGAATGTTTTGAACTCATATGATCGGGTCCAAAAATATGCCAAAGACAACACCATTTTTGCATCTGAGCAACCTTCATGTAACCAAAATTTCTCAAAAGGAGAGGGGGACTCCTCCCCTTAGACCCCTCCCCTAGAACAGCCCTCTTTTACCCAACCAAAATTAGAATTCACGAAGTTATGAACATTTGCCAGCCATATATCAGTCAAAACTGTCCCGAAGACCACACCATTTTGCATCTTAGCAACCTTAAAGTAACCAAAATTTCTCACAGGAGAGGGAAACACCCCTCCCTTTAGACCTCTCTCCTAGGACCGCCCTCTTTCCCCCAACCAAAAATTAGAATTCACAAAATTATGAACATTTTCCAGCCATATATATCAGTCAAAAAATAACCCTGAGACCCCACCATTTTGCATGTTAGCAACCCTAAATTAGCAAAAATTTCTCAAAGGGAGGGGAACACCCTTCCCCTTAGACCTCTCCCCTAAGAAGGCCCTCTTTCCCCCAACCAAAAATTAGAATTCACAAAGTTATGAACATTTTCCAGTCATATAGTCAAAAAATTACCCAAAGAACGCACCATTTTGCATCTTAGCAACCTTAAATTAGCAACAATTTCTCAGAGGTAGGGAACTCCCCTCCCCTTAGACCCCTCCCCCACGACGGCGATCACTCAACCCATGTCCCCTATCAAAATAACCTTGCGCCGTCCCTGGTTATGGTACTGTTTTTATTATCATTGGTTTCAGCGTGCGCGTGACCGATTTACATATTTGAGAGAAAATTTTGATTCTTCCGTTTCAAGTCCCCCCTAAGCCCCCCCAAAAGTCTCGATCTAGAACCGCGCCTGCTCATGAGTCAATTCCCGTAGCCAAGGGGGACAGGGACGACTTAGTTGAAGCCCTCCTCGAGAAATTTTCGTCCCCGAGAAAATTCCAAGTCGCTATTGCCTTAACATATTTTGATGCATCTTGCCCCCTCCCCCTTCAGTATACTTTGGCTACAAGCCTCCACGACTATCAATCCATGTGACAGAGTGTAGTATTCGCTGCCACTCACCAGCCAAGTAATTATACATATAAATCATGTCTCCACTCAACCTCCTAAAACAAGACAAATTCAAATCAGCGAGGCTGAACACTTTTCTCCGCTTCGACCTATTTTGTTATATGAACTGGTATTATTTCAGTCAACATACTGTCTAGACGTTGAGAAGTAAGAGAAAATTTTGATGATTTAGCCAGCCTACAATTTTGGGAAATTAGTTTCTTAAATTTCTACTCAACAGCTCCTTGATTTACTATGGCGGTGTGAACAAAATGCTATCGTTCAGGCACGCTTCTGGCGCACACATATTCAGTTGTATCAATAGCATCGTATCATTATTATTACCTGTACCTCAAAGACCCATCTAAACACCACCATAGGCCATGTTTCCCGCCAACAAGCCCCTCCGCATCATCGAATCGACCAAAATTTATGCGAATTGGGAAAAGGATGCAGGTTTAAATGACCCAAATGTCTTGTTGTGTTCTGATAGTGCACATCCTGTACCATTTAAGGATATTTAATACTTTTTTAATGTCAATAGTATTATTAATAACCCAGAGCTTCCTGGAGTTTTCCCCACTAGTCCAGTACCGTTCACTGAACCCGTGTCCCACCAGACCAATGGAGTTCCCTGGATTACGCACCCACGGAGGCATCCTCTCACTCCGGCGGCATCTTCGGCGTCGTTGATTCATATCAATCTGAAATATACCCATGAAATACTGCTAAATACCATGAACTTTGGATTGATCATGAGAAAGGATGGCACATTCTCCTTACTTTTCGAAGAAGGGGCACCTGTTATTAAAGGCCCTTAAACTCTGTTCAAATTACAAAAAAAAATGGACTTTGACGTACTAGAAGTTAAATGTGACATACTGATCATGCTTCAGACGTTGATAGAAGTAACAGCTTTATGAATTCTCGGGAAGAACTGTGTCTGGAATATATTGACCGATCTGGATTTAAATTGCAACTTCACGGGGTTTCTGAAGCTTTTAAAGTGGGTATGACACGGCCAAAGCACGTTTCTCAGTAAATATTCTTTGGGTACAGCTTGAAATGCAGCGAATGTTTTCCCGACTCAACTACGTCCATAAACACAGTAATACGACCTTATGAATTCCCATTTACAGGCCAGACTCAGCCATCTGAAATCCAAAAGCGAAAAAAAGTTTGTGAGCGCGTCTCAAGATCGTGACGTCATTGGAGGCACGGTTAGTAACACTGTACCAGGCAGCTCACCCATCGTTCTACACATCGAATCATGTGCATGCTAACACGTGTTAACGCGTGTTAGCAGGTACATCATTGCAAACACCTGTGCTACGAAACTACACAGCAGCGCGCGTGACCAGTGACCACATTGTGAACTATGCGTCGTTGCGCGGTGACTGCTTACCATTCACAATAGCAATGTTACTGAACAGCTCACTGAGTAAAGGCGCGCTTGTTATTGACTGTCCATACATGTTCATAGCTGTTCTGTACAGCGCGCCCGGACCGCGTTCTTTTTGCACAAAAACAAAGCTGTTTATTATATGCAGGAAAGCTAAAACACGGGCGCATATGCACGCAGACATATTGTCCAGTGATATGCATCGAAGCCCCCAACATGTTCCGCGCTTTGCGCTCTGTATGTTGGGCGGGTATTGTGATGTAATCCTTTTCATGAAGTTTCTAAGATATGAAACTTTCCCAAAGCGTTGCATTAGTTTCACATCTAGATACGCGTCCTTACATAGCGCAGTGCGGGGTGCCGCCAATTGCGTCATAAAAGTCAGGTGACCTGTTGCGGCATTTTTCGAAATTGGATTTCTGGACGTTTTTCTTCAAATTCTATTTTCGCCGAACTGCGCCGGTTTTAATTGTGTGTGAGATGATACTTTTACAATACTGTACCCAATCTTGCAATACACAAAAGTTATTTTGGCCGTGTCATGCCCACTTTAAGTTACCGAAACTTCCAGGTAATATGTTACAGTTGTCTTTTCTGCGGTCGTCCACGAAAATAAAAGAATTTCACTGTTTTAGGAGGGTAACTGTAATCCTGACCCTCAGACCTTGGTGGTCTTTACAAAATTAAAATATAAATTATAGTTCCTAAACTGCAATATTATTTTCACGTTCAGCAGTATAAAACCTGTTTTGAAAAAGGTTCATAGTACCGTAAAATACTGAAACATACAGCTCAGTTCTGCAATTAGAAGCTAAGTTTTCTTAAAAGTTCTAAAGGTAAAGGGTTTGGCCCTCAGAACAACACCCATCTTCCAAGTCAAAAGACCAGCACACTTTCAAATAGAATCTAGTTGCAACGCTGCAAGTTTTTTGAATGAAAATCTGTCAGAAAATATTTATCAGTTTTTGCACTGGCACAAAAACATGTCTAGCTACGCTATGGTACTTTTGCACAACATAGTGAGGGAATGGGTATGTAGCCGCCACGTACCGTAAGTAGCCTTTGGGGAAATGTCGCTTGGTCGGGAACTTGAGATGGAAGGAGAAAGGAGGAATTTGAAACAGAGAAGAACCACCGAATGCATATTATCCGGATTTAGTTATGAATTCGGAACTTTCTGTGGGACCACTATTGATATGTGCTGTGACATTCCCTGCCCCCAATACCAAAATCATGCCTCTCGGAGTAAGTTTGAAAGAAATGTCATACAAACCCTCGAAGCAGTTATGTATGCTTCAATGTCATTGTATTTCTTGTACTTATCTACTTTGGTATTCTACGCTCACTATTACTGGCCTTTTAATTAGCAGTGAAAAGGCCATTTGGCAGCTCTGAGTTACAAGATACAGAACGACAAGGGCGTTGGAAGCGGGGAGCTGAAGCCCCAGTAAAAATGCGGTGGGGCGGAAGTACGCTTCCCCCCTTAGTTCAAGGAAGAAAACCCCATTTGTTCCCTCTGTAAAAAGCGTCAAAAATTTGCAGTAATTTTCCTTTAAATTTTCCAAAATATTGCACCAAGTTGCATCTAAGGTCCCTCAAAATATTCAAATATTTTCCAAAGGAAAGGAGGAACCCCCTTTCCATAGACCCTATCCCAGGACTGTGGTCCGAAACCGAAGTATCATCCTTCAGTCACTCTCAGAGAACAGCTTTCTACGCCTTTGCTGGACGAGTGAAATTTCTCATCTTATGTACCGTTATCACAAGTGCTGCACTCCGTCAGAGTGGGAATTCCCTGTGTGTCAATTTTCTACCGCGTGGCTCGGTTAGACTCAAAGTTCCACCTTCACTGGAAGTGAAAATCAGTACAAAATGCTCCCTGACGTCGAAATATAAGTGAAAAGACCCAATGCGAACACGTTACCTCGCGGGAAGGTTACCGCGACTACGTACATGCACTGCATGTGGAGGCCCTTTCATACTCCAAAATAGTCGCAGACGGTTAAATGTAGGCTACAAAGGGTAAAGGAGAAACGCATGACAAGATCGAACTCGGCTACACTGGGTTCGTTTTCATTTGAAATGGGCGATACATTTAGGGCTTTGAACCATGCCCTCAATTAGGCTAGTCCATTCCATTAGATCCAATCATCCAATTTTCATATAGCCTATCCAACTATCCTGCTCTGTGAACGATTCTCGTACGAAAACTTTTTGTGTTTAAACTGAGTACAGGAACTATGAATTCTAGAATTAAAGGATTTGAAAAACCAAACTAGTAGGATAACGACTTGAGCTACTACATGCTGAATGAGAAAACAAATAACGGCAAATATGCATGGAAAGACATTTAATAGAATGATGAAAAAGTAATACAAGCGATTCCATTTTATCTTGTAACACTGAAGTTAGAAAACTTGTGCGAGACTTTGTTGCTACTTTGGCGAAACTGACCTTTCACATAACAGAAACACGCAATACCAGCCTCCAGTACTTTGAACTGGCAGAAGAAAACTTCTGCATTTTAAGCAACTATAATGCCGTCCTTTTCTGAGTGAAACAGCTTCAAATAATCTTTAAATAATGAAATATCGTCAATAGGGTGAATCCCAACAGTTTTCTCTTCAACCAAGAGCCGCGATCAAAGGGGGAAGGAAAGCGGCGGACGAATCTGATTTATATGACTGTGGGACGACCCGTGCCATCACTTTATACGCATTACATTCGGCGCATCTTTTACCAGATAGATGGCAATCTTATATGCCCACAAATATAGCCATTAGCCTATAAGTGTACGTGTACTTACATGCTTACTTTAACATTATGAACCATGAACGGTCCGTATACCTTGTTAATCCCCTTACATAGGGCAATGTGGAACTCATACCAGCGCCCACTTGCTTTCGACATACGCACGGTACCGGTATGTTTCCAAGCTACGCATACGAGCATGGACAGGTAAGCAGTTAATAGAATTAATTTCAATATAATTAGCCAACCTCAATCGGATGCAAACATGTTTATCTTTTACACAATCGTTCGCAGATACAGAAAAAATCCGAATACAGAAGATGGAGAAATGTAATGGAAGTAAGAACATTACTTACTACGAAGTAATTCAAATCTAAAAGCAATCTCTTTCTTTTTCAGAAACGTATATTACGTTTAATTTCAAGTCCGATTTTCTTCCAGCAGCAAGGCTTATATGGTAATAGGTAACACAAAGCTCTACACGCGGCATAAAATTTCCCCGCATTAAACGGCCCAAGGTCCATCAAACTGTATGGTCAAAAATTTTCAATACATGCAAATATGATTTAACACAACATTTGAACAAACTGAAAACTAATGCTAATTAAGCATATAGGATTCAAAGAACTTTTGCTCTGATGTCACGAAGCATATAAAGATGGAAAAATACAACAATAAAACCTATGTAGTGTAAGAAAAATTGTAAAATAATGATTTCTTCGAAAAGTGCAAAAATTGCAAAATTGTAAATTAAAATATTGCAAAATAATGATTTATGATGAAATAATACATAGCAAGTATTGTTTTACAAGAGTTCCTTTCCATACCTTACCAATTTCTTGTTACATGAAACATCTCCGAACATGCTAGAAAACTGCAATAACACCAACAGATTCCCCAAAGCTAATAGCTATTGAAACTGCTCAACAATAAATGATTCGAATGGTGCTAATCAATGATCCAAAATGGTGCTTTCATAATGCCACAAGAATTTTCTCAAATGTAACTATAAAACTTGAAGATAAAAGCTGACTCCCTAATGTTAGGCCTACTGGTACGATAGTTCCTTAAAATTATCCATCGGTCATCTTTTTGCACCGCCGAGTCCTTTTCAATCTGTTCCGGTTCAAAATACTTTGAGCACGCTCGATTTCTTTAGTTAACGTCGACGAAATATCATCCTCCTCCGACTCGACATCAGAAAACAGGTTTATTTGAGGATCTTGACTGAGCGCATTTCTCTTCTCTAATGTATCTCGCTCATCCTCACGTTGAAAACTTCTCCAATTCTGAAGTGAAACGGGAAAAGAAAGGTTGTTTACATACATATCCATATGTTTTGATTATTAGCGAATACGGTTTCCAAACTTAAAAGCTTTTAAGGAGGCTCCTAAAACGAACGCAATAACTTTATTTAAGATATAACTCAGGATTTAAGTTAATTTAGGATATAAATTCGGATATAACTGTTCTTCTTCATGTAGTCTATGTTTTACATTCCAGACATATTACATATTTGTTTGTTAGAGAACGTTAAAATAAATTCTCTGAGTTCAATCAGCTTTCACTTCATTAGGTGCAGGCGCGGCTGGGGGGCCTGCGCCCCCCCCCCCTCGCCACGAAAAAAAAAAACGAAAGGAGAAAAAAGAAGAAAAAGAAAAAAAAAAGAAAAGGAGAAAGAAAAATTAAGGGCAAAAAATGAATAAAAGTGTCTAAGAACGTATTCAAAGTATATATTTCTGTAGGGGTTGGGTGAAGCTATCGCTGGATTATCTCTTTATATATCTTTCAAAGTGGTTGGCGACGAAAGGAGCGGTACAATGTTCGAAAACAGGCGAATAGCTGAGTAATGATCCTTGACTTAAGATCTAAATAAGTAAACATCGTGACATATGTAGTATGGGCTCGGCTAGCTGCACTGAAATTTGGTAACAATTTTGTGTTAAAGAGTGAAATTTTTTGTAATCTAGAGTGATTGAGAGGCAAAGTTTTCGCCATACAGACCTTGCAGAATGAATACAGAAGACAAGCTGTCAGGTGACCTACTATTGTGCACAGTGGCACCAGCTGTTGCAGGCAAAGTAGCGGCGTGCATACCCTATTCGATTTCGAAACTGTCTGAAAAGTTTTAAAATGAACTCAAAAGGCTTTTAAGCTACAGACAGTGGCGTCGGCACAGTGGGCAATGGGTGACGTGTGTCCCCCTCCCCCATCGATTCTTGAAAATTTTTAAAATGGTCCCAAAAGTCGTTTAGGCTACAGATTTCTGTGGAGGGTGTAGGGTGAGATATATTTTTGATGACTAGTTTATTTGTTCTAACCATTTTCTTTTACAAACTGTTCTCAAAATATCATAAATTTTGGAAATTCTTGACAAATTCCAAATTTTCGCACTCTCCGCGAGCGTCAAGCCTTGTGTCAGAGTTGTCCTTGTTATCAATAGCTTTCGGTAACTCACGGGGGAACAAAGGAGCAAAAGTGCTTTTTAAGAATTCTCAGTCAGAAGATTCGTTTCTGAATAGCATAGGTTGGTGGGAAAGTGACAGTGTCCGATGCAGGTTCTGAAATTCAGGTTTTGTCATGGACTAATATTTTATTCAAAATTTCGGCGCGCTTGGCGCGCATACGACAGGATTTACACCCGATTTTATATACCATTGACAAAGCTTTGACGTAAGAAATTATTCCAATGCAACATTTTTCTAAAAAGTACATCTCCTTCTCTGTAGGGCTCTCATCATTATGGGATCTTTGACTAATCTAGTCTAGCACATGATTTGAAAGATTGAATGTACGTAATTGCCGTTGCTTACTTTCCAAACATCTTACCGCGACGTTCAATAATGACGAAAATCTTTTCTGAAACGAATTTTGCCTGTCCACCATCCCTCTTGCTATACCTAAAAAGAAGGTGATATATCATATCTCCTCCCATATGGATGTCGGGTAGTGAGGATCCCGTTGGTCCCTCTTTTGTATACTGTAACTAATTTAGAGCTCCCGGGAGGCTCTATACTGTTCTCTGTCAACCTTGGATATCCTTTTAAAATGCAACGGAAAAATTTTATTATAGTCCAAGAATGTTTCTGTGGACTCCCCGCAGGTATAATTGCGTGTACAATTTTCCCATAGGCGTGGATCGTGGGGGACGGGGGGACGCGTCCCCCTCACTTTTTAGAAGGGGGGAAATCGTAAAGGGGGACATCGTCAAAAAGTCCCCTCACTTTTTCAAAAATGATGGAACAGACTGCAATTATGCCTAGGAAAACGAAATTTTTAGAAGAAAAATAACCTAAAAATCGTACACTTTTGTTGCACCAAATCGCATCTGAGGGCATTCAGTTCCAGAAAACTTTCCCTTAGACCCCTCCCCCATGCCGAAGATCACAAAACTTATTGCCTATCCGTGACGCAAATTCTGGCTACCACCAACTGCTTCTTCCACGCCACAGGACGGCGATTCACAAATGTGAAAAGGGTCCCCCCCCCCGCACACACTTTTGGAGATGAATCCACGCCCATGATTTTTCCTGGGACTTAAGGAGGTTTGAAGACAATATGTTAACCGTCTCTTACTCCCCTTTTTCACCCGAACAAAAGTTAGAATTCACTAAATTGTGGACATTTTCTAAACATACAATCACTTTAGAATGACCCAAAGATACCACCATTTTGCATATAGGCCCCCTAAAATTAACAAAAATTTCTCAAAGGGGAGGGTAAACCCTTACTGGGATTGAGCTCTCATCTACTAATAAGAAAAGGCTCTCCGCTGTTGTATATAGCGTATTCAAAATACCACTACCTAAAGAGGCACGGTTAAGCAGTTATCTGCGGTTCCCCCAATCACCAACTCCAGCCGGCACCATCGGTCATAGATTTCTGAAGGGTATACCCTTCAGAAGTCCATAAAGAAGGTGATATATCATCTCTCCTCCCATATGGATGTAAGGTTGTGAGAGTCCTGTTGGTCCTCCTTTTCAGTGTACAATTAATGCAGAGCTCCCGGGACGCACTATACCGAAAATTTTCGGCGCGCTTCGCGCGCAATTGTTCACGATCACGGAGAGAGGTACGTTTTTATTGAGTGATGGATATATTTTTATCACTTTTTACCAAAAATCATTTGAAATCTTTCACGATTTTTGCAAAGTCTTCTCAATATTTCTTGATTTTTGCTTAATCTGCGCACTGTTAGCCTTGAATTGCTCCTTTTACTATCAATAAGGTCCCAAACGTATTCGCATTACTCATCGGTGGGGTTCTACTATAAGCCAATTATTGGTGTGCATAAACGTGATTTCAGAGTCAGCATTGTAAGGATGTAAAACAACTGATATTCATTTTTTCACCCTCCTCTTCTTATGAAAACTGAAAACTTAATATCGAACCCACCTTCTAATTGATAGACACACATAAAGGGAATTGACACCGTTAGTCATAGCAATGGTTTTAAATGTAAATTCAAAATTTCGGCGCGCTTCGCGCGCAATTGTTTCATCTGACGTCCTATACCCGAATACCGTAGAACGAAAATAAAACACTCATTATGGCAAAATTCATTTCAAGTTACCTACACCGGGCTCATAATGTTGGCGTGTAAGTTTTAAGATACCTTAGATTCTCCGTAACTTCTGCAGGTACATATAGTAACTTAGAATGAGCCATACACATCGAATTCCCTGCAACATAAAAAGGTATAAAATCTCACTGACATAAGAACTGGAGCCGATTTCTGTGCTCTTAAAATGCAGTATTGCGAGAGCTTCCGGGGGCTTCGCCCCTGGACCCCACGCGTAGGGACTCGCGCTTCGCGCTCGTGGTGCACCTTCGGTGCACATGAGGTTTTCCATCTTGGGCCCCCCAAAAAATTTCTGGATCCGCGCCTGATTAGGTGTACCTCTTCAATGTCTGGACCCATTGGTAGAACAGATGGATTATCTGCATAGATATCACATTCTTCATCACATCCTGGCGCACTGCCCATCTCACCATACCCACTTGCAGGAAAAGTGTGACCAAGAGGTAATGGCTGATAGTCAACACTCTCGCCAACAACATTACTTCCTTTATCGTCTACGATTCGGCCCTTCTCTTGTGAAAACTGGAATGCTGGCCCCGCTTTACCAGGAAAATCCTTCAATACATCATGAAGTTTAACTTTAAATTTTGAGTGTCTTAACATTTCTTTGTTGACGCCATGGGGCGGGACCTCAGATCCTGTTAAGCTTTGAAGGGATACTTTTGTGGGGGGAATTAAACCTCCTTTGCCTTTGTAGCTGGACCAAGACACCGCACAAATCTCTTTACTCTTAACCGGAAATGTACTTGCAGGTTGTACAGGGTGACTTCCAGCTGATCTGCTCATGCCGCAAAGATCCCGTGCTTCTTTGACCTCGGGACGTCTCTCGACATTGGGTTCCATCTCAAGGTTCTGCAAATTTACCACACCGCTTCCAGGCGACATCGAGTCGCTATTCAGTACCTGACTTTGGGGCACGGGCCTGGCGATTGATAAGATACCAAAGGGAGACACCTCTCGTGATTTTTCAGTTGTATACTGGGGTTTCATTGGGGTAGTTACAGTCGGTTTAATGGTCGATGTGTTGGTCTCATCACTTGATCCAGGGTATTGCGTTAGTAATCTGTCATGTGGGACTTCAGGGTCCATACAAACAAATGATGCACTGGGTTTTTCTGGTGTGATTATCCGTATCCTTTGAGACAATTTTTCGTATTTTTGGGCTCCCTTGACATTTTCCTGGCTTGTCAAAATTTCTGTTGATAAAAGATCGTCCCGTGCATTAGTTATTTGTGTCACTACTGTAAGTGATGGCGTATTTTCAATTAGCTGTTGATTGGTAATATTTATTGGTTTCAAAAGTTTTTCGAGAGTAGGATTGTCACGGTTACGATCATCTGGACCAATGGACATTGAATTTATCTCATCTGCATTAGATGTCTCGTATTCAACGCATCGTCTTTTCGGCGGTGTGCTCTCCTCAACAAAGCTATCAGGTTGCCTGTTTCTGCTTTCGTTCATCTGAACATCTAGAGGGAAAGCTGGGCATCCTAGAGACTCATTAGCATTCCTTCTAAAGGATACTATCTGGTTTATATTGTTACAATTCGTGCCTTCTGAAGCTGTAACCATTTGAGAAGTACTAACAGTAACGCTTTCCCAGGTGGTGGTATCCACAAGAAGGTTCGAGGCTCTGCAACATTGGGAAAGCTTAGTGCTTTCGAAAGAGCACCCTTCACCTGTGTTCTTCCGGTTATTGGTGGTATAATTGCTAACAGGAATTTTAGCTACAACCGAAGTTGAACATTCATTAGCACGGCAACAAACATTTCCACCATCACTGGCGATGTCTGGATCTCTGAAATTCTGCTTTACTGCGGGTTCGAAGGCGGTTTGTTTCTGATCTTTCACCCCTTCAAATGATGATGTTTTGTCATCACATGCAATCGGTTCCTTCAAAGAAATAGTTGATTTATCTACCTTTGTTTGACCGACCTGCGAGCTGTTGACGTCCTCAGATGCTGTAGTTACAACTTCACCATGTGTCATGAGTGCAACATTTGTGTGATCAAGGGCGGTGGAAGACCGCAAAATATTTTGTCTGTCATTTTTCTTAATAACTCCAGTATCCTGGTTGCTATCTGTTGGGTGAGACGCCATTTTACTTATCCCTACTCTATCTGATATGTCATTGTCATTAGTTTCTGAAGTCTCGTTATTGCCCTCCATCTCAGCAACGTTAATGTGGCTGGATATTTCTTGAATGACATTAGCTGAAGATAAACCTGTAGCAACTGCTTCATCTTCATTTTGGTGAAGTGCACAAGGGGCTGTAGAATTATTTTCACATGTTTGTTCTTCCATGACATATGCTATTTCACTAGTGTTTCCTGTATTATTTGTATGTGATATTTCAGTACCACTTGTAGTTACATTGTCAGAGTTGACAAGCTCCGTGGCAAACCTTTCAGATGGGATATTCTCAAAAGAAGCATCACAAGTATCCATTTTCGTTTTTTCATATTTCGATGCAATATTTTCAGTTGTATGTACAAGCAAAACACTACCAATGCTTGCTTTAGAAGAAGATAAACCGTCTCTCAGGTTTTGCAATTTAGGTTTTCCATCACTACTATGTATATTGAACAAAGAGAAGCTATCTGCTTTGGTTACATTATGTTGTGTAGTTTTTCTGTAAATTTCTTCATTGCCATCGTTTGATTTTGGAGGTATCTTTTCAAAGGCTCCAATCTTTTTGTTGAACTCTTCTTCTGGGTGATTTGTCATGTTGGTTACATTCATGGTTGAGATAGAAGAATTAGCAGAAATGATGCAATCTTCAACGGACGTCTGTTGGCTAGGCTTACATAAGACCTGCTCACCAATTGCAAGAACGGCTTCATTTTTCACACAAAAAGAAGGTCTGTTCTCATGGACAATGAGTTGGTTATTCTTACAATTGTCCGCACTTGCAGTGCCCTCCTCTAGGCATTTTTCTTCAGTTAAAGTACTTACGTCAGCCGTTGACGTTTGCCTTTTATCGAAATCTTCCTGGGAAGAGAAAAAAAAAACATAATATGATCAATATTGTATTTCAAGTACGTAGTAACTTACAAGAAAATCAGCTACCACAGATAACCAATCAAATTTGTAAAAGAAGGGTACATTTTCGAGTGAAATGGGAATTAAGGAAGGTTCTATGCCGTACCCGGTCCAATGAAGCCTATGCCAATTGTAGTTAAAATGAAATATTTTATGGCTAGTACCATTTAAGTTTTTAATTACTGCTTAGTCACACTGCCATGTTGAATGCGTTGTTAATTAACAAACCAAGTATTCGATAGTGAACTTCATGAAGAGTAAGTTGGCTGTTTCTTAAGTTTATTGTGAACCATTAATACCAGGATACCAATAAAAGACAAAAAGAAGATTATCCTATTTCCTATTTCTTACCAAGGGTGAACAAATGTGCAATGGTAAACAAATAAAAATCTGGTAATCATGTCTTTTTTTAAGTACATATTATATGTCAGTAGGATATGTAGGAAATAATTAATTAAGCCATGAGAACATTTCAATGCCAACAACTAAATTAAATTTCCGTTAAATGATAGAATTAAGAAAACTAATTCAATATGAAACCTTTAAAAACTTTGCGATTTGCGATGCTGCATGCAAAACGTACTTGTAATTTTGTCATTTGGGCAAGTACGTCCGCGTGCCTCTTTTCTAAAGCTACATTCTTCTCCCTCAAAATTCCGCTTGTCTTTAATAAATATTCAGTCTCTTCTTTCAAGCCCGATATCTCTGACCTAAAGTCATTTTCCTGTAGTAAAGAAAATGAAACATTGATATTTTTACTGATTGGAAAACTTCCATTAATCAGTATGATTACCTTTTGGATTCCATATAAATACAATCCTGTCTTTCCACTTTCGTGTCAATACAAAAGATTCAGTCTTAAGTGATTCAAGTAAAACGTGGGCTTTGTCAGATGCTACATTTTGTTTCAATCCTTTCATTTAATGGAAGAGCGATTTCTAATTAAATAGATGGCAAATAGATTCGAATTCTTACATCGGTAAAACGTTTAGTGAACAAAAATATTCATTAATCAAAGCGCACATTCACTCCATTCATTCCACTGATCCAACTTTTATCTGCAAATTTAAATTTTAACTTTACCAAACTTTGAAAATTAGGCACACATTAGGCATTACATGCATTTGCATCAGGCAAGGTTTCTTACCTGGGCGCTTATGGACGCTTTTAACTTCTTAATTTCTTGTTGTAAATCGGTCTCTCTTTTGTCTTTTTCTTTCATCGCTCCGTGCAGGCTTTCCACGTCCTCCCTAATTTTCTTATTTTCAGTCTCCAGGTCCGATACCTTATTTTTGTGCCTTTCATTTCCAGTCATGAACTGCTCAACAAGTTTCTGAGCCTCTTCATATTGTGCTATTATTTCCTAAAAGTAAAATTAGTATATCACGCCTCTTTTAAGAATGGACAAAATTAAAAGCATTAGATAATTAGGATCACCAATTAGCTCTAATTTACCACTCAAGCACCATAGTTTACAGAACTAATACCAACACAAAAACTGAATCTTTAAAACACCGTTTCGTTATACTTAACTCTTCTCGAGCTCATAGTTGTGTTGCCTTGCAACGATTCATATAAATTATCTTAGGCATAGCCTACACATCAGATCGAAACGTTTCGTATTTTATCCATTACTGCACGTCAAAAGTTGATGCTGAAAGTAAAACTCGCCATTTACTGACCGGTCAGTTTTCTACAAGCAATGTCTGCAAAGGAGGCTAGGTGTATGTACTAGCAAAGACAGGGCCGTAGCCTGGGCAAAAATCCCCAGCGGTTAGTTCATGATACGAGGTAAAGCACCCATTGAAGTATCAAGGATATTTAATCCCGAGGAGGAGCCTTCCTTTGTCACCCACTGCAGGGTGTCGTCCTGAGGGATTAAGAGTGAGGGTCACATCCTATTCTTTGAGGAATCTGTAGGTAGTTGAATGTGGTGCAAAATGGTATTATCTTTGGCAAAGCTTTGAGCTGATTAGACGTGTTGAAATTCCCATTATTAAGTGGGTTTATTGCTGTTTGTAGCTGGGTGTAGTTGTTTAAGGAGATGAATGAACCCCTACTCTTTAAGATTTTTTTTACGTAATGTGGCTTCGATGCAAAATGGTGCTTTCTTTGGCAAAACTTTTACGATAAATAGACTACGTTAGAAGTTTTTATTCTTTAATTAATTCGTCCCAGTTTTGAAAGTGTAAGGAAAGTGGAATCTTGATGTCTAATGGGAGTAGTGACACCCTCCCCTTTGAAAGTTTATGCTTATGTAAGGAGGCTAAGACGCTAAAAGGTACTTCCTGTCTTTGGCAAAACTTTAAGCTGATTATAAGGGTTGAAATTATCATGTTGTGACTATTTTCGGCTGTTGCATGGCATCCATTCAAGGCAGTCACGGGGGTGGATCTCCCCCTCCTCTTGATACACCACTGGGATGGCTATACTTGATTGGCGCCTACCAACAAAATTATTGTCACAATGGCCTCTCAGATTGCCAAAAATGGCACTTTGTGCACCTTATAATACGTTGCACCCAGGGGTGTAAATACTGGTGTGCGTGTGGGGGTGTGTGACACCCCTGTGAAAATCAAAAGTCGGTCTCTGAGCGCCAAAAAGTCGGTCTGGAAATCCAGATAGTTCAAAGGTTAATTGATCTTTTACCTATCCTGATTTTCTTCTGTTCCCGTGGGACGATAGGGAAAGTTGTAGTTGGTCCCAAAATAGTTAACACTCCCCCTGCGAATTCATGTATATACGCCCCTGGTTACACTACATCTAAACTACTTCCTTTCGCGCTTTTACGCTTTAGAAATTAAGACTACAGGAAAAATGTAATTTCCAGAAGAGTTAAATTTGAAAACCATTATTTGCAGGGGGAAACAGGACTTCAAGATATTGGACATAATAATAGACTGTTCCAAAAACACGATGTGGCACGGCATAAGAAACAATCCAAAAGAGCTTTTAGGTTACAGATATTAGGTGTGCTCTGCGTATCCGATGTAGGCCCGGAAATTTATTCATGAGGGCGCGTACTCAACAGCAAAAGAGCACATCTGCGGGAGGGGTCAAGTGGAGGTTCTTTATACATAAGTGACACTTCAATTGGTGTCATGGTTCTCATTCTTACCTTATTTCTTTCACGAGACTGGTCAAGTTGTTTCTGCAAGATTTCTTCATTACTTTTTGTCTACAAGGAAAAGTTAAACTGATAAAAAACAATTACAGAAATTCTCCCCATGCTGCAAAATATTAACGAATGGTGGGGGGATTTAGCTATTGACGGAGGGTTGGTTGCCTCTATGGTTCATGACTAAATGTCAAATTGACTAAAAAGATTCTTCAAAAATGATCATGGCATTTATCTGTACCTCTCACTTTAGTTCAAATATTATCTAGTATATAATTCATGTGTTTTTCAATTGTGTTCATAACACTATCAAATACTGTTGTCGATTTTTTTCTATTTTCATCTCTAAAAGCTTACACTAACCTGTCTCAATTGCTCCCGAATAATCGCGAACTCTTGAGTTTGTTGCAGGCTTTTTGAATCAGCATCTTTAACATCATTGACTCCAGCTCCTGACATTTTGCTCTTTATCTCCAACTCAGAAATTATTTTCTCCTTGCCCTCCAACTTAGTCTCTAAAGCTCTCTTCTCACAGTTATGATGGGAATTGATGAAACTCAAACGCTTATTCAAAACAACTGCTTCCTTCACTGCACCAGATGAGAGAAAACTAGTTTCATGTAGGTTCTGTACTTATGAAGTCAAATAATGCAGCACAAGTGAAGTAAATACAACAGGTATGTGGTGTTGCGAGCACAGTGTAATTAAGTCAAAGCAGGGGCTGGTCAATGTATGCAATTTCACCCAAAAACGCTCTTGAAAAGATTCACAGGTTGTTGAAATATACCAAATATTCTTCCTGGGGCAATTTATTACAACTGTTTACAAGCTGCGATTAATGAGAAACAGCCTGAGCAACAATGGGACTAACCAGAACATCCGTTCATGTTACAGTATTTTTCTCACTAAATTGCGAGTTTCACGCAGATTAACACCTGGTTTACCTTGAATATGCGATATTTATGTTCTGACACATCATGAAGGATACTTGAAGTGAAATAAGAGGTATTTGTGAGATTCAGCTGTTGTTTCAAAATAAGTTGGTTTATGTCTCAGCGATCCGTCCTTATCTGGTATGGATACTGTGGGCATACGCTTTCAAAGCCTAAATTGCAGCAACGAATAGAATATTGTGTCGCAACTTATTACGACTGTTTGTTAGACGAAGCTTGGTTGCAACTAAAAGTCTTCCAATAACAATACAATACTAAGTTAAATGAGGGATTTTTACAATCCTATCGCGCTAAGATGGGTTGACGGATGTTTACAAAAGATCGGTGTTATTTCAGTATCAAAGGCTCTCTAGCCTCACCCCAGACAGTTATGGTTCTTCTTACTAAGTTCACTTCTAGGCTCTCCTCCAATTTAAACCAAACCAACTGTCTAGTACACCTCTAAGACAGAAGCACAGACGCCTGCACTGAGTTCAAATTGCTCGAGGCAATATTGTCAAACAAGAGTGTGTGAGCTTTATTAGGAACACGACTGACCATACACGTCATTGCTGACCAACCAGAGTGGAGCTGCATTGTTTGAATGAATGTCAAAGTGCAGTTATGAAATGTATTTAGAATTCTAGGGCAATTCCTTAATAGGTATGGGCAGAGAGTTCCTAGCAACTTCTGCTTTCGGGGGATGCCATGTCCCCTTTAAAGGTTCTATAATCACACCCCAAACAGTAAAAAAATGCCCCTACTAAGGTAACGTCTAGCCTTTCCTCCAATTGAAACAAAAACACCTACCTAGTACACCTCCAAGACAGAGCCACAGTGTAGCCTGTACTGAGTTTCGATTCCTCAAGGTCATATTGACACACAACTGTGTGTGAGCTTTATTGCGAACACAACTGACTGTAGCCTACAAGTCACTAGTGGCCAACCAGCGTGGAGCTATCGTTTGAATGAATGTCAATCAATTTGCGGTTACCAATTGTATTTAAAACTATCGGGTTATTCCTAGATATATTTGGGGGATGCCCAACACCGTTTAATGTGGAACATATCTTTAAGCAACGCATGAGATCCCTGAAACTCATGATTCTTGAGTTATCATGCTTACGAGGTTTTCTCAACTTGACCTAGGTTTCACACGATCTTTGAATTCCAGCAAAATCACAATAGTTCCTGTACTTAGTGTAGGTCGTCTGCTTGCTAAGTATGATATCCCTCAATGCTACCCTTCTTAAAATATCGTGCTCATGAGGTTCTCACAAATTTACTTCCGATGACATCAAATAGCCTTTGACCTCCATGAAAAACAAGAGGCTTCCCGAAATTAATACTGCGCATCCACATGCTAACCGTGAGGCCCATCATCAAGTTAAACATTCATGAACTACCGCGTTTAGAGGATTTTCTACGTTTGACCACTGGTGATCAACCTTACATGACCTCTGTCCGTCAGCAATCAATCAATCAATCAATCAATCAATCAATCAATCAATCAATAAACAAATAAAATATACAAATAAACAAATAAACAAACAAATAAATAAATAAACAAATAAACAAACAAATAAATAAATAAAATAAAATAAAATAAAATAAAATAAAATAAAAATAAAATAAAATAAAATAAAATAAAATAAAATAAAATAAAATAAAATAAAATAAAATAAAATAAAATAAAAATAAAATAAAATAAAATAAAATAAAATAAACACAGTACTCGTAATCAATATAGGGTATCCACATCTTAAGTATGAGATCCAGCAAGTTAGCCTTTTTGAGACATTGTATTACAAGCAGTTTACAAAGTTTTCGTAGTTTTCACCGTAGGTGAACTTTGACCTCTATCAAAAACAATACCGTTCTTTCTTTGAATATGTCAATTGTACATACTTAGTACTATAAGTACCCATCATTGTTTATTTAACCATGTCACAAACCAACTATCTGTTCATGCAAGGCAAAGGAAAGGTACTGAATGTAGAGGATGCATGATCATAGGAGCTCTTAGGCGCATCACAGCTTTCATCTACCCCTTGACAACACCACTGGCCCCCTGTGGGCTGGGGGTTGTAGAATATGCCCACGGTATTTCCCGCCTGTCGTAAGAGGCGACTAAAGGGCAAGACTTGCACCGTATTTGAGCTGTATTTGAAACCAAACTTGAACTTGAACCGTATTTGAAACCGTATTTACACTACCTTTTCATCTAGTTGATACTATATAACACATTCGTGTTGGTGTGTCGTAAAATCTCATCTAACCAAATTGACAACACCACTGCATTGCCTTAAGTCAGATACTGTACATGAAATCATGAAGTCTTTAAAATCAAAGACGTGAGAGTGGTAAACGTATGGCAATGAAACATGAAGCCAAGTATTGCAAAATGTATGCACTTTCAGATAGATTATTTCAGAAGTTGACGACTAAATAATTTTCATTTTCTGCCTCCACTGCAAAACGGCACCATCTCGGACAGAAAACCTGTCCTAAAATTTCATTCATGAACAACACAGGAAAAAAATATACTCAAGTTCTAATTTCAAAATGGATTTCTAAACTTTACGTTTATTCATCGTTTTTATGAAATATGTCTGTTTCCTTTGGGATAGAAGCCGAAAATACCATTTTTGCCAATAATCCCCGACTACTTGTCGCACGTGCGACGAGTCTTTTCGTTTCCTACGAAACAGCATATGAAAATCCCCTGCTTGGTCATAATTTTGTCAAAGATTTGGAAAGAAGTTATGCAAAAAGACTTGTTCAGGTACTGAGATAGAGTTACGAATTTCATTTTGAAAACAGAACTTGTTTATAGGAGAAGAGAGGAAACCAGGCACAAATCATACAGATACAAGTGATAAATGATTTTTCGAATATAAAGGAAATATAGGATCATTTTGATGCTTGATTTTATTTTATTGTTATTATCTTTTTAGTTTTTTATAACGTTTACATAGTTCCTTCCGACTCACCTTCCTTGGACAAATTTGTAGTCTGGGTGTTACATCTCTCCACAAGTTGCTTGACTTCTTTAAAATTTGTTTCGATTTCAGTTGCTTGTTTTAGATGAGAGCTGCTAGCTGTCACATGCGTCTTCAAGCAGTGACTTTGTTCTCTAATCATCCTTTCCAAGTTATATTTTTCCAGCTAAAGTTCATATATGGAGATACAAATAAACTTACAGCACTCTCAGTTGCCAAACAAAATCTGATTGGTAGCAAGTCACTGAAAAGCTTACATACTATCATTTCAGTCATAACGTTTATCAGAGAGGATTAAGAAGGATTATGTCTCATTTTTGGCTCTCGACTAGACCACTTAACATTGTAATGTGAGACAGAGCAGTAGCAAACAAGGAAATTCTGGAACTGTTGGGGTGCAGAGTTCTCACTGTAGAAAAAGTACTAGTCATGCCAGCTATTTAGGGGTAGGGACTTAAACCCCCTCCCCTCGATAAGCTACCGAGAAATCATGTTAAGTCATTTTCATGTTACCTGGTATTATTCAATAGCTAAGTGGCTTGTACCAAACAAAATCATCAATTGACGACAGATTGGACTTAAGACCTAATCATAGCTTTACACTAATGTTGCAATGGTATCCAGTTTAGTATCTGTTCATGAATACATAACTGAACAAAACACTTACACAGAGTTTGTCACAATTCATACTATTATTTAATACTATGGATGATTGCCAATACTTGTCTGTCTACAAACAGTATTTACGAGAAGACTAAAAAATGTTGGAATGAAAAGTAGATGAACTTTTTCGATCTTTTATTAAGTAATACTTCCTCACCTGTAAAGTTCTCACTTCATCTTTCACTGACTTAACATTTCTCTCCCAAGATTCATTCTCCCAGACGAGTTTATTCTAAATATTATGATAGCAGAACAAGAACATTCGTGAAAATTCCAACAATGAAAGGATTCTTTTTTGCCAACTGTTGTTGTATAAGTTACTTTTGCCGAAAAATTTCAAAGGCTGTTATATCATATGCTTAAAGTAGAGTACCGTCCATCCAAAGCAGGTTAGTACTAAGTGTAAGGTAAAAATGGCATCATCATGACGTTTTGAATTATTTTAAATGTTACCTTTTCTCTTTTCAAATGCTGGATTTCATCTTGGTAAGATCTGTCAAGATCTGCTAGTTCTTGTACATGCTTTTCATTTAAAGCACTGTTTTTCAAAATTTCTTCCTCCTAGGAAAAAAAGAAAATTTCAGGTCACGAAATTCGAAAGAGTGAATATTTCCTTATCAAAAGCATTTACACTTTACACTTACTTCAATATACGGGAAAACGGTGCACTTAGATTAGAAGGACAAACAACATGTCGATATGCTGAAAGAAGAGGCTGATCGTAAAGTAAGTCTGATCATACTCGCTGTAGCAAGTGATATACTCACTAGTTGTCTCTCATGTTTATGTTGGTCGGCAACCAGGTGTCTCACTCGTTCCTCTGATTCCTTCTTGGTCATCTTTGATAAAGAAGAAATGATAATTTTTGTTTAAACAAACACTCCTTTGACTTTTGGTGAGTGAACTCAGTATAGACCTATGGCAATGTATAGGTATTTGAGGTTTTGCTCGGAGGGGGTCGAGTGGGAGAAGGTTTCCCCTCCCACTTTGTAATATTTCTGTAGATGAAAGGTGTATTAGATTCAAAAGGTGTTATCTTAGGCAAACCTTGTTAATAGGAATATCCTGTGGGGTACAACGCAATCGGGGGGGGGGGGGTAGCTATACCCTTAATATTTCATGAAAACACTTCGATGCCTTCGTTTTCTGAAATTAAAATCTTGAATTGTTTACCACTGTAATAATCTGCCCATGTTATTGCTACACCAGAGGTTTCACTACAATTGTATATAATACGCAATCATTTGTTAAGAATGTCCGGATTTCTCTAAATGTATATGAGTGAAATTTAATCCCCGAACAATTAAATACAATGACCACTGTAAATGGATGTAAACGTTATTCCATTCCAAAATTTTAATAGCCAATGGTGATCACTGTAGTACCTCCTTTTGTAGAAATTCACTCTTACATTTTCAGCGAATAGATCTTACCCTGAGAAAACAAACTTCCTCACAGAGCTGAGTAAGCAGGTGCCTTAAATCTTCACAAGATGAAAACTGACTACTTTGAAAGCTGACTGTCTCACTTTTCGTTGTGTTGGCCATTTTGCTCAATCCACCGAAATTTTCCTTTCAAACTCTCTGAAATATAAACTCACATTCTGAGAAAGACAGTTTTCATGTCGTATTAGGTCTAGACCTAACTTATGAACCACAAAGTACGCCTAACTATTAGGCCTAGGCCTATGTGTTCCACAACTGTTAACCTAATGTTAGGCCTTTATCGTCCGGGGGCCACTCATCATTGGCAGGGAGTATCATGCGTGACCAAGAATCCACGTTAATAGGGTATTTTTTGAGCATAGGCACAATACGTACGCAACGTGGAAAGGGTTTGAAAAACCACCAAAATAAAGAAAATGGGTGTATTTTCGTGTACGCGGGTTTTTTACTGTTTTGTTTGGGAAATTTCGCGGGGAAATTTCCAGAAAAAAGAATAATGAAACAGCAGTGAATAGCACACTGGTAGCATTCTCACAAGTTCACGAAATGACCATCAGAGTTACTTATAGGCCTACTTACTTAGAGTGTATTTTGAGTCTCGGACAAATTTATACGTGTGAAGGGTGCTTTCAAAAATCAATGGTCACTCCTGATACGGTGATAGGCCTACCCCCTTGTCAATGATCAGCGCCCCCCCCCCGGGCTTTATCGTCTTTCTTGATAGGCCTATTAACTCTCTCTCTCACCCCAGAAAGCAAATTCTCCCAACTAAGTTTACTTTTAGCCCCTCCTCCAATTTAAACAGAAAGCATGTCTATACACCTCCAAGACAGAGCCACAGTTCATAGCCTGCACTGAGTTTAATTTGCTCGAGGGCATAGCCTACATAGGCTAGGCCTTTATACACACACTGTGGTTTTGGGATGCCATATCCCCTTTAAAATACAAAAATGATTGTGATTGTGAGCTGGCGATTGTGAACGTAGCCTTGACATAGCATTACGTTGTCTTACCTTGAGCCTAACTTAGGTCTTACGTTATTCCATACATTAAAAATAACATGATTGCGTTTGTCTAAAGTTAGCCTAGGCCTAAGTTGTCTAACTGTTGCTAAGCCCTAGGCTAGGCCTGTAGGCCTAACGTTATATGTATTTGAGTTTGACTCACTAGTGGTCTAGCCTAACGTTAGGCCTAAAAGTTAGACCTAGGCCTACGTACCCTAATTTTACGTAAAGCGTAATGTTACAGCTGGCCTTCAGCTAACCCTCTTCTTGCATGCAGGTATTACGTACGTCTTTCCATTAAATGTTTTTACTAGTGCAAGGCTTCGGATATGGAGTAATAGACCAGTTTCTATTACTATTAGCCTACTTATTAGCAACTGTGTACTAAGCACATGACGCGTGGCTCACAATTCAGTAGGCCAGTCGAGTCAGTCTCGATCATCAGGAGGGGCGGGTACACGTACGTATGTACACGTACTACGTGTGCCGGTTTTTTCTTCAAATTCCCAAGTAAAGATCATGAGCCAAAACTTCCTAATAATTCCCAAGGTCAGCTATCAATAAACTGCAATACTTTGGAGCTTCGACTGGCATGAAGAGAGGCTGGAGAAATATCTTGATTTGGGAGTTATATGTCGTCCAAATACAAACTGTTTATTTCATAAAAAAACAAGAATAAATGATAATAACAAGGAAGATATAAATCAAAGTTATACGTGTTATCTACCGCCTTCTGCTTCATTACTTCACAGTTCTGATAATTTTCTCACTTTTTGTTGTGTTGGCCATTTTGTTCAATCCACAGAATCTTTCCTTTCAAACTTCACATTCTTAGCAAAGACAGTTTTCATGTCGTATTAGGCCTAACTTCATAAATTTCATAAAGCACCAGACGCGTAGCCGAGGGGGGTGGGGGGGGGGCAAAGGAGGAAGCCAACCCGAGCATATTTTTGGTACTTTTTAATGTTTAATGTTTATTTTTACAATAGGCCTATTGCTAAAGTTTTTCCCTACTTATATGAGGTAAATAGACCTCGGAAGTGCAATTTAATTCCAGTCATCTGGGAGGCATTTTGGGCCAAAATTTTCTTGCGCTTCGCGCCAACCCATGGTGGCGCGGAGCGCTGAGAATTTGTCTATGGGCTTCGCCCCCCCCCCCTTGACAATAGTTCCTGGCTACCCCTTACTCAAAATCCATATATGGCCCAGATATGGGATTTCATATCTGGCCCATATCTGGGCCAGATATGGAATTCATATCTGGCTTGTACAAGAATTGGGCAGATATAACTTGATATAATATAAAGGCCATATATGGCCCAGGTAAAGTTTCACTTTTATATGGCCCAGATATGCCCCATATATGGCTACTCCATTTCTGGCCCATATATGGAAAATCCATATATGCCACATATAAAGAGATTTATATCTGGCCCATATCTGTGCCATATATGACCCATATAAAACTTTATATGGCTCACTCTTTATATGGCCCATATCTGGCCCATATATGGAAATTTATATCTGGCCCATATCTGCACCAGATATGGAATTTATATCAGATCGGATAAAAGCCATATATGGCCAGATAAAGTTCTATCTGGATCAAGCCTTTATATGGCACAGATCTGCTCTAGATATGAATCATAGTTAGGACTTATAGTCCACACTCCTCATGGAGACTTTGAACACCAGAATTAAAACAATGTTTAAGTGCTCCATGAATTAGAATTTAATGTAATTATTAGGTTGAATTGACTTAAGTACATAAATTCAACTTATTTCATAACAGTGAACAGAAAAATGCCTTGAAATTTCCTATTTTATGTAATCACAGTGATATGGGCTTCTTATTTTAAACTTAATTACGTATTTGACTCTAAATTTTGTTTACTGCGTGGTGCATATTTTACTTCAACTTCCTAAATCATGGAAAATGTAGGTTTAGATACAAGCTCCGCCCAAATATGCAAATTATTTGCCTAAGTTCACTTAGTACACTGCGGTATTAACAGAAGTGTAGCCACTAAATAACTGTAATGTCTGGGAAGGTGATGCTGTATCCAAAACATGTCTTAGTTTGTAACAAGCATAATCCAAGAATCAAATCAAATAAATAATAAAACAAACTAACAAAATGCTCATTTGCATATCTAGCAAAACAAGTTATATCTGGCTTTATATGGCCATATCAAACTTAATATGCATATCTGGGTTATGTTTCAATCAAGTTATATCTGGCTTTATATGGCCATATCAAACTTTATATACATATCTGGATCACCATTTTATCAAGTTATATCTGGCTTTATATGGCCATATCAAACTTTATATACATATCTGGATCACGATTATATCAAGTTATATCTGGCTTTATATGGCCATATCAAACTTTATATACATATCTGGATCATGATTATATCAAGTTATATCTGGCTTTATATGGCCATATCAAACTTTATATACATATCTGGATCATGATAATATCAAGTTATATCTGGCTTTATATGGCCATATCAAACTTTATATACAAATCTGGATCATGATTATATCAAGTTATATCTGGCTTTATATGGCCATATCAAACTTTATATACATATCTGGATCATGATTATATCAAGTTATATCTGGCTTTATATGGCCATATCAAACTTTATGCATATCAGGATCACGAATATATCAAGTTATATCTGGCTTTATATGGCCATATCAAACTTAATATGCATATCTGGGTTATGTTTTAATCAAGTTATATCTGGCTTTATATGGCCATATCAAACTTTATATACATATCTGGATCACCATTTTATCAAGTTATATCTGGCTTTATATGGCCATATCAAACTTTATATACATATCTGGATCACAATTATATCAAGTTATATCTGGCTTTATATGGCCATATCAAACCTTATATACATATCTGGATCATGATTATATCAAGTTATATCTGGCTTTATATGGCCATATAAAACTTTATATACATATCTGGATCATGATTATATCAAGTTATATCTGGCTTTATATGGCCATATCAAACTTTATATACATATCAGGATCACGATTATATCAAGTTATATCTGGCTTTATATGGCCATATCAAACTTAATATGCATATCTGGGTTATGTTTTAATCAAGTTATATCTGGCTTTATATGGCCATATCAAACTTAATATGCATATCTGGGTTATGTTTTAATCAAGTTATATCTGGCTTTATATGGCCATATCAAACTTTATATACATATCTGGATCACCATTTTATCAAGTTATATCTGGCTTTATATGGCCATATCAAACTTTATATACATATCTGGATCACAGTTTTATCAAGTTATATCTGGCTTTATATGGCCATATCAAACTTTATATACATATCTGGATCACGATTATATCAAGTTATATCTGGCTTTATATGGCCATATCAAACTTTATATGCATATCTGGGTTGTGTTTTAATCAAGTTATATATGGCTTTATATGGCCATATAAAGTCTTTAATCAACCAGATATTTCCAGATATAAAGCCAGATATGGATTTTGAGTAAGGGACGCCCCGGCCTGTAAAGAAGTCACCAAAATATGCTCAAAACACTTGCTAAAATATATGAACGAGCTATTCCGTTGAAAACTGCTTAATGTATGTACGATGCAGGTGCCAGGAACTCTGAAATGAGGCTGTATGCGCTAAGGTGCTTGTTAAGTGAACATGCAGCTCTAGTAGCAGTACAAGTCACACTCAGCAGCCACAACGTACAACAATAACAGAAGGAGCTTTCAAGTGTGTTCTATAACAAGCATGGGCGTGGATCATGGGGGGAGGGGGGACGCGTCCCCCTCACTTTTTTGGATGGGGGCATAATAAGTCCCCCACTTTTTCAATAATATAACATAGATAACGAATTGACAATACCTTTTTCAAAGCTAAATTGCGCCCAAATATGGCACCCATTTGCCATATATATAAACACCTTCCAATTTCCATTTTTTCAAAGGGGAGGGGGTTCCCCTTACCCTTGACCCCTCCCCCAGGACGGCGATTCGCAAATGGTGAAAAGTCCCTCCACCTTTGGAGATGGATCCACGCCCCTGACAAAAAAGCACGGTGAGGTAAAATTGTACTGAACATGGGCGTAGATCCCGGGGGGGATGGGGGGATATATCCCCCCAACATTTGACTAGGGGGGGGATGGCCCATGCAATCATCCCCCCCCATGTTTCAGTCTACAGATACGTTTATGGCGGAAAGTATATTTTATTCTTCATTTTCGTAAGAATTTTTTTCAATCTCGCTTCACTTTCTATCAAAAATGTTTCTCAAACTATCAGAATTTTAGCAAATCGTTGGGAATCTATCGAAATTTTCGCGCACTCCGCGCGCTTCCAACCTTACGTCAGTGTCACTTATATTATCAATATCTTCCGATAGCAACATTCGGAAAAGCACAGCAGCAAAAAGTTGAAAGTTTACGAATTAACAGGTTAAAGACTGGCTTATGGGAGTGGCATGTAGGTTGTTGGGCAATTGAAAGTGTCTCAATGTAGAGTCTGAATGCAGGTTTTGTAGGTAATGGGAATATTATTCGTCACTGTTTACACTCCATGTTATGACCATTATTAAGGTAATAATACACGAAACTGTTCTGATCACGGCACTTTCCGAAGAACAGAGATGCATCCCCAAACATCTGTGGGGACCTCGCATCAATATGGGATCTGTCAATCTAATATGTAGCATGATGTAGAAGGATGAAAGTACGTATCTGCCGTTAAACATTTTCCCAAAAATTTTTACCAGAGCTTCGCCAGTTCGCGCTGAGCCATTATCGGTATAGATGGTGATTGTTAATACACTTATGACGAAAACAGCACTCTGTAACGCTTTTATTAGTCCTTCACCCCTTTTGCTACACCTATCAGGGAGGTCTAATATCACCTCCCTGCACCTATACTCTCCCTCCCTCTCATTTTCAATTGCTGGCAGCTGTTCGCCCGGATTTTAGTTCAAAAGTAGTAAAAATACGATAGTTGTAAAGTGTTCGGCGGCGTACTCTATTATCATTTGGATGTCAGGTAGTATACGCATTATGTCATTGCCCCCCCCCCCCGCCCCGCCCCAATTATTATGATTAATGCAGAGCTTCCAGGAGGTCCTATTCAGGTACCTGCTAGCCTTATGTGCCCTTTCATAATGCACAATGAAGGAAAGGACATATTTCGTTATAACTCAAGAATGTTTTTGTGGACTCCACGCACACATTTTTGTGTAAAAACTTTCCCGAAATAGAAGGTAGTAAAATAGACATAAGGGAGGGGGCTTCAGGAGATTTGTTGACAACGTATCTGTCTCTTAATAGACAACATATTCTCTTTTACCTAACCAAAAATTGGCATTCACTAAATTATGGACATTTTCCGGCCATATATGATCAGTTCCAAAACATCCCAAAGATAGCACCATTTTGCATCTAAAAGTCCTTAAATTAATAAAAAAAAAATCTTAAAGGGGAGGGGGAACCTCTTCCCCAGGACGACACCTTTTTGTAGTGACAAACGAAAGATCAAAACTGCTGCATGCAAATGCAGGAACGCATAAAAAACAAAGGTGTAATTTACGCAGACTTGGGGGAACTGAGCTATTATTACGACATCATCTATGGTGCTCCCAATCACAAAAAAAAACCTGGCGACGCCACTGATCTCAAGCCAACTTGCAGGTCTTGTAATGATCTCCAAATTCAAAATACAGTTGTCTGGGATGACCCTATATGTTGATCCCTGCCTTTTTGAGCTTAGCAGGACATTGTTGCTCTTGTACAATTCCAATCCGGTGCAGCTAAACGACGAGTGCTCAAAATAGTAGTTCCTAAATGTATGAATATACCAATAGCCTACCAAAGAACATTACCACTGAAATTAACCCCTTAAAACAGTCTTCCTGGCACTTCTGAGACATTAAAACCAAGGAGCTTCAGGGGGCTTCGCCCCCTGGACCCCCACCGGGGCTTTGCCCCTGGACCCCACCAGGGGCCCTAAGGCGGGCCCCTGGACCCCACCCGTCGTGGGCTCGCGCTTCGCGCTCGCCGTGCACGCTTCGCGTGCACATGTTCCACATTTGCGATGGTTCACCTCATCCCCCCCAAAGTTGAAAAGAAATCTACGCCCCTGGTACTGAATGGCAGTCTACGAGATTTCACTTGATTGCAAGCTGTGCAAAATGCGAGAAGTGGCAAAGAGTCCCAAGTTCCCAAAGCCAAGCCATAAATACCCAAGAGCTTGGGAAAACTCCCAAGTTCTGGCACCATGCACTGGGTTTCGATTACTTGAGGTCTCAAAATAGTGCATATGCACTTACCCTACCGGTGTATTACAGTTGCACCGTACCGATACGATCGATACTGTACTTCTTAAGCGCGGTAAGTTACTATTCCACATTCAGTGTACACGCATCATACTTGTGACATGTTACACCGCTTAGCGTATTCACACTGCTTGATTGAGCATGCATTGTGATGTGCATGCAACGTAAGGCGTTACGTGAGTACGTGCTGCTTACATGAGAGAAATACAAAGCTTAAATTTTTTCTGGCCTACACGTAGGCCAGTAGCCAGCAAGGTCCTGAAGAGGGGCAAGATGGCTTCCAGGATAGGGGTGTGCGAAATATTTTTTCGGGGAGCGAGACGTAGGCTATATTGACACCCCTATATATTCAAAGAGCGTATATATAAACGTACCATAGCAAGGCAACTCTAACATGAAATTGCATTGCGATAACCGACTTAGAAAAAAAGTTAATGGATTGCTGTCATTCTATGTGGTAAATCTTTGGTAGAAAAAAGTCATTTGTTACTTGCAAATTTAGACTTTCAAACAAATTTGTCGAAATCCCACCTTAAGCTGCATACCTTACAAGTCTCATGCGATTCTCGGGAGTCCCACGTAACATGTGGAATGCATTTCACACATCCCGGCCCTACAAGTCCCCAGGCTGTGTTTAGTCTCGCAATCCACGCCAAAGTTTAACCTGGCAGTGTCAGTGAACCATTTTTTCATTACCTCAGTTTCTGCAGTTACCCCAGCTACCGCAGCTTTTCTTGTACGTAAAGTATCGATCTAAGGTACACTTAAAGTACCCCTGTCAAGGCAATTGTACCAAATTCAGCCTTCAACCATAACTGCATAATGAAACTGAATGTTCCATAGAGACATTCTGAAGTCTTTTCTTGTCAAACACAAATCAAATTTCTTACGAATGTGCAACAAACATTTTACCTTTCTTCTTTCACTTCGCAAAGAAGAATAAAGACTGATAAAAACATTTTCGCTTCAAGTATTTATATAAAGCAAGGCCGGCTTACTCAAATTATGTCTAATTGGTCAATAAACATATTCTAATAATATAGTATATCGTAGTAACTATTTAAACATGTTTTTTCACCGGGATATCCTGAAAGAGGGTACCTCCCCAGGGGCGGATCTAGGGGGGCCGACCCGGCCCCGCCCCCCCCCCTTTTTGAAAATGCAAAAAAATGAAAGGGAAAAAAGAAAAAAAAAAGAGAAAGAAAATAAAACGGAAAGGAGAAGAGATAGAGAGAAGGACAGAGAGTGGAGTGATAGAGAATGAAGCTGCAATTATTAGTAACCTCGAAGTATGGGAGTCATAGCGCACAGCAGATCAGTTTGAACGTCGATTGGGACGTTTACACACATGCTGATCTTACTACACATGATTGGATACAATCAATACGATACAATACCGATACAATACCATCAGCCAATCGAAAAATACCTGACGAGACAGTGCGCATCAGTTGGGATGGGGTGCTATCAAGCCTGGCAAGTGCCATTTCCGGCCATCTGGGATGCATTAAAACCTCAAATTTTCTTGGAACGCTCCGCGCCAACCTATGGTGGCGCTCCGCTTAGATAGTAAACGCAATGGCGTACACAAGGGGGAGGCCATTTTTTAACACAAATTTTACTTCAAAAGGTAGCATATGTGGCACCAGATTGCATGTTAGGACACCTGATTTTTCAAAAATTTTCACACCCCCTCCCCTTAGACCCCTCCCCCAGGCCGGCGATCACACAACATACTGCATCCCCCCCGGGAGAGAAATCCTGGGTACGCCACTGAGTAAACGGGATTCAAACTTGCAACCCTTGGATCAAAAGTCCCAGCCAGCTGAGCTGATCCGTCCTCACAGAAATGTGTAATAAAATAAAACCAAACTTTACATTTTGTTCACAAAAATTGCACTTCTTGATGGCTGCTATCAAGCCTGGCAAGTGCCATTTCCGGCGATCTGGGATGTATTAAAATCTCACATTTTCTTGGTACGCTCCGCGCCAACTCATGGTGGCGCTCCGCTTAGATAGTTAACGGGAGCCCCGCCCCCAAACAAAAAATCCTAGCTACGCCACTGCATGAGAATTAAAATGGAAAATCATGGGAATCACAAGGCCTTAGAAGTGTCTTTTCCGGCTATCTGGGATGTGTTTTTACCCAAATTTCCTGGTATGCTACGCATTGGCAGCGGTAGCGGGGGAACGGGGGAGGAGGACACGTCCCTCCCTAAAATTTTCAGTGAGGGGAGCTCCCTCCATAAATAAATTCCTAAGGAGAAAAATGAGAAATTATAAATTAATTAAAAATCAGAAATCAACAAGTATAACCATAATCAATGACAAAACTAAATGGCCAAATGCTGTTCTGTCAGTTAATAAATCCCTCGATTTTTCTCTGAAAGACGTTAAGATTGGCCTACAGTGCACGTCACCAACAAAATTTTATTTAGAAATATAGTGTTCGGAAACATTACAATTCGGTCATTCAGTTTTGATACTATGTAAGGCCTACAATAATACCATCATTACACTGCCTGGACGCACCCCCAAAACAATGACAGGGCTGCCAAGTCTCGTGCATTCTGGGTGATTTTCACTTTCTCACTGAGTCCACACAAAACAAGAAATTAGGCAGAGGGGAACATGCACGTGATAAAACGTACGTTAACGCCCACATGTCAATGTAAGGTACCTGAGTCCTGGCATCAAGTCGAACTAAGATATGGTCACAAATTTCTCAAGGAAGTCCCTCAATATTCACCAAGTTAGAACATGACTACTTAAGATCTGATTAGACACCTTGAACAGGATGCATTGTAGTAAGGCACTGTGCCTATGATAACTGTCTTCTGTTAATAACAAAAAGAGGGAAAAGAGGGAGAAAGGGGGAAGACGAAGGAGGTAGGATAAGAAGAAATTGAAGAACTATATATATATATATATATATATATATATATAATAAGAGAAAATCCACGTATGCTCCATGAAACATAAAAATGGTAAGTAGAAAACACCACAAAGATGACAATAGGTGACTTTAATAAGGACCTGACATCTTAAGCGATTCCCTCCTGTGATTTATTACCCTCACCAAGGGGTTTAACCCCATTGCTGTATCTGTTGTTTGTACGTTAACCTTCACTTCACATTTGCGCTGAAGAAGGGCACAGGGGTGTCCGAAATATATACGCTACTTTGTCACCGTATCTGTGCCCTCGTATTGTCATCTTTGTTGTGTTTTCTACTTACCATTTAAATAAATATATATATGTGCGTGTGTGTGTGTGTGTGTGTGTGTGTGTGTGTGTGTGTGTGTGGCTTTGATGTATACTATACTCATGCTCGGCATTGTTATTACTGAAATATGAATTTCTGTGTCGCAATGACCGAACGCAGCAGGGGCAGTTGCCTCCTGGAATTTTCGAAGCCGGCAAATTTTGATCACATAGATTTACGTAAATTTCCAAGAATTTTAAATAAAGAAAGATTTTTTAAATGTAAACTGCAAGGCACGGAAAGTGCCATTTCCGGTAATATAGGACAAGCGCAGAACGAAGGTGGGGGGGGGGGAGCTCCAATATAAGCGTGTGGATATTTTCATTTTTCTATTCCCTAAAAAAGTCTTAAAAGTGTAATTTTTCGGCGCGCTTGGTACACACCAATTCTGAGAACTATTTTTCCATTCTTACTTCCTTTAGGACAATTTGGGTGAAAATATTGTTCCAAAGCCCCCAAAACCCTCACCATCATCCATCCTCCTCTCCACTCTCAAGCCTTCTGCATCATCAATCAAGGCCGGCTGTTATTCAGACGGAGTAAGGCTATAATTAAAAAAAATATCAAATTGTATTTGTTTGGCCTGTGGCCACTCAATATCTCATAATGAGGCTTAAATGCACCATTCTAATGCCCACCATTTTTTGAACACCTCAGAGCGCCCCTAATGCTCCCGGCGCGTTCAGCGTCGTTTCGAAATTTCAGCTCGAATTCTCCTGATGTTGCCCCCCCCCCCGACCCCGAAAAATACCTGCGTATGGCCATAAATGTTGCTTCTTATCAGAGGGGCCGAGTGTGTTCGACAATAGGCCTACATGAAGGCCACGTGTTATCATAACCACGTATCTACAACACAGCCATGTTCAACATTTCAAACATTAAATTTATTTTAATTATGGAAAAAATACTAAGGAAGATGGTCTGAAATGCGAACTAAGATCACTATTAAAGGGATGGGAACACTCTCCGCTGGTTGAGGGGATTAAAGGTGTTGCCTTGTCTTTTTCTTCTCTTTAAAAAACTAGAATACAACGAATACGATTAATGAAAGGAACATTTTTCGATCACTTCGAGGATGATGCAATTCTCTTCTCTTTCCTTGCGTCATCTTTTCTGGGACAACTTAAACAGGATAGCCACACAATTTGATAAGATGTTATACCTACAGATTTTTCCAGTAGAGTTTTAAAATATTAAATATAATATATATTAACAAAAATTATTTTAGAAATAATGTAGCAGTGAAGAATTGGTTTCCTCAAAGATAAAATTTTTTTCAAAACCTAACGTTTCTGCATTGGTACTGAATGCAGCTTCATCAAGTATCGTACAATCCTTTGCTATATTTTGGCCTCACTGTTGCCATTGCTGGTATTTTACATAATCCGCTCCCTCCTGTCCTATACTGTCCTATAGTGCCTTGTCACTCTGATACATACGTACATTTCACTGCAAATGCACTACACTGAGACGCTGATCCAGAGGGGCTTTCCAAGCTGTTTCGACACTACCATTTTTTTTTTGGACTGTCCCCAAACTCCTGTGCAATAGACATGCTTTTTTGATTGCCAGATGCTAGGAAATACCATTTAAGTTTATCAATTTCAAGTTTTTCCACAGACCCCCTTATCGAGGCTTTGTACAACTGACACTCGTAGGTGCAAAATTTGGCCTCATGGAGTTAACCCCCCTCCCTTTTCGTGATATCGTGGATCCACCCAGTGGCGTCAATCCGTATTCAAATGTTGGGGGACGGGGGACATACATGACTTAGCACAAACCAATCCCTTTGGTTTTGAAGAGGGGGAGTCTTCCTATAGGCCCTTTCCTCCCCCCCCCCCTCCGCCCTTATGATGACTGACGTTGTCCTATTCTAATAAGAATTATCATTTCAAAGTTAACATGACCATCATAGATGATCTGCCAGCTGAAATACACGGAGTCCACGGAACTACTTCAAGATGTTATTTTCATCATGTCCCAAAATAGCTGAAACAAGGCTTCGCAGCGTGGATCATTGTCGGAGATCATGGACCCGACCAGGCCCGTTGCTAGGGTGATATATTTGGGGTTGTGAAGGTCCCAAATTCCGACCGGCTAGATGTTTTTTCCAACTGAGTGGAGGCGTTTAAATTGCACTTTGTTTATGCGCTCTGCGTTTTGTATACAGCAGTGGGGATCCTTCCTTTGTCACTACATGAATGTGTCGTCCTGGGGGGAGGGGTCTAAGGGGAGGTGGCGCATCCCCCTCCCCTTTGAGAAATTTTTGTTAATTTAAGGCTGCTTAGGTGCAAAACGGTGCTATCTTTGGGATATTTTTGGAGCTGATCGTACATGGCTGGAAAATGTCCATAATTTGGTGAATTCAAATTTTTCCGACTGGCTGGATGTTTTTACTAACTGCAGTGGCGGCGCGTAAATTGCACCTTTTTTATTCACCCTGCGTTTGTATACAGCGTGGGGATCCTTCCTTTGTCACTATATAAAGGTGTCATCCTGGGGGAGGGGACGTAGCCCTCCCCTTTGAGAAATTTCTGTTAATTTAAGGTTGCTTAGATGCAAAATGGTGCTATCTTTGGGATATTTTTGGAGCTGATCGTAGTATAGCAAAGGTGAGAAGGATTAACAAGGGCGTTTTTCAGAATGCTTTGAACAGTTGAAGTCGTAAGTGTATTAACAATCACCCATCTGCAGGCGCGGATCCAGAAATTTTGAGGGGGGGGCAAGATGGAAAATCTCATGTGCACTGAAGGTGCACCACGAGCGCGAAGGGCGAGTTCCTACGCGTGGTGTCCAGGGGCCCGCGTTAGGGCCCCTGGCGGGGTCCAGGGGCGGAGCCCCGGCGGGGGTCCAGGGGGTGAAGCCCCCGGAAGCTCTCGCAGTATTGCATTTTAAGAGCACAGAAATCGGCTCCAGTTCTTATGTCAGTGAGATTTTATACCTTTTCATGTTGCATGGAATTTGATGTGTATGGCTCAGTATAAGTTACTATATGTACCTGCAGAAGTTCCGGAGAATCTAAGTTATCTTAAAACTTACACGCCAACATTATGAGCCCATGTAGGTAACTTGAAATGATTTTACCATAATGAGTGTTTTATTTTCGTTATGCGGTATTCGGGTATAGGACGTCAGATGAAACAATTGCGCGCAAAAATTTGAATTTACATTTAAAACCATTGCTATTACAAACGGCGTCAATTCCCTTTATGTGTGTCTATCAATTAGAAGGTGGGTTCGATGCTAAGTTTTCAGTTCTCATAAGAAGAGGAGGGTGAAAAAATGAATATCAGTTGCTTAACATCCTTACAATGCTGGCTCTGAAATCACGTTTATGCACACGAATAATTGGCTTATGGTTGAACCCCACCGGTGAGTAATGTGAATACTTTTGGGACCTTATTGATAGTAAACGGAGCAATTCAAGGCTAAAAGTGCGCAGATCAAGCGAAAATCAAGAAATATCGAGAAGACTTTGCAAAAATCGTGAAAGATTTCAAATGATATTCGGTAAAAAGTGATAAAAATAAATCCATTACTCAATAAAAACGTACCTCTCTCCGTAAGGGTAAACAATTGCGCGCGATGCGCGCCGAAAATTTTCGGTATAGAGCCTCCCGGGAGCTCTGCATTAATTGTACACTGAAAAGGGGGCCAACAGGACTCTCACAACCTGACATCCATGTGGGATGAGAGATGATATATCCCCTTCTTTATGGAATATACCCTTCAGAAATCTATGACCGATGGTGCCGGCGGAAATTGGTGATTGGGGGAACCGCAGATAACTGCTAAACCGTGCCTTTTTAGGCTAGAGGGATTTTGTATACGCTATATACAAGAGTAGGAGAGCCTTTTCTTGTTAGTACATGAGAGTGTAATCCCAGGGAGGGGTTTACCTTCCCCTTTGAGAAATGTTTGTTAATTTTAGGGAGCCTATATGCAAAATGGTGATATCTTTCGGTCATTCTAAAGTGATTGTATGTTTAAAAAATGTCTACAATTTAGTGAATTCTATAAATTTCCTTCGGGTCAAAAAGGGGAGTAGGAGACGGTTAATATATTGTCTTCAAACCTCCTTAAGTCCCAGGAGAAATCATGGGCGTGGATCCATCTCCAAAAGTGTGTGTGGAGGGAACTGTTCCACATTTGTGAATCGCCGTCCTGGTGGAAGAATCAGTGGTGGTAGCCAGAATTTGCGTCACCGGGAGGCAATGAGCTTTGTGACCGTCGGCATGCATGGGGGAGGGGTCTAAGGGAAATTTTTCTAGAACTGAATGCCCTCAGATGTGATTTGGTGCAACAAAAGTGTACGATTTTTAGGTTATTTTTCTTCTTAAAATTTCGTTTTTCTAGGCATAATTGCAGTCTGTTCCATCATTTTTGAAAAAGTGAGGGGGACTTTTTGACGATGTCCCCCTTCCAAAAAAGTGAGAGGGACGCGTCTTCCTGTCCCCCATGATCCATGCCCATGGGAAAATTGTACACGCAATTATATCTGCGTGGAGTACACAGAAACATTCTTGGACTATAATGAAATATTTTATTTACATTTTAAAAGGATATCCAAGGTTGACAGAGAACAGTATAGAGCCTCACGGGAGCTCTGAATTAGTTACAGTATACAAAAGAGGGACCAACGGGATTCTCACTGCCCGACATCCAAATAAAAAGAGATATGATATATCACCTTGTCTTTTTAGGTATAGCAAGAGGGATGTTGGACAGGCAAAATTCGTTTCAGAAAAGATTTTCGTCGTTATTGAACGTCGCGGTAAAATGTTTGGAAAATAAGCAACGGCAATTACGTACTTTCAATCTTTCAAACCATGTGCTAGACTAGATTAGTCAAAGATCCAATAATGATGAGGGTCCTACAGAGAAGGAGATGTACTTTTAAGAAAAATGTTTGCATTGGAATAATTTCTTTCGTCATAGCTTTGTCAATGGTATAAGAAATCGGGTGTAAACCCTGTCGTATGCGCACCAAGCGCGCCGAACTTTTGAATAAAAATTAGTCCATGACAAAACCTGCATTCAGAACCTGCAGCGGACACTGTCACTTTCCACCAACCTATGCTATTCAGAAACGAATCTTCTGACTGAGAAATCTTAAAAAGCACTTTTGTTCCATTGTTCCCCCTTGAGTAGTTACCGAAAGCTATTGATAATAAGGACAACTCTGACACAAGGCTTGACTCTAGCGGAGCGTGAGAAAATTTGGAATTTGTCAAGAATTTCCGAAACTTATGGTAGTTTGAGAACAGGTTGTGAAAGAAAATGGTTAGAAAAAATAAACCAATCATCAAAAATACATCTCACCCTCCACCCTCCACAGAAATCTGTGGCTTAAACGACTTTTGGGACCATTTTAAAAATTTTCAAGAATCGATGGGGGAGGGGGACACACGTCACCCATTGCCTACTGCGCCGACGCCACTGTCTGTAGCTTAAAACCTTTTGAGTTCATTTTAAAACTTTTCAGACAGTTTCGAAATCGAATAGGGTATGCACGCCGCTACTTTGCCTGCAACAGCTGGTGCCACTGTACACAAGAGCACGTCACCTGACAGCTTGTCTTTTGTATTCATTCTGAAGGTCTGTATGAGGAAAACTTTGCCTCTCAATCCCTCTAGATTACAAAAAAATTTACTCTTCAACTCAAAATTGTTAATAAATTTCAGGGCAGCTAGCAGGGCCCATACTGCATATGTCACGATGTTTACTTATTTAGATCTTAAGTCAAGGATCATTGCTCAGCTATTCACCTGTTTTCGAACATTGTAGCTCTCCTTTCGTCGCCAACCACTGTGAAAGATATCTAAAGCGCTCGGTAAAAATTTTTGAAAAGTGTTTAACGGCAACAACGTACTTTCAACCTTCCACAAGGGGGGGGGGGGCATGCAGTATGTTGTGTGACTGCTGGTCTGGGGGAGGGGTCTAAGGGGAGGGGGTGCCCCTCCCTATTGAAATATTTTGAAAAATTAGGTGTCCTTACATGCAATCTGGTGCCACATATGTTACCTTTTGAAGTAAAATTTGTGTTAAAAAATTTACGTCTTTTTAGGAACTAAAAAATAGGCATCGGTGAGGGGGGGGGCAAGGCCCAATGGGGTGTCCCCATCCCCTTTGAAAAATTTTGAAAAATTCGGTGTTCTTACATGCAATCTGGTGCCAAATATGCTACCTTTTGAAGTAAATTTGTGTTAAAAAATTTACGTATTTTTAGGAACTTAAAAAAAATCGGAATCAGTGAGGGTGGGCATGGCCGAATGGCCCTCCCCTCTGCGTACGCCACTGATTGAATGATCCCATATTGATGCGAGGCCCCTACAGATGTTTGGAGATGTATGTCTGTTTTCGGAAAGTGTTGTTATCAGAATAGTTTCATGTATAATTACCTTTTTAATGGTCATGAGAAGGAGTGCAAACCGTGACGCATGCGCGCGAAGCGCGCCGAAATTTTGTCATTAAATTAGATTTCCCTGACGAAATCTACATTCAGAATCTGCATCGAGACACTTAACAATTGCCCAACAAACCTACATGCCACTCAAAAAGCCAGTCAAATAGAGCCACGACACTACTCTTTTACGCAAATGTGTGGGGGGGGGGCATTTGATATTGTGTCCCCCACCCATCGAAATGTGGGGGGACTTGTCCCCCCGTCCCCCCAGGATTGACGCCCATGGATCCACCGCTGAACTGGTAGAACTCTGATTTCAAGAGTTCTGTACTCATAAAGAGCAGAAACAGATTACTTGTCGGGACTGCTGCTGACGAATAGGGGGGGGGGGTAACATGTAATCACCGTATTGTATCAGTCCCGTCGACCAGGAGAATGGTAAGACCCTGACTCCTTTACCGTACCCTAAACGATGTGATCGAGGAAGAATCGCTTACTTGTACAGAAAACTGTAAAGTATGTCTAGGTAACCTAAAGTAAGGGGAAATGGGATTTGTACTGTTTATAAAGACTACCTAATTGAAGTAGCTATGAAAGAAAAATCTATTAAACTTACAGCGAGCAAAGAATGACTAAAATTTTGGTTCCTTTTGAATAAACCATTCTCCTTAAAGGCAAATGGTCACATGCTGGCGTTGGAAACTGACAAGGAATGAGAGGCAGCGTAACAAGGCCCGTTATAGTGTGTAAGTCGGACCAAATTTTAAGTGCTGCATGCATGAGTTTAATAATAAAGGAATGGTTACAGGTTCGTTGAATACAGCTTTGTACATACGCTTATGCAGGACCATTTATTTGAAGGAGGAGGGGGTGACTTAATGTTTGACAAATGCCGGGTATGACGGCCTATGGAAGTGTAGTAAAATGTCTTCAACCCGGGGCGCCCTCATCACTCTTTACCTCTCTCCCTTCAAGTTGATACGCACTTGAATGCAAAATTCTCAGTCAGGTTAAAGATACCAATCACAGAACAGCCGACAAGCTGGCCGTCAGTAGATATTTAAATTACCATATCATTACGGTAAGGATTTTGCAAAGAAGTCTTAGCATTTATTTACTACTTCAGAAAGCGCGTACGTGTACCAGCAATCATTCTTCCATTGATTCGCGTATACTTGATTTTGGTCCGTTTGAAGGCCTTTTTGCTCTTGAGACCAAGGAAGTCAGGAGGTCAGGGGGACTGATCGTCATCGGGACCGTCAGTGGTGAAACCAGATTGGGATAGGCGCCATGTATGTTCCTGGTCGAGGACGGATCCCCTCAAGGTCGTTTAAGTTTCCAAGTGTAGTCGAGAAACGTTAAAATATGAAGTAGTCCACAATAGCCAATCGCCCCTTGTGGTTTACTTGATATTTTGATTTCAATGAGGGCAAATCCTGTAGTAAATCCCCCAAATTTTTCCAATTTCACGCCTAAAAACCCAAAATGCGCGCCGATAATTTTGAATTTTGCTCTCGACGACCTTACGGCACTCCATCACCCTTGTCGGGGCTTCAGGCTGAAGTCGTAGCTACGTAGGGAAGTTTGGACCATGTCGTGCAAATTCTGGCGCTACCCCCGGCCAGCGTTGGGATTACACATTTTATCGTACCTACTAGGCTTATCCCGACTACATATTTACCGAAGAAATTGGAAATGATTTTGCGACCGGTAAGGCCACGGCTTCCTGAGCTTTACCCCGCCCCTCCCCCGCCCCTACTGATGTCATTTATAGGGCAGGCAACTAAGAAACATTATTTGCAGGCCATGCTATAAACATCAATAGCGTAACATTCAAGCATATTGAAACAAATTTTGGGGGTGTGTTTCAAGCAATTTAAAGTACGGTACCAATATTTAAGGATGCAGGTGAAAATGGGTGCTCGCTGCAGATCCCGACCCCATCCCATACATCCGTCACTTCTACTTGTATATCATACAACTTAAGTTAACACTATAGACTATTAATATTAATTGTAGTGCGCTGGTTTATCAGCATTGTCGTGGCTTAGTTGGTATGGCGCTCGACTCCGACTGTTAAGTACGTGAGTTCAAGTCCTTCCGGAGACCGGGCAGTGCGTTTTTCTCGTTTTGCGGTTTTCATGTTGGGGAACTGCCGACTTTTTACAGTTGCTTTCTGTTTCATATCTTCTTTTTTGTAGCTTTTATCGACTTCTCTTCGTTCCCACGTTTTCTTTTCTTAATTAGGCTTCGTTTTGTTAATCATATCTTACTGTAAATTTCCAAACCAGGTCACTACACGCTATTGCAAGTAGCCTACATTATCAAGTAGTACACCCCCCTCCCCCTTTCACATCATTGCATTTTTTCGGTTGAAATTGCTAATAGTTTTATGAATTTTTTTCCCATTCTTAGATGGAACCGATTCCATATTTCATGTAGATTGCATTTGATACGAAAGGTATCAATAAAGACAGGGCTCCCGGCTACTTATGTAGCCGGGAGACCTGTCTTTATTGATACCGAATTTGCCTACCTTCCCAAAGCAACTCTTGTTTCTAAAGGAAAGCCACTCTGGTCTGAATATTCATAAATGACCGACTGTAAAATGCTTTTCTTGTATTGCAACTATGGATTAAGTTTCTTAGGGGTAGGGCTAAGCATCTGCGAACAATAGGTGACCATTGTCCCGGTTTCATGGTGCGATGATTTGTAAAAGAAGACAGCGGTTCCTTTAAACTTGACCAAGTCTCCCTCCGCGTTTTCTCTGCCGTCTTAAGGGGGCGCTCCATCATTCCATAAAATTGCACTTTGGCTGGAGGGTGAACCATCTACATGTAGTCCCTAAAAATTTTGTTTGGGTTGATTTTTGACCCAGTTATGAGAGGGCAGTGAATCCTTTGTTAGATGTATTTGGTAGTAAATGAGTTGGAGATTATGCTGTTCGAAAATGGTTGAAATTGATACCATCTGAGCCGATTGTGAGGTTTTGGAAAGACAGCGGACCTATCTTATATATTGGTGAGCGGCAAGGGGCGGGGTGACGGGTCACAAGTTTTTTATTCATGCGCCCGTAGCTCAAAAAGTCAATGGTCATGCTGCAAAAATTCTTATGTGCCAGTAACAACCATCTCGTGAGCTTTGCATTGATGGGTCACATGCTGGCGTTGAAAACTTTGACAAGGAATGAGCGGCAGCGTAACAAGGCCCGTTATAGTGTGTAAGTCGGACCAAATTTTAAGTGCTGCATGCATGAGGTTAATAATAAAGGAATGGTTACGGGTTCGTTGAATACAGCTTTGTACATACGCTTATGCAGGACCATTTAATTGAAGGAGGAGGGGGAGACTTAAAGTTTGACAAATGCCGAGTATGACGGCCTATGGAAGTGTAGTAAAATGTCTTCAACCCGGGGCGCCCTCATCACTCTTTACCTCTCTCCCTTCAAGTTGATACGCACTTGAATGCAAAATTCTCAGTCAGGTTAAAGATACCAATCACAGAACAGCCGACAAGCTGGCCGTCAGTAGATATTTAAATTACCATATCATTACGGTAAGGATTTTGCAAAGAAGTCTTAGCATTTATTTACTACTTCAGAAAGCGCGTACGTGTACCAGCAATCATTCTTCCATTGATTCGCGTATACTTGATTTTGGTCCGTTTGAAGGCCTTTTTGCTCTTGAGACCAAGGAAGTCAGAAGGTCAGGGGGACTGATCGTCATCGGGACCGTCAGTGGTGAAACCAGATTGGGATAGGTGCCATGTATGTTCCTGGTCGAGGACGGATCCCCTCAAGGTCGTTTAAGTTTCCAAGTGTAGTCGAGAAACGTTAAAATATGTAGTCCACAATAGCCAATCGCCCCTTGTGGTGTACTTGATATTTTGAACTCAATGAGGGCAAATCCTGTAGTAAATCCCCCAAATTTTCCAATTTCACGCCTAAAAACCCAAAATGCGAGCCGATTATTTTGAATTTTGCTCTCGACGACCTTACGGCACTCCGTCTCCCTTGTCGGGGCTTCAGGCTGAAGTCGTAGCTACGTAGGGAAGTTTGGACCATGTCGTGCAAAGTCTGGCGCTACCCCCTGCCAGTGTCTGGATTACTCATTTTATCGTACCTACTTGGCCTATCCCGACTACACGTTTACCGAAGAAATTGGAAATGATTTGATTGCCGGTAGCAACTGATCATAATTCGGAAAATTCTCATACTTTAATGATTTGTTATTATTTTTGTTGGGCGTAAGGGAAGGGTGTGGTGTCTTAGTGGAAGAGTGAAACTCATCCCCTTGTGAATTGTTTGTTTATTTAAGGTGGCTTAGATGCTAGATGGTGCTATATTCGGCAAAGCTTCGAACTGATTACATGTTAAGGAATTACCATTATTTAGTGATATTTTGCATGTGACAAGTTATACCGGTACCATGAGACCGGCATACTATGGCCTCTTGGAAGCTCTGTGGTAATTACAATATTCGGGACCTTACAATTATGCTTTTAACCGACATATAAATGACACAACAGGAGAGCACACCAACCACTTTAAGTTCACAAAAACTTAGTTGCACTAATATTGAACGACAAGCCAAATGAACAGCTTCCAATGGGGAATGACCGAGAGAGCTAGTACTGGTATATAACAAAAGGGGTAGAGGATTAATATGCATGTTTCATAATGCATATTCTCTGTAAATGAACTTAATGACCTTTGAATAAGCTTGTGTAACGAGTAATACACTTCAAATCATATAATAGGCCTACATCACAAATATCGCCTATAAGATAAGAAGTTACCCCATAATCGCCTTTTGGCGGATGCAAGACTGAAGCTGGACTTGTACCTCTAATTTTCGGAAAACAGTTCTCGCTAGAACAATTCCATGCATCATCTTTCTAATAATGGTTTATATATAATAAAATACTCTTGGAATAGTGTTAGAGACAACATAGAATTGAAGGTTGAAGCGCCCGGAGCTCCCGGATATTTTGAGTTTGCAAAGGATTTAAGAAAATTTTGATAGTTTTCGACCCATGTGTGATAAAAAATTAACGAAAGAGCCTAGAAGAATTTTTTCACTGCAAAAAAGGGGATCCAGACCCCTTGGACTCCCTCCTTGGATCCGCCCCTGGGAGTCCGACTCATCATGTGTTCACTAGCATAGAGCAAATGACAAATGATAATTTGGGACAATAAAGGACACTGCACCAAAACAATTTAAAATTAAAGTAAATTTTGAAATGGAGAGGAAATTACAAGACACTGATCAGGGAGGGGGTCAGGATGGGGCTCAACTGGTCCGACCAACCCTTTTCGGACTTACATTTTTGGGATTAATTACCTGAGTGTGAAAATATCCTTATAATGTAAGTAGTCCATTGGGATAAACATGGAAAATCGCATTTAGAGTAGGGGTGGCGCGAGGTGGGGAAGAGGGCTATGCCCCCATCCCACCGGGCCGTCGGGGAAAGTTTCCAGTTTCGTCGGGGAGCCTTAACGGGCACAACAAAATTATGTTATCCCCAACAAAGACCAGCAGAGCTGACGGTTTACTTGATTTTGATGTCATGGAGGGCAGATTCTTCAACATAAAATTTTTCAGTTCTTAAAAACCAAAATTTTTTAGCTCTTTTCGAATAATTAATTCTTTATTTTGTTGTATATATGTAAAGCGAAAAACAATAAACGAAACGAAACGAATTAAAGGCTTAAATAGCCGAAAAGCTAGTTTACGTTCGACAACATTAATTCTTGACAACTCTTTGCTTTTGTCAGGGCTTCAGTAGGGTTGAGTCCTTCCCCAACCTAGGGCAGGACTCAACCCTAACCACCATCCCATCTCTTTCCTTGAGTAAGCTCCTTCTGCAGATGAGAGAATGACAATGGGAAATTGCCCAGGGCCCATGATTCCATGTCTTTCAGTCCACTTTTAAATTGGTTCAGCTTGGTCATCCGCCCGACATATCCTGGTGCCACCCCTGGAAAGGGGTCTTCTTTTTTCTGTTTTGTGGATCCCCACTGTTGACCTACCAATTCCAAATTTTCAGGTGCCAGTGGGCCAAGTTTTTTGAGATGATGTTGTTATGGTTGAAAATTTTTGAAGTTTTTCGTCTTGCAACATGTCAAGGGTTTTCAGGATGTTAATTATAGAAAATTGTTTAAGGTAAAAAGACACAGGTACTATTAGAGGGCACTGTCTCAAATTATATAAGAGCCGATGTAATTCAGACATTAAGAAATATTCCTTTTCGTTCCGGATTGTTAATGCCTGGAATAGCCTCCCAGCAGAAGCAGTTGGATGTACCACAGTGGAAGCTTTTAAGGCCTTTCTCAACACTGATAGACTGATGTCATGAATGGGGGTTAATATGAGTCATGTTTGACTCCCTTCCCCGTCTGCCATCAGATTTTTCTATGATGGCCTACAGGTGAATACAGGTGAATATAAAAGATCTGTCGGTGGTGCATTGGTTTTTCTCCGGGTACTCCGGCTTTCCTCCCACTTGGCATAGGCTTGCCTCTAAAATCGGTTGCCCAGCCGACGAAGTCGGTTGCGCGCCGGACTGAAGCGCCTTCGGGTGGACCAGTTAACTAGCCGACTTTGCTTTGCTTGCATTGTCCCGCGGCCACGGAGTGGCAGCTCTGGTAATAAAACATATACGTATGGCAAAATAGTCCGCGGCAGAGAAACCTGAGTGATCCGCGGACGGTGGTTAAAACGTCTTTGAAAAGAAGCTACGCCGTTTATAGGGGTTACCCTGACTCAAGGGCTCCCATCATTGCCTTCCGCGAAAAACAAACTTCCCAGAAGTGTTTACAGCGCTAAGTAAAAACAAGTGAAAAAATTTGGCTCAAATATGAAGACAAACTGTGCTAGCTAGCACCCGATAACCTATATTGAAAATTTGCAGTAAATATGCGGTTTCCTTAGCCAAATACAACGTATGGTAGTGGAATATTAGTTTGTTGTTGTCAAATATGAGAACATTACGGTAGCCTAACGTTATGCCTAACTGTATACAATTCAGTACGATTGTATGGTAGTGCTAGTTGAACGTTACTTGAGTACCGATTCCAACAAGCCTAACGTTTTACATGGCAACCAGGATAGAAAAATCCACATTCAGGGGACATTGATAAACAGCGTACAATGGGCAAGAAGAAACTGAAGACAGGAAAGAAGACCAAAAGGAAAGGTAGGCCTAACTGTAACTGTTAGTCTGGGCCATTGAGTAGGATATAATCCTAATCCTATAGCCTAGGGCCTATCCTACTCTATGGACTAGGCCTAATGTTAATAGGCCTGCCTAACTTAAGTTCTTCTTCTTCTTCTTTCGGATCACGGTGACACATCCAGAGGATATTACAACACCGCGCATGCGTCAGGTGGTGCCCTAAGCCCTAATAAAATTGGTTAGGTAATAGACCCTTTTCCAAATGGCGATTACAAAGGATTGTGGGATAGAGTTTTTGTGTGCGTCGTTCTTCGCCACAGTAGATTGCCATTGACAAAACGACGTGTACCAAAACTCTATCCCACAATCCTTTGTAATTGCTATTTGGAAAAGGGTCTATGAACGGGGTCTAAGTGACCGTCTAAACCATCAATCAAATCAGCAGGGAGATTATTCCAATCCTTCAAAGTCTTGGGAAAGAAACTAAATTTATAACAGTTAGATCTAGAATAGAGTTGGCAAAAATGGAGGTTGTTATTGGCGTAAGCGCCCGTTTGCCTGTTGACTTGAGTTGACCTAGGCCTAGGCTATGTATAATTTAGTATAAAATTTCAACAGTAGTGATCCAAATTAGGAATGTTGTAGCTGAGGCCACAGGCAAGGTTGGCACCTGCGGGGGGACCAGGGGGGGCCATGGCCCCCCCCCGTCGGGGAAATTTTTCGGTTTCGTCGGGGAGCTGTTATGTATACGATAAAATATGTAGTCCCCGACAACGCCCAGTTGCCCCGACGATTTACTTAATTTTGGTCTAAATTAGGCTAGGCCTAGGCTAGGGCATTTCTTCAATAAAAACCCCAAATTTTCCAATTTTCTT